>CM050690.1:54970279-55570279 GCA_027574665.1 Rhynochetos jubatus
AACATGGCCTTGTGAATTGTGAGGAAGTATAATTTCATCTGGGTCTGTAACAATAACAACAACAGCAACAACAACTCTCTGGGTAGTATTTTACCTCAGCTGGTATCACAGATTTGGAATATTTCAAGTAAATGGAATTTATTCTATTGACCTTCACGTTTTTATTTGCTTTGAAATAACTGAACCATAACTGCATAAGTCTAGGAAATAAATATTTTTTAGGGTGAATGAGGTGAGACAAGGATATTTTTTCTCTGAGAAGTATGAACAAAGAAGCGAGTAGACTGAATTTCTGGAAAAGGTTAGGATCTACAGTCTGGAGTGGTTGCTGTACCAGACTCAAGAGTTTTCATTCTTACTTTCCTGTGCAGCTCATCTTTATTCTTATCTTTGTCAGGTGGCTGCTGGATGTCCTCTGTGCAGGCAGGTGACCTATGCACATCCCCCTTTTTTGGTGTTTCATCGGCAAGGAACTGTTTAGACTTCCTATTACACTAAGCTGGATGTTCTACAAATTACAATTTCATTAGGCTCCTCTGTTCTTTTGTTGTCCTCCTGAAAATGATTTATCTGTGATAACATCTGATGTGATTTAGCGCAAGGAACATTGCATCTTTTTAACATAAAATATTAATCTCTTTAGCTGCACTAAGTGCTTTGCACAGAAGAAACTCTTCCTGTTTTATACTTATCTTTCAGCTCTCTCTAGAAATTATATACTTTCAATGTCAATGCTTTTTTAATGAGCAAAGTGGTCTGCATGCTCTTGTTCTGGTATTACGATAGATAGTCTTTTTATGATGGCATACAATGTGAGTAATTTTTGTTTATAAACGACATAGCTTTTCAGTAAATTGCAAATGAGGTTTATACAGAAATAAACCACAGCCTAATTACCTACAAATGCAGTGCAGCCTTGTTTCTTATGGTTTTTGTTATTACTGCAGTATTGATAAAACCATTAAGAAATGAAAAGGAGCACTATTTTGTCTTAATAGCTAACACAAGTTTTACATGTGTTTATGTGAAAAGAAGTAGGTGTTATGAATGATCAAACAAAATAATCTCAGTAGCAAAAGGCCCCAAAAAGCCAAATGTATACTTTTTGTCACTCAAACATTTTGATTTATGAAAGCTTTAACATTGATATTCAGAAAACACCAAGTATCTCCAGGTGCTAATATATTTATGAAATTTATTTTCACCACAGTCAACACAGCAACTAGAACTTCATTTGGATTTAGTCTGTATTGTTTGAAATATGACCTTGTAAAACTGGGTTGCATTTCACCAGTTATAGTTACGTATCTCCCCTCTAATATAAAATTGAATTATACAATCACACTACGTGAAACACATTGCTTTAGTACCAAAGCAATTCTCTAATCTCCTTTGCTGTTTAGTATATTCATATTGTAAATATTTACAAGTTTGTATCTAAAAGCAAGAATTTTAAATGAGGTAGGACGACAAACACAAACAAAGTAACAAATCAGGGAAGTATTTTTTCTTGGCTACAGACTGATTGGCCTCAGAGACTTGCTGAGTGTTTCAACATATCAGTTTCACAGAGGTAGGGGTTCCCTTTATCTTTCCTTTATGTGTCCTTGTCACCTCATCTTTACATTTAACCGCATTCCACACCAACACTTTATAGCTACACTAGGACAGTAAAGCTCAGATGTTACACCGAATTTTTCCACCACTTAAATTCAAATACACTGATCTTTTAAAGGATGGTTTGTTCTCCTGTTTCAAGAGAAGTTTTATGTAGTGATTTTTCAATCAAGTTATCTAGAAAGGAGTTTTATTTACTCATATGTCTGAGTCCTATCACTTAGCATTAAAGTTGTATTGTGACAGTTTCAACAAGACAGGTTTTCAGGCAGAACTTATATATTATGTTGAAAATCTAGTCAGAAATGTCTACAGAGATTTGTCTGAAGGAGAACAGGAGAAACTTCCATCATGATACTACACCATCTAGGATAGTAACAAGCTCTAGGGAGTGGGACTGGCCAAGAGGATAAAACTGAGCAGGCTCTATTTGATGTGAAAGAGACAGAAACTGTACATGAAATAAACAGGAGAAGCACTTGAAGAACTGCAAGAAAGGACCTGTTGGCATGGAGAGTGCATGGAAGCCTTTTCCTGAAATGGGCATGTAGCTGGACAGAGCTGGATGAATGTTGCGTGTAAATGTTTATTTGACTCAAAGGTGAAAATTTCACTCGGACTCATTCCCTTTTCTCTCCTTATTGCAAACATTTTATGGGTAAACATTTATTTGCTGAGGTATTCTTGGAGAAGGAATCTGTCACTGTGTGGGGGATTTACCCATGCAGTCATATAGGAAGTATATGGAAACTCTTAATCTGTTTGAGGATCATGCAATGAAAGGAATGATGATGGTGAAAATCATATAAATTACACAACAAAGCCCACTGAATTCTTAACAGTTTTACTTGCAAGATTCTGAGCATGGTCATTACTTAATAAACGATAGACATGGCATCAACAATTCACATATGTTTTAAAATGGAATAATTGACAGTAACGAATAATGAAAAAATATCTGAAGTCTTAAAATGTATTTTTCCTCCTACAGGAGAAAAAAACTCCTCCTGGGCTGCACTGCAACCTTTAATTTTATGTGCCTCCCTGCATTCTAAACTATGCCTTTTTAATGGCCATCTCAGCCTTTTATCTACTGCACTCTGTTCTGCTAGCAGCTCCTGTCCCTTGTGAGACATATGTGGTGCAAGTCTTTCTCATTCACAAGTGAGTTGAGCTGCTGTAACACTAGTCTTATATTTCAGCTAAAACTTACAGCAGCATTTGGTCTTAACTTGTCTCTTCAACTTAATTTTCTGAAGGTTCCCCTTTGCTGCTCCACCCCACCATGTGGGTAAAGTAAATTTTGCGGTGCTGCACCTTCGAGCCTGGCTGCACAACTTTGTCAGCCAAGTAGCTCTTCATGTATATGCTTTTCTTCTTGACAGCCTCCTGGAGGTAGCGTCTGGTGTGCAATGGTAGGCTTTTTTGTTTAGTTTAAGGCTGGTTATTTTCTTGGTTTGTTTTACTTAGTCATTTTGTCTGACAAAATGGCAAGATGGTAGCGAGTGTTTCTTCAGGCAGAAACAGCTGCCCCTTGTCACCTTTTAGGGTGGCTAATTTTGTAAACAGGATCCCAGCTGCTCTGGTGTTGAGCGCTATGAAAATTAAATTTCTTCTAAACTGCTAGATGAACAATTGCAAACACAGAGGTATCCAGCTGGTCATCAGCTCCCTTGTAGTACAAAACTAAATCTTGTTCCATCTGCCCATCACCAGTTTCTTCATTCTACTCCTTCCTCTCAAAATGAAGAGGAAAAATTAACTGTCTTTAGACCTTTTGTCAGTGAGCGCCTGGGTGAACTGCTTATGTAAACTGAAGATCCAGGAGATGACTGTATTCAATCACTGTTAGACCAAAAGAACTCTGGGCTCTTAAAGCTCAGATACATGCACTTTAAGCCCATAACAGGTGAGCTCTTGGGCAAAAACCTCAGACAGAAATATAGCAGATACAATGTTTGCCATTAATTTACAAAAACCTCCACATCCCTCTTGGTTTAAGTACTTTTTAGGTATAGCTGATGCTGCTATAGCAACAGACTAAATTACCTCTCTTTCAGTCCTGTTATCTAGAACTCCTTTTTGCTGTTTAAATAAATTATCCCAAGAAAGCTAGTGGGAGAGTATTCTTAAAGTGCTTTCTCAGTATCTGCTTTCTCGCGTATCTGGTATGTTCTTGAGCCCACTCAAAACTGTTAAATTCCAGCACTTCGAGGTTACCAATATTATCTCAGCTCAGTCTGGAGTATGGGTGTTCTTAGATTTTTCTTATTTATCCTTTTACATAATCTCATTAAAGAATATAAAGTTATAAATATGTTGACAGTAGTCTCAGAGGCCTAATTTGCTGACCTAAGATGTCTTCTGAGTGTTATGATTCTCAGATAACTGGCATAGAGCCGAATGCGACAACATGAGCAGGAATAAGTAAACATACTCATTCCTTGTACAGAGAAACCCACAGGGGATATACTTGAACTTAATTTTGTATAAACAGAAGTAGCTAAGAAGATAAATAAGTGCAAAGAAAATCACATTCTCCCCATGGTATCGTATGCTCCCGAGAAAAGACTTGGAAACAGCAGGCAGGCTACGTTCAGAATTGCCTTGAAAGTATGTGTGTGGGAAATCTGGCCAATAGTATGCAAAGGTGGAGCTGCTGTGGGGAGAGCAATGAAGGCACACTAGGAACGATAGAAGAAGTACAAGTTCCAAAACCTTATGCTGAAACTGAGGGAGCCTGTTTAGATACTAAAACTGAAAATATAGAGGCGATTAAATCTGAGGCTGTATGAGTTCAGTGAGAAGAAAGAGAGGACTCTGGACATTGTGCTCGGTTGTATGGGCAGGTAACACTGCTCAAGTTTGAAGAAATGATCAGGAGTTAATTTATGTCTATGTTATTTTCATTACACCAAGTACATCTAGATTTCCCTTTCAGTGATGCAAAACTAGATGGTGGCTGATGAAAGCATCACCTCAGAAAAACATGGCAGAGAAAACTACCCTCCTCCTGTTCACCTGGAAGGTGGCATGCCTAGAGGTTAGGCATGGTGTGGCTGGGCGATCCTTCCTAATACTCACACTACCTTCTGCCTACTCTATAGAGAGAATAGTGGCAGAGTCCACGCCCATCAGGGTCATACAAAGTTATGGCCATTTAGGAAGACAGAGAAGGGTAGGCTTAGTTTTCACATGCTCCATCATATGCTGACTAAAAAGGAGGAAAGTTGGAACTGATGATCACTGAGGCAACAGAAAGACAGGCAACTTCTTGTCTTGTTCATAAATTTTTCATTATCCTGAGGACTAAACTCTGCTCTAAGACCTGCTGATCCTATCTGCATTTTGATTTTCTGGCCTCTGCGTATACATGGGAACATTACCGTAAACATGGAGATCATGTACGAAAGAGTAATCTACAAAGCCAGCAAAGAACAGAATGTTGCAATGGCTCAAGAAGGATCATTTTGGGGGATTACTACCAGGATATTTTCATATTTCACAGTCAATATGAAAGGAAAAAATGTTACAGCTTTGTTTAGGTATAAACAGTTCTTTTGTTGAAGTAAATAAAATTATCTCATTTTCTGTAGGCCAGATTAGTATTGTTTTCAAGCATCAAATCTGAATAAACAGCAGATTGTTCTCATTCAGAGGTGAAATCATAAATTGTTTTCCCCCCTTAAATGTCCCCGGACTTTTTGAAATGACATCACCTGCGCATTCATCAAAGCTCTGAATTTGGCAAATATTTTCTGGTTTGGCAAAAATTAAGCAATGACTTGAATATGGTCCAATTTGTGGAAAAAAATTACTTAAAAAATACATGTGTTTTAAATTTGTTTTGGAGGCTTAGTAGCATAAAAGTTTTTATGCCATTATTTCCATACTTCTTTTTCCCCTCAATTTTTTTTGGAATGTGGATTGTGTAGGATCAGAAATGTTTCCTTATTGAGCAATCTGCAAAACAAGAAAATAAACTGCCCAGAAATGTCCGTGTTGTCCTGATAACCTTGTCTGGGGAAAGAATGTTTGCTTGGACTATGCTGTGGTTCCTGCCTGGTTGGGTGAGTCGACTCTGCTGGGAGCATCCCTCCAAGCAGCTCTACAGTAGATCGGGGCTGAGAGACCTATGTAAATGCTCATGCAGCAGGCAAAAGGTGTTTTCTAGGTGCAAGATCAGACCTAATTCACAGTGCTCAGCTTTATGCCTGAGTTTAAAACCATCCCCCTTTAGCAAAAGGGGTTGAGTGTCAGGGGCTGCTACTGGACTAAGAGGGCTTATGTAAATCCTGTGGAAGGTAGGAAGTATCCATGAGCTCAGTAGGCATTGGATGTACACCTCAGCGCAGGCAGAGAGGCCAGTCTGCTTTTAAGCAGCTTGGTGGTGTGGGCACAAGGGTGCTGGGCACACCTATCCATTTGCCTGCTGGGGCAGCTGTCTGTCAGTGTGGAATAGTGGCCATATCCCTGCTGATCAAATCATGCTAGTGCCCTGGTTTACCATGGAGCAGCAGCAGGAGCTCCCTGCGAACGCTTTTATCTGCCTGGAGGCATGCATTCTAGCCGCCAGGGTCTGCAGATAAGAGGCACAGTGCCCTCCTCTCCTCTACCTTGTAGGTCTCAAATTATTCACTGGCCTAAATAAATACCTAGATTAACTTTTGGGTGCCAATATAGATTAACATGGGAAAAGTCCAAATTTCACCACTCAGTTTTTCTTGGTAATTAGATAATAAACATAAGCTTTTATTTTTGCCGTTTACTTTTTAGTTTGTGTAACATTGCTGGACAATAGGAGACAGACTGTGGGCAAGTAACATTCCTGTATTTAATTAATTAAGGAGGTCAGGCTGGAATTATGTAATCTTCATTCCTCAAAACTGAGAGTTTGGTAAAATAATTAATTCTTTTCATAGCAACTTTAGATTGGACCCAGAAGGCCAGCATATTGCTGGAGTTAATGAAAACAATATCGTTGCTTTGTACTCCTGTTTAAAGTCAGGAGGCTAAGAGCTGTGGGTTCTCTGGAGCAGATTTTTCTTCTTATTTACACTTCATAACATAAGAACTGTTGCAGTGGATCACAGAAGTCAAACTAGTGAAGCCTTATCTCCAATAGTGACCAGTACTTCATGTTAAAATGTTCTGCACCTGGGTCAGGGCAATCCCAAGTACAAGTACTGGCTGGGCAGAGGATAGATTGAGACCAGCCCTGAGGAGAAGGACTTGGTGGTACTCGTGGATGAGAAGCTGAACTTGAGGTGTCAGTGTGTGCTGTCAGCCCAGAAAGCCAACCATATCCTGGGCTGTATCCAGAGAAGTGTGGCCAGCAGCTCAGCGGAAGAGACTCTCCCACGCTACTCTGCTCTCGTAAGACCGCACCTGCAGTTCTGTGTCCAGCTTGGGGGCCTCCAACATTAGAAGGATATCGACTGGTTGGAGTGAGTCTAGGGGAGGGCCACAAAGACGATCAGAGGGCTGGAGCCCCTCTGCTATGGGGACACGCTGAGAGAGTTGGGCTTGTTCAGCCTGGGGAAGAGAGGACTCTGGGGAGACCTTCCAGTACCTGAAGGAGCTGACAAGAAAGTTGGGGGGGACTTTTTACAATGGCCTGTAGTGACAGGACAAGGGGTAACAGGGTTTAAACTGAAAGCGGGGAGATTTAGATTGGATATCAGGAAGAAATTCTCCACAGAGAGGGCGGTGAGGCACTCGAACAGGTTGCCCAGAAAAGCTGTGGATGCCCCATCCCTGGCTGTCTTCAAGGCCAGGCTGGATGAGGCTTTGAGCAACCTGGTCTAGTGGAGGGCATCCCTGCCCATGGCAGGGGGGTTGGAAGTACATGGTCTTTAAGGTCCCTTCCAACCCAAAGCATTCCGTGATTCTATGATTCTATGAACATGCCCGAAAAAATTCGGTTTATCTCCAGAGAATGGTCTTCATTTAGGGATTATAACCTCAGAGAGGCAATTGTATGAATTTAAAGCTTTCTAACTTGAGGTTTCTGATTTCTAGCAGGGTTTTGATTGGCAGCGCAAGCACACATTTCAGTTATACCTATATCCTAAACCTGGATGGCTCGTTAGCCATGGCAGGAGGGTTGGAACCAGATGGTCTTTAAGGTCCCTTCCAACCCAAACCATTCTATGATTCTATGATAAAAAGAGTATAAGAAGCAGAATATTCTAAGAAAGCTCTTTCCTTCTGCATTTTTATACTGCTTTTAGCTGAACCTTTGTCTTAAGTTTAGGCTTTGTCAAGGCTGCATCAGGCCTTGTAACAGTGTAATAGCCACCTGCAGAGGTGCCTTTAGCATCTCACTAACCCCATGGACTTCACTGGATTTATTCCTGCTTCTGCGAAGGGATGCCTTGGCTGCACATAACTCCAATGATAACAGTTTGATGTTGGGATGGCTGCACCAGCTTTTCACAAGCCAGTTCCCTGACTAGACCTCAGAGTGGACTTCACCAGTACTCGTTTGCAAGAGCACCTGAGTACAATACAATTAAGTGATTAGAAAGCCAAAACAATATTTTTAAAAGAAGACTTAGACACATGTGGCTATCTTTAAATTTAAGTACTTGCTATTCTATTTTTCAGCCTTTATGCCTGTCGTGGTTTAACTGAACCCAGCACAATAACCCTGGGCATTGAGATCTGCACACACTTTTTTGATAATCTAGAAAACTCATGCATCAGAGAAGCCCAACTGGATGTCTGGCAGTGAGTAAACTTTGAGTGTTCGTATGTGTCTTCATTCTGCTTCTCTTCATTTTTATTTGGTTTGCGGTGGAGAAATTGTCCTCAGACATTTGACTTGCTAGAGCTGAAGTTCCAGCGACTGACGCAAAGCATCTTAAAGACTGTAGCTGGTGAGCACCTTTTGAATTAGACTGTTTCTCCTTGGCCAGTATTCCCAGATGTTGTGTTTGGGTGAGCAAATATCCAGCATGGATGATAGACCTCTGGCTGAATTATCTCCTTTGACACGAGAAGATTGTTAATTGATGGGAAGAGCTAAGGATCTTCATAAAAATCTGGTGGGCTTCATGCCTGAACTGGAGAAGTCATAATGCCATTCTGCTGTTGAGGATGAAATTCATGTGTCTATAACCTGGCTACACATTTCATTCCTGTTGGCTGTTCTGATTAATTTTTACTTGTACATTGTAATCAGATTAACTTCTGCATAAACACTTTCTTCTAATTTTCTTTGCACAAGATAAGGTTCCATTCCAGTGGGTTGTCAGACACTGACGTGTTGGACCATGTACATGAGCAGTCTTTCTGCATGTTGAATAGGACGAACCAGGCACCTGCCATTCCACATATAGATAACTATACATTCCCCATATAGATAACTATACAAGAAATAGAATTTGTTCTTCCTGTGGGAGAAGGACTAACAGTGAATTCATGTAGCAGAGAGATTGCCAACAGTATAGCCAGATCGTACTGCTTTTTCTCTATTGCTTCACAATAGTGGAGAGCTTTATAAGAAATGTTTATTCCTATATACCAAAAGGACAGACAGTACTTACACATTACAGTAAATTTCTCAAATAACTGGAAGAAGTTATAAATATACTTGTGCTGTGAATTTGTCTAAAATTGTAAATAAAAAGTGACTCGTTATTTTAGAGCTGACATCAGCTTTTCTTTTTTTTTCTTTTTTTTTAAAGCATTATGTTCCTTATTTTAGAACTGGACAGTAAGTGACATGGGCATTTGGAAAAGATTATTAAAAGGAGGCAACTGGTCCATTTTAAACATAGCAATCATGGTTACATTTTGTAAAAACAAACTATGATTCTTGTTCTCAGCAGAACATATGAAGAAAGTGCTAAGACATGTGGTGTTAGTGATTTCATAAACCCCATATTAAATTTAAAAAATGAGAAGCACAAGGGGAACATGGAAAAAAGTAAGTGCATAATGAGCAAGAGGACACAGAAGCAGTGCTAGCTGGAACTACAGCCACTGAGAAAAGTGGGCCAAGAAATAACTGGGAGGGAAAAATAAGACATTTGGCAAATATGAATACTGGTGGAGGAGAAGCAAGACATGTGGCATGAAGCAATTGTCAGAATCTAAAGCCAGCTGAGTAGAAAGATATGTGACAGAACAGAAAAAAGAAGTCGAAGGGTTAAATGATGTGTCTCTGAAAGGGAGTTTCATGATGGAGGACTGAACTAGGAAAAAGAGAATACTTAAGTACAGTATGGTCCTGATGGAACAGGAACAGTTAGATTGTTAATTAACAGTCCTCGTCTTTTGTCTTTATTCTTTTTTATGTGTTTTTAAACAGTTCTTATTTTTCAAATTAAATATTTTCTAAAATAAAAATTTGGGAATAATGTTGGACTGTAGCAGCATTTTATAGTAGACCTTGTAGAATCATAAATTGCAAAAGGTTTAGGTTGCAAAATATCTCCTAATTTCAAGTCCAACCATAAACCTAACAGTGCCAAGCCCACCACTAAACCATGTCCCTAAGCACCACATATACATGTCTTTTAAATACCTCCAGGGATGGTGACTCCACCGCTTTCATGGACAGCCCGTTCCAGCGCCTGACCACTCTTTCAGTAAAGAATTTTTTCCAAATACCCATTTTAAACCTTCCCTGGTGTATCTTGAGGCATTTTCTCTCATTCTCTAGCTTGTCACTTGGGAGAACAGACCAACCCCCACCTCTCTGCAACCTCCTTTCAGGTAGTTGTAGACAGCAATAAGGTCTCCCCTCAGCCTCCTTTTCTTCAGGCTAAACAACCCCAGATCCATGAGCTGCTCCTCACAGGACTTGTGCTCCAGACCCTTCCCCAGCTTCGTTGGTCTTTTTTGGCCATGCTCCAGCACCTCATCTTTCTTGTGAAGCCTTCTTAATCTCAAGCAGATCAGCACTGCTGCCCAACTTGGTATTGCCTGCAAACTTACTAAGGGTTCATGCAGCATCCTCGTCTATATCATTGATCAAGATGTTAAAGAGAACTGGCCCCAACACTGAGCCCTGGGGAACACCACTTGTGAATGGCTACCAACATGATTTAGCTCCATTCATTACAACTCCTTGGGCCTGACTGGTTTTTAGCCAGCGATGAGTGCACCCATCCAAGCCATGAGCAGCCACTTGGTCAAGGAGAATGCCATGGGAAATGGTGTCAAATGCTTTACTAAAGTCTAGGCAGGCAACATCCACAGCCTCTCCCTCGTCCACTAAGAGTGTCACCTTGTCACAGAAGGAGATGAGGCTGGTCAAGCAAGACCTGCCTTTAATAAACCCCTGCTGACTGGGCCTGGTCACCTGGTTGTCCTTTATGTGCCACGTGATGGGACTCAAGATGATCTGCTCCATAACTTTCCCCAGCACCAAGATCAGACTGACAGGCCTGTAGTTTTACTTCACGTGTTCATTTGTCCCTTCTTTGATACATACTTTATTAATCTTTCTTTTCTGTCTTTTGCCTTGTGTGTTTTCCAGTCCCACTGGGGGATTCCAGAGAATTTTGCAGAAACACTTCAGAATTTTTCTCCTCCCTTCCCCCTTCCCCTGAATTTAAAGTCTAATGAAGTACAGATGCACTCTCTTTTATAAGGTATAAGTTTCTAACATGAAATCAAAGACTAAATAGGGAAAACATCTAGTAAGTGGGGAAACTATGTAATTGTGTGACCATCATCCTGTCAGAAAGTTCTGTTTTTAAAAAGCATTCATGTGTGATTGTCTCTGATCTGGCCACCCTTGTTGTATTTTTTCTAAGTGCCTACAAAGGAAAAATTGTCTGAGTTAGTAACTGGTGTATTATGGCCTGCCATAAATCAGGTCCTAAAGAGTTGGCTTTCTCAATCCCTCTCTTGGTTCCTTGCTTCACCCTGATGCGACATTTGTCTATTCAGCAGCATTGCTGCAGACCCTTCCAAACAGAAGAGACAGCTTCTTAAATCAGCATGAAAGTTACAGTCTTGAGAGCTAAACATTCAGAAAGTTTGGGGTTAAACAGGTTACAGTAGAAAGCACTGTTCCTACTGTAACCAGAAATTGTTATAGTAGGACACCTTTGACTTCAGAGAAGCCACAAGGAATTAGAAAGTGATCATTCCCTGAAGAAATACCAAAAATAGGATATCTACCTCCTGTATGGTATGTACCTTTGAAACTCCTAAAGACCATCTATCCCTCATAAAATATTTATTCCAGTTACATCTATCAACAGTTAACTGATGCAGTAATGTCAGGTTGAATCCTGAAACTCCAAATGGAAGAAAACTTTGGAGTAACAACCATCTTGCCAAGAAGAAATCCCAAGATTTGGACCACAGCAGGATCCTGCCAGTAGCTCAGCAAAGAAAAAGTGCAGAAGTAGTAACTCTTCTGAGTAAATTGAGAAGGCACCAAAGCTGCCCAGTAGCTAGCAATCAAGGCAACATCATTAAATGTAACCACAGCAGCTAAAAACTGAGATGATGCCAATTATGTAACCACAGTATCCACAGTAGCTAGCAAGCAAGGCAGCACCAGAACGCAGGCACTGTTCCAGTCATGCCTTTTGATTGCCTGTTGACATGAACTACAGGGAAACCAGACAGAGTTGGAATTTCTTATATATCCTTTTACCTGTATTGACAGTACAGGTCTGCACATCCATGTCCTTCCTCAGCCACTGAGGAATGATGCCTCCAACTTATATAGCCTGAGGTACAATTCAGGACTGCTTACATATAAGAGTATGATGCGAGTTTTAGTGCTTAGAGCTGAAATTCATGAATGTAAGAGAAAATGGTTACTTAAACATCCCCTTCTCTCCATATCTGAACAGCAAAATTACTTTCATTACCAATAAACATAATGCATTAAATATATTCCATGACTCATAGCTACAAAGAATGGTTCACTTATTTAGTGACGTTCCCCAGATGGATACTACAGTAAGAACTGCATCTGTTATGGTTTCAAACAGAACTGTGTCAAGATCACATTTTAAGAGGTGTAAGATCACACAGCAAGGTCAAAACACGTCTCAACAACATGCCCTCACTATGATTTTTTAAGATTTAATATTGAGTAATCTAGTTAACGACTGAAAATAACGCTTAAGCACAAACAGGAGTAGAAAAAGGTTTCTTTATCTTCAACCTTCTTGGTGTACCTGTTCCTTTTCAGTGTGACATATACATGCATCTTATTAAGGAATATGTCTTATTAAGGATTTAAAACCTGATTGGCTTTGATATTAAAATATTGCAAGTAATAATTCTTAGTTGAAAGGAAGTGTTAAGTTTTTGCAGGAATAAGTTTGACTTTGCCTAAGAAAACAGTTATATAAAATGCTGAATTTTAGGGAGGATTAATCTCTATTGATTAATGAGATGAGAAGAAACCTTTGCCTGGAATAGTCAGAGGAAAAGAACAGAAAACCAAGAGAAGGAGCTGGGAAAAACGTTTTGATGGACATTTCATTCACTGGAAAACACAGATACATTTTCAGTCAGAACTACTTGAAAATTCATGCAACAGTTATGGAATAATTTTGGATGAAAGTTTGTTACTTTTTTCCTGTAAAAGCTACATGTTTCATTTCAAAGGTTGCCAAATGAAATGTTTTACAGTTTCTATTTGGAAAGACATTTTGTTTTGAAATTTGCCTGTAAAATTTTAAAGTTAAAAAGAGAATAAAATATCTTCCACTTCTTTCTCAGAGTGAAGTTTGCTTAAAATAAAAGAAAAACTTTCTATTTTGTGTTGCTTCAGATTTACTTTAAATTATTTTGTCCACTTTTACCAGGGAAGTGAAAAGTCAGCTTGTCACACAGTTCAGTCTCTGATAGATCAGGAGCTGGTATTGTACTTGTTATAGAATATTATTACAAGGAATAGAATAATCATAAAAAACTATATAGTAGAATTACACCAGCTATTTTTTTCTCATTGGATATGGCTTTTGATTAAGGCTACTTCTTCAACCAATAGTATGTTGTATCCTGGTTTGCTCTGTGACTGAACGTGCACCTTTCTTACATAAAACTGTTATGTCACATGAAATGTGTGTGTTACAATAAATACCTTATAATGAAATATGCCAAGACTGATTGAGAAAGCAACAGTTCAAAATGAGTTTGAGAAAGTAATTCTGACCAGGATGTCCTATTTTGCTGGTTTGACTGCTCTGATTGAAACCGTCTGTGAAGCAACAGCCTTTGCGTGATAGACCCAGACACAAATTAATAAGACGACAGTGTGTTGACCTACTAAGAAAAAAGCACAACAGCCCGGTAACTACAAACAGACGCAGTTATTTTACTGCTTTGTTAAAAACTCCCCCTCTCACGCCTGAGTTGTGTGGTGGCTTCTTTTGGCTGTGTGTAAATTCCCCTGTGAAAACACACACCTCCCCACCTGTGAATGATTTCATCCTTTAACCCTGAGGTTAGATTTTCTCATAGTAGTTCACCAAAAGGGGTGTGTTTTTCTTTTTTGTTTTGTTTTTAAACAGCTTGGCAGTTGTATTATATAATACAAACTGGATGCAAGAGAGCTTGAGCCAAAGGCCCAAATCTTTAGAGGGTATACACTGATTCTCTTCCGTTGGAGGCCTCTGCTATTATTTTCTGCATCAGAATTATGTCATACGAGTGAGAGTTAACACACTGGTCCTGTAACTTGAATAAAATTATTAAGACATTGTAAGGACATGGTATCCTTAAGGAGTAAGTGAAATTTACTTTTTATGTGGCTAACACAAAATCTTCTATATCGTCAGAGTAGTTGTTAATCTGTTTCTAGTGTGCCTGTGACAGAGGCAGCTAATATTGCCTTTGTCCCTGCATAAGAGGTTACGAACCTGCTGCCAGTGATGTGGACACTCTGCCACTCTGGACTTCATGTGTTTGGCAATTTATTCCAACGAACTTGAGCAATGGTTTTTTTCATTTTCCCTGTGTTTTACAGAAGTTTTTTATAACATTGCCTAATCTGTCTCCTAATGATATTTACAGCAGACAGGTTATATCTCAAATGCCTTTTTCCAAGATAGTTGAACACCTGGATAGTATCAACCTTTTAGTAGAAATTCAGGTTTTAACTCTGTTGTTACTAGCTGTTATTTGAAAAAAAACTAATTGTCAATATCAGGAGAATTAGACTGAACATATAAACAGCCATGAGAGCTTACAAGAACTGTTTTCAGAACATATATGCTCACAGTACCGGGGACCAAATCAAATTGTTTCAGGATTTTAAGTATTAATCTCATTGTGAAGTAGTATCGCATAATCACAGAATGGTTTGGGTTGGAACAGATCTGAAAGATTATCTAGTTTCCCCTTGCCATGAGCGGGGACACCTTCCACTAGGATGGCTGCTCAAAGACTTATCCAGCTTGGCCTTGAACACTCCCAGGGATGGGGCATCCACAGCTTCTCTGGGAAACCTGTTCCAGTGCCTCACCACCCTCATAGTCTGTTCAATTTATGACTTTTTTTTCAATTTCCAAATTCGAAATTTGATGGGACTAATCATTTCCATATTGAGGGTAGTTTCAAAGTATAAACAAAGTAGGCATTTTCCCATGAAAAGAACACTAAAATATTAAACCACATGTATCAGGCATGGTGGAAATGGGAAGATGGAGTCCTTCTCCAAACACAGAGGTTTTGCAGCCATGTGCCTGTTTCACATGGGACAGAAAGTACCAAACAGGTTGGTGCTCAACAACAAGACTCGAGGTGCCAGTAAATATTAGCCTAAAATTGTCCAAATGTCTGAGTCCTGAGTGAGCATTATGTGGGTGAATAGGTGACTTTTCTACTTGATTTAAAATTCTTTACTGTATTTTAAATACAATGTGAGTATGTGAGACTATACTGAGAAGCTATGATTTGATATACCTGCTTCCTGCAAATACATTTGGGAAGACTGTATTTGAGACAATAGGCTTTAATATTCTCTTACAGAATTATATATTCAAGGTTTCAGTTATATTAATTCATATTATTAACAGGAAAATAAAAAAAAATCCTTTTCAATATTTTTAAGCTGTTTTTCAGTTTGGCAGTTGCTGTAAATCCCAGTAGTGTTTCTATTTCAGCAAAAAGATTTCAGATAATGAATTATATTTACTATATTTTGTAATACATGTTACTACACAAATTGAAGATACTGTTAGTGCTGTCACTGCAGCAGTAGGCCGTGAGACAGAGCTACACTAACTCATCTATCATCTTCCCAAGCGGAGCAGCAGTAGGGCTTGGCGTCCACTCCAATCATAGACTACCTGGAGAATTTGCTACTTTTTAAGGTAAAGCTTGATCTGATTTAAACTGCCTAACACCAGACAGCAATTAATTTCTGAGAACATGTAGGCAGGTTGTGAGATTACATTTGTAGCCTCTTGAGAAAGATGAGCCTAGAAATGCATTTCTTCGCATTTCTTACCTTCCTGTTCAGTGCAGGAATTTTAGTGTAATGTTCAGCTTTCACCGTTACTGCTTTAATTGGGTGATGCTGTGATTCAAATCCTAAACCCAACTTCACAGAATCATAGGATCATAGAATGGTCTGGGTTGGAAGGGACCTTAAAGACCATCTGGTTCCAACCCCCCTGCCATGGGCAGGGACACCCTCCACTAGAGCAGGTTGCTCAAAGCCTCATCCAGCCTGGCCTTGAACACTTCCAGGGATGGGGCATCCACAGCTTCTCTGGGCAACCTGTTCCAGTGCCTCACCACCCTCTCTGGGAAGAATTTCTTCCTGATATCAAGTCTAAATCTCCCTGCTTTCAGTTTAAACCCGTTACCCCTTATCCTGTCACTTCAGGCCCTTGTAAAAAGCTCCCCCGACCCCCAGCTTCTTTGTTGGTCCCTTCAGGTACTGAAGGTGCTATAAGGTCTCCCCAGAGCCTTCTCTTCTCCAGGCTGAGCAAGCCCAATTCTCTCAGCCCTTCTTCATAAGGAGAAGTGCTCCAGCCCACTGACCATCTTTGTGGCATCATCTTGACAACTGAAACTCACTGACAGCTTCTGAAATATCTTTGATTTCACAGAAATTACATTTTTTACAAGCTCCAGTGATGAGCACAGCAGAGCTCATGCTCTCAGCAGCATGTCCACATTCATCCAGCTGTTTCTGTTATGTCACTTGTGACTGAAAACTTTCACAGGCAACGAGAACATTATAATGCCAATGGTTTTCATTTACAGATGACAAGTCTTACCTCCGGTTTCAATGGGATTTCAGCACAGGATCATAGGATCATAGGATAATTCAAGTTGGAAGGCTTAAAGTTAACAGCAAGCTTAAATTCTTTGCTGATTGTAAGTCTTTGGCATGTATATGCTGGGGTCTAAACAGTCTTCTGTGGTACCAAGTGACTCACAAACACATATTAAAAATCTCAGCTTCCCACATGACCACCACATTACAGAGCAGGAAGGCAAGGTCTGGAGAATTTATGAGGGTGGCTCAGATAGCACAGGAAGCCATAACTAGAACGTAGCTCCTACTTTTAATGATATTGACTCTTGACTCTGCTTTCTTCATGGTAATATCCACTGCCATGGGAAAAAGAACACAGATTTACTGATCACCAAACACACCAAATACATTTTTGATTATGTAGCACTGTTAAGAATATTTTTTCTAGTTTAGGTTTAAGAATCACAAATAAAGGGATGTTTTAAAGGTCACTTGATTTAATTTCTTCAGGGCACATGTGCTTTTCTAAATTGGTATACAGATAATTTTAATTAAAAAAATCCAAAATAAATCAAACAAATAAGAAGGTTCTAGCCTGTGGAAGTATGGGGAGATCTTTTAGATAGGCAAAATATGTTTATCTCTGGAGAGAGTCTGGCCAACACAGCAAGACTAATGTATATTCTAAGTTAAAAAGGTGGTGTGACATTTTTCATGACACAAATAAGCATTACGTATGCATTATATGACAGCTGAAATATGGTGCTTCCAGCAGTCCAGTATTTCTACTTCTGGCAGTAGGTTGACATTAGCCAAGAGAGGAAAATACATGTTCCTGTAACTCCCAGGCTCTCTTATCTAAATTTTAATTTGGCCTGAGTCCAGGACTTAGTTTATGACCTCTGATGAGCTCACACTACAAAATAGAAAAGACGCAAATTTCATACACAGTCTTACCCATTTTCCTTCTGTTATATTCTTCCTCATTGTTTCTGTAACTTTCCGTGCTTGTATTAACATTGCACAATTTATTGGCAATGTACTTTAATTACTTGTTTTTATTAACAATTAATTGATATTTGAAACCCATGCTCTGGGGACATTTATAAATAGAAATTTTAGTTTTAATAACTGGGAAAAAATAACATTGTGTAAGTTGAACTCTTTTTATGTGGCATATTTCGTAGGGGGTTTTCCTTTCACGTCTCATCAACTACTAGTCAGAAAGTATTTTATAACATTAATAAAATGTAAGTAAGTGAAGAATATCTGATGACAAGAATATTATTTTCCTAAATCATAAGCAAAACCTAGTGTTTTAATTCCATCACCTATGGTGAGTACTTTAAGATACCTTACGCCTTTTTCATTTGCTAGCCAAACTTTATTTTTTCTATAGCCTCTTATTATTTAAATAAGATTCTGGTTTAATTTAATCCAAAGCAGTATGTTTTTTAAATTACCTGAGAGAGCTATTAATCCACAGTAGTAGAGTTTATCTCAGTTAGCTGAGAGACCTACTCTAAATACTCATTTTTCAGCAGTGAGGTGGTAACTTCTCTGGGAATAATTAAGTCTTGTAATAGAGATTCAAGAAGGACCTAGGAAAATGAGAGGGGAAAAAAAAAAGTTTTTCTTTCTTGTTATGTCTATTTCTTCTGGGAACTACTAAAAGCTGAACTATTTATCGAATATCCTGTAAGCATTTTGGTTTCTGTGTCCCAAGTGCAAAAGAACAGCTGTCTAGCTGCTGTGTGCTTCCTGGGGTGAATGAATAACAGAGCTGGTTGGTGGGGGAATTGCTCTTTCAGTTCTTGACTGAGATGACCATCTCCTCTACTCTGCATGGTTGAGGGAGATCTCGAGATGTGAACAGGACTCTACAAAAGCCTATGAACTGGCAGGGGCTTTAGGGGTTTGGTGGCATGTTGAAGACATCAGCCCTGTGCTGTGATCAGCCAAGCTGGAGATTCACACAGCCACCATGGCCATGAGTCTCATTCACTACACTGGAGATGGAGACTATCGTCATTCTATGTCCTCTCCATCTGCCGGCATAGATAAAAACTGTAAAGATGGTTCAAAATATTGGCAGATGCCACTTCAACACCTTCTCTGTTCCTGCCTGTCTCCTCTCTGTCATACGATCTACCATTCAGTAGGGTCTTTTGTCTTGCTGCTAGGAAAGTGGAAAAGTCTTTGGATATGACTAACCCATACGATTTCCCTGTCGACTTACCAATAAACTTAAAATATATTGGTGTGTAAATCATGTTATTTTTTTCAGTGTTGCTGTTGTTCAAATATCCCTTTGAATTAGATGTATTGTGCTACAAATACACTGAGCTTTGGTAGATCCCTCACAGGCTTCCCTAAATAAACAAAGGCAGTTTTTTGGTTGGAAACTTGGATCACTCGCAAACTTTTCTGACTTGTAAGAACTGGATTGTCTCTGATCCATAGATACTGTGTTTTTATCTATTCTGCAGGTCCCTCTGCATCTTCTATGTCACTGCTTATGAAACAAACAAACAAAATCTCTGGGTGCATATATTTTCCTGAATGTTTGCTTAGATAAAGTAGTTTACTAATTTCTGCAGTATGAGGATTTTTTATAGGCTCTTTATCAGTTGGTATTACTGCCACAAATTTAAAGAGGGGTTGTCTGCCCATGGTAGCGTCAAAGAAACAAATGTATTTTATGCTGAAAAAATATTTCTTTTAAAAATGACTCCTGAGTTATTTGCTGGGTAACACAATGGATGTCAGAGGCTATTCTACCCTGTGGGCAAACAGTGAAAGTAAAGGGTCCTTGCACTTGACATTCCCAAGCTGGAGGCAAACAAGGACAGAATTACTCATTTAAGCACTGGTAGTGACATGCTTAACAATGGAAGGGGAAAAATGGATGCATCAATGTAATTAAAATAGATTAAACAGACATGGAATGCATTAGTCATGGAAAAATCCCAGCTTCCAGCTCTTGAGGAGACAGTTTCTGGAAGGCTATTTTTGTGATATGATCGACTTTAAAAGGCAATCCACAATGCTTTGAGAATCATCTGAAGGCAAGACCAGAGAATGGATTCAAAGTATCATAGATCAGTGTTGGGATTAGGGAAAATTTGTAAATAGCACTTCTAACATTTTCTGGACTGTCACACTACTTGGGAGCTACTGTGGTTGCTTTTCCTTCTGCACGCTGAGAAAAAATGCAATGCCCAGCTTTGTTTTGCATCTGGCATGAAAGTAGCAGGGATGTGCAGAGAGGTTGGGTAAGGTGTAGAAGAAGAAAATGGAATAGGCCAGATAAGACTGGAAAGTAGCAAGAAGTCTAAAACAGCAAGTACAGCTGATGAAGACAAGCACAGACCTACCTTAACACCTACAAGATGTTGTGAGCTTCGTGAACATGCAGCTTCCTATCTCCCTGCCATATAGTCAGAGTTTCATCTGCTGCTACCCGAGCTCTTAAGTCAGGTTGCTCCCTCTAAGTCGTCTCCTCCATAGGTCCTATCATCTGTTCATCTGGGACTTGGGGAGCAGTGGAAGATTTGATCTTAACGGATTTTTCCACTGGGAAATGGTTTCCTCTTTTATGGCACATGTGTATTCAAGTAGTAGTAGTAGTAGTAGTAATAATAATAATAATAATAATAATAATAATGCTTGTGCATGAAGAGCTTGACTTTTCTCTGATTAAGGCATCTCACGCTCATCAGAGTTTTGAGAAATTTTATAACCTGTTGTATGTGTAGTGCTTCATAAACAGATTTTATGTTCATTGATTACATGATGCAAGGAAACAGATGTGGTTTATAAACAGTTTTAACACTTCTGAAGGGAGCAAAATACTTTGAACAACACAATGAAAATATCAGCCATTACAAGGCCAAGCCAATGCACTAAATTAATATCATATTGTTCTCTGTGTGAAAAATAAGAGGCATGATTCTGAAGTGAGTTATTTAAATATTTCACCAGTGTAGCTCTCTTGACCTTAAGAGAATTGCATGAGATTCATACACAAGCAAAATACGCTCAGATTTGAATAATACTTTTACTTGCGTGATGAGAAGGACTGGGAGAGATGAAAGCCTTTATGAAGCTGATACATTTTTCAGGCATCTTAGGACAAGCAGCAAAATCTAAAAGCAGAGATGTTTATTATAATGTTTCCAATCTTAAGTTACAGGGTCCTACCAAAAGGCTTTGAAACTGTCAACATGGCCCCTTATAAGTTTATTACTTGCCTATGAACTGGCATGTGTTTTAGATTTGTTAGAGGAAGTTTTCTAATGTACACTTTCTGTGTTTCTCTACTGTAAACAACTCTTAAATACAGAAAGTTGTACTGTGAGCCAAGCTGGACTTTTACTGGTCACCAGGGTCAACTGCAGAACCAAATCTGACCTCCAATCTCTGACTCCAATTAGTCACAGAACTAATTTATTTTTCATTTTCCAGGCCATTTGTCTTCTTGGAAACCACAGTAACTTATATGATTCCAAGAGCTGCACTTGGAAAAAATTATTGTAGTGTGTTCGTCTGTATTTAGTTTTAACATGTGTTCATACCAGTGATTTATACATTACAAAAGGTGCTAGTTTATTTGAATTAGAAGACTTGGTGGCTCTGTTAGTGTTTGTGTCTGGAATATGTTATTTTCAGGATGAATGCAGTTTGAGTTTGATCTTTTTATGGTTTCCTAAGCATAGGTACATAGATATACTGGAGCATATGTCAGGTTGTCGTGTTTTAGCTGTTTGGTCAAATTTTCAACTGCTCTATATTGTGAACAGCACTGCAGGAATTTTTTAAGAATGCAGTTTTTGTGAGTTTGCACTGAAGTTAAATGCAGCTGACTGTTCAGTAGAAAAGGTTTTCTTTGTGCCCATTGGAGTTACAAGCCATATGATTCCCAGAATTTAGCAAATCACAGGCTGTGGTATACCAGCATTATTTTTTCACCGCTGAAGAAGAATTACATTTCCTTTGTGGTGCAGTACTGTGTACACACAATTACCATCAACAATAACTAGATTTATGCATATTGCTCACCATGAAGTGGGGTAAATAATAACCTCTAAATCTCTTTCTCACTCTTCATATTTTAAATTATATAGATAACACACGAAAGTCAAAATTCAAAGTTAGCAGAGGAAATTTAGACAATGATAACTAAGAAGAATAAAATATTCAGAAATCTTCTCTCTTCTGCTAGAGGATGCTCACTAACACTTCAAATTTCAGGATGTCCCAGAGGCTGGCATCTTGCACCCATACTGTTTCTTTTAGGTAGCTTGCACTCGGCCTTAGGCCCAAGCAGGTGTATTTCTCTCCAGTCTTGGGTTGCACAGGATGGAAACACAGATGCACAGGTCAGTGGGAACCACAGTATGTTCCTGGAATCTAGACATAGCCTCACTCTTCTTCAGCTGAAACAGCTGTGACTACAGCCTGGTCTTAGATTAAGTTTCTGTCTATCTTGTAGCAGGAAAGGACTAGTTCAGGCATCATGTCTATTCAAGTTACTCTGTCCTTCAAACCTTCCTAGAGCTAAGATCTCCTGGCCTTTTTGCAGGTCAGATTTTCAAGTGCACAACTTCACCATTCCTAATTACAAATCCATTGCTTGGATATGAAAGCTCGTACACTAGCACATAGTGGTTTTTATAAATCTATGAAAAAATATGATTTGAAAAAATATCTTCTTGAATGGTAGCAGTTTCTATATTAATTCTCTTTGTGTTGGGCTATTTAAGGCTTGGGTTTTTTGTTTTCTAGTGCTAATCTTGGAACACAGTGTCCAGGGAGACAGACAACGGAAGAATTTTGAGGTTGATTTCTAAAAACCTCCCCATTTCCCTGTTGGTAGCAGCTGTGGGATTTTTTTGGAAGCTCTATGGAATGCACTTTTTACAGTTTTCCAGTCAAACGTCCAGTATGGGCATTCTCAGAACCCTTACATTCTGTCTAGATTAGCAGCCAAATCTTCTCCCACTTTGATATTTTAAGCTCACTAGAGCTTCAGCTGGTAGATGCAGGTGACATATTGCATCATATCACTTTAAGTGACTATAGCAATCATTGTATGAAAACCACAGTATTACTTATGTTTTCTTGAGAAAAAGGAAAATTAAAAAAAGCTTATTTGTACACAGTAGCATGTCAGTGGGAAGATGGGACCTTGGAGTTTTTCAGAGGAGCAGTGTGGAAACAAGCTAATTATAAGCTGTCAGTGGAAAAGTAGCTTTCATGATTTAATGCTTTAGATATTCTGCAGAAAGCAATGGATCGGAATCTCACTGGTGCTCTAGCTGCTTTAAAGCTGCCTTTGAGAGCTGCTTTAAAGCTGCCCCATTGTGCAGGCACTGTGGTAGTCTGCTGTAAAGGTGACTTTGAGGATCCTTTTGCAAGTGCTGTTGAGAGAGGCATGCTAGGGTGGAGCTGAGGCTCAGGACCCTCATGTGCAGCACTGCAGGACTCTGCAGCACTGGAGAGCCTGGAAGACATCAAGGTTGATAGGGAATTCCAGGTGCCTGAGACACTTGTCTTGAGGTAAAAGTAAAAGAGCTCAGAGGTCTTGATTCATCAGAGTAGGTCTGGAGGAGCTTTCTCTTCTCACTTCCATCCTTGCAAGCTTTGCTATAGGTCTACCTGTGCAATGTGTATACTTATGACACATATCCATCTACATCCGTTGAGGATTCATCTCAGTTTACTGGACTCAGAAAATGAACTAACAACCCTGAAACTAACATGTAAAGTCTAATAGAAGTCTAACTAAGCAGGAAAATGTGTGAGTGGATGCTATAAAAACAAAAACATCATAGAGCATTTTCAGAGATAATGAGAATAAAAAATAATGGGATGTTGTTAGTCTCATTGACTCCATCATAGAAAATTTGGGAAGCAAATGTTCATGGATGGCTCAGGATGTTTAAAAATACAGATTCATTGCCCTGGAAAAATGGTAATTTATGCAAAAATCAGTGTGAAAAAGTGAAATGTCAATGGGTTTCCTTTTCAAAGTAGAACAGCACCTGAGCATTGCATTAAGGACTAAAGATTTTGGCTGCAAGGTTTGGATTTTTTTTTTCCTGTAATACAGCAGACAAATATCTGGAAAACAACTTATGGATAATAAGATTATTGTCAATTTTTTTTTTCATGGCATATACTCCTAAAAATCTAAATATAAGGTTTTGTTCTTCCCGCCTTTAAATACGTATTTGCAGAATAGAGAATCAAAGTACACCACTCCTTATTTCTAATGTCTTTGACATATGTCCCTTCACTCCATAAATGCCTGTGTCTGTAAGTTGATCTTCAGTGAAGGTGTGGAGCCTGCTTTCTTTGCTTTAAGTTTCATAGAGAAAATTTGTTTTCCTTTTCCATTCTTACTACCATTATTATCACACACTGAGGTCAGTGGAGTCCAGGAAGGACAGAGGAGAAATCTTAGGCTGATCCCTAATGATACTGACCACCTGTTTTGCCACAAATATAAAAGGAAATGCAGGGGTTCTTCATGTTACAAATAATAAGGATTCACTCATTTTATGACATTTGCTAGATTGTTGAATATTTCCAGTAATTTCCCACAGGGTTATCGTTGATCAAAGTAGAAGAAGAGTTCACAAAGCCTGGTCCTCATGGGGACTTCAACCACCCCAATTTCTGTTGGAGGGACAACATGGCAGGGCACAACCAAGCCAGGAGGTTCCTGCAATGCACTGATGGATGATAACTTCCTTCTCCAAGTGATAGAGGACCTGACAAGGAGGGGTGCCATGCTGGGCCTTGTTCTCACCAACAGGGAGGGGGAATGTGAAGCTCAAGGGCAGCCTTGGCTGCAGCGACCATGGAATGGTGGAGTTGGAGATCCTTATGGAGGTGAGCAGGCGGCACAGCAAGCTCCCTACCCTGCACTTCAGGAGAGCAGACTTTGGCCTCTTCAGAGAACTGATTCACAGAGTTCCATGAGGTGAAGCTCTGGAGGGAAGAGGGGCCCAAGAAAGCTGGCGAGTATTCAAGGATCTTCTCCTCCAGGCTCAGGAGTGATGCATCCCAATGGAGAGGAAGTCGGGTAAAAACGCCAGGAGACCTGCGTGGATGAACAAGCAGCTCCTGGATAAACTAAGCCACAAAAAGGAAGCCTACAGTGGGTGGCACAGGGACAGGGATCCTGGAAGGATTACAGAGAAACTATCTGAGAAGCCAGGGGTTGGGTTTGGAAAGCTAAAGCCCAAATAGAATTAAACCTGGCCAAGGACATCAAGGGCAACAACAAGGGCTTCTATAGGGACATAGGGGTAAAAGGAAGATCAGGAAAAATTTGGGCCCTTTGTGGAAGGATATGGGAGAGCTGGTTTCCCAGGACATAAAGAAGTCCAAGATGCTCAGTGATTTTTTTGCCTTTGTCTTCACTGGCAAGGGCACAAGCCATACCCCCTGAGTCACGGAAGACAAGAGCAGGGACTGGGAGAATGGAGCTGCCCATGGTTAGACAGGATCAGGTTTGGGAACACCTGAGGAACCTGAAGGTGCACAAGTCCATTGGACCTGATGAAATACATCCACGGGTCCTGAAAGAATTAGGGGATGAGGTTGCTAAACCAATATCCATCACATTCCAGAAGTGGTGGTGGTCTGGTGAAGTTCCTGCTGACTGGAAAAGGGGAAACATAACCCCCATCTTTAATAAGGGAAAAAGGGGGATCCAGGGAACTCCACGTCAGTCAGTCTCACCTCTGTGCCTGCCAAGATCATGGAGCAAATCCTCCTGAAAACCATGCAAAGGCACATGGAAAAAGAGGAGGTGATTGGTGACGGCCACCATGGCTTCACCAAGGGCAGGTCATGCCTGACAAATATGGTGCCCTTCCACAATGGGGTCATGACCTTGGTGGATAGAGGACAGGCAACTGATCTCCCTGGACTTGTGCAAAGCCTTTGACACCATCCTGCACAACATCCCTGTCTCTAAATTGGAGAAGAATGGAATTGACAGATGGACTGCTTGATGGATAAAACACTGGCTGGATGGTCGCACTCAGAGAGTTGTGGTCAACGGCTCGATGTCTGAGTGGAGACGAGTGATGAGTGCTGTTCCTCAGGGGTTGGTATTAGGACTGGTACTGTTTAACATCTTTCTCAGTGGCATGGATGGTGGTATTGAGTGCAGCCTCAGCAAGTTTGCCAATGACACCAAGCTGTGTTTTGCGGTTCACATGCTGGAGGGAAGGAATGTCATTCAGTGGGACCCACACAGGCTACATTGTTGGGCCTGTGCCAACAGCATGAAATTCAAAAATTCCAAGTGCAAGGTCCTACACCTGGGTTGAGGCCATCTCAAGCACAAGTACAGGATGGGTGGAGAATGGATTGAGAGCAGCCCTGGGGAGAAGGACTTGGAGGTACTGGGGGATGAAAAGCTGGACATGAGCTGGCAGTGTGCGCTGGCAGCCCAGAAAGCCAACCGTATCCTGGGCTGTATGAGGAGAAGTGTGGCCAGCAGGTCGAGGGAGGGGGTTCTCCCCCTCTACTCTGCTCTTGTAAGACTCCACCTGCAGTTCTGCATCCAGCTCTGGGGTCCTCAACATAAGAAGGATATTGACCAGTTGGAGTGAGTCCAGAAGAGGCCACAAAGATGCTCAGAGGGCTGGAGCCCCTCTGCTATGGGGACACGCTGAGAGAGTTGGGCTTGTTCAGCCTGGAGAAGACAAGGTTCCAGGGAGACCTTATAGCACCTTCCAGTACCTGAAGGGGGCTGACAAGAAAGCTGGGGGGGACTTTTTACAAGGGCCTGTAGTGACAGGACAAGGGGTAATGGGTTTAAATTAAATGAGAGGAGATTTAGACTGCACGTAAGGAAGAAATTCTTCTCTGTGAAGGTGGTGAGGCACTGAAAAATGTTGCCCAGAGAAGCTGTGGAAGTGCCGTCCCTGGCTGTCTTGAAGGCCAGGTTGGATGAGTCTTTGAGCAACCTGGTCCAGTAGAAGGTGTCCCTGCCCATGGCAGGGGTGTTGGAACTAAATGATATCTGAGGTTCCTTCCAACCCAAACCATTCTATGATAAAATAGTAAAGAGAAAAATAGAATAGGCAATGAAGGTATCATAAAGAAAAGTGAAATCAAGGTGCAGAACCGGGAAAAAATACACCAGGAGAAAAATAAACAATCTAAGGAAGAAGAAGATGAAGGAAAAAATCAAAAGTTCGGGGTATGGAGGGAGGTTTTCGGAAGAAGAAATACGTGGAGTGAGAAAACCATTACGTGCAGAATTTGGAAATGCATATTAGGCAGATGTACATATTTGGATTAACAGCGAGAAAGCCTCAGGCCTGACTCAGTGTTGCATTCATATACCTCCCATATTGCTCAAAACTCAGACCCTGAATTTACTAGCTCAATCTGCATTTAATATTTATGTTATCGAGACTGCAACAATGAATTCTCATTCTGAAACCAGACAAAGGGCTGTGGCACAGCTCTGTTACCACTTTGCAAGGCAGTGCAGTCATGGACCTAGTTTCAGCCCACACTGGGATGAGATCAAGTTACTAAGTTTACAATGATATTTAGCTCATCTGTTCCTCAGTTCTGGATCATTTATATCCAAGGTTTAAGTCTGTATTCTGTCATCTGTTTTCTGCCTATTGCCCCTCTGATTATTGCTATTAAGTCTGGGGACTAGGCTGGGCGGGATTTGGGTTGGGCTGTATCCATACTTACTTCCATTGCTGGAAAGTATTTAAACATTTATCTCCTCAAACAGATTGAAATATACGTTTACTACAGTCTTATGACAGGAATCTTACAGAAAAGAAGTTAATTTTACTTTAGAGTGAAATTATCACGAAAGTTTGTGCCAGTAAGAAGGAGAGTAGACATCAATAAATGAAAAATCTTCAAATAATGGTGTGTATTACAACTCCACAGGGGAGTGGACTACTCGTAATAGCGGAGCTTTTCCACCCCGGGAATAAAATACACCTTTTTCCATAATTTCCATTCATAGCTTCATACTTTCCATCTCTTACGGTTGATTTTCTCATCCTGTGCACCAAAATGAGGATCTCAGATTGAAGGAGTTTATTTTGCAATAGTTTCTTGGACTGATCATCAACCACAGAAAAAGTCCATCAGCGCTAAGTCTTATTGCTTATTCTGTGGTGCAGGAAGGGCTGTGATTAAAGCTCTTCTTGTTATAAAATGGGGCACTTACAATTGAAGGAAACAATTTTACTTAGATACAGTAGAGCTGCTAACCTAGTTCTTTGTAATGTACATTTTTTTTCTCTAAACTGCTGGGGCAGTTCTGAATAGCAGACCTAAGGTGGTATCCTTGTAGATAGTAATTGAGCTAGGGAGAAATACGTAGCAGAAAGATTCCTTTGAGACATGTACGTGGGTTGTTGTTAAACCGGATTTGTCACTTAGAGGGTAAGCTACCAGTTATTCTGTTTTCTGTTAACTCACAGGACTGCTGTTTTCTGAGCAAAGGCGGCTTTATTTGCATTTGCCATTAGTCTCTGAAATAAAACAATTCCAGTTACTTACTACTGTTGTTGCTGCTGGCAAGAAAACTACTTTTACAAGCCATACAAGTAAGTATAATAGTAATATCTTCCTGAGGCTTGCTGTTCAACACACCTTTACCTTATTTAACACTGGGGTAACGCCAATTGGGACCACCCATTCTTGGAAATATAAAGGACCAGCACAAATTGGAAAAATGTTGACTGTTGAATCATCATGTGGAATATCCTGTTCCAGTTCCTCAGGGCAACACTTACAGCAACCCACATGGGATGCCGGGTCACAGAGAGAAGCTCTGAGCCTGTCTGCAGCCCTGATTCAAGAAAACATTTTTATCCAGAAATGGTGCTTAAGTGTATTCTAATAGTTAGCACATGTTTTAAAGCCTTTTGACTACAGTGGCTTTTAGACACACTCATAAGGTCTTGTGGGCTAGGCCTAAGCCAGTAGACACCATCTTCCCCTGAAGAATTTTATGAAGATTATGGGACCCTCTGCCAGCATTTTCCAGCTGCTTATTTTAAGTTACTTTGTCTTACTAACACTTCTGCATGACATAAAAGTTACTACTGTGTGTTCAGTTATTCAGATATAAATGTTACAATTGATTTATACCCTGTAGGAATGCAAATAAGCTTACTGAAATACAAAGATCCCTATTAACGGGATATCAATACAGCTTTTGCTTAAAATAATCCCATTCATCTGAAAAGCTATCTCATGACAAAATGTGTATGTAGACCAACAAGAACTTGGTTTCAAGCAGAAATTATGAGGTCACTTAATTGGATTCATAGACTTTTCACTCCTGCTGGGAATTTAATAGAAAGCACCCTTCTTTGGTTTAGCTTTCTGTTATTTCTAATAGATTCCAGCTCTAAAATAATTAGCAACTCTCATATTACTTATTATGTTATCAGGATACAAAACTACTGACAATTCTGACAATCTGTATTAATGAGTCTAGCATTCAGGTATTTAAATTTGGTTTGTTACTTTTAATATACGGATAAAACAAAATATTGGGCAGGAAGAAATTAGTGGATCAGTGTTCTGGTGCCACATTCAATAACTAAGGCTATTTGGAGGGAATTTATTGTTTACATAAAGTAATCCAAAGAAGATAAGTGATGCTCATTCCTGTGCAGAAAAGCAACCACTGTCTCACAGAGTCACATAGGATCTTAAAAAAGTTGCATTAACTTTTGGAAGAGATTTCATAGTATGTCAAGTTCCTTTTATAAAACCAGAACTGTTTATAAACAGACTACAGTGGGGTTCTGATTTTCCTTACGGACATAAATTTCTTCTGTGAGATGACTATGTCAATGCCAGATTAAGATTCGAGAAATCAAAAATTTGGATTTTCTGTAAATATTTCTTGGTCTAGCTAAATGAGGATTATATACAAACAGCAACATGCTAATATATTCCAGTAAGCCTTCCCAGACATCAGCAATAACTACGTAGTCTATCAAAACACCCATGCAGCACTTTTCCAGAGAAAGCCAGTGAGAAAAAGCAGTCAGCAAGGTCTAGAAAAGTCCAGGACATTCACATGAGGTTTAAGAACTTCAGACTTACACCTGCTGTAGCTAACACATTTTGAAAGGACTCAGTGTCATGTTTTGATGCATAAACCATTGCCGAAGATTAGGATTCAAGATGAAAGCTGACATGGTGGATGATTATCCAACACCTGCCTATATTGAAATTTTTACACCTTTCTTTGGTATTTACATCTGGTATTTACAACTATTACAGATAAGGTATTGACCTCTAAGTCTGAATGGCAGAACAACTCAATGGCAGATGTTGGGGTTGCTTTCAGATAGTTTATAACGACTATGCTTTTCAAAAGTATTTCCCATGCTAGGAGGTGTGAATATATGTGAATGCACAGATAGAGAAAAGAGTATGTTACTTGGCTATTCTGTGGATTTTTGAGGTTGTTCTAACTGTTAAGGGAATTTATTATGGTTATTGGGTCTTCATATTCGACTAAATGAAGTAGTGTCATAAAGAATAACATTTGGCATGGAATCATGCCACAAAGCTCGGTTTTGATTATGAGGGAAAAATATGTATTCTGCAACTTAGTAGGTTTTCCTTTTACTTTTTCTTCTTGGCATAACTGTGCAACTTTATGTATGTATGTATGTGACTGATATATATATATATATCCTTGACTTCTTTATGAAAACCAATTAGAAGTATTGAAAATACAGCAAAGAAATATAGAAAAAACACCCAGCCACCTGAGACACTAAATCGTATAGAATTCCAAAGTGTGGCTTTTAAAAATGGAGTAATTTAAACATACAGTCTTCTTCCTGAAGGGGAGATGATCTTCACACATGTGATAACACTGCTGGGATCACTCCAAGAGGAAAGGAACCCTATGTTATTGCTGATATTTTTAATATTTATCTGACTAAAAAGACCATAGTGTGAGCCAGAAATACCATGTAGCTAGAGGGCTTCAGGTAACGGTGAAGAGGTACTAGTGCTGTGGCTGGATGGAAACCTTGGGGGATGGGTTGCAGTTCATATAATTTTGTAAGTCAGTTTGTGTTGATGGCAAAGTCTCAAGAACGTGTATTATTTGTGTATCATGTCTAAAGGACACATTGCAGATTTTACTTATCTCTCTTTGCATCAATCCTGCAAATCTTATTTTGTCCATGAATAGAAGAGTCTTTTGTTCAAGAATAACAGGCAGCAGGAGACAATGAGGTATTTTATTATTCTCTCAGCACCTTAGTTCTCTCCCTGTATTTCCAAGGGAACAATTCATGTGGAACAAACATGTGCAAAGAACACAAGATCCACATAAAAGGGCACCAAGCATCCTGTTTGTGAATAGTTGTCATGTAGTTGCAGCCAGCTGCCAGCATGTAATGATGATTTATGCTTTGGCTACCACTTGCTTGGCTTACTTGTGACTGGCTCTTAATCCTGCCTAGCTGGAATGACTGGGCTGCTTTCAAAAGACATGGCACGTGAAATGGAGCTGTTGTTAATACTTTTCGTAATCTGTCCATCAGCTAAAGAGCTCTAATCAATCAGTTGCTAACACTGATGGACGAAACTCACAGATATAGGTGGGCAGGAGCAGGCAGCTAGAAGGTGCGTATTTGGGCTGCAGGAGCAGCAGCCACGCCAGGTAGTCATGCTAATTTCCTAGCTGTGTTTACAGTAGCTTAGATTAAGAGAGAATTTGAGAAAGACAGTTTATCTTGCAAAAGACTAACAGAAAGTACAGAGAAGAAGGAAAATTCTGGTGAAGAGCACGTGTCAGTGGTAATCATCTAGGCTGAGGAACAATGAAATTTTGACTGTTTGCGTGAGGCCTCCACTTAAATGGCCAAAACCAGTTACATGTAATTACCAAGTTTTCAGCTGAATAATTTGGCAACGTTATGAAACATGTGCAGAGGCTTTCCATCGCCTCATGTGGTCTTTGTGCTCGTGAAGGGTGAGAAATGCTTAAACAGGAACAGTCCTGATGTATGGGTTCTCTGATGGACCAGCATTTTTAACTGAGTTTCCAAAGGTCAATTACTTTTGAGTTGGGAAGTTCTCCTAATCAATTCCTATCCAACATGGCTTCTCATCTTACAAAAACAAGCAAACAAAACAGGGACAACAAAAACCTTCCTAAGGGGAGTGTTACAAATTAGAAAAAAATACCCCAACAAACCAACAACCCCTTAAAATGTCTTATAATGTTCAAGTGTTGTTTCTGTGAATAAAAGGCCTTGGGAAAGACATTTTATCCATGCAGCAGAGCAACAGTGTGTTTCTATTACTGAACTCTCTGTGACCCATACATAAAGTACCTAGAATACAGTACCAGGTAATCTGACCTAAAAATAACATCCACAGTACATATAATACATTTTAACTGTGATCTGGAAATGTATAGAGAAAAAGGACCTATGCTCCTTTTTATTTTTCCTTGGTAATTTTTTTTTTTTTTTTTTTTTTTTAGCATGGATAATATAAGAATTCCTCAGAGCCTTAGAGCTGAAAGTTACGATTTTAAAAGCTTCAAGATGTCTTACTAGATTTTTCTTCCTGGACATAAGCCAAACAACATGAGTGGTTCTGTTTTTTAAGTGTATATAACCTCCACTTCCTTAGACTTTTTAATTTCCCCCTTTCCCATAATTCTTAAATAAAAAGTGCAAAATCTTCCTCTCTCTTCTGTCCCAAAAATAATTATTAAAAACACAGTTCCAAACATCCCAGCACAGCTTGCCATAAAATTTAAATGGAAAGTTATATATATATATATATATATATTATTTATGTATTTATTTATATATGTAGAGATATATATATATTTATATATATATAAAATCAATATAGCATCATTATTTTCAGACAAGATTCTAGGTTGGATGTAGCAAATTTGTAGAATTTCATGTTCATGTGTGTGTCTTTCTTTGGTGAACAACTTCAGTGGGTAGAAATGTCTGCTGTACAGGTAATTGATATGTTCTTTGAATTCTCTGTCCATAAACCACTGACTGATCATCTAATGGGGAACATTTAAGTCACCATTTCTTGGATTAGGACTTTGAGTCTCATTCTGTGTTAAGCAAAATTTGGAAAGAGCCCGTTCAGTTTGGAGTTTACGAAGAAATTCCATGAAAAAAGTAATTCACATAAAGTTTTAGAAATAGGAATTACTGAGAGACTGAGGAATTACTGAAAGACTATTTTAAGTTTCCTTTTTCCTACATGGGAAGATCCCAAGTATCAGGTCTAATTAAACCCCCACAGAAAAACTGGTTATGAATTTCTCAGTTGAGAATATGCAAGAGTTTTAATGATTTGGGAAGGATATTTTTGCCAGTTCCAAGTGAGACTATTTATTCAAGGAACTGTGAAAACTTGTGTCATTTGCAGTGTTCTTGAAGTCAGCTACTTTCAGCAGTGTATACTTAACTGTGGGGAATTTTTAAGAAAAAATTAGAACAAAATATGCAATATCACTGCTGTACTTCTTTGAAAATGGCTTATATGAAGCAGATTTGTCACTCAAGATTTCCTCCTGGGTGCTGCCTTTCAATGTGCGAGAGATAGTGAAGCATTGTGAAAAGTCAAGGTAGATACCAAATATAATCATAGAATTGTTTAGGTTGGAAAAGACCTTTAAGATCATCAAGTCCAATGGTCAACCTAGCACTTTCAAGTCCCACTAACCCATGTCCCTAAATGCCACACTTGCTTGACTAATTCAGTATAGTTGTAATTCTTTTATATTGTAACAACAAAGTGGAGGAAGAGTAAGATATCTGTGTTAATAAGCTTACAGTTAAAAACAAAATATTACTGCTCATAGAAGACTCAAATAAAACCAACAAGTAATAACTGAGTGAAAACTCAATACTAAAAGCTAAGCAAAATTAGTGTATGTACTGGAGCGGCATGATAAAGTCAGCCATAGATAAGTTTGATTTACTTTTTTTTTTTTTTAAAAATGAATAAAAACTTGTTTGGCACTGTGCTTAATTGTTGCAATTTCAAAAACTACTATGAAAACCTTTAAATGCTGAGTTACAGTTCTCATCCCCTTTTCCAGCTGAAAACCAGAACAATTATTTTTCCACTTTTCTTTCTGAAAAATTGTATTGGTAAAAGAATTACAAAAAAAAAAAAAGAAGAAATATCAAGGCTCTATTTCATAAAAGTTTAATTAGACATTTATAAAATTATTTTAATATAGTGTCATTTTCTGATAAATTTATAGATTGAATGTATCAGATGATAATAAATAATTTGAAAATTTAAAGCAGAGTTTCTTATTGGAAATAACATAAAAAAATCAGATAAAATAATTATTTTATTTATACTTTAAAATATTTAAAATGCTGAGCAACACTCTGTAAGTTCTTTATAACCTTCAACTTTGTTAAGATTTGGAAGTAAAGACAGGAGGAATAAAAGTAATAGTCAAAGTGGCAGAATTCGTGATGACTTCAGTTGCTCTGGAGCTAACGTATAAATAATTGTTTTTTAGACCTCTGAAGAGAGAAAAATCATTTCAGGTCATACAAAATAAATTAATCTTTTCAGCAAGTCAAAGATATATAGGTGTATTTTCAATTAAAAAAATTAAATGTCAATGTATCATTAATTCAGATAATATAGTAAATGCGTAAATTGAAATATGTCACCTATTTCAGATTAATTTTTTTAAATGGAGGATGGATATTAACCAAAGTCCTGAAGCAAATCAGTACACAGTTCATAGAAGTTTGATTTCTTTTTCCTTTTTATTTAATAACAGATATTTCAAGACACTTCTTTCCTAGAACTCTTTTTTTTTTTCCCCTTGTGTTTTGAGTTGTTTCTTTGATTTCTAGACAAAGAGCTGTTTGAATTGCCTGATGGCTTGGTGGTAGGATGTTCCAAGGTTTTATAAGGCTGGTTTGTTTTCTTGGGACATAACAAGCCCTTTCAGGCTTGCAATCATGAAACGCTTGAATGGCCAAAAGGCAATTAATTACCTCAAGATGAGAAGGTCTTTTTCACTAGCATTTAAAAATTTAGCAAATAGAGCTAATTAACTTTCATCTTGCTGTCAATCCACTTGAACCTAGGCACTAATTTAGGCTTGTAAACTAAATAATTGTTCTTGTTGATTGCTTCTGACTAGACATACAAGAGGAGTAAATTTGTTCTGGGAGTAATTACGATCACTAGATTCAGAGTCATTCACTTGCATTCAGTCGGTACTTACTCTTGGTGTAGTCCTAGGGAAATTAGGGTCTACTAATGACTGGCGCTGCTCAAAGTGAGCAAGTACAACAGAATATGTGGTAGGTGTGGACTCATGTAACTTTAAGTTAAGTTCCCCATGTACTCTCCCTTGCTTTGGGTAAAACACCCGTAACATACTGGCACAGAGGTAGTAGCAAATAACCTGTATGGAAGGTACTTAGCAGGTCTGAAAATAAGAGAAAGAATATAAAGAACTGGCTTTTACAAAAGGGTGTCTTGCATTTTAAGGATGGTTATGTCCTACCAATCCTTATTCACCTGAATTAAAGAGTGAAATTAATGGAAGATAAATATATTTTAATGTGAAAAAAATTGGTGCTAAAATTATCTAAGCTGAGAAATGAGGCTACTCAAAGATGATCTTTTTTAGACTAAAATAAATAGTCATCATTACATTGCTGAGATCAGTGATGTGGGTCTTCACATCATTTCCATGTGTTGCTTGGTATAACATGCCTAAAATAAGGGCCTGATTCTGCAAGCTGGAGAAAATCCTATTGTGAAGTATGGATTGCCTTCTAGTGTGTAAGGTGTGTGGTACAAAGAGCCCTAATTTTCCTACTGAACTTTGCCTTTGTTCTGTTAAATATCCTCTGTTAAAGTCCTTTAGCCCTTTAAACCATAATTTCTCTTTCCACAGTTTGCTAATAGGTTCAGTTCCTTCTTAGGTGTTTAAACTGCTAGATGGGCAAGGGGGTGTATGAGGCACGGGGATTCACCATGCCTTACATTGTTTAATCACGAATGTATGGAGCCCTGCAACAGCAGGAACAATATTAGTGAATCTAATGAGCACTATTCATTGCATTTGGTACTATGTATAACAAACTGGATAATCCAGTCCTTTGAATAGTTCTGCTCAGTCTTGCTGGAATATTTACACATGTGAGTCTGGAGGATTGTAGTTCAAGTCTGCAGAGCCAGTAAGTCTGATTGCAAAATTTAAAACAAGCATGCAGCCAGAATCTCCTATCCACATTGCCTATGCAACAATTATTTGTGTTAGATATGGCTTTTAAAATGCATTGCTCTCCTTTTAGTGTTTAAGAGCTTGAGATAGATATCCCTTGGACAAGTGCAGATAACTAAAGCAAAGATTTCCCAGAGTCTCATGAAAGCTCACTTGTCAGGCAATCTTTACTATTATTTTAATCTCCATTGTTTCACAGATTGTTTATGTTAATCTTCTCCTGCTCTTCTTACTGTTCCAGGCAATTTTGTGGCAGAATTGAAAGTGGAGGAGGCTGAGACAGACAGCATGAGGCATGACAGCCGTTCAAGCTCTCCTAGCCTCTGTATGGTTTTATGTGCTTCTAATTATCAATGTGTGGGAGTTTTGTCAAAAAAGCTGGGCGTGTGGTTCCTTTTGTTCTTGTGTGTCTGTTGTGGTTTATATTTTAAATGGGACACAAATGTGATTTATAGTGCGTGGCATGATGCAGTTAGGGAAAATTGGTCTTTTCCAGGCAACACAAACATGAGCAGGAGAGAGTGCACGTGAACAGCATGTTCCTCTCAGTGGAGAAGAAACACTCCACTAAAGGTCACAGAGACGGAGGAGGGTAAACAACATGTGAGAAATCCTCTTCAAAAAGAGAGAGAGAATTGTTAATGACTTACTTCCACTGTGTCTAAAAATATGTACCATTGAAAGGCCAAGCTGTGAGAGATCAAAGCTAACAGTCTTTCAGCAGAATCACACTGAAGTGTGAAAAGCACCATGACAGCATGGAGACTGCTGTATACTCACCTGCAAAGAATGCACCGTAACACCAGAGGTTACCTTCTGGTGAGCCCAACACTAGGTAGCACAGCTCAAAGCAATCCTGCAAGAGATTCTCGTGAGGTCCTATCCTGCTCCCAGTAAAGCAGAAAAATTGTTTCCAGGCTTGCAGTCACTTATCAGCCCGTAAGACAGGAGGACACTACTGTGGCAGGGATGAAAACATCATGGATAAATTGTGTGACCTGGGAAGGCTAGAGCGCAAGAGAAACATGCCTGATCCTTTTAAAAAAAATCACTGTATAAACCAACAGAGTTTCTTATGATTTATTCCTCCTCACAATGGCCTACTGACGAAGTACACTTCATATTTAACTTAATGGATTAAAGTATGAAGAAATATGTTTGAGGGCTTGTTCTTCATACAACTGCTGTTTCCTGTTAAATACTCTCGGAACAACTGAAAAAAAGGAAACTAATGGAACACACTATCTTTTGATTCTCTGATTAAATGGGAGATTATTTTGGACTAAGGCACAACATCTGAAGTGCAAACTTTTAGCACAGAGGTGATAATCCCAAGCAAGGTTTTGGAAACCAGTCTTCTCCTTCTAAGGATGCTACAGTGCATAATGGCTTTAAACTCCCTCAAAAAGACCTATCTCAAGTTGCTTATTTTACTACTGGCAATTAGAATAATAGACAATGTATGAACCTGGAATGAAACACAGAGATGATCAGATTCTCATTGGAATACATGTTTGGGAAGGACAAGACTGGGCCTATGGGTAGCTCCCAGACCTGGAACACTACAGTCTGCAATTGTTAAATTCTTTAACTCAGAGCTAGGGAAAAAAAGAGTTAAAAACCAATGTGGTTCCAGAAGGGATTTTTGAGCATGGCAGTAAAAAAATAAACAAGCAGTGCTAGAAGTACACATTATCTGCAATCTGCATATATTTGCATATGGGAAAAGACAGGAATAGTTTGGTGGTTATAACAGGGAGGAAAGTGAAAACCTATGTAAGGGAAAGTAGAACTTTTTCAAAGCACTTTGCTGTATGATTTTTGACACTAAATAAGACGAGATATACCTGCAAAGACCTTCTAGGATTTTGCTCAGCTCCTTGATTTGAGTGTCCCCTACCTCATTCCATACACACATAACAAAACGCTGTGCTATGACAGGAAAACTAAAACCAGTTCTGCCTCAGGGTATGCATGCTTTACTTTACTGGATTATATTGCTTCATTCCTGACGTTTCATTCACTTACTTAAATCGTTCACAAAACATTTGATTTGTGTACATTAATGCAAAACACACTCTACTAGAAGTTTCAAGCATTTTTACTCTCCACATTTCAGGTATTTACTGTCTACAGCTGTGGAAATTCCATATTTTGGCACCTTTCAACTCTCAGGTCTAACGATATTTAGATTTTTAACTGACTGATTTAAATGAACATGCCTGTTATACATATGAATTTTTAGGGCAGCTTTTTCTTGAAAATTTACAGTCTCCTTTGTTTAAGGTGGTAGCCAATGTACATGAAACATACAGCTTCTAAGTTGAAAAATAACAAAAATCTGTAATGACAGAAGGAATACCATACTAATTTGCTTTTCTTTTAAAAATCCACTAACTCTATGAAAATTTAATCTGAGTGAGATTAGGAAGATCCTCTGTGAAACACATGGCTTCTGCCGTCTGTGGCCTTGTCTTGATGTTCTATTCACTTGCAAAATGTGATTTTCAAATCAGCACAGGGATATGCAGTTTTATATAAATTCAGAGTATTTAAGTATGGTCAAATCAATTATTCTGTGGGATAATAAATTCCCCCATATCTGCAGATGCTGTACTTATTTTCTTGAATATATAAAGTGGGAACAAAGGTAATTTGCCTTTGCAGAGATGCCACAGAGTTTACCTGTACTTGCACTGGAAGTGAGCTTAACCAGTGGGTTTTAGGCCTTTTCTGAATGCTAAAGGCAGAGTATTTTAAAGTAAATCTGAGGGTAATATTCCCAGAAATCTGGTTTATTGCAGTAGTGGTATTGCCTTGCCTCACACAATTCTTCCTTTCTTAACTGATGAAATCCCCATCAAGCAGAGCTCTGAGGTAGCTCATGTCACATTTCCCTGAAAGCAATCACACACCAATGGAGACTTTTAAACTCCAACGCTGCATTTTAAACTAAACCCATGCAATTTAAAAAATGCAGAACAGCAGACTTCTAAAAAGCACAGCTGTGCTTGGGGAGACAGGATAACATTTCCCCACAGGTGCTGTGTGGCTGCATGGTGGGGAGAAGAGGAAAGGATGACTTGTCACCAACTTATTCCCTATTCAGACATATGCAGTGGCTTCCCAGGTGACAGCAACTGCCACCCAGCCTCCCTCGTGCCCCTGGGAAAGGACCTTCTCTGCTAAGTGTCAGCTTTGCGTTGGGTCCTGGCTCCTCTTTGGTGTCCCCATAGCGTGGTCCTCCCTGTTCCCCCAGGACATCCCCATGTGTTGCCTGGTTGCACAGTGGCTCTGACATGGATCCCCCTTCTGGAACATTCCAGGGTGCATGGAGATGCTGCTCTCAGGGCATGGCCACCAGGCCATGGCCACCAGGGCAGTTTCTGCTTCTCTTCTCAGCTGTGCGCTGGGCTACATACCGCTGTTGACAGCTGACCCTGTCCCCACAGCCTGGCTACAGACCTCCTGAATCCTGGTGTCCTTCACCTCCATTTCTGGCTTGTTCCGTCTGCCAGGCAGCACTCTTGTCTTGCATTTCACTGCATTCCTGTGAAAAATGTGACTGTCTGGCTCCTCTGTCTTTGGCTAAGCCTCTATCCATCCTTGTACCGTTTGGACACTCCAGACTAGGGAGAGCCTCACACAGATGGTGGCTGAGGCCAAGGCTGCAGGTACAGACAGTGCTGTGTTTTGCTGACCCAAGAATACTGAACTGAGGTTTGCAGTGGCAACCCCACAGCTCCCTGGGAAGGCTGATTCCAGGGAACTCTGAGAAAGGGACATCAACAGGATTTTGAGCCCTCCTTTCACCTTTATGGTTCCTCTGACCTCCCATATGCTTTGATTCCCCTGGGATCTGCAATCTGTTCTGGAAGGAAAGCTTGCTCCCTGGCACAGCATGGAGGACTTGGGGGTACTGGTGGATGAGAAGGTGAACATGAGCCAGTAGTGTGCACTGGCAGCCCAGAAAGCCAACTGTATGCTCGGCTGTATCAGGAGAAGTGTGGCCAGCAGGTCGAGGGAGGGGATTCTCCCCCTCTACTCTACTCCTGTAAGAACCCACCTGGAGTGCTGCATCCAGCTCTGGAGCCCTCAACATAAGAAGGATATCGGCCAGTTGGAAGGAGTCCAGAGGAGGTCACGAAGACGCTCAGAGGACTGGAGCCCCTCTGCTATGGGGACAGGCTGAGGGAGTTGGGCTTGTTCAGCCTGGAGAAGAGAAGGCTCCTGGCAGACCTTATAGCACCTTCCAGTACCTGAAGGGGGCCTACAAGGAAGCTGCAGTGGGGGGGGGGGGGGGGCGGGCTTTTTAGATGGGATTGTAGTGACAGGATAAGGGGTAATGGGTTTAAACTGAAAGCAGGGAGATTTCGATTAGTTATTAGGAAGAAATTCTTCCCGGAGAGGGTGGTGAAGCATTGGCAGATATTGCCCAGAGAAGCTGTGGGTGCCTCATCCCTGGAAGTGTTCAAGGCCAGGTTGGATGAGACTTTGAGCAACCTAGTCTAGTGGAGGGTGTCCCTGCCCATGGCAGGGGGGTTGGAACCAGATGATCTTTAAGGTCCCTTCCAACCCAAACCATCCTATGATTCTATGACAAGCAAGAGCTGTGTCCTGCTGCTGTGAGGAGTGCCCGCTCTATGGTAATCTGGTGTAGGACTCTCATCTCCAGAGTGGTTGGTGAAGGAAGGTTAATGCTGCATGCCTGTGGAGGGAGAAGAGACATCATTTATGGGAGCCTGTGGAGACTGGGAACAGTGTCTCGCTGTCTCCATCATTCTTGGAGGTGCTTACTTTGATGTTCAAGGTACCTTGCAAACAAGACAGTGGAATACCCATAGGGTCTGCAAAGTTAATGAAAGTTTATTTTACTGAGTCATAATCACATTGCATGAAATTTCTATCAATAACTCTGTATTATGGGGCTGAAATATCTTTCTCAAGCAGACAAAATGGATGGCTGATCCAGAGTAGTGTCTGCAGAAAAGTGTTTAGTAGAAACGAATCTGAGATGTGGGTTAGTGCTTGCAGGCTACAGGGTTTCAGACTGTGAAGGAACATCCTGTCTGCCTGACCTCTTGCACATCACAAGCCTTTCAAATTCACCCAGTTATGCCTGTATGGTGCCCAACAATTTGTGGTTGAGCTAAAGCATAACTTGTGCTTCATTTGCTTCACTGATGTGGATTAATAATCATGGCACAAAAGTTTTAACTGAAGTCAGTGTGTGAAACTGCTGCCTACAGTGTTGTGATAATTCAGATTGCAGACGCACTAGCTACTGCTGGTTTAACTATTTTCCTTTGATGCCAATCTTTTTCCTCTTCTTTCTGCCCCTATTCTGCACACACACACCCCCCCCCTCCCCTTTTATTTTTTTTGGCACACACCGGGAGCGTTTGTTTTGTCTTCAATTGGCCATCTGGTGCCTATCCATTATCACCCTTTGGGAAAGTGCCTGATTTCCATTGGGCCAGAGTCTGTTTAGTTTGAGCTCTCTGTCGGCTGAATTCCTGGAACCTGAACTAGCTCAGGAGTTTTGATTGCAGGGAACCGAGGAGTTGAGAACAGTACTGCAACATGGAAGGCAATATAATTACATAGAAATAGGAGAGATTGTTCACTTTAATCCATCTTTGAGACATTTAACCTCTATTGGAGTAAATATATGGTGTTTTTAATGGATAGATAAAATACAGATGAAAACTAATCTGCAATGCAAAGAAAACCAGTGAGGCATCAAGCTCAGGATGATTGTGTAACAAATATGAAGCTAACATGCCCGTTTTTAGAAACACTCATCATGCTTTGATCCACCATTATGTTTATCTTAAAAACATATTGTTTATGTAGCAGATTATGCTGTTGTTCTTCTGAGGTCACTGTCATATGGTGAAAAGTCCAGTTTGCTGTGAGTAGAAACATTAGGAAAAACCTTATAGGTCAGCCAGTATAAAGTGGAGAGTAAAACTATTGCACACTTTCCCTGGAATAAATAACTAGTTATAGGTCAACACGTGCTTAATGATTCCTGGCAGTTAGAGAAGGTCACCATCTGTTAAAAAAAAAAAAGTCCAAAATTAAATAAATGAGGTTAATCACCTTTTCTCAGCAGAGTCCAGTTTTCCCTCAGAGCATTAGTGATTAAAGATTGCAGAAGACTGCACAGTAGGGAGAATCTTGCACTTGCAGGAAGTAAGCAAGTAGCATGAAACCCAGGTTTTAAGAATCCAAGTATAAAGAAAATTGAGCATAAAACATAAAAATACCTAGCAGACTCTAAAGCATTAGTGGGATTTAGGCAAATGAAGGATGGATTAATTTGTCCAATTTGGATATCTAACAGATAGACATCCCAAGGCTTCCTTCAGAGCCAGTGAAGTACCATGACTTTTTCCAGTCAAGGTGTCTTATGGACACCCTTGGTCAGGAGGATATGAATTGCACTCAGGTAACTGAGTGCAACTCAAGCTCACACCTTTGTTTATGCATATCATTATGGATATTTTATTGCTCTTCACTGAATGGAGAAAGAGTCTAAATGACTATGACTTTAGAAGTTAATAATTAGACATCTAAACAGAAATTAGATGAATCTGACCAGCCTGGAGATGTACTTCTCTAAATATTATGCATCTAAAGACCCTAGAAAAAAGATGAGTAATTTTCAGTGAGTATAGTTTTTTGTAAGACTATAAAACTTTTAGCAGAGCTCATGTCTCCTTTTCTAAACCTTTACTGATTTCACCTGGCTTCCACTTGCAGCTGCTGGTTTCAGATAAAGTGACCTCATTTTTATCTTTCCCCAGAAATTAGAATTAATATATTCTTTATAGAGACTATTTTTATTTGTGTTATGCATAATGAGTAACCATAATCATAATGTCACTGCACATTATCCTCTTGGCTGAGTCTGAGAAGGCAAAAATTATGAGCATGCTACTTTGTTTGAGTAGTTCAGTTGCAGCTTTGAATGGTGTTTTCTGCTTGTTAAGAAATTTATCTGCATGTAGGTGGATTTCTCATGGAAATTGGTTGAATGGAAGTTCCTCAAAGCCTTTGGAAGAATGAAGGACTGCCTACAGTAGGGGAAGACCAGGTTTGAGACCATCTAAAGAACCTGAAAGTGCGGAAGTCCATGGGACCTGACGAAATATCTCTGTGGGTGCTGAGGGAACTGACAGATGAAGTTGTCATGGCAGTCTGGTGAAGTTCCCACTGACAGGAAAATGATAAACATAAACCCCATTTTAAAAAAAGAAAATAAAGAGGACTTGGGGAACTACAGGCCAGCCAGTCTCACCTCTGTGCCTGTCAAGATCATGGAGCAGATCCTCCTGCAAACTATACTAAGGTGCATGGAAAACAGAGACGTGATTGGTGACAACCAACATTGCTTTACTAAGGGCAAATTGTGCCTCAGAAACCTGATGGTCTTATATGACAGGGTTACAGTTTGGGTAGACACAGGAAGTGCAACTAACATCATCTACCTGAACTTCTGAAAAGCATTTAACACTGTCCATCATGACATCCTTGTCTCTAAATTGGACAGACAAGGATTTGACAGGTGGACCATTTGATGGACAAGAAATTGGCTCTAGGTTTATTGTCAAAGTGTTGTGGTCAATGGCTCGATGTCTGAGTGGAGATCAGTGATGAGTTTCGTTCCTCACGGGTTGGAATTGGGTCCCGTGCCGTTCAAAATCTTTGTCAGTGACATGGATGGTGGGATTGAATGCACCCTCAGCAAGTTTGCCAATGGTGTGACATGGTGTGGTCAACACTCTGGAGGGAAGAGATGTCATCCAGAGAGACCTGGACAGGCTGGGGAGGTGAGCCTGTGCCAACCTCATGGAGTTCAACAAGGCCAAGTGCAAGGTCCTGCACCTGGGTCGGGGCAATCCCAAGCACAAGGAGAGGTTGGGCAGAGAATGTATCAGCAGCTCTGAGGAGAAGGATTTGGGGGTGTTGGTTGATGAGATGACCTGGCAATGTGCACTTGCTGCCCAGACGGCCAACCATATTCTGGGCTGCATCAAAGGAAACATGATTCTCTCCCTCTACTCCACTTTTGTGAGACACTGCCTGGAATACTGTGTTCAGCTCTGTGGTCCCCAGCATCAGAAGGATACTGACTAGTTGAAGCAAGCCCAGAGAAGGGCCACAAAGATCAGAGGTGCTCCTGCACCTCTGGGGGCAGGCTGAGAGGGTTGGGCTCATTTAGCCTGGATAAGAGAAGAGGGTAGATTTAGATTAGATATGAAGAAGAAATTCTTCATGAAGAGTGTGTTGAGGCACTGTAACAGGTTGCCCAGAGAAGTAGTGAATGTCCACTCCCTTGAAATACTCAAGGCCAGGCTGGATGAGGCTTTGAGCAACTTGGTCTAATGGAAGGTGTCGCTGCAGGGGGGTTGGAACTAGATGATCTTTAAGGTCCTTTCCAACACAAATGACTATGTGATTTATTGATTCTATGATGTAGAAAGTATTGACTATCCAAACACAATTATGTGATTTGAAAGTTGCTCTTCATATAAATATAGACCAGTTAAGCTTTTCGGAAAAATTAAACAAAGTTGAAAGAGTAACTGATGAGAATTTCACAATGCATCTATTTTACACTGATATAAAAAAACCCTCCAAATCTGAATCTTATCGTTGCCTCTTGGAAAAACATACACCTATTTAGGATAGAAACAACAATATACAATTAATCTCCTTAGAATTTCCATGCTGAGTTGTGAATTCTGTTCAGAATTTTGGGTTCTTAGTTCAGTACCTTCCTGGCCAAGCCATTTGTCCCAGTTGCTAATGTTGATGTTATTTTCATAAGTGAAGGAGTATGGCTTAGTCTGTGACCAGCCTCCAGAGCACTCTTCTGTCTCTGTCTGAAAGATACTGTCTGATAGATATTGCCTGAGGAAGGGCTGGAAGGGGTGAGAAGAGTAAGAATCACCACTAAGCTAGCACACTTGTTAGTGGCTTGTTGCCACTAACAAAGTTGTCTATGAATGTCTGTGATTGTTAACCAGGTACCTGGCTGTCCATGGGTAATATCCATGTTCTCTGCAAATGAATGAAGTTTTGAATGGAAATTGCCCGTGTTTCTGTTCAGTTCATTACTTAATAATAATAATGATAATATTAAACATATATAAAATAACAGTAATGATGATAATAACTTTATCACTAAATATTTGCAAAGTGATATTTCATAATTATCCTAGCTTGTGCTTTGTATCTCCCCTTGAACACAAGACATTCTTTCACTCTATCCCTTTTTTTTAATTTCTGTGTACCGCTGTTGTGTCATCTGGTGAATGGTACTGACTGTATTGTTTGAACCGTATTAGGCTTCTTTTTTAAAGCAGAAGGACTTATTTGTGGGATAATTAGTTAGTATTCCTTTTTGGTGACTCATAATCACAAACGGTGTGTTCATTCTCAGTTGTTGATCCATTAATATGGTCATCTTTAGGTGAATCCCTATTGACATCACATCTGCTTTGGGCCAGCTCTTATGGGTACTAGAGTGACAGAACCCATTTGACCACTTGGGTATCATGCTGTTGTCCAGGAGCTTCTTGTGAATGGTTGCATTTTTCTCCCAGTAGTAGCCTTCTTCCTTCTACCAGTGACTCCCAGCATTGTGTCTTCTATTTTATTTAGTTATTTATTTATTTTTATTTACAATTCTGGAACAATAGAAAAATTTTCTACAAGAATTAGCATTTCTGCAGGTTCAGCCTTTCATTCTGCAGTTCTCTTGTAGTGCAAAAACTGGAGTAAAGGTCATGTCCACTTTAATTTGTCTTGTTTACTGTATTATTTTCTCAGTTAGCCTGCTGGACTAGTACCCTAATACCCATAAGGATTTTAGTTATGGGTATGAACCAGCAAACCTACAAAATCTCTCAGAGGCCAATTGTACTCTATTATCTCAAATTAGTTCTTTCCAAGTAATAGGCTATGTGAAAAGAAACCCTGAGGCTGCAGTAGATCCAATAGCTACTTTCCTGCCCTGGTTTTAATAACTATTGTACATAACTCTCTGATTCACTGTCCAGCTGTCCACAAACAATGCTCCATGCAGTCCTCATTTCTGTGTCTTGACATCTGTATCCTGGTGTCCATAACTCCCTGCCCCCCTGAAATGAACTTACATCACTTCCAGTGCTGTCAGGGAGATTTCACAGTGTCAGTAGCAAGATTTGTTCCAGCAAAATTATTATGAATTTGTTGAAACTCGTTTTTTCTTCTACCTATGAATATGAACTATGACTATTTTCAGATATTGTAACTGTTGCTATCACTAGGAACATAATAAATATTCAAAGTAATAGAAACAACTTTGGAATGCATTTCCATTGTGTTTTCTTTGGTATTTGAGTCACAACGTCTGAATTCATGCAGGGGAATAGATATGTGCTTTCAGCTGTGAGTAGAGAAGCCTAAGAATTAATAGAAAATGATACATCCTCATAAATCATATCAATTAAAAATTCTTAGTTGTGACGCATGTTGCTGAAACATTTTGTTTAGGATTTAGTTGCTATAACCCCAAGAAACTGAACTGTGGAAATAGCACCCCCTGCCCCTGAATACCTTGTCCATATTAATGAAGTCCATTGTTTGATGGCTACAAGAAACCATGCAATGGTTTTGAGGCACACCCTGTTCTTTAGAAACTGACAGATCCTTTGTAAGGTTTGGCAGGATTTCAGGTAATTTTTTGTCTCCCCATCACTTCCTGCACCGCAAGATTGAAATGTGGTTGAATGTAGTTTTTTTTTAATTTCCAGCCCCAGTTCTTTCTCACAGTATTGGAGTCACTTTTATTAGAGTGAAGTTAGGCTCCACTCCAGGAAATGATAGCTATTTTGCCCACATGAAACTTTCAGATGACATGCTTATTTAAAACGGTTTTGTCTATATTCCAGAATGTTTGATTCTCTTCAACAACTCAACTTCATAAATGGGAACATAATATTTTTCCCTCCTTTTATGTCTGTTTATTCAAATAATTGAAATCTGTAGGAGATAGATAACTTCTTGTCACAGGTACTCAGTGTGCCAACTAGGAAAGACGCACTCCTAGACTTGTTATTTGTGAATACAGGACTAATGGGGGATGTGATGGTAGGTGGTTGTCTTGGCCACAGCAATCATTAATTGGTTGAGTTTAGTATTTTCAGTGTAATGAGAAAAATGGACAGCAGAGTTGCTACCCTAGACTTTAGCAGAGCAAACCTTAAGCTATTCAGTGATCTATTTAGCAGAGTACCCTGGGAATCTGCTTTTGAAAGCTTAGGAGTCCACAAGTGCTGGTCAGGTTTTAAGAATCACCTTTGTGAAGTACAGGAAGCAGTCAATTCCACCGTGTTTTAAGTCAAGCAAGAGGGGCAGAAGACCAGCCTGGCTGAACAGGGAACTTCTTGTGGAGCTCAAGAGGAAGGGGAAATTGTATGATATCTGGGAGCGAAGTCAGACTTCACAGGAAGACTACAAAGCTGAGGTTTGCATATCCATGGAGATGACAGGAAATGTCAAGGTTCAGTTAGAATTGAAAGGTGACGATGTTGTTTCAGGTAACAAGAATGGCTTTTTAAAGTATGTCAATAGCAAGAGGAGGTCTAAAGAAAACATTCAACTGATACTTGCTGAAGATGGTCAGCTGACTAATAGGAATGTAGAATGTCTTTAATAATACCGATAGACCTTGGTCTTCCCAGTCCCTTGGGGCAGAGGACCACAAGTGTGGGAACAGTGACTTTCCATTTGTAGACATTAAAATTGTAAGGGACCAGCTGTCTCAACTCGATGAATGTCCATTGGGCCTGATGGGATTCATCTGAGAGTACTGAAAGAGCTAGGGGATGTTATGGCAGGACCCCTTTCAGTCATCTATCAAAGGTCTTGGGAGTCTGGGGTGGTCCCTTCTGACTGGAAGCTAGCCAGTGTTATTCCAATTACAAGAAAGGGGGTGAGGAAAGATCAGGAAACTACAGACCTTTTAGTCTAACCTCAGTTCATGGAAGAATTGCAGAGAAGATCCTACTGGGTAGTGTTGAAAGGCATTTAAAGAACAATGCAGTCCTCAGGCATAGTCAACATGGGTTCGCAAAGGCTAAGTCCTGTTTCAGTAGTTTGATATCCTTCTGTAAGGTCACCTGCCTGGTGGATGAAGGGAAGGTAGTGGACATAGTCTTTAGCAATTTTAGTAAGGATTTTGATACTGTCCCTCACAGCATCCTTCTGGACAAGTTGTACAACTGTGGGGTGCACTGTGCACTGCATGAAGAGCTGGCTGAAGGGAAGAGCTCAAAGAGTTGTAGTGAATGGGGTTACATCTGTCTGGCGACCGGTCACAAGAAGTGTTTCTCAGGGTTCAAGTCTAGGACCTGTTCTGTTCAATATATTTATCAATGATCTGAATGCAAGATTCTGTTGACTCTGTTGAGGGACAAGAGGCCCTGAAGAGGGATCTAGATAGGTTGGAGCACTGGGCTATGATTAACAGGATGAAATTTAACAAGCCAAAATGGTGGATTTTGCATCTAGGATGCTGGGCACAAGTATAAACTGGGAGAGGAGTGTCTGGAGATCAACCCTGCAGAAAGGGATCTGGAGGTGCTAGTCAGTATGAGTCATCAGAGTGCTCTGGCAGCTACGAGGGCAAACCGCATCCTGGGGTGCATCAAGCACAATATGACTAGCCGGGCAAGAGGGGATTATCCTGCTGGATTCAGCATCAGTGTGGCCTCACCTCCAGTGTTGTGTGCAGCTCTGGGCCCCGGGGTTTAAGAAGGACGTGAAGGTCTTTGTCCGTGTCCAAAGGAGGGCAACAGCACTGGTGACAGGGCTGGATGGCATGTCCTGTGAGGAGTGTCTGAGGACACTGGGCTTGTCTAGTTTGGAGAGGAGGAGGCTGAGGGGTGACCTCATTGCCCTCTGCAGCTTCCTGGGGAGGGGAAGTGGAGGAGATGCTGAGCTTTTCTCCCTGGTCTCCAGTGACAGAATGGGTGGGAATGGTTCAAAGCTATGGAAGGGGAGGTTTAGACTGGATATTAGGAAGCATTTCTTTACTGAGAGGTTAGTGCAACACTGGAATAGACTTCTCAGAGAGGTGTTTAATGCCCCAGGCCTGTCAGTGTTCAAGGTGCATTGAGACAATTCCCCTAGCAACATGCTTTAACTGTTGATCAGCCCTGAATTGGTCAGGCAGTTGGATTAGATGATTGTGTAGATACCTTCCAATTAAAATAGTCTATTCTATTCCAGTCTATTGTAAATTACTCTGAGATTTTGAATGTAGGAATATGGAAGTTGCAGTATTTGAGCCCTCTTCCAGCAGTCATTATGTTAGTTTTTATGAAGAAGTTGTGCTGAAGAGCAGTTCGGACTTGTGAATCAGGAGTAATTCCACTGAGTCAATGAACCTTGGTTCTACTAATTTCTGGAAAAGGAGAAATCAGTCTTAAATATTGACTAGAGAAGGCATTTTAACAACATGTAAGACATTCTCACAAGAGGATTTAAGTTAGACACAGCACCTGGTGTAAACAAACAAGAAGAAAAAAGCAATACCGAACCCAAGTGCAATTTCTGCATTAAAACTACAGTTTTGGCAATACCGATAGTCTGATCCTGTTTTGTATCCCTCTAGTAAAAAACAGATTATCCAGGAGAAGGCACAGAAAGCCTTACAAAAAGGTAACAGGAATTAGAAAAGAAGGTACAGGTGGCATGCTACTGTCCCTTCACACCATAAAAGTTGTCCTTTATCTTCAGTAGTTCCCCCATGGTAAGAGAAATTGTCTGGTATTTGGACCATACCCAGCCTTTTTCCACAGAGGAATCACTATTATCTGTTGGCAGTGGCTGGATTTTGGCAGCCTAATGGATTCACACATACTTGCAGATTTAGTGCAATGTTCAGGAATCATTCATAGAATCATAGAATCTTAAATAATTTAGGCTGGAAAAGACTTTTAAGATCATCAAGTCCAACCATTAACCTAACACTGCTAATACCACCACTAAACCATGTCCTTCAGTATCTCGTCCACACTCTCCTATCTATCTTCAGGGATGGTGACTCAACCACTTCCCTGGACAGTCCCTTTCAATGTCTGACAACCCTTTCAGTGAAGAAAATTTTTCCTAATATCCATTCTAAACTTCCCCTGGAGCAACCTGAGGCCATTTCCTCTTGTATTATGACTTGTTACTTGGGATAAGAGACTGTCACCCACCTCCCTACAACCTCCTTTCAGGTAGCTGTAGAGAGCGATAAGGTCTCCCCTCAGCTTCTTCTCCAGGTTGAACACCCCCAGCTCCCTCAGCCACTCCTCACAGGACTTGTGCTCCAGACCCTTCCCCAGCTCCGTTCCCTTCTCTGGATACGCTCCAGCACCTCAATGTCTTTCTGGTAGTGAGGGGCCGAAAACTGAACCCAGGATTAGAGGTGCAGCCTCATCACTGCCAAATACAAGGGCACAATCACTTCCCCAGTCGTACTGGCCACACTGTTCCTGATGTAGGTGAGGATGCCACTGGCCTTCTTGGCCACCTGGGTACACTTCTGACTCATGTTCAGCTGGCTTTTGACCAATACCCCCAGGTCTTTTTCTGCCAGGCATCTTTCCAGCCACTCATCCCCAAGCCTGTAGCGTTGCATGAGGTTGTGACCCAAGTGGAGGATGCAGCACTTGGCCTTGTATGAAACTCATACAGCTGGCCTGTATGAGCAGCTTTCCAGTACCTGAAGGAGCCTACAGGAATGCTGGAAGGGGACTTTTTACAAGGGCCTGTAGTGATAGGACAAGAGGAAATGGCTTTAAACTGTAAAGGGGTAGATTTAGAATGCATGTAAGGAAGAAATTCTTCATGGAGAGGGTGGTGAGGCCCTGGAACAGGTTGCCCATGGAAATTGTGAATGCCCCCTCCCTGGAAATACAAAAGGTCAGGCTGGATGAGGCTTTGAGCAACCTGGTCTAGTGGAGGGTGTCCATGCCCATGGCAGGGAGGTTGGAACTAGACGATCTTTGGGGTCCCTTCCAACCCAAACCATTCTGTGATTCTATAAAAGACACTTAATTAGGTTAAAAAAAAAACCATGCACGCAAGCAAAGCAAACCAAGAAATTAATTCACTGCTTCCCATTGGCATGCAGGTGTTCATCCATCTCCAAGAAAGCAGGGCCCCATCACACATACTTAGGAAGACAAACGTCATCCCTCCAAATTTCCCCGCTCTTCTTCCCCCAGCTTTATACGCTGACCATGGTGTTGTATGGTGTGGAGTATCTCTTTGGTTAGTTGGGACCAGCTGTGTCCCCTTCCAACTTCTTGTGCACCCCCAGCCTACTTGCTGGTGGTGTGGTATGAGGAGCAGAAAAGGCCTTGACTGTGTGTAAGCACTGCTCAGCAGCAATGAAAACATCCCTGTATTATCAACCCTGTTTTCAGCACAAATCCAAAACATAGTCCTATACTAGCTACTGTGAAGAAAACTAACTCTTTTCCAGCTGAAATCAGGACACAATTGCATCACAGCCAATGGGCTGTAGCTAACCTAGACCATACCCTAGCTGACCCTCAGCAATTCAAGACAAAGTATAGTGCATACTCTTCAAATATCTTTTCAATAGATTTCTCAGTTTCTTTGCAATTTCAGTTCACATTTCAAACATTTTCTGAAAGCTCTTGTAAGGCCCTGAACTTGGAAACTGTTTATGCTATAGAAATGAAGGAACAGATAGAGTTTTCATTTTATTAATGATTAGTAGTTCTCTTTCAGGCTTGCTTTCTGATTTCTTGCTCTTTTAAACATTTTTTTTGACAGAATGCTAGTTTAAATCATGTAATTTTTAAACAACTAGATAATTAGATAAACCCATAACCATTTGGGAGTACATATTTTTTTTCTTTGTTTATTACCCATAATACTTTATTAGAGGTTGAATTTGCTCTTACGTAATGGAAAAGCTTTGCAGTATCATTGAGAATGATTACGAGCAGCGGCAGGTTAGTAAGCAGCTAGAGTTTTCACAGAAACTGCTATAGTATCCTGTCTTACTTGGTTAAATATAAAATAAAATGTGCTTGACTGGAGTATATATGCTTTGACTATAGTGTTTGAACCACATTGCAAAGGCAGAATTGAAACCATACGTTAATGGAATGTGGATATTGATGACAGGAAGGATGTTCTCATAAACAAAGCAGTGGAAGCCATATCTCCCTCTTCCTTCTGCTTGTTTCCATCTGCTGGCCAAGTACATCCCATGACTTACTTAGTTTTTATTAGTTTATTGAAATAAGCCTAAGAGTATAGTGAACCGCAAGAAAGGTAACCGCTTAAGCACAGTAGCAGCAGAGTGGTTGTGAAATCATTAGCACAGATGTGAATCTGAACGAAATGTGTCTCCTGTGTGTGAGTGTAACCCTCTATTGTCTAGGTAAAAAATATTTTTCTGCTGTGACATAGAGTTACAGGCAACAAGAAAACATACAGCGTCAAGCACTTAATCTGTCTTCATATAGGTGGAGGAATAGCTGTGTAAGGTATATTTGATTGGTTCAAGGCAAATCTCAACTGGAACTAAGAAAATGGTGCTGTGAGGTGAACTCTGAGAAAAGACGTTGTAGTCCTGATAGCGCAAACAGATACTATTGCAAAATGTATTTACCTCCTCATAATATACACAATGAAACTGACATCTTGCCGTGGTTTAGACACACCTGACAATTAAGTACCACTCAGTTACTCACTCACCTCAGGATCAGAGGAAAAAAAAAAGAAAAACCAGCCATGGGAAGCTTGTAAAAGTTGAGATAAGAATTATTTAATAATATAAATGAAACATAGTGATATGAGTAATACTACTACTACTAAGTAATTAAAACAATAGAACATATGATACAATATCTCACCATCCGTGGACCGACACAGTCAGATTCCAAAACAGCAAGCAAAATCCAAGCAGAAAGAAAACCCTGAGCCCGAAAACAGGGAGAAAATCCTCCCAAACCTGAAAACCCGAGAGCAGGGAGGAAAAAAAAAACCAACCAACCAAAGCCCAAATCCACTAACAAAAAACCCTGTTTCTCTGCTAAGAGCCGTGTGAAGAGCTAACAAAAGCCACTAACAACCCAGCTGTCAACTAGCCCCAAAACCTTAATGATCCTCCCAGCCCCTGGGCCACTTTCACGGCTTCTAAACTGCACATGCACCCAGTTTGCCCACTGAGCCTGATATATCATGGAATAAAACAAAATCCCTTGGCCACTGTGGGCTGGCCAGTTCTGTGTAGGGCAGCAGCTCATTCCTGCCTGAAACAAAAAAACATTTACTTTGCTGCAACTATATCATTCAAGCAATGGAATTATTTTTCATCAAACTTCTTATTCATTTGGAAAGGCTAAAGAGTAAATACATTAAACATTATATAACATTCTTCACCATTTTAGAAAACTTCCATGAAAATTTTTTCATCTCTGCAGCCCGTAACTGTTGGTTGGCTCTCCTGTAAAAATGACAGTGTTTTAGACTCTTGTGGAAGAAGTCTTTTGAGGAGCTTTAGCATAAAGTAATAATATGATATATCACTTTTCATGTTAAAGCAGAGGCAATCAATGACATTTTCCCGTGATAGAGAAGTCTTATCTTTAGTTTGTTGGTGGATGGGTCCAGACCTTGGGAGACACATAATGGTTGGGCAATGATGTGAGTTAGTGTACATCTCTCTGCTCGGAACCTGTTAATAGTAAGGCTATTATCAGTGAAGGATGGGAATGTGGGGTCTGTGGGGAAGATTGTTGTACAGCTTAAACACTGAGATGTTTCCCTGGAGAACCACCCCTGCTTCTATAAAAGAGGTTTTTTTTTTTTTTTTTTTTTTTTCTGTATAAGAAAGTGCTGTCTAACCTGAGCATTAGTCAGACTCTCCACTCATGGATGATACGCTTGGCTTCCTCAGTACCCAACTTAGCACCAGTCAGTCTTGGCATTTCTATCTGCAGCTATGGTCAAAGAGCAGTATATGACTAACTATTCCGAAAAATAGGTGTGAGTCTTCGATTCAGTTGTTTCAACTCAGTAGACATGTCTGACTTTCACAGCTGGCATATTCTATTTATGAATTTCTTGGGAATGGGATGTCATAAAAAATAAAGCAGAAGACAAACACTTCTCTAAAAAGATGACAATAAGTTAGTAGTTATTTTTAAGGAATGACTTAAAATATTTAAAGGACATACTTATAAAAATGTTCTGACTAATGCATAAACAGTGTGCCTTTCAGAATAAGTTAACAAAATCTACCTGTGGGACATTTTTATTTGATTTTGCTTTTAGTTTAGTGCAAGTGAATTCTGCTTTGTCCAGGCCATTCTACATTCTCTCCAGGCAATTCTTAATAGAATTCTTAATTCTTAATAATTCTTTCACATCTCAATTGGGATGTGAAAAAACAGATAGGTCCCATGAGAATACTTGGGGAAAAAAAAAAATTGATGGATGAAGTCTTCTGTGTCTAATGAGCAAAGGTCTTTGTGGAAAAGACTGATATAGTAGTTACTTATGGCAGGATGGGGGCATGTTTTAGCTAACTCTTTAAAGAGAAGAGAAAGGGTAATTTTGCCAAGAAATGCAATACATCTAGCAAAATAACATTGACAATGAGCTGGGTTAGGCTAGAACTCCTCCAGATTCATCCTTTGTATCATGTCCGTTTTGCCTGCTTTCATATGTGCCTGTTCTGCATTCAGTAAACTGAAGAAATTCCTAAAGGTAGAATTTTTATTCTCTTCTGTGAAAGTAAGTAAAATAAGCTGTTACGTTGAATCACAGTCTCAACAGTTGCCCAGATAGCTGGAAATATTGCCCAGAAATAACTTGCATTACAACAAAAAAAGTCCTTCTATGCACATCTTTCTTTCTACGAACAAACATAAACCGCTCAGTGCTACCATGTCAAGCAAAATCTACATGAAATAACTCAACCATTTCCTTCACTGAAAATAGCTGAGATTCCTGCCTAGGTACTTCATGTGGAAGGGATCAGATGATGTGTCGCCTGTGCCTCCCTGCTCCCCCCTTCCTCCTCCCTCCTCCTTAAAAAAAGAAACAACTAACCAACCAACCAACCCACAAAACAAAACGACAAATAATTAGATACTGAAAAACCCATGTAACTCAGCTATGGCAAGACAGCTGGCAAACAGCAAACTGGTGGAGTTTGCTTGCATGAGGGAACCTAAATCTACTTATTTTGCAGAGTTAACAGTAGATACTCTTGCAATGTTTTCAGTTCATCCTCAAAGTACAAACAAAATTCAGCCGATTTGTAAACATGAATGCAGAAGATCCAGCTGTGGGAGGAAATGACTAATAAGGAATGCATGATAACTTGACTTACTGTTGACTTCTCGAGTGACCAGTTCAAATAGCCAGAGGATGTGTTAACAAAACCAACAACCAGATTCCAGTGGGTGGAGGTTATGACAATATTTGTCTTTCCAATCCTATGCCTGCCGACATAGACACAGGGCATATTTCTGTTGTTTCTGAAGACTCTCTGACACATGGAGCAACCTCAAATTTTGCATAGCTCACTTTATCTTTGGAGTGTAAGAAGATACAGAGTAAGAGCAAGGGTGAGAAAGTGAGCTAAACAAGAAATTAGTAAATAGCTCTAAACAAGTGCTGCTTTCACCTATTTAATTTTGATTTGAAATAGGTTGTACCTTTTGGCACTTGCCTAGTAGGTTAGAAAGACAAGGCTTTATTCATACTAGTAGTCAAGATGCAAAGCATTAAGAGGAAGCATTATGATCCTTCTATGAGCTTTCCAGAAAGACTAGTTCCTCCTTACTGGACTACTGTAAAGGGGCCTAATTTGTAGGGTTCTGTCTCTAAGAGGCAAACAATATCATACTGGTTACAGATTTCTTTTTTTTTATGGCAGAAGGCAGAGGAATAACATTAGAGATTTGTATTTTAGTCACTTCTCTCATTTTAGAAAGCTAATAAAAAAGATGGCCTGACATCATGACATGCCAGCATGCTATGGATACATAGCCCCTGTTTCAGCCCCTTGCAAAAAAAAGACCTTTACATCCTTTCACTATCATGGCAAACAAGGAACATCACCCTCAGCTTTGCAGTGTCAGAATATTTCATGTGACTGAATTTTACCCTCACAAGAATTATATGAATTTGGAGGTATTGCCTCATATTCTTTTGTGAAAATTGAGTTTTATTAGAGAGTTGCCTTTGGTTATGTAGAAAGTCTAAATTAATTAGAAATTGTGTTCAGATCTCCCAAGTGTGAGAATGCAAGGAAATCATCCTTATTGTGCTAAACTTTGTCAGTTTTGTCATTTACTGAATGAAGATTATGTCTGATCAAGAAAGTTAAGGACTAGTGCTTTTAAACTCCTTCTGAAGTAGGGTAATTTGTTTCTGCTTCAATCACATAACTCTGAAACCTAGCATTTCACTTTTAAAATCATAAGGAAATCGCTTTTGGCTTGGACATAGATCTCCATTTTCTTGCTTATTCTGGTTGTTGTTTTTTCTTTAAGAAAAGCATTTGGAATACAGAACAGATATATGGATGCCTAGAATACTAGCAGATCCCTCACTCTTAAAATTTATTTCAGTATGACACCTTCAGTTATGTTAACAAGAATTTGAGTCACTTCAGAGGAGTAAAATTTTAGCTACTGTTCCACTTGGAATCTGTTTCATTATCTCAGACACAATTGATAAAGCAATCAGGTACACATTATTTCAGACACTAAGAGCTACGGAATTCTGCCTTACTAAAATATATGATTGTCATGAATATCATAAAATGTTTAAAATGCTATCTGCAATTTTATGTCTTCTGCTGCTTGAGGAAGTTACAAATGCTAAAATAAACAATTCTTAAAGAAAAAACAAGGTTTCCATGTGTTCCTTTGACTCCCCTACCTGGATCCATGCCTGAGGAAGTGACAACCAACACTGCCAAGCTAAAAATAACCTTGTGATTTGGACATAACCTGGCAACTCCTTAGTACAAGATTATGGCACATGGAAAACAAGGAGGTGATAGTGACAGCCAACATGGCTTCACCGAGGGCAGATCGTGCCTGATGAATATGGTGGCCTTCTACGATGGAGTCACGACCTTGGTGGATAAAGGACAAGCAATGGGTGTCATCTACCTGGACTTGTGCAAAGCCTTTGACATTGTCCTGCATGACACTCTTGTCTCTAAATTGGAGAGACATGGATTTGATGGATGGACCACTTGGTGGATAAGGAACTGGCTTGATGGTCGCACTCAAAGAGTGGTGGTCAGTGGCTTGATGTCTGAGTGGAGACCAGTGACGAGTGGCGTTCATCAGGGGTTGGTGTTGGGACCAGCACTGTTCAACATCTTTGTCAAAGACATGGACGGTGGGATTGAGTGCAGCCTCAGCAAGTTTGCCAGTGACATCAAGCTGTGTGGTGCAGTCGACATGCTGGAGGGAAGAGATGTCATCCAGAGGGACCTTGACAGGCTGGAGACATGGGTCTGTAAATTCAAGGCCAAGTGTAAGGTCCTGCACATGGGTTGGGGCAATCCCAAGCAGCAGTACAGAATCGGAGGACAGAGAATGGATTGAGGGCAGCCCGGAGAAGAAGGACTTGGTGGTACTGGTGGATAAAAAGCTGGACATGAGGTGTCGGTGTCCACTGGCAGACCAGAAGACCAACTGTATCTTGGGCTGTATCCAGAGAAGCATGGCCAACAGGTTGGGGTAGGGGATTCTCCCTCTACTGAGTTCTTATGAGACCCCCACCTGTAGTTCTGCATCTAGCTCTGGGGCCTCCAATATAAAAAGATATCGACTGGTTGGTGTGAGTCCAGAGGAGACCACAAAGTTGATTATAGGGCTGGAGCACCTCTGCTATGGGGACAGGCTGAGAGAGTTGGGCTTGTTCAGCCTGGAGAAGAGAAGGCTCCAGGGCGACCTTATAGCACCTTCCAGTACCTGAAGGGGCTACAAGAAAGCTGGGGAGGACTTCTTAGAAGGGTCTGTAGTGACAGAACAAGGGGTAATGAGTTTAAATTAAAAAGGGGAGATTTAGATTAAACATAAAGAAAAAATTCTTCATGGAGAGGGTGTTGAGGCACTGGAACAGGTTGTCCAGAGAAGCTGTGGATGCCCCATCCCTGGAAGTGTTCAAGGCCAGGCTGGATGGGGCTTTGAGCAACCTGGTCTAGTGGAGGGTGTTCCTGTCCACGGCAGGGGGTTGGAACTGGATGATCTTTAAGGTCCCTTTTAATCTAAACCATTCTATGATTTTTATACAACTTTGAAGCTATATTTGCATATGTAAATAAAAACCACACGGAACAGATAGTGATGATCAAATTCTTGTTTGTTCTTTATTCTGTAGTTAATAATGTGGACTAAATGTACCAGTGAATTTAATGCCAAGATACTGATACTTTAAAAACCGAATATTATCTTTGTGTTTTTCAGTACAATCCATCACAGCACATTAGGTGGCCGTCTTATCAATTGATGAAAGTTATTTGTTTTTATTTTGGTAGGTTTCATGTAAACTTACACATTGGTCATAAAATTTGTGTGTCTTTTCCCTATGAAATGTTTTTGTGTTGGAGCTGGTGCTGTCTGCAAAGTTCATTGTTGTTAGTTGATTGGTGAGTTAATGGCAGTCTGTATTTTTTAACACTAGAATCTAGACTAGGTACACGTAAGTTAAATCCCTTGATTTTTAATGCTTTTTCTTTTTAGTGTCATGTCTTGCTTCTGAACTAAAGTAGATGGACAAAACCTGGAAATGTTTATTTATTTGTGCTGCGTCAATGTGAATGTGTAGTTTAAAACTATCATTTGTTTAAAGCTTTCACATACAAAGTTATGTGTATTTCTCTTAGCCTGCTACATGCCTAGCAATGGACACCCAGTCTACATTGTTCTTAATTGTCTCAGCAAAAAAGACCTTGCCCTACAAACTCAAATATAGTATAATAACCTTAAAAAGATGTCAAAAATTGACAGTGATTTTCCACTACTGGAAGTTCAGATAATGGATGTATTCTTGATCTGTTCTGGGGCAGTCCAAAAGAAATCAGCTGCTTCTTCCAGTGCTTTTATGCACAATCTCAGTGTGAAAATTGTAAGTAATACACCGAGGTGGCTATTAATTGCCTCCCTTCTGAAGGAGAAAAACACAAAGGCTTGGGCCTGTCCCATAAATTGTCACTGTCTGTTACAATTCCTTTCATCTTTTCTTTCTGTTATGTTGGCTCTTCTTAAGCGGATTAGTACTGGTTCCCACTTGGGCCTCACAGGAAAACTCCCTTGTCAACTTCCCAGCTAAGTAAGAAAACTATCCATAAATACAGAGAACAGGAAATATAGGAAATAAAAAATTAGAACTAGGATTTGTAATTATCTCCTACATAACTTACAAGAGGCATGAATCTCTTAGACAATATAAGGAGCAGTTTGCAAATAGAGCAAAGCATCTAACTATAGGACTCTATTGTACTTATTAATAATCCACATAGGTCATGGTGGTTCTATTAATAACTACAGTTGTGCTCAGGAGAATAGAAATTACTGTAAAATTCATTGATATAGCACTGGTATAGAACAAGCTGGTTTGCATATAGTGCCTTTTAGAAACATTTAGAGTAGATTTTGGGCAGTGTAAATCAGTGAAATTTTGACTTAGAGATAAGATGATTTATTCTATTTGAGAACTAAGGTCAATAAAATGTAAATCCTATAACTTTTTTTTTGAACCTTTACTATTTTAGTGAGCCATACAAGTGGCATATCAATGGTTTTGAGAAGGATACATATGTTACAGACAAAGGCACATCGCATATATTTATACATGTACATATTCCCTGAGAATAAGCTGTTGCAAGCATAATTACAGCACTGGGCTGGGAGTCAGGACATCTCAGAGTATTGGCCACACTTACAACAAAATGAGGCCAAAAGCTTTAATATTTCAGGACTCTCTTGACAGAGAACAAAAGCAGTATGTTCACTTGCATTTTACCTTATCTCTTCTGAATTCTACCCACTTCTGTCTGCTTTTTTCCAGATAAAGGGCAAAACCCCAGAGAATCTCATGTTCAGAATATCCAAAGGATATATCTGGTGTTAAAAGGACCTGGGATACCATTAGTGCTTAGCAGAGAATGAATGCCTAAAATAAGAAAAGGTCTTGTATGTTCTGAAATCTTTATATTTTCTGATTTAAGCTAAAACAAAACTGGAAAAATATTAAAATCAGATGTGCTAATAGATCACAAGGAAAGAAGTTATTTTTGTCTGTCTGTCAGAACCAAAGACATGCAAAACCCTTGGAGAGTGCCAGTCTTCATGTGATTCTTAGAATGAGGCTTAAGATGGAAATGAATTTTAGAAATATACAGCAATAAAAACCAGATTAGCAATCCTGTCATCCAAACCTCCTAAGGTTTGAAAATGTTCATATTTTAGGTGGAAGTTTGGATTTAGTGCTGCTTTATCTGATCTGTGCTGCTATTTCCAGAAGAGTGAGTGCATATATATATATACTTATATATATATAATTATTCTGTTTCTGTAATATTTTGAAGAGCTTTGCAACAAGAATTAGAAAGGAACAAAGTATTTTAGATGACTAAACAGGGTGAAAAAATACCCTCTGTCTTTTCTTTTCTTTTGTATGTAAGTCCAAAGTCACATACCACCCGCAGCAATGAGTTTGTATTCCTTTTCTTTCTATCTCTGCTCTCTTCTTTTTGTATTTGATGACTATTGCTTTTGTTTGCTTTATGGCCATTAAATAAAAGTGAAGTCATCACCAATTCATATCTTATCCTGGTCATGTGCTTATACCCAAGTATAAGCATACATCTTATGTAAAAGATGTGAGAAAGTCTGTAAAAATAAGTATGGATTTTCTCTGTGTGGAAGCAGGCATAGTAAAAATGACTGTAGAAACTGATCTGGTTTTGGCAGAGGTATGGTAAAGAGGTGGAGCTCAACATGTACCATTCAATCCTTCTGTATTGCCAAAAAGTCAGCTGTTGTACATGGCAAGTTATTCACATCTCTATTTTTCTGTATTGGAGCTTCCTTTTCTTCATTTACAATGAAAAAGAATGCTTTTTAAGAGAGAAAAAAAAAAAACCCAACAAAAAACCCCAAAAAGGTATTTTCTTCTCAGATGATGAGTATCCCAATGAAAGGTGTATTTCTTGAGCTTGGTATACTAAGTTCTCTCATACATCTTTTTTTTCCAGTGACTGGTAAACTTACAGGCATGACAGCCAAATGTCTATGCTGCCACTTTATGATTGCCACGTCCCTGTACCTCTTCCCTCCACTTCATCCCCTGATGTTTAGTAGAAAGTTTCCAGGCACTGAGACTGTTCCCAAGCAACATGATGTTACCCCTGCCTACACTAGCAAGGTGTCTTAACTCTAAAAACAGGGCAGTGACCTGTGAGCTGTCTTTGGGGGGTGGTGTCTGTGCCGCACTAGCTTTCACATTATGATTGTCTGGGATAGGGTAGTTGGTGACCTTCAAAAGCTCCAGGACAAAGATCCTGACTGTCATATCTGAACATAATGATAAGTAACTCCTCTATGCCCACTTTTTTGTGTGCAGGAAATGTGTCTGTAACAGAACAAATCTGTGGTGTGATCTAACAACCATGATAAAACTCACTGACTACTAACTTAAACGTAAAACAACGTTCTTTGACGTTGACTGTTCTTGCACTGACCAAGATGTATGTGTATGTCTAATGTAGGATAGCACATAGCAAATCTGAATCCAAATAATCCACTGTGTTTACAGTTCAGGTAGGAGAAAGCAAGTGTACAGTCATGTTTCTTAATGCATAGCTACAAGATGCTCACATATAGCACTGATAGATTTGAGCACACCAGCTTCTGGTCTGGAATTTATCAGGTGTATTACAGCTTGGGTTATGCCTGTTTTCTACTTGTGAGATATGCAATGTAGGGTTTTGGCAACTCTTATTCCTTTAAGACCATGGTAGTAAGACAGCTCATTTAAACTCAGCAGTTTGTCTTGTGAATTTTGTGTATTATCCTATCATCCATGCTAGAACAAGCAGTCCTGAATCATGATTTAGGACACTATTTTGGAACTTGGTGTAGTTCTGCACTGTGACTCTGAAATCACACTTTCCCTTTTTATAAAACTCCAAACAGCAGGAAGCTGGTGGCTCAGGCACAGCCTTACATCAGCCTCTGTAGCTTCAGTTTCTTGATCACATTCCAAAACCAAAAGGTTTCCAAACCAAGTTACAAAGTGACTTCAGTAGTGTGGACCCCCACTGTTCAAATGTATAAAACTGGCTAATGGAAGGAAGGGCTACCCTTGTATTACTTCTGTCTTCTTAGTACAGTTGAAGTGGTAAACACTGAAAACATACACACTTTAGAAAGTGCATAATAAACTTACTGCTAAAAATATGGGAGGGTTTTTTAGCTAAAATAAAAATAATACTGTGCTTGATATAAGGTGTGAGGGACATCCCAGGGATGTTTCCACCTGCTGTTTTTCTTCCACCTGTTTATTTTCCATTTGAATTTTCTTTTTTCTGACTTTGCTCTGTGTCTTTTTATACTTTTGTTTTGTTTTGTTTTGTTCTGCCTATTTTCTATGAGTCATTTTTAATTCACTTTTATAGCAGGATTGTCTCCTTCTCTCATTCTTCTAGAAAGAAAACAAGCATGATAACCACAATGTTTGAGTGGGCTCACAATTAAATAAAGAGTCCTTCCATCCTTTCACAAAACACAAAGTACTGGACTCACTGATCCTGGTTATGCTGTCTGTAACATTAAGACTCGCCAGTGAGTACTGAATACTGCCTGTCTGCAGATGCAATAATGGTTACCAACTTAATTTGTTTGTGTCTTAACCTTTTCCATGCCCGTCAGGACTCCATTTTACTAACATTTAAATCTTTGGCAAGTTGTTTTCTCTCTATTCTCAGTCTATGAGACTAAGTCTACAGTGGGAAGTAGGATATAGAGTGATAGAAGTAAGTTAATGACGATTTCAGTGCAGGAAAAAGAGTCATGAAAATAATGGGCTCATCCTTGCATATACTCTTAAGCAAATAGTTTTTATTAGCTAAAACCTTAGCTAATAATGTGTGTTGATATTGAGGAATCTGAAATAAATTTCTGACTTTAATGTTAAATTTCTATGCAAGTGGAAGACCCATTGAAGTCACTTTATGATGTGTAGCTTTTGTTTTAGCTAAACCTGAGTGAATAAATTATTCCCAGTGAGTCATTCAGCAATTTAACTTAGGCAAAAAAAAGGAATGTAAAAATCTGCCTCATCATTCCAAGAGCAGTAATATCATCCCTAGCTTCAATAGCTTCAGTGCCAGGTAGGCATTTTGCAGACCATCCTGTGTGGAGTTTTTGTGGACTTGCATCATACCAGACTGCAAGGTTTTTTGTCCTTGCAGTTTAGTATATAGTCCCTTTTTCTAAAAACATAGCTTTGCAATAAAGGAAATAATTTTTATCAGTATGTTTGAGATTTTCATCAAATCATTTCCAGGGACCTGTATGGAGTGTCTCTGTTGTGCTCCTGTTTAAAGTATGAATTTGGTCAACATATTTTACTGTTTAACAATGATCCAGGCAACTGAATTTTCCAAAGTGATTTTGAGACACAAGGGAATAGGTCAAGATGGAAATAAATAATAGATCTTAATATAATATGGATATAGTCCATACCTAGGTAACATTCTCTTAAATATATTTTCACAGTCTACTATGTTTTGAAAAATAAAGGGTATACTGATTTTATATTATTATTCAGAATAATGCCTTCAGTTTTTAATTATCCTGGACAGAGTACCCCAGGAGGGTTGTAAACTTCCGTAGAACTCCATGGAAGCTGTGCTAAGAACTGCAGAGCTCAGTATGAAATGGAATTCTATTCAGCACCATTCAGTTGTTCCCATGCTGCGGCTGGTTAGCTGTGTATTAAATGAAATAAAGTATTTCTGCACACCCAAGACTGGGGATGCTCCATGAGGAAAGACTGAGTAGTTGTGATTAGACTTACCTTTAAGAGAAGGCAAAAATACATGATTATGTTATTTAAAAATATGAAAGGTTATTAAAGGTAAGGAAGAAAACTCTTTTCTTAAGTTGATATATTTGTGCAACAGTATGGGAAATATAAGGTGAACAGGAAAAAGAAATCCTGCAGTTTCTCTGGACAGACTAATCCTAAAGCAGACTTTTTGGAGATAATTCTGGGATGTCCGTTACTGAATGCTTTAAAAACTGGGTCTAAAAGGCATCATTCAGAAATTATAAAGGGAATAACAGATTCTTATTTAGGCAGGGACATAGACAGAAGCCCTCAGTAGGCCTTTCAGACTGTACCTGTAATTTTCTATAAAAATGGTGACAATTTTGCCTCAAGGTGTGTATCCTGAATTGTAAATACTATATGTAAACATATTTGCATGTACAGAAGTAAACATTGTTCATGCCTATCCATTCTCTCAGGATTTTTCTGTTTGAAGCTGCTCAGTTTCAGGAAATTAATTGGGACATTCTGCAGTGTATGTGGAAATTTGGTTTCGGGTTACATTGTTGCTTGCTTGAACAATGTTCACAGAATGAAGCCTGCCTTTTTGTATTGACCCATTTGTTAAGACAACAGGTAGATTTGGTAGTACTAATAGACCAGAACAAAATGAGGGTATTGTAGTACTTTTTTGGAACACTGAGCCATGACCAAGAGCTATTACTTCAACAAGTAACAGCCTTCTATACTTTATTTACATTTTTGGGCAAATTAAGTGAAACTTTATATTATTTCTTTAGAAATTTAATGTTACACTGCTTGTTTTTTGCACAAAAATCAACTGTGTTTTGTGGAATTTCTTTTTCCATTTCTGTCTAGACTGACCAAATCCTGCAGAAGTGTGAATCATCTAACATACACTGAACTCAGTGGTGCTGTTTTCAGTTTTTATGAACTGAGGAGTGGCCATAAATGTATGGATTCTAATCTTATTTTGTCTATGACTCCTGTGGGTCAGCTGTCACTTCTATAGAGAGAAGGTATGAAGACCATATCTGGGTAAGTAGAAGGAAAAAGGACATTCCAATCTTAAAGCAAAGAATAGCCTGGTTATGGGTTGTTTTTTGGTGCGTGCATTTTTTTTTATTGGTAAACAATTGCAATGATCCAGCGTGGTCTTCATCCACCACAGTTCAGCTATGTTCTCCTCAACTGATAATACTGCAGTTTCACTGGGATGGCTGTGAGGCACGTGTCTGACAGCATAAACACTGCTTTGCAAGAAACTCCATAAAGCAGAGTGGGTGAGGAAGTCAGCAGTCCAAATTTAATTTGATTGCAGTAAAGACTAAAAGTAAGACCAAAACGGAGGAAATGGGGGACTTTGCATGTAAGTACAGAAATGTTAAAAAATGAGAGTAAGAATGGGATGTAATTAAACTGCCTGAAGTGCAGTGGCAGTAAATGGAGAAGAAGGATAAGGATAGAAGTGAGAAATAGATGGAGTTACATTTTATAGGATTATTAATGACTGTCAATTGTTTCTGTTTGATTTCTAATAGAAAGAGAACTTTTGAATAGGAATGGCATAAATGGGTAGGAAAAAATATGGAAAAGTTAAGAAAAGAAGAAAAATATGAAGACAAAAATTTGAATGTTCCATTCTCAAAGTACAGAACAAAACTGCCTTAAAACATGATAAGAATATAAAAGAAAATCACCCAGAAGCCAAAGGCTCTTTTTCATTCTGATCACAAGAGTTCCACAAGCTATGATGGGATCTTAATGTATTTGCCTTTCTTGTACCCAAACTGTGCCGAAGCTTCAGGCATGAATGCAACAATGCCAGGCAGAATAGAACCACTTTAAACCCTGAGTTATCCCCCCCTTAGGAATAAGACATTTGATATCTTTCAGGGAATTATAATGTGGTTGTAAAAACCTTTTCCCAGTCTGACACTTAGGTATTCAATCCAGCAGCACATTTGTTTTCATAATATTTGAGAAACCTGTTAGGTTCTTTTTCAAATTAAAGTAATGCAAATGAAAAAAACACAAATTGAAAAAAAAAAAAAAAAGAAGAAGAAAAAGAAAAAAGGAAGTTACTGCTTTCATATGTTCTTCTGCACTTCTCTAACTCAATCAGTGCACTGTTTCTTGAAATGTAATTTTGCAAGCCCTCCCAATCCACCCTGTAGTGGTTGTGGACTGGTACTTTTGGCTACTCTGGGAAATAAACATTTTAAAATAACTAAATGCATCATTTTGGAAAAACTGATCCTGCACATGTCTAGCCACAATGCACTTAACCAAAAATGTCAGATGGTTTTAAAACTGGAACATGTGAACATGTGGAAGTGACACTGAAACATATAATAAGCCCCGACAAGGGTGGGCATTAGAGGATTGCTGGTATACTTCTTGGATGTGACATGTGCCTGGAGACCAAAGACTGAAAGACATCAGTATCTTCAGAAGTGGGTCATTAGCATCTTGACATGATTAATTGGTCTTAAATGCTTGCTGCTAACATATTCATTCAACTCTTTAGAGTTTTATATTCAGTATCTTTTCACTATGAACAATAAAGACCAGTTCAAGAATAAGAAAAAAAAAATAGCTGTAATTGTCAATATACTCTCTCATTTTAAACAACTTTTCTTTTCAGCCTTCTTGGCTTATTCAGTCCCTTTTTGATGAATTCTTTTTGCTCTGTGAAGCCAGCCTGTCATCTCAGCAGTACTTTAAGATGCAACAACCATTCTAAAAAAAAAAAATCAACAGCCAGTTTGGAGTGTTGAAGAGGTCAGCCTCAGCTTTTGCATCTGTAATTTGACTATTAATGCTCACTCTTATTATGGGATCACTGTTATATTTCAGTGTAATTTCCACATAGTAGATATTTAAAACTGTGTTACACTTAAGGCTCTGCAAATGCTTCAGGTAGATTGAACTTGCTGTAAATGTACAGTTTATTCAAATGCCACGCGCCTCTTCATGGGCAGAACACAACTCCTCTTGACTCTGGTTCTTGACACGGTACTTAAGAAGTAGTAGGAGCAAGATTTTAGTTTCAGGATAGATATATGCTTGGAAGTGACTTACACAGGAGTTTCCAAAGTGTAGAAATATCAGAGACATTTTGTAATCTCCCTTACCAATTGTGTTTAGGCTCAGTTAAAGAACTGTAAATTTTGTGGGGATGTTGTGTATAATGTTTCTGCAGAATGCTTCTCACAGAAACTGTAGAGTGATGAAACTGAATTTTCTTTCTTTTTTTCACAGAAGTGGCCTTTGTTCAAAGAATGCCCATCAATATACCTGAACGCTCACATTTAATTTGGTTGGAAAACTAAGGTTGAGATTTTTCTCAGGTATACTCTTTGTCTGAGTGACCTCTTCCAGTTGTCAATGGAAAGGGGTTGTCATCCTTGGTGAGTGACTCCTAAAATGTAACTTTGTACACTGAATAATTTGAGGGCCCAGTTGCCATTTAGATGTCTAAAGATAAATCAGATGAACCTATATCTATAATTTATTTATATCGTCTGAACTAGCAGGTTTAAAAATGTACTTCAGGAAAGAGTTTTCTATCTAACGTATTTTTAATTTTAATTAAAATGTAGAAAAAAGAAAGATATATCATCTCTGAAAAGGAAGTGGTAACTGCAAATGTATCTGCTTAATGAGGTAGAACCATGTTAAAGGATCAAAGTGCAGTTTAACTATTTACATCTTTGTGGTTTGACAGACTGTCCATTGTAATTAAAGCAAGATAAAACCACAGCATTACAGTATCGTTCCTACAAAGGAGGATACCGTTCTTCCAGATGTCATAAGCAAATGCTAGACTGGCTAATGTCACTTCATATGGTATATGGTAAGGATCAATATCTGTACACTGCTTTATCAGTAACGTGAAATTACACTAACTGGTTATATTCCAATTGTTCTCCTAAATGACTGAAGGAAAGTATGTATGAGTTCTCAAATTGTAATTAATTTTTAGCAGAGTATAAATAAAATACAACAAAAGTATCTATTTTAGTGTGCCATAATTTACTAAACTAATGTCTGGAAAACAAGGATTCATCTTCTGGGTTGCCAGTCTAATGACAAATTCTCTGTAAAATACCTGACTCAGCATGTACTATTTAGTTTACGAGGACAGGGAATGTGCAGTGGCATTATTTTTTTGTTTGATATGAAGGAGACTGAGAATGTAAGAAAGCAGTTTTAGTTGAGCCATCTATTTCTGTGAGTGCAGGTACACACTGGGAGGTTCCTAGCAGGCTGATACTGAACTATTTTCCTCCAAGTTTTTACTGAAAGCTTGTCACAAAGGATCTTTCGTTACTTTTTCTGGAAGAATCTGTCTTTTAAAAGTTGTTTGGTTTATGTAACTTTAAGTCTGTGCTGTCTTCATTTTCTATGAATTGCATTTTGACCTTTGAAAACACCTTCTTGTGTGCAAAGACAACAGCCATTTGTGCGGCTAGAGGCCAAAACACATACCAGTTTCTCACACAGAATCACAGAATGATTTGGGTTGGAAGGGACCTTAAAGATCATCTAGTCCCAACCCCCATGCCATGGACAGAGACACCCTCCACTAGACCAGGTTGCTCAAAGTCTCATCCAACCTGGCCTTGAACACTTCCAGGGATGAGGCACCCACAGCTTCTCTGGGCAATCTCTGCCAATGCTTCACCACCCTCTCCGGGAAGAATTTCTTCCTGATATCTAATCTAAATCTCCCTGTTTTCAGTTTAAACCCATTACCCCTTGTCCTGTCACTACAGGCCCTTGTAAAAAGTCCCACCCCAGCTTTCTTGTAGGCCCCCTTCAGCTACTGGAAGGCTGCAATAAGGTCTCCCCAGAGCCTTCTCTTCTCCAGGCTGAACAAGCCCAACTCTCTCAGCCTGTCCACATAGCAGAGGTGCTCCAGCCCTCTGAGCATCTTCGTGGCCTCCTCTGGACTTGTTCCAACTGGTTGATATCCTTCTTATGTTGAGGGCTCCAGAGCTGGATGCAGTACTCCAGGTGGGTTCTTACAGGAGCAGAATACAGGGGGAGAATCACCTTCCCTTGACCTGCTGGCCACAATTGTCCTGATGCATCCCAGTATACGGCTGACTTTCTGGGCTGCCAACTCACACTGCTGGCTCCTGTCTAGCTTTTCATCCTCCAGTACCCCCAAGTCCTTCTCCTCAGGGCTGCTCTTGTTCTATTCTCTGCATAGGCCCACCTCTCCAGCCCGCCCAGTTTCCCTCTGGATGGCATCCCTTCCCTCCAGCGTGTTGACTACACCACACTGCTTGGTGTCATCAGCAAATGCCTTTTATGTTGCACTTAATTTGAAGCTTTCACTGTGCGGGAAAGCTTAACACAGAATCAGATTCTGGCTTGGAGTTAACACAGACATGCTGAAACAGACTCTAAGCAGGTATAAATCAGCACAGATGTCACTAAAGTTAGTGGAACACTGTCTCATGCCAGAGAAGGGTTTGGTCAAAGGTTTCTCAGTTGTTTCTTTCAGAACTGATACCAAATGTAAATTTATTAAAAAACATCCAAACACAAAACAAATTCCAACGCTTTATTCTGCCAGTCAGGATGGATTCAGCAGGAGGGGCTAACAGAACTGTAGACCGATGAACGTGGCCTTATATCATGTACACCCCACATCTCCAGATGGTGAGAGAAGATGTGCTTCTGAATTGCCAATGGCAATTTTGTGGCTATGTGCAGTCCTGGTAGTAATAAGAAAATTAAAAAGAGAATGGCAGGAATGACTGTTTCATGGAGTTTTTTCAATGAGACAAATGTCAGTATTTTTAAAATAAGCTGGAAAAAATAAAATGTTGTCAATAAAGTCGAACTATGGGACTGGGAAGAAAAAATGTTGTCCTCTTCCTCCACATATGACTGAAATGTTAGCAGTACTGAGTCTAATAATAACCCAATAGCACTCTTCTCCCCAAGCAGCAACACAAATGGTTGTTTATTAAACACAGTGTTTGAGTTGTAATGCTGTCTGTAGCACTCAGTGAAAGTAAAGGCAGCATTTCTTACAATACATTCATGGCCATGCTCACCAAGCCACATTTCAATCATCTATCAGCAGTCCTGGGTAACTGGGGAGGTCCAGATTGACTGGAGGTTAAAAAATGCGATGCTTATACACAGGAAGGGCCAATTATATGAGGTTCATACAAGGCAAAGTGCTGCGTCCCGCACTTGGGTCACAACAACCCCCTGCAATGCTACAGCCTTGGGAACAAGTGGCTGGAAAGATGCCTGGCAGAAAAGGATATGGGGGTGTTGCTGACAGTTAGCTGAACATGAGCCAGCAGCATGCCCAGGTGACCAAGAAGGCCAATGGCATCCTGAGCTACATCAGGAACAATGTGGCGAATAGGACTGGGGAAGTGATTGTTCCCCTGTACTGGACTGGGGAAGTGATTGTTCCCCTGTACTGGGCTCTGGTGAGACCGCACCTGTAATCCTGTGTTCAGTTTTGGGCTCCTCACTACAAGACAGACACTGAGGTGCTGGAGCATGTCCAGAGAAGGGCAACAGAGCTGGGGAAGGGTCTGGAGCACAAGTCCTGTGAGGAGCGGCTGAGGGAGCTGGGGTTGTTTACCTGGAGAAGAGGAGGCTGAGGGGAGACCTTATCAGTCTCTACAGCTACCTGAAAGGAAGTTGTAAGGAGGTGGGTGACAGTCTCTTATCCCAAGTAACAAGTCATAGGATGAGAGGTAACAGCCTCAAATTGTTCCAGGAGAGGTTTAGATTGGATATTAAGAAAAATTTTCTTCACTGAAAGGGTTGTCAGACATTGGAAGGGACTGTCCAGGGAAGTGGTTTTGTCACTATCCCTGGAGGTATTTAAAAGACGTGTAGATGTGGTGTTAGGTCTAGTGGTGGACTTGGCAGTGTTAGGTTAATGGTTGGACTTGATGATTTTAAAGGTCTCTTCCAAACTAAATGATTCTATGATTCTACACTATTGAAAGTACAGCATTATAATTTTTTGCTGAATCCATGTGGGATTATCATACTATGGATTTACTTTCCTGATACAATTCAATCATAAAACTAAGAAAATTGTCAGCCTGCATTCTACAAAAAAGTGTCAATTCCTCTAGATTATTTTTTTCGAGGTGGTGAATGTTTTTAATAAGAATGTATTCTACAGCTATTCCTTTACACCATTTTCACTTTTAGATGAAAAAAATTTCTGATCAAATATTTTTCAGAATTTCTTTTGGTACCAGGGACCTTTGAATCAGACCCTGAATGAGTTCATTTTCAGACAGTGAGGTAGTACACTGTACACTGGTCTGCTACAATGTAGGTAGTAAAAATTTTTAGAAGGTGTTTACTGTCTCAGATACTTTTCATTATGTTGATATATAAAATTATTCTTGCACAAGCTCCTAAAGCAACAGATTCCTGTCAAGTGGTAAACTTTTGCTCTTGGTGCATTTAGTTAGAGATATGACTCACTAAGCTAGTTTCATTTCTTCTTAGAACATTTTATCAGGACATAAAATAAGTGGGATATGGTTTCTGCATACCAGTTTGGTCAATATTAACTAGATGAGTATAAATCATTGAAATCTGATTGCACTGCTGAGTAGAAAATAGGAAGGTTTAACAATCAGATAATTTCTTCTTTTCTTTTTCTAAAGAACTTTCAGCCCAGCATTTGCAGCTGTTTCATGTATGGACATAGTCTCAAAGGGCCACAGACTTAAATGTTCTACTGTCATTTTCTCTGTACGCTGCCTTTCATTTTATAGGGTTCTGTCTGTCACTGATCCTATTTCCAGATTGGGGTATTGTGCCGTGGAGCAGAAGATCCTCTACCTTGCGTGTTGTTTGAAATGTACAGACCCAGAGCCAACATGGTAAAAACACTGGAATTAAATCTCTCTGGAATTATGTCTCACATGTCTCAAATGAAACCACTTTTGATACAATTGTTACTTGGAAATTATTTAAGAATAAACAAAGAATGCAAAAAGAATACTATTTTTATTAGCAAAATTAGTCTATCTTAAAACTGTATTCTAAGATGCAAAGCCTGTACCTCTGAAAAGTCATTCCTAAAAGTAACTACAGTAATCAAGTGCTTTGTGCCTTTGTGTTCTTTGTGATATGCTGTAAGAATCCAGGGGTACCATAATTAAGTGCCACTTGCCAATATTTTCCAGCACTGTGTAAATTTAACTGCACATATAAAACATATTGTCTCCTGCTGCTGACTTTTTATTGTCCTGTGTCTCTATTAAATGCTGGACTGGTATGCTTAAGGATATAATTTTGTGCAGGAAACCACAATAAGGTCTGGGAATAATTGCAACACAAGATCATGATTAAAAGATAGAATTTTGCAAAAAACCATTTCACATTTTTATCAAAAGGGTTTCTCTAAATACAGTAATTCTAATCATCAGTCAATGTATAAAGATAAATGTTAGTGAGAGCATCTGACATTTAATGTTGACACACACCAAACCAGTTATATAAGGCTTGATCAAGCCATGACATTACCGTGTTGTGTGTTGAACATTCAGTTTGAAAACCAATTTGTTATAATATTTTAGAATCCTTCTAACCATGAACATCTTGGCTTTAAAGAGTATGTGTTAGATATGGAGTTTGGATCAGACTTCCACTGATGCTGATAAAGCTGTTCTTGAGGACAGTTGCCAGCCGTGGAGATCTGTACACGACATGGTTGAATATGGTCTGCCTTCCATTATAGTTTGTTCCAACGGAGATTTTCTTTCTGATGTATGAGATCAGGAGAAAAAAAGATGCTTTATTCAGGCAGCTTCCTCTTCTTTGTTTATTTAGAAGGCCTCCTCTCCTTGATAGACAGTGGAAAGTTACCCTAGCCTCCCTGACCCTTGCCATTTTGCACAAAATTCCCTTTGAAATATTTTTTCTTTACTTTGAGAGGGAGAAGAATTGATTTATGGTTTCAATGTTTCACAGACAATTCAAATCGAGTCCACAGCAACAGAACAAGCAACACTGTAATACATACAGCATGTGCCATCTGTCGAGGATGTAATTGCAATAGTATTATAACCTCTTCTCTGTGGGCCAAACATGTGGAACATTCTCTAGACGTTATGTTCGGCTGAAAATGTTTAATGTCGTGGTATTTTGAATTGGGACGAACATCCAGTAACAATGTACTGTTCCTAAGCATTGAACAACTGTATCAAACACAGTATTTGAAGAAGGGCTTGTAAAACACAGAGTTTATAAACCCCATACCGACCCCCTTGGGGTCAGAATGGAGTAGCTGCACTTTAGAGCTTTGGTATGAGATTCACGAATTATGTGTAACTGTGTTTAGTTAAACTAATCTCATCTGGATCTGAGGACTTAATTCATACCAATGGGTCCAGCTGGACCAAAGAAATAAAAAATGAACAGCTACTTTTTTTCTGTAGTGACCAAAGAGTAGAAAATATCCATTAGTGTTTTTTTGCTTTTAAAGTGCATTGCTTAAAATAATGGATAAACTTAGAAAAGTCATGATTTTTAATAACAGCTTAATTGTTGTTTGTTGCCACAGAAGCTGGACGTTTTGTAGAAGGAAGTAGCACATAATAAAGACAATACTTTCCTTGGAGAGATGGAAGTCTTAAGACAGTCCGCTTCGCTTTTAGCCTTATGAAAGTTAGAATCTAGCTGAAGCTGGATACCTAGGCTCCTCCTGTAGCTAATGGGGGACTTCTCAGGACACATATTTCAGGCTGAGAGAATTTTCTGCAGAGCTTAGTGTTAACCTGTATAGCGATGATAACCTCCTGGGAGTTTATTCTTGGGAGGGCTGAAAACATCCCTGTTGCATATGATTCTGTCTGTGGCAGAAGAAAAGGACTCTGATAGGAGAAGAACAGGTTAATATGGAAGACAAACTTCTTCAACAGAACTGTGCCCAAGTCTGCAGTTTCAAGAGAAATCTTCAAAATTCTGCATTTTATTCTATAAGAAATGTCATTTTTTGATGTGCAGGACAATAAAGCAGAACATAGATTTTCTACATCCTTGGCAGATGATCTAACCTGTAGTTTAGTGCAAGCAATAAATTAATTACCAAATGGGCCATAGGAGGGTCATGGGCATTGTAGAATTTTTATACTACCCAGGGACAGCTAACTACTATGAAGTAACAGAAGTAAAAGTTTACAACCAGTTGTTAATTTAATTTTAATTTAACCAGTTAAATTTAAAGTATTTATGTGTTTTCTTAGTAATTGTAATTGTGATGGACAGAGAGAGGAGGTTTGTCCCACAAGTGTGGATGAATCCTGGCAAAGTTCATATTTGCAAAAGGCCTGAGAACACAGTTTTGAGGGACAGATAAGGAAAACAGCTCTGTCAGTCACTGTGTTGTGAAAGACAGCTCCCATATTTTTTTGTTGATTTGGTTTTGCTGATGTATGATCAACTGCCCAAACCTTCAGCTCCCGTAAGTACGTCACACAGAAGAAAAACATGATGAAAATGAAGGTGGTGGATCACAGTGAGAGGCACAACACATACAGGGTAGGGAATCTTGACCAAAAAGAGAAAAGTGCCTATGGCATTTGAGCAGCAACCAAATGTAGGTGATCAGAATACAAATTTTGATGCAGGCACCTATCATCTGTCACAGACAGACTTTTGAATTTTTGGTTTAGTTACATCTGCCTCTATATGGCTTGCCAAGGTCATATATAGCCATTCTGGCAGCTGAGATTTTAGGCCAGAATTCCAACCCAGTGCCTTACCCACAAGATTATCTTTATGCTTAGACACTAGAGACATCTTTTGAAAAGTTTGGTCTGTGGTTAAGATTGCAAACAGATTTCCTGTCTTCTACAGTAAACATTTCAAAGAGGGATAACTTTTGGTCTGAGGTGACACGAGGATCTAGCACTCAACAGTTACACTTCAGAAATGGAGCATAAGGCTGTAATAATACATTTAATATGGGTTTTCTCCTGTTCTCCCTAGCTTAGGCTGGAAAGAAAATTTCATTCTGTCAAAGCCAAATAAAATACAAGTTTCATATTATTTAACCTTATGCTTCAGTGCTCATATGACTCTAAGAACATGTTGAAAAAATATGCTTGTATGAGGCCCTAAGTTCAGCATTAAATAATTGAAAAACTAACCAGTCATTTTCTAATTAAAGACACACATTTAAATCACATCTGGGTACGAGCCTCGGCATCTTCATTTCAGCATTAAGTAGGTTTCAGTAAGGTAATGTTTATGTTCAGCAACCTGCATTATAATATCAGAGCCTCTGTATATTTCTGGTCTCAAAGATAAGTTAATCTTCATACTGCTTGTTTATCACCTAAACACAACCCAATATGTTTTAAAGATCTGTCTCACTTCCAATCCCTCCTGACCCCCTGTATCATGAATATCTTAACCTGTTGTTTTACAGGAACAGTGTCATAGAAAGCACCCCAGACAGTGTGTAGTTGAAATGTTAGCAGATATATTTATGATGTTTTCTAAGGCACACCTTACAAAATTGTAGGCTGCCTTCTTTTTATCTATAAATTTTATAAAAACTTAAAGAGCTTACAGCTGATGACTTGCTTCTTTTTACCCATAGGTTATCTGAATCTCCCAAGTATCTTTTTAGAGTAAGTCTATCAACAACAGAAAATAATTTTTTTTTTGGTCAGAAAAAATCTTTTGTTTGTTTCTGTGAATAATGTGAAAAGATAATGATGCTCTGGGTCTGCATATGAAGGATTAACACCGCAGGGTGTGGGTGCAGAAGTGTATGGGATCTGAGCTTAAAGAAAAGAAAGCCGAGTACCACATTATTCATAAAACTTGTAACCACATAGTGACCAGTTCTGCAGAATGAGTAGAAAAAGAAGTTTCTTGGTATTTGGCTTTACAAGTAGAGTTCAAAACATGACTGAAGGATATGAGCTCCCTGAAAATTAAAGGGAAGAATTAGGCATGCACTGGGATTCTTGATGGCCTACAAATCAGTGTGGTGGAGCCCAAGCTGACTCAAAGAAGAGGTGTCCCAGATTCCATTGGTCTTCTGGCCATATATGCATCTCCTCTGCTTTCAGTATGTGTGTGAGTGTAGGGTTCACAGTGCAGAACCAGTCCCTTATAGATAATGAGTTTGGGTAAAGGCTTTATACATCAAGTGCCATAGACTTTGGTCTACTTTTTCTTTTAAAACACAGCTAGGGAAGAAAATAGCCCCACCAGTCACCTTTCAGATAATAATCTGGGATACTTACCACCCTTCGTCTCCTAAGAAAGTGATGTAACCATCAGTTTATAAGGTGTGCAGGAGGTGGCCATTGTCCCACCTCTCACAATGAGGGTTGCTACTGTAGAGCCAGGGGAACAAATTCATGTGAGTAGAGGAGAAGAAAGCAAGGGGAAACTTGTATCCATTTCAAGGATGATGATGTGTTCAGGGACAGAAAGAGTCCTAGGCTCTGTTCCTTGGTTCCAGGACATTTTTACATTAAAAAGCAGCTTCATGTAGTCATAACAGCCACTATAAATTGGCTCAAGTTGAACATAATGTCACAAGAAAAATGACAGAATTAAATTAAAACTTTTTGCCAACCTTCAAATCCCTTCTTCAAAGCATACTGGTGCTAGAGTTTCTCAGAGTAAACTGCTATAATGACTTTTAAATACAGCATGATTTTAATGAAGAATGTTGTTTGAACAATGTTCTTTTTCACTTCTGACATTTGGCCTCTTGTTTACTAAGTCTAATGTAAGGTAATTTATGTTTTGATTACAAAAATAGCAGAAAAAGATATTTTCAAACAAAACTTTTGCGTGGAATTCAATGATGAAGACTCTGCATTCGTCTCCTCTGTTGGGTTCAAGACAAGTATCCTCAACTGTGACACTAATTTTCTATAAAAATCTCCCAGAATCATAGAAGGTTCTACAGAAAGCTACCAGAATCATAGAATTATTTAGGTTGGAAAAGTTCTTTAAGATCATTGATATTTAAAACACTATCCCTGGGATCTGAAGGATTGCTTTAGGTTATTACAGGTGCAGTTAGCTGTGTGTTGGACAGGCTTGGCAAGTGTTAGACTGAAGTAAACATGTGACACATGCTACACTTTAGAGTAAGCTAACTAACGTAAACACTTATATGAAAACCCAGACAATTTACCTTGACCCTAACTTTCTGGATCTCAAAAAGCAAACCTGTTAACTAAATTGTTAGAGCAGGAGTATGTAGGAGTAGCTAGGAGTCTGTAGAGAGTAAAGTTGGAGGGCAGAGAGGAGAATCTTAGTTTATATGAATTCTGACTGGATTGGAATTATCAGAGTCTGGCTTAATTATCAGAGTCTGCATTGATCAGATGCTTTTCATGCAGTCCTTCGGTCAATGATCCAGCAAGCTAGGGACATATGGTCTCAGTGAAGCTAATATAAAGTGAGGTCACATGGTTGAAAACCATCTTACCTATCATTCACTGACTGAATGAATGCATACAGGAAATGGGCAGGGACTGGGTTGGAAAACACAGGACACAATTTGGGGACACAGATGTAAGTGAACGTTCATTTATAAAAGAGGAAAATGTCATTCTACAAAGTTATTAGAAGTCTGTCACTTGTTAGAGTTAAGATGTGTTTATTTCACGCTACCTAGTCTCGGTGAGCACTTTCGGGGGAGGGGACACTTTTTCTGAAAGACACAGAAATTGGAGATAAGTTATCATAAATAATATAGATTATAAGTAGTTTAGAAAACATGACCCCTAAAGCAAGTAGGAAAGAATTTAATTTGTTAAGTCTGGAAAAAGTAGAATGAAGAAGAGATATGGTAACAGGCTTCAAATGCATAAAAGGTCATTGCAAAGAAGATGGTGATCAAGTGTTTTCATCTCTGCAAAAGATAGAACATGAATTACTTCTACTAATTTGTAGCAACAACCATTTATATTAGATATTAAGAAAACCTTTCACATTAAAAGGCCAGTTCGACACCCAAGTAGGCTACTTAAGAGGCAGCTGAATTTCCATAAATAGATATGTTGAAACTGTTGGATGAACTTCTGTCAGGGATGGTCTAGGTAATGGATTATACCTTAGATAAAAGGTCTGGACTAGAAAATTATCAGTTTTATATCTCCACCTCACTAATAAAACTAGTAAGTGCTATGAAAATAGAAAATTAACTGTAGATTTTCTGAGAGATTTAGTATTTTTTTGCTTGGTTGTTTTATTGGATAAGTTGCCAAATTTTATGTGACTCATTATTAATGATACATAAGCAACAATGGATTTTCTTATTTGTTATGTTCCTAGAGGAACTTAATGGCTTAATGATTAGATGAATAATTTTCAGCCCATTTACAGATACAATAGAAATGGAGGTGTGAATCTATGTTCAGTAAATTAGGCATCTTGATGATAGGTTTGTTTTTCTTAAGGCTTTGGTTTCTTTGGGTAATATCTACCCATAATACACTCAAAATTATTGAATTATATCAGATTCCTTATACATAGCATACAAAATCATAACTATCATCAGAAAGGCATGTGGAATAACTCAGGGGTATATAGCCAGATAACATTATATAATTTCTGCTACAGGATTTGTAAACCAGAGAGTGCAAGCATAGTAACAGCTAATAGATCTCAAAGAAAATTCAGACCATATGAAGTAAATTAGATTTTCTTTAATAAGATAACAAGTTTGATAAATAAAAGTAACTGTCCACATACTATGTTTTATAAACTGTTCATTTAGCATCAAATCATATTGCAGTTACAAAAATCAACATTATGAAATAACAGTAAAACACATGTTAAAGGGTATACTAATTGGCAAAAAGTAGCAGTCAGAGAAAAACAACTGAATAGTGGGTTTATACAGGTGTTCTGGATCTGGGGACATTAGGTCTGAAGCTGTTCAGGATTTTAATCAATGACCTTGAGATAAACATAAAAATCTTACATATCTGTACAAACTAAGTTCATAAAAAAGCATTCTGTAGTAAAAGGTGAATTAGTCTCATCCTCAGATTTATGGGTGGAGGTGATAAAAATAGAAAGTTTTGTTTTGCTTCTGTATGGTAGGATACCATAGACACTATAGATGCTGCCACACAGAAAGGTGTTGTAAACATTATCAGAGGAGTAGTGATGTGCTGTATGCTGAGTAACTGAAAGAACTCTGTCTATTCAGAAATGCTGAGAGTAACCTGATAGTGATTCTTCTCAGAGTATAAACTTCAGTCAAGTATGTAACTGGGATAAAACTGGACTCACTCTGTGTTCAGATACTGCTGTCAAGATAAGATCATATTCAAGTGGATACAACTTAGTCAAACACAAATTAAGCTGTAGTCAGTTACAAACTGGACTAAATATTGTTATGATAGAGAAATACATGAAGATGAAGTGATATTCTCTTCCAGTGTCACACTCTTTGACTACATTAGAGAAAGATGAACAACACAATTGTCTGGTTTGCAAGAGCAATTACTGAAAAATTATAAGTCTAAACAGGTGTATAAAACAGTCAAATAATTACTCATGATCGAAGGCACAACAGTCATGGGAGTGTGAAAGCAGTGATTCATTAAACAGTTTCAAGTGTTTGCAGCACTGATGGAGTTCTCTTGATCACTGCAGACAGTTCGTTAAAGTATGGTTAATTGCATCAACCCAGGTCTGCCACCCTACTGTGCAGGCATCTTCCTGCATTTTCCCCTTCAGCCATTTTCCTCTTTTGTCTTGACTCCATTAATCTTTTCTCTCATCCTGCTTGTATTGGTGTTTTAGTCAGGACAGAGTTAATTTTCTTCACAGTAGCTGGTATGCGTCTGTGCTTTGGATTTGCCCTGAGAAGAGTACTGGTAGCACAGGTGTTTTTTAGTTGGTGCTAAGGAGTGCTTGCACCAATTCAAGGACTTTCCAGCTTCTGATACTGTACCTGTGTTCCCAACTTTCTCACTACAAGCAGTGGTGGTGGGAACACAGCTCAGACAGCTGGCCCAGATTGACCAGGGTATTATATTGCACAGCATTTCTTGCTCAGTGTTTCAGCCAGGAGTGGGTCAGGGGCACAGAGTTTGCTTGTTTTTTAGCTAGCTTGCTCGTTAGCTTGTTGTGTTCGTTTGACAGTTGGTGGGTCAGTTGGCTTTCTTGATCCCTCTCTTGCTCTCTCAGGCTTGCTCGGACGTTGTTGTGATCGTTCTCATGCTCTCTGGCTCTGACACTCGCTACTGTGGACCTGGCTGTGTATTGGCTGGCAGATGGTGAGCAACTGTATCATATGTTTTATTTTCTATTATTTTAATTACTTATTATTAGTATCACTATAACATTCATTTACATTCAATTTTTAAATAGTTCTTATCTCAGTCCACAAGCTTCCTTGTCTTTTCCTCCCTCTGATTCTCCTCCTCCACTGGAGGAGGACGGGGAGGCGAGTGAGCGACTGTGTGGTAAATTGCAAGCCGAGGTTAAACCATGACAATTGGTCTTTGTAGGAAGCAATACTTAGAGCAGAGAGGAGTCCTTACCTGAATATGTCATATAAAACCCTGACTACATCAGCTCTATTTCCCTTTTGTCCACTGTGTAAACTAATTCCACTCTTGCTTTGCACTGCCATTCTTCCAAAGAGTGCAGTCTGATATTGTGTGGGAAAAGAACAGCTACCAAAGTGGAGAACTTCTTCACTAATGGGTTTTCTAAAGCCTGTTCAACGATAGAGGCCTGGTTTAACATGCATGCTCAACAGTTTCAATATCCTCTGTGAAGGACCTCGGTTGGCACATGCTCCATATCATGTGCCTGGGTAAACACAGACTGCTGCATAGTCTCACAGTCATACTGGCTCTATACAGTGTCAGCCATATGCATTTGCAGGGAAGAGTAAGAGCAAGAGCATGTTTGTTTGGTTCTACCTAGGTGGCAAGAAATCTGTTGTGGATTTCATGCTCAATAAAAAAAAGATAGGAAACAGCACAAGATTTCACTGTATTGCAATAGCACTGCCAGCTGTCCTCTGTTTAATTAGGGCTGTTCTTGTTACATGGTGTTTGTTTCAAATGTGATCTGGCTCAAGTTAAGAAAATTCTCCATATTTACATAAAACACAATAATGTTACCAGAAAAATGTTTACGACACGGACAATCTGGGAGGGACTGAAATGAACAAAAATTGCATTTAATTTATTAATTAGAACCAAATAGCAGCTTGCTTCTAGAACTGGATGTGAAGAAAATTTGAACTTCTCCCTCAGGCTCAGGCACTGCCCAAAACTTAAACTGAACCTTTTCTGTGAGGTTCTGCAAAGTTGATTTAACTCATTCTTCCCAATATTCCTTATTTCCACTGCTGTGTTTCTTGGTCTAGCCACATTCAGTTCTTCAGTTGCTTTTGTGATATAACGCCTGTCCTTGCCCAGCAGTTTCTTGCAGTGAAGCCCTATGTATAAAACTCCTTACATCACCTTGCTGCACTCAGGGCATACCTTCTAAATGAAGATTAAGACTCTAATTTTGCTTGACAATACTGATATGATCCTTTTATTCTCAGGTAATATAGCTCTGAGTTAAATATTTGTTTAAAGAAGAAGCAGCTAGAAGTAAAACATTTTCAATAGGAGTTTCATGTGTGGCTCAAGATCTATTCACATCTATTCCTGCAGCAGACAGAGACGATCATGCCACTTCTGAACAACACTAAGCATTTATGTTGGTCATTAAAGTGCATTGGCAAAGTTCATCTTATGCTCATATGAAATACACGTAGTATTTTCTTCCAAAGCACAACTGTATGTGCATGATTAGTAAATGAACCAAATAAGTGATAAAGATGGATCGTGTTATATGGAGATCATCATGATCATATACTTTAAGGTTTATGTCTTATTGCTGTTTGGTTTGGTCCATACATTCATGATTATGAAGGACACAGCTGCTAAAATCATTCTTCTATCACAGAATTTGGCACCCTTTCATTGTCTTCCTATTTCTGACCTCAGTTAAAGACGAGGGTTCCATTGAGACATTCCCTGATATGTATTATATGATTTACTGTTTTCACGGTACTAGCTGCGATCACTGCCTCTGCCCCCAGTATGCCCGCAGGGGTTTTGTTCATGACCCTTCCACTTGACTGAGGAAAAAAGAATTCTCCAAATGAAAATCTGTACAGTTTTCACTTTATTTTCTCATAAATCACTTCTTGAATTTCACCTCTTCAGTGAGGACCATAAACCCATCCTTCCGGATGTGGATTAGAGGGATGCATAATAATACTTTAATACTTTCATCTTTTTATTGTTCTCTGTCATATTCCACCATATCAGTTGAGAAAGCTATAATCATACTGGAGCAGTAACATGTCTTCTCTTACCTTTTCTTGTTTGGCACCTAACATTATGGGATTTTAATAACAGCAGTAGATGTAGCTAACAACTGTACTTTCACTTTGAAGAGTAAACGGATAGCTGCTAAATACACAGAGAAATGAGAACACCTGCCTTAATGACTTTGAGGTACAAGGCTTTGTCATACAGATTTGTAAAAGCTCTGAACATTAGAGGTGGGCATTGTCTTTGAAGGACCTGATTAACCTAGCTTCCTACCTAAGGCATAGAAGCAACAGCATGGGGTAACACTGGTGCTCCTTTTGTGTGAGAAAAATGAAAGCAACATAATGAGTTTGGCAGGAAACTGCCAGTGGTATAAGTCTGTGTGCATGTGTGTGCTATTTATTACTACTGAATATAAATATTTAGGATATATACACTAACTTAGAATAAATTTAAAAAAATAGAATTTAGGATGGGTAGCATACTATATGTTTTATGATACATACATATCCTGATAGTGTTACAATTAACTGGAAGAATATTTTTATCCTCTTCTCCTTGTATTTTAGTTATGCTGAACCCTTGCCATGCTTGCGAAGCCTAAGCAGCAGCATAATAGCCATGAAAATGGTATGTTCTCCCTCTTCCCTAGAACAGTTCTTCTATTCAGGACTTTTAAAATAGTGATACAGAGTTTGAGAAGATCAAACTGTGAGTAGCTGAGCTGTCCTCAGTTTAAATAGAGGGCTCTATATAATGCAGGGTCAGTCTGTCACTGTTTCAACAACCACACTTAAAAATGGACAAAAGGAAATAAACATAAAATGAGCACTACATATTATTAATCTGCCATCAGATCAAAAACTTGCATTTAATAGAACAAATTGGTTTACTGGTTAATTTATAGTGCTTTTAGTGATAGTTGAAATAAGTAAAGGTTTTTGGAGAGCATCCATAAGTCAACCAATACGAGGACACAGCACATTCTGAGGCAGAGTGGGTTAATGTAGAGGTTTATTCACTGTGGCATTACTTTTGCAAGGACCACTGAAAAATACAGCAGTTATCTTTGAAAATTATCTGTTGCTTTTTGTGCAAGTTGCTAAATGTCAAAAGGAGGTGGATACTGACCTTTGCATATTGTAACTGCCCGGGTCAGTCTCGTTTCCTGCAATCAGTGTGCAATGGAAGCTTGAGTCAGACCCAGATTGCATCTCTCTGTTAATGGTTAGTAAAAAGGGAACAAATACCATTTTGCTGACATTTCCTGGAAGAGTTTATGCTCTGCTGAAAAAACTTACACTTGGGCTGCTTTTTGATTTCTTTTAGTTAGAAAGATTTTGACAACTTATATTTCTTTGCTCCTCGGCACTGCAACCCACTTATATAAAGTAACTGGGACAGGGTGGGGAATTGGATGGCTTTGGGTATTTTTAATAGGATCTCTGCATGCTACTGGCTTGAGAGTGCTGATAATAACTGAAAGTTATGACTGCAGCTGACTGCCTTGTGTTTTATATAGATTCAGTTGATGGTTCGTAGAATCATAGAAAATATTACTATAAGGGTCCTTGGAAAAAAGCTAGTCCATTCTTTTGTCTGTGGCAGAATCAACAAAGAAAACTATTCCTGACAGCTCTTATATGCTTGAAACTCAGAAAGAAGGTTGTACAATTATCTTAATCAATTTACTTCAGAGCTCTTAGTCTTAAGAAGGTTTTTACAAATATTTAAACTTAAAATTCCCCTACTTCAGTTTGATAATTTTGTTCTTAAGCTAAAATAAAATAGAGATTTTATTTACCAACGTAAGATGATAGCCCAGCTGGACATGTATCAAACATCAACACAATGAGTTTTGATTGGTCTCAACATATTTGAAGAACTAATCTAACCTAATGGTTCTGGAAATAAAACAGCTTCCTCAGAAGCAGCAGTTCTACCTCAAAGTCAGATGAGGCCAGATGTACAGGGTGATATGGAAATGCTGTGATGTGGTGGTTGCAAGCACTGTGACTTTTAGGAAGAGCTCAGCCTCCAGGACTATCAATCCAGGAATAATCTGCAGAATTTGTTATTGGATACTTCTTTCATTGCAGTTTGATTTAGTAATCTGATACAAACATTTTGGTCATTTCTTACACAGTGCCACAGCATGTTGATTTTCTTGGACACAGATACAAATGTGTCCGATGTCTATATGGACACATCCTATAAATGTGGGAGCTGAGGGTCTGGCTTTCTGGGATATGTTGTATACACTGTATCTGTATTTTACAAATGACTTAGGTACATGCAGTCAGTCTGAATGAAGCTTGGCATGCTGTGCTGGGTTCAGTCAGGAAAGGGTTAACTCCCTTTACTGTGGTTACTAGGAAGATGCTAAGAAAAACACTGATAAGGCCTCAGCTGGTGTTGGGGATGGCCTGCACTGAATTCAAGGTCTTTTGTCCGTTTTGGATACTGTAGCTGACCCAGACTGACCAAGGAAGTATTTCACTCCACAGTACGTCATGTTCTGGGTCTTGGGCGGGGAAGGGGGTCCGGTAGCCATTACTGTTCCCTTCTCTGTCTCTCCCTTACTCATCTCTCCGGGCACTTGCTAACCCTCCTGCGTTAGCTGCTTTGCCAACTCCTGTGCTGGCCCATTCATGTGGGAGCTGGTGGGTTGTTTTGAGTTTTCTGGCCGTGTTATCAGTGATAGGGTTTGCTTGGAATCTGCTGTGTCGGCTCCCGGGCTCCGGCCTTCAGGCCGCAGCTCTCGGGCTGCGATCGCTCTCGGGCTGTGGGTCTCGGGCTCTTGGGGTCTGATTTTCATCACTCAACATCTGGGTGTGCATTGGTCAGTGGATGGTGGGAAATTGTATCATATTGTATATATTGTACCATATGTTCCATTTTCTACTATTTTAATTATTTATTATTAGTAGTATCTGTATATATTGATTTAGATTTAATTAGCATATAGTTCTTACCTCAATTTTATGACCTTCCTTATTTCTTCTTCCTCCGATTCTTCCCCTCTGTTGGAGGAGGGGAGGGGGGATTTGTGAGAGTGGCTTTGTGGTATTTTGCTAGCTGGAGTTAAACCACGACACATGCCCAGCTACTGTAGTACTGCTTATGTGTTGATCTGCATAGGAGCATTGGCTAGGCGGGCATTTTTTGGAAATCTGTAAGCCAAAATGGAATTATTGACACACCAATGAAATATGAGAACAGTTGTGCCAGACTAAAAAACATCCTCTAAAATGCTCTGCTTCCCACAGTGACCATAAAAGCATGGCAAGAGGGATGAGCGGAAGAATGGAGCAATTTTAAAAGTTCCTGAAAGAACACTTCCAAAGACCAGCACTAAGAATCTCAAGCACTTCCCAGGACGAAACCTGGTGTCTTGTGTGAGTAGTCCTTAGTGGACAAGCTGAGACAACTGTATACATGGGATGTAGCATTAGAAGTCTCATGCTGTATTGCATTCCAATACAGCAATGCAATGACGAACAAGTGTATTTGTACCAGGACTCAGACAAGAAGCCCAGGGAAAATGTTAGAAGAGCAAAGGGCAAGAAACATGATTGCTACAGGTGACAAAGTCAGTTGCCGTCACTTTCCAACTGTGAATAGTTTGCCTCACATTCCACATCTGTAGGTGTAATGAGAGTCAAGTTTGCTGTGCCTTCCATGTGGAGAATGGTTAAGACACTCCAGCAGTCAGGGGAGCAGAGTGCCTATGGTTGCTTCTGGATAACTGACTTCCTCAGTCTGGAGGGCCAGGTATTCGTTTACAACTCGGTGGTAGCTTTCAGTGTGAATATAAGCTGAACCTTGCTGCAGGATTTTGTATTGAGGTACTTGAACTGTCCTGACATTGCACTTTCCCACTGCACCTCCCAATTACCATAAAAGTGTAATAATTATGGCTATTAGCAAGACTTTTCTCTCACACTGTATCAGTCACCTCAGAGCATTTAAGAAGCAATCAGTTAAATAAATTAATGAATTAAATCTTATCTGTCTTTGTCAGGCAAAGGATACAGTACTCATTTAATAGGATAAGCAGAGCCGTATCTCTTCTTCCAAAGCTGGAATCTTTTGGCTTAATCTATATTTAAGTGACCATAAACTCTATGTTATATCAGTAACACTCAGTAAGTCAAGTTGGCTGACCATAAGGAAAAGAAAGAGACTGACCCTTCTTTTACAAGATTGCTGGTATCTCTATTCTGTTTCATCACTGAAATAAGATCCAGTCAAAGACCATAATAGGTCATGTACTGGCTACCAATTAAAAAAAGCAATAAAGGCTGCAAATAACAATAACATCATATCCTTTCCTTCCATTTCCCTTTCCTTGAGTGAACCATGAAGAGGAAGAGGAGAAAAGTTCATTTTAATTTGCAAGATACCTTGTGCATGTTGGTTGTTACAATAGTCAAGCCATCCTCACAATGCGTATTTAACTCTAGTTTACATGTTTACTAGTAAGTATATGGGTAGCTTCAGGAGACCCAAGGGTTATCAAAACACTACAGTATCCATGGCTCTGTGTGTCATGTTCTACATGGAACCAGAAGTGAGACACTTATGTTTGTGGCATTAATAAGAGCATATTGCAGACCTCAGTCATGCAAGCTCCCTCAGTGAGCCATTGATGAATCTGGTTGTTTGGGGACACCTCTACATGTAAATGAAGGAAGAAATCATAGGAAATTATTGTAACTGTACAAGAAATATACTACACACGGTTAGCAGTATAAAAGTAAACTGAAAACAATGTTTGTCAAAAAGAATAAATGAAGTGTTTTGAGCTCACATTTTCAGTGCAAGTTTTAAAATTTAAAATACCTCAAGTGAATACTTATGCTGTGATTTTTATTTATACCCAATACCCTATTTTTTATTATGATTTGTTAGAAAAACTGCCTGAAAGATCTCAGACTACTGACCCTAACACCTAGAAGGTGTTTACTGAGGGTTGTTTTTTCTAAGATTCTGCTGTTCCTGGACTAGTCTTTCTACAATTGAGTATAAATAAAATAGTTTATTCAAGTAGTTGTATCTGAAGCCTACTGATATGGACACTAGAAGACCAAGATCAAAAAATTTTGATTCTCCTGAATGGATTATTTCAGTACAATTTGGAAAGAATGTACAACTGTATGTACAGGGTTCTGGTAAGGCAGTTCCTTTTCTTAGTGCTGTGTCAACTTGCTTAAAAAAAAAAATCAAAACAGATTTAAAAGAAAAAGCTGAAGTGCTCATACAGTTTTGTGATATATATTTTGAAAGATGGGGTAGTGAGACTTCAGGAGTATTTCTAATGCAAGCAAGTATACAAATTATCTGGGCATCATGAAACTAATGGATAAGAGAGATTGATTTTTCATCCCACTCACACATCTTGCTAAATAAGGCAGTTTTCTGCATGTAAAACACTGAATTTAATGGGGTTTTTTTCAGCTATTTGAGCTAGAAAAAAGTGCATATTCAGGTGTAGAGCAGTGTTTAGGCTTTCCCCAGACTTTTGTGAAGACTGTTACCAAATTAAAGGGTTAAAAGTTCACTGATAAATTAGTAAAACTGTTTCATAATAAAAAAATCATATAACATAATTTAAAGCCAAGCCACAGAATAGTCTGGATGGCAAAACTGTACATCTAGAGCTTGATGTACATCTGGATGAATGGCTACACAAGAGGTAAGCACACTTGACATTTCAGTATTAATAAAGAACCTGCAATGTGTTGATGATCCATCTACCACATTATGGCATGACAGAGTCTATGCTTTGATGGAAATACAGACTCTGTTTTTTCCGCTGTGTTACATTACCAACATACTATCAGAGCTGAAAATATTTTGCAGAGAACTACACAGTAGGGTACTTTCTGTGTTTTATACAGGTATTGGGATTTTTATAGTGTTGTATTTGCACAATGGTCTGACAGGACATGTATTTCTGATATCACCACCGGCATATCAATTTATTCAATTGCATGAGTTAGTATTTTGCATCAATAAAATAGTATACAGTGGCATCACTAAAGGTCCTGGTGAGGGATTTCAGGAGTGCAAATTCTCCTCATTTATACTGCAGTAACTTAGAGGCTTAGTCATGGTTCCTTTATTTTGCTTTTCACAGGAGAACATTTTCTTTACATTGTTGGGGCAGGCAAAGGACATACTATATTTTTTTCTGGGCTTAGTGAGTGAGAAGATACATGTCAGGTATCTGAGACTGACTGTGCTTCATTAGAAAATCCCAGAAGTTACTCCAAGAAATCTTCTGTATAGTTAAACATGATGTTCAAATATTTGAGCATAACTGTAAGTCATAATCTGATAGGCATAAACCCAATTAATTTTTCATATTCTATTTTTTGCTTATAATGGGATGGGAAACAACCTTTTTTTTGCATGTGTTTGTTATTTGCAGTTGCACTGAAATTGTACCAATGACCTTTTTCTGAAAAATACCATCAGTAATCACTCACTGACGAGCTGCAGCAGAAAATGTTTGTTATGTGTTGTTTTTTCTTTCTCCAATTTAATAGGAAATTAGAAGGATGAATTCTGCCCCACAGTCTAATGTAATGGGGTAAATAATGATATTTGATACTTCAAAAGAGGGGCTGTCTTCACGAATTAGTTTCAAGATCACTCTTTGAAGCTGTTACAACTGTGAAAAGAGACAGTTTCAGCAGGGGCATGAATTGCAAAGTTGTTCTCATACACCGATATTCTTGTATTACTAAAGCTTACTGACCTTTAGTGGACTTCATAACCTGGAATGTCTTGAATGAAGACTTATGTAAGAGGTAACTATTTTTCCATATTCCCATATCTGAAGTTTACTTTAAAAATGTGAGTACATGTTCTTCTTCCTAAACCCTTTCATTCTTTCACCAAATGTGCTTGCCTTAAATTCTTTATTTTTCCACTGTATAAACTAGGTGGATTTGAATACTTACAGGAAGAGTCTAAAGCATTTGGTTGTTATTAGTGTGGAGATAGCTGACTTACACATGCAAAAAATTACACATGTTCAAGTGATTTTTGTTTTGTTTTGGGGCTACACAGCACCAAACCACATCCTGTGGTACAACAGACCTTTTCCTTTTTTATTATTATTTTGCCATATCATTACAGGTTAATAAAACAAACAAGGACAATACTCTTATTCTCTATTACCTGAATTTTATTATTTTTATTTAAATATAACATACTATACATTGTTGCTCAGTGATTTTTGTTTCCCTTTTCTTTTATAAATCCCCCTCCCTGTTTTCCTTTTACTCAGAAGTCCATTATGCTGAGGATGATAGAAAACAGAGCTTATGTTTGAGAATCTATGATACTCTAGATAGTGTCTGCAGTTTACTCCCACTACAGTGGGTATTACAGTATAGCAAACACACAGCAATCATTGATTCCTTCAAGGTATTGTGGTTTTTTTTTTTTAATTTTGCTTAATTTTAAGAAACCACTATTCATGTGACAAATGGTTTCTGAGGCACTTTGGAAAAGTGATATTTCCTGATATTGGTTTCTGAGCAGCATGGTGTTTTGAGTACTATGATAATATTTATGCGCAATCCCTCCCTTGACCAAGTCATCTAGGTAATTCTGTCGAAAGAGAATTTCATTTGTATCCTAAATGTTCTTTAAGTGGTCATCCAATACTGCATTCACCGAAGCTCATGTTGAATGTTCAGCGTGGGTGGTCCATTATGTCTTGTCAGTTTTAATTATCAATTAAAAATTTAAATCAAAAGAAACACATTTTTATCATGGCAGTTAAGTTTTTCAGTGATTTACAATTACATTTAAAATCTGAAATTCTTCTTTACTTTTATAGAAAAATCTCATTTCTGAAGAAGAAAGATGGAGATAAAGTACCATGAAATACAATGTCAGCTAGCAGCCAAAATGTTGTCTCTCAATAAATTCCTGGTTTTAAAATAGTTGACTTTATTTAAGGACAGGAAATACAATCTGACCAATTTTTATTTTATGGGAAAGCTATGATTTTTTTTCTTTTTTTTTTTTAAAAACAACTAAAATTTAAATAACAGATGAAGATTGAAGTGCTGGTTAAACACTGACTTAAATAAGTTAGAGAAGATTCCAACAACACCAGCCTTTATAGAGGTTAGACATTCTCAAAAAGACACATTAATCAAGGCTCCCCTTTGCACCAAAATACAGTTTCCAAACAATAAAAATAAAACCAACTTTTTCACAGCAAGAAATATTGAAGATAAAACTGCAGCATCAATATAATCTCATAGTTATCACTTAAAGTATTTAGAACAAAATAATATACTACTTTCGTTTCTTACTAAAGACACTGCAAAGGCTTATTTATTTAGTGGAATACAATGTGAACACAGTGGTACAAATTGTTTGATGTACTGTTTTCTATTTATCTGCTCTAACAAAATGAACCTCAATATGGTTACATTGGTGAGGTATCCAGAGCTCTCTAAAATTACAGAGTAAAGCAAAACATAAAACAAACCTTATGTACCTTTAATTGAACAGACTTCATATTATGCTTAACTTTGTTATACTGTAGTTGCTCAAGTTAAGCCACGGGATTGGTAACACTTCATAAAAATGTGCTGGATATTATGTATTTTGAGCCTTCAGTTACTATGATGGATATGAAAGGCATTCTAAAGCTGGATACCAGCACAGCTTCTTGGTTGGCTCTCATATATAATATACATGTGAGTAATAAACTCTGATAAATACACGAGCATGATTTACCTCCTGTCTCTCAGTCCTTACGTGGGTATCACTCCCATTATATCCCCATGATTCTCCGAGCTATTAACAAGGAAAAATGTGCTGAATGGGTGTATTAACTGAACAAGCAGTGCAGGACTGTGTTGCCTTCTTCCTTACCTTTTGAAGGCCAAATTTTACACTTGGGAATTACACATTGTTTAATTTTCATATCTGCAGTCTCAGTGACACTAACAGGGCTGTCCACATCTATGTTCCAGCCCAATGGTTGCTGCAGAATACGGCACTGATTGTGATGCATTCAGTCTTAGTTCCAAGTAGAAATCAAAGTCAGATGAATGCACTCACAGATGCATTGACACCCAAGCACAGATGTGGCCCCTTCTCTCAATTTCAAAATAGCAGAAAGACCCTTTGAACAAAGTATTTCTGGAAGTTTGTTCTTGAGTGCTGGTAAGTCAAAAAAACCCTCCAACATAAAGACACCCAATAACATAAATCCAAGCACTGCTTGTTTGGTCTTTTTGCTTAAGTGCAAGACAGTTTAGGAAAAAAATGGATTATATACATTAAATTCTACCTTTAAAGCCTTGTCTAATACATATTCCCAGAGTACTTCTGAGGTTATGACATTTTAACCTACCAACCTGTGTGTGAAGTACTGAGAAAAAGGGAAGTAACAAAGAAGCAAATGAGGAAAACATTTCAAATCAAAAAGATATTTAACAACCTATTAAATAAATAACTTAGAGAGAAATAAAAAGAAATGAAGTTAGAACATACAAGCAAATGATACTATTCATTTTGTTAGAACAGTTTTACACTACTTTGCTTATATTCCTTAATCCTATCCATTTTCCACAAGGCTTCTCCAGAAATGTCATTATTTGTGCATATGACCCAAGTGATTCCAGTAAATGCTTGCATGTCTAACTGTTCCTTGGATCATTAGGCTTGAATGAGCAATTAAGGTCTTTGATATGAGTTAGTATTCCATAAATAACTTTCCCCATGAAGATCATTCAACAGATTGTCTCACGTCCCTTAAGTTCCGTTGCAGAGATAAACAAAATTGTTCACACTGGCAATATCTTCCATCCCATTTGATCCAGCTTGTATCTTGATTATAAGACATGACACTGAACTAAAGAAAAGTATTTCATCTGCCAGGAATGAATACAAAACCTTCAAAGGCTTCCCTTGCTCTCTTCTCAAACAAGCAGATGTCTGCACTATTTCTTTGCATTTACTCTTCAAGAGGATTACCGAATATTGTTGACATAAGAGGCTTTGGTTCAACTGCATCAATAAACTAGTTCCTTCATCTATGACATTACTACCATTGGAAGAAAGTGAGCTGAAGTGTTTTTCCTTCTTGTTTTCTGTCCTCTCTTTGTGGCTCCCCTTCCATTCAGGGCTACAAACATTTGCCTTCCATTGTGCTTCCAATTTAAGGATGCATATGTGTTATATCCATTTTCTTCTATTCTTTCCTTCAATTTGCAATCACTGTTAAACTCCTTCTGTTAAAAGAAGAAAACAAATACACAAATTCAGAATAAATATAATTGTTCAGAGTTGCAAAGCACAAAAAAGTTATAAATAGTTTCTAAAAAATGTTTTGGATGATTTCAATGTTGTGTATGTGACGCCCTTTTAGGATTCTATAGTGTATTTAAAGAAACGTTTCACTGTGTCCACAGCATTTAAAGCAACATCGGTTAGATTGCAAAAGTGAAACCAACAAAAGATGTAATCAAATATTCAGTGCATAATTCTGGCAGTGAAATGATATTCACTCACAGCTGAAATTATACTTCTCTGTGTCAGAACACAGCAACCACATTAAATCAAATTCTCAGTCATAAACTCAAAGTATGAGGTAGCAGTCTTGGAATCATTCATCATATTTCCGTTTTAACAAACACAACCTTTAAATATCTTGAATAAGATTATTGATACCATATGTTAAAAAAGTACGCATGGCATAGGCCGAATTCTTACATAAAGTAAGATCCTCTACATCACACTGGCCATGAAAAAAGGCTTTTTTGGATGGGTGCAAATCACTGTTATGCTGCTGTTACGGTGGATGTGACTTTGCTGACCTGAAGGGGGGCTTAGCCTAAAACGGAATCATGTATGGCCCTGTATCTTATTGACTAAGTAAACTTGAAAGCAATTCTGTGTATCGTACCAAGAATTGAGTTCTTCTGTTTTTAAGGGAGAATCAGTTGTCAGTTTGTTACAGTAAAAAATAAAACATGTGAAGCATGTTGGGGGAGAATATTTTTTTCTAGAATGTTAAATGCACTTATATGCAGATCTGCTTCTCTGTAATGAAGACAAGAATGCTTGTTTCCACAGACAAGTAATTACTACACATAAAACGCCCCGCTTTTATCGAATTACTTATATTCCATTTAGAAGGCTTTCAAAAGTGGGACATTTACAACATACTTGAATTACAACCAAAAATTAGCATTTTGTTTTTCCTGCATTTCAGAAAATAAGAGGTTATTTCACAGCACAGGCAGAAGCATGTCAGAACCTGAGTAGGCTACACTAACAACACTTGGTATTTTTAATGTCTACAAACAAGAAAAGAAATATGTCAGAACAATAGAAGACTTTTCATGGTACAGATAGAATTTCAGGGATGTTTTATCTTCTATTATGATCAAAATCCTTAGATATTCCACTAATATATAGAAAATAGCCACATTAATAAAAAGGGACCTAAGAATGTTTTAAAAATATCTTTTTAATTTGTATTAATTTAAATTAGAATTTTTAAACTAATTAATGTTCAGTACTTTGACACAGTAACAATTTTTGGGTCTATAATTAATGTTTTGCTTAATTGCTGCTAAGACCACAAAACACATACTTATGTTTTCCTAGCAGAATTGCACATATTCAAGCTCAATTTGGTTCCCAAATGATCTTTGACTTTGGTATTAGTGGTTAGTTGAACAATGACTTTTGGGGAAGATACTGTCAAGAGAAGACGTTCTCCAAATTGACCCTTGATACTGTCTGTATTCACAAAGCCACATATAGATAATTTAATGTTTATTTGCTGTAATATGCCACCTCTGGCATTAAGGTATTAAGAGGGCAGGTGGCCATCAATCACAGTTCTAAACCGCAGTAACTTCTCCTATTGGCCAACGTATTATTTTGTTAAAGAAACCAAATAATGAGTCTTCTTTTGGTCGCTCATTCTAACCAAAGTCAGTCAAATGGAAACATATTTCATAAACACAGAAACAGTCTTAATTGACTTGATTTCCCCAGATGCAGAACTCTACTTCAATCCAAACTTTATCTTTATTCATAGATAATACAGAAAGGACAAATGATGTTGTGATGTGGTTAAGAAGTCCTATTGGCATGGGTCTGAGTGTTAGCCCAGGACTGCTTTGCTTATTTCAAACAATTTCAGCATAACCCTACACTAATGTCTATTGTGCACATGCTTAAGAGTGTTTTTACAATTTTTATTGGTTCTGTTTCTCATATCCATCTGCAAGCTGCCACACTGTAGTAATATGAGTCTAACTGCAAATCTTGTGAGGATGGGAGAAATAACAGAAGCATTCTTGAAATCTCTGAAGTATTATGGAATAGGTTTTGATAAGTCATTATGTTGTGATTTTATGATGTGAATATTGAAAAATTATCTCAACTGGAATTAAAAAAAAGACTTTCCACATTCGTATCCTCCTGTCAACACTATTTCTAATACACTATGAATTACTGAATCTTAAGGCAACAGTTTCCACCTATGCTACATGAAAGCTGCTTTGACTTCTTTTGTGTGTATATAAGGTTGGGATGGACTTTCACCACACCAGCCGCAGCTAACAATTTGGGTAGGAAAACTTATCTCAGGCTTTGGGACGGACATCAAAAAGCACTAAATTAAGCGCTGTAAACTGAGATGTGTGAACTGAAGATGGTGATCTATTCTAACACCTTCACATATGTACAGAAGCATACCCATGATCATTGAGTGTAGCTTAACAGACAAAAGGTGACTTTGTCAGCAACTCAGTATACCCTTATACCTCTTAATGGTGGAGGACTGAGCACTGCTTACCCTGTATTTCTGACCAATGTAATTCTACAAATTACAATCCACATTTACAGGAGTTTAAGAAACTTTGCTCTGTTTTGGTCTTTCCTTAATGCAAATTTTTGACACTACCCAGGACTTTATAAAGTCAGAAGTAACCTTTCGAACCAGGAGTGACTAGCCACAGTGCAGACGAGGGAAAGTGTTTATATAGTTTGTATGAAATAAACCCACTCTGTAGAAATGTTTCCTTAAAAAAACAGGGTCAAATGACTTCAAGACCTTTGAGTCTCAGTTGCGACTGGCATTACTTCATTATTTTCAGCAGAGGTAGAAGGCTTAGGGATAAATCCAGCCCCAGCACCTATTCAACTTCATCAAGGGCCCATCTTAAATGCCTCTCTGTGAACGCACAGAACATGGGAAATAGACAAGAGGAGTTAGAGGTGTGCACACGCATGAGAGTCTGTGACCTCACTGGCATCGCGGAGACATGGTGGGATGGCTCCTATGGCTGGAGTGTCAGAATGGAAGGGTAAAAACTCTTTAGGAAGGACAGGCAGACAGGTCACCTGGCCAGGATGAGTGAGTGGATGAGGCCTTCAAGAGGCAGACAGCAGCAGCCTCACAGCTAAAAACCCTGGTCCTCATGGCAGACTTCAGCCACCCCAATTTCTGTTGGAGGGACAACACGGCAGGGCACAACCAAGCCAGGAGGTTCCTGCAATGCACTGATGGATGATAACTTCCTTCTCCAAGTGATAGAGGACCTGACAAGGAGGGGTGCCATGCTGGGCCTTGTTCTCACCAACAGGGAGGGGGAATGTGAAGCTCAAGGGCAGCCTTGGCTGCAGCGACCATGGAATGGTGGAGTTGGAGATCCTTATGGAGGCGAGCAGGCTGCACAGCAAGCTCCCTACCCTGCACTTCAGGAGAGCAGACTGTGGCCTCTTCAGGGAACTGATTGGCAGAGTTCCATGGGATGAAGCCCTGGAGGGAAGAGGGGCCCAAGAAAGCTGGCGAGTATTCAAGGATCTTCTCCTCCAGGCTCAGGAGTGATGCATCCCAATGGAGAGGAAGTCAGCTAAAAGTGCCCAGAGGCCTGCGTGGAGGAACAAGCAGCTCCTGGACAAACTGAGGCACAGAAAGGAAGCCTACAGAGGCTGGAAGCAGGGACAGGGAGCCTGGGAGAATTACAGAGAAACTATCTGAGAAGCCAGAGATTGTGTTTGGAAAGCTAAAGCTCAAATAGAATTAAACCTGGCCAGGGACATCAAGGGCAACAACAAGGGCTTCTATAGGTACATAGAAAAGGAAGATCTGTGAAAATGTGGTCCTATCCGGAAGGATACGGGAGAGATAGTTTGCCAGGATATGGAGAAGGCCAAGGTGCTCAATGATCTTTTTGTATTTTTTTTCACTGGCAAGGGTGCAAGGCATACCCACGGAGTTGCAGAAGGCAACGTCAGGGACTGGGAGAATGGAGCTGCCCATGGTTAGACAGGATCAGGTTTGTGAGCACCTGAGGAACCTGAAGGTGCACAAGTCCATGGGACCTGATGAAATACATCCACGGGTCCTGAGAGAACTGGTAGATGATGTTGTTAAACCTCTATCCATATTTCAGAAGTGGTGGTGGTCTGGTGAAGTTTCCACTGACTGGAAAAGGGGAAACATAATTCCCAACTTGAAAAAAGGGAAAAAAGAAAGATCCATGGAACTAAAGGCCAGTCAGTCTCACCTCTGTGCCTGGCAATATCATAGAGCAAATCCTCCTGGAAATGATGCTAAGGTACATGGAAGACGAGGAGGTGATTGGTGACAGCCAACATGGCTTCACCAAGGGCAGATCTTGCCTAACAAATTTGGTGGCCTTCTACGATGTGGTTACAGTATTGTTGGATAAAGGACAGACAACCGATGTCATCTTCCTGGACGTGTGCAAAGCATTTAACACTGTCCCACATGACACCCTTGTCTCTAAATTGGAGAGGCATGGATCTGACAGATGGAACATGTGGTGGATAAGGAATAGGCTGGATGGTCGCACTCAAAGAGTTGTGGTCAATGGCTTGATGTCTGAGTGGAAACCAGTGACAAGCTGCGTTCCTCAGGGGTTGGTGTTGGGACTGGTGCTGTTCCAGATCTTTGTCAGTGACAGGGACAGTGGGATTCAGTGCACCATCAGCAAGTTTGCCAGTGACACCACGCTGTGTGATGCAGTTGACATGCTGAAGGGAAGGGATGTCATCCAGAGGGACCTGGACAGGCTGGAGAGGTGGGTCACTGCCAACCTCATGGAGTTCAACAAGGCCAAATGCAAGGTCCTGCACATGGGTCAGAGCAATCCCAAGCACAAGTACAGGCTACGAGGACAGAGAATGGATTGAGGGCAGCCCGGAGGAGGAGGACTTGGGGGTACTGGTGGATGAGAAGCTGAACATGAGCCGGCAGTGTGTGCTGGCAGCCCAGAAAGACAACCGTATCCTGGGCTGTATCAGGAGAAGTGTGGCCAGCAGGGTGAGGGAGGGGATTCTCCCCCTCTACTTGGCTCTCATGAGCCTCTCCTGCAGTTCTGCGTCCAGCTCTGGGGCGCCCAACATAAGAACGTAATGGACCTGTTGGAGCAAGTCCAGAAGAGGCCACAAAGATGATCAGAGGGCTGGAGCACCTCTCATATGAAAAAAGGCTGAGAGAATTGAGCTTGTTCAGTCTGAAGAAGAGAAGGCTCTGGGGAGACCTTATAACACCTGCCAGTACCTGAAGGGGCTACAAGAAAGCTGGGGGGGGGGAACTTTTTACAAGGGCCTGTAGTGACAGGAAAAGGGGTAACGAGTTTAAATTGAAAAAGGGGAGATTTCGATTAGATATCAGGAAGAAATTCTTCCCAGAGAGGGTGGTGAGGCACTGGAACAGGTTGCCCAGAGAAGCTGGGGATGCCCCACCCCTGAAAGTGTTCAAGGCCAGGCTGGATGAGGCTGGGAGCAACCTGGTCTAGTGGAGGGTGTCCCTGCCCATGGCAGGGGGGTTGGAACTATATGATCTTTAAGGTCCTTTCCAACCCAAACCATTCTATGATTCTATGATTCTATCCAACTCCTAGACTTTTCAAAGCGTATGGATGTTCTGAATACTAAGCAATCTGAAAATTGGCTCCTAACCACTGCAAATGTCTTGAATAAATTTACATTTATGTGAGCTCAGACTGACTGGACCGGCAAAAAATTGCAAAATCACAAATCAAACCAGATGTAATATCAGAACGATCTGATGTGTGTAATCATGTGGATGTGTGAAGGTACACTTTAGCTTAATAGTCAGATTTATAGATCATATTGTTTCCTATGAAAAATATTTAGAAATGACGAGTTTTGCTGGGTTTGAACTTTTTGTTCCCCTCCTCCCCCAAAAGTATGAGTAATCCCAAACTTTCATAAATACAAATGCAGTATGTATGGACAATTTTCAAATAATACTCAAATTCTTCTCAAAGCTTATCTATTTGCTGATACATACATCTATATTTACCTGTAATACCCATAACCTTGTGTATTAATTAATACAGTCAACTTAAAGCTGGCTACTCCAGAAATCTTTTTCTTGGAAGTCATAGTTGGATAATTTGGTGTGTCTGCTCCATCAGCTGAAGTTTCAAAGATTTTACATACACTTTGTCCCCCCTCAGAACTACTGCTAAATACTGTTGTACAGCAGAAAAACAGGGAAAACCAGCCTTAAAGACTCCATTTTGTAGGACTCTTTCCATTGGCTACTACTTAATAAGAAACCTGGCTGAAGCAGTAAGCATGATAAATCACAGCAGCTGCTTTGGTATGCTATGAGCTTAACGAACTACAGGGAGTTTGCGGAGAAGAGGGTTGCCGGTTTACCAGAGCATTAAATTTTCATGAACAGCTCATTTCAGCTCTAATTAGTAGTAATATACAGACAAGTAAGGTTTTCAGTAGATAAGAGAGGGAACTGTGCTGACTAGTGCAATCCATTCGGAAGGTGACAAAATACTTACAGAGCCGTAGACTTTTCCTTTCTTGTTCATGGCTAAATAATAGTTGCTCTTAATGGACTTAACTGCCACAACTCCAATTTCTACAGATGTTATCTCCAATATGCCTAAAAAATAAAAATTGAGCTATTTAATTAGTTCATTAGAGGATTTTCTCACTACAGAAAATACAATAAACCTGAATAATACTAAAGTTCTAGTATTTGGAACCAATTGACCAACAAACTTTAGCAAAATTCTTCTCTAAACCATTGCAAGAATATACAAAAACATTGTTTCAATTACACATTTCCTTTGTTAACACTGAATTTCAAACCCCATAAATACTGAAACAATTCCATTCTTCTTAGCATAGATTTTACCAAAATTTATCAGAAAAGACATCTGAATCACAGCATTACATTAAATCTATAGCATATGCCAATAGGATGTTAGATTTACCCCAATCTTCTAAACCAGTGGTAAACTATTTATTCCTTATAGAACATTTAGATAAACTAAATCTCTTGGCTGCACTGAGCTTATAAATTCACTTTTGACAAGTGTGTTGACATTTTGGGATATAGTAAGACTAACCCTAACGGCCATACTATCTTTGTCTTACAGATACCAGAAACATTTTGCTCTGTTTGTAATAAATATGAATATTTTTTCTTTAAAACAAACCCTCTTTGTGATACTGGATGGCTCAAGGGGCCAATAACAGAAGACAGAACTTTTCATCTCTGTTTTCTGCCCAAGAAAATACTGATTTAGGAGTGGTAGAAATCACTAAAATTTACACAGTGATTTTAGAGATCCCTTTTCAGCTATTACTTGAGTAACTGGATGGCTATGTTGTCTGGGTAACATGTCTTAATACAGGATAAACATGGTTCCAACGAAGTAACTCCTAAATGGTTCATCCAGGTAGTATGCCTGGCTTCAACATTTCTCTTGATACTGAAGCAGAAATGAAAGTAGTCAGAACAATATCCAATCTAACTCAGTGGTCACTAATGGGGAAATTACATGAGCGGCAAAGTGTTTAGAAATTTTGAAGAACATCCTAGGCGAAGCCAACAAATAATGGGACAAATAGATCAGCTGGAACAACACTGATGAGTTGATACCTGCTTAAAAAAAAAAAAAAAAAAAAAAAAAGAATCTGCAATAGTTCCCTCCTAAATATGTTTTATGCTGTTTGTCTGGGCAGGGTAGCACTGTAAAATCCATGTGTTTCATTTACTCAAAAATTCCTTATGGTAACCACACATCACCTGGAGCCAACAGTGTAACTTGGTATTCAGTGACTTTATGGAAATGCTAATTTTCTGTCCCTGAAAACCAAATGGAGTCTGCTCAGACTGTGGAACCATGTGTACTATAGTGTGCAGAGGAGGTGAGGAGGAAGGTCTCCGATTGTAAATTTTTTTTAAAATTGCTGCTTTATACACAATGCAAAACCCATTCTGTATGGCCATTGAATGGATGTATGCAACTCAGGAGTGAGGGTGTTACTTTGTCTGTGACTAGAAGTATACGCTTTGATGTTAGCTGGGCAGTGGCTGTGAATCAAGCATGAAAAAGCAATAGTTGATTTTTATTGGGAAGTAAACTGATGACATAGCTTATGCGTGTGAAGAAGAGAGGAAACATCAAACCAGGTAATTTAAAATGAAAGCCCTCCTTTTATTGCCAGGAAAGGAGAGTTGGCCTTTCCAGGATGTATTTTTAAATATATATAAAATTGTACACTTATATAAACTACAAAATTTTTATACAAAGATACATAAATTCCAGTGCAATTACCAGAGGTTTTGTGGTTACTCAGTAAGAAGCATTAAGTTAGCCACAGCTACAAGGTCTATAGCCCTTGCATAGGAGAAAGACTTCAGTTAGAACTGAAAGATAAAGAACGATAGGCCTAGAATCTTGTAAAGCCATTCACAAAATAGGCCATAATAAACCAAAAACAAGAATATCCAAAAAAGTTTCTCGTACAGACCTATAAAGAGCTGAGAATGAATAATTATTTTGTTTAAATACTGGTATCAAAATGCAAATATAAAAGTTGATCAACACAATGAATCATGTATTAGTAAAAAATATGATTAAGTCCTATGCTGTCAGATTTTTATGGTAAGATTCTTAATTGTAGCATGAAAAATCAGCAGTGCCAATGACGGAGTTTCAAACTAAGAAAACTTGTCCTATGCTGTGAAAGAACAGCATATCCACTTGAAACCCAGACTTGAACAAAGTGAATGTAACTTCACAGTTCCATATGGCACTGCAAATCTGCTACGTGTGAGGGGGTAAAAACAACACTTCCCCAAATCAGCTCACTCCTTCATCAGTAGTATCTAACAAAGGGGCCACTGATACCTAGAGCTGCCTAACTACTGCCAAGCAGAAAAGATATGGCCAGTTATTGACATGAAAACCCTGAACACAACTTCTATTGGTTTCTTATATATAATGAAGCTTGAGGTTTAGCACCAGGTGCTTAGGTGGAAATAAGAGGAGCTGTAACTTATAACTAGGAAGACCCAGAAATAACCTAAGCTAGGAAGAAGCAGAAGATGTGAGGGAAGAGTTAAGACCTATGACCCACTTTTAAGGCTAACGTCTACTGTTGCAAAGGAGCCACATATGTTCTATATGTAAGATGAAGAGAATTACACTTCCTAATCTTAAGAAAAATTGTGAGGGCTCCTTAATTAGGTCATGAAAGTCAGCTCATATAAATGAGTGTCATGCCATTGGTACAAGCAGATCAGTGAGTCCATACAAGCCAAGGCCTATTATGCTTGTATTACTGTTAAAATGTTGCTCATTTTTACAGCAAAGAAAAGCCAAAGTTGCTTTATTGATTTCCTGCAAGAGCACTACAACACAGCAGTGGTCTTCAATATTTCTCTCCCATGGGATATGTCCCAAAGTATTTGTGACCAAAACCAAATAGACCTAAGTGGAGTGCCTTAAGTTATGTGGATGACAAGCTATTAGATGCTAAGAATGTGGTGTGAACGCTGTTCCAACGCCCACTTCTTTTTCACAAGTGACATAAACTTTTGTATTTTCTATGCCAAAACGTGATGAGAAGCATTTAGTTAATTCTTTCTACAGAAATTAATTACTGTAACCTGAACTGTGGCACCAGTAAAACTAGGCTGGGTTCATTTCTAACAGCAGTAACAGAAAGAAAAAAAAAAGAAGACAGGAAAAAGATACTTGCATCTAAAGAACAGTGCTTCAATAAGGAACTTGCAGTGAATTAACCTATTTTAAGTATTTTAAGTGTTTTGCACTTAAATGATGGGGGCACACTGCTCTTCAGTACTATACCTAAGTTAAAATAATGGAAGTATTCGTATAATTAATGAAAATATAGTATTTTCTTTTTCTAGTAAAGTTTGTTTGCAATCTCACACTCCATTATATCCCCAGTGGGACAGCTGAGAGGAGGTCATGAAGAGAAATGTTACCACATTCACATTATATCCACAGTAACTAGCTTGATTATACCCAGTTAGGTTATTTAACTGGAGCCAAACGTAGCTGAATTCTTTGGAAATATTATCAGTTTGATCTCATCACCAGTGATCCTGGATTTATTCTCACTGAGTGATTCTTGTGAATTGGGAAGTTGAAAAATGTGTGAATTTCAGTGACAATTTTGCATATTCTAACCTTTGCAGTGTTTTGAGGGGTGAAGGGGACATTTTAATGGCTGTTTTTCTTTCAAATTAATTTAATACTCTTGATCTAATACCCCTTGGTAACAGGGACCTAATTTGGTACTTATCTACCCTGCTACTCTCGGTGTATACCCCGGAGACTTCAGTGGAATTACATGCTAGTTACAAGCAGAGAGTTTTTGTCTAGATTGGAAATCCATGGTGGGTTGACCCTGGCTGGAGACCAGGTGCCCACCAAACCCACTCTGCCATGGCGCTCTGCAGCGGGGCAGAGGACAGAAAACATAACAAAAGGCTCGTGGGTTGAGATAAGGACAGAGAGAGATCGTTCAGCAATTACCATCACGGTTAAAACAGACTGTGCTTGGGGAAAAAAAATCAATTTAATTAGTTACCAATCAAATCAGAGTAGGATAATAAGAGATAAAACCGTATCTTAAACCAGCTTGAGACATACAGTATGACACTTAGAACTGTAGAGTTTTCACCATCTAATGAAACTGATTTCTTTGAGGCTACAAAAAATTTTGTATTTTCCTCAAGTTTTACTTAGTAGACTCATGGTCTGTGACTGGACTTCTATACTACTGCAATAAAAAAATGTAATTTCCATGGGCTGTCAAGATCAACCCTGTAAAATTTCATATTCTTCAAGTGCTGCAGGCTTGGAGGTAAGAGACTACGTATGGTCACTGACAATATGGCTGAAAGAATGCCAAACCACTGTGGGTTCTCACTGGTCTTAGTTAGGAAAGTTATTCTTGACAGATGATTGTTCTCAGACATCTTAAAAAATTGAGATTCTATGACCTCCTGGGTAACTTATTTCACTATCTACATTAGAAAGGTTTCGTAGTATCCAATTTAAATAGCCATATTGTAATTTGAGCCCATTAATTCTTGTTTAAACTGCAATCTAACATGAAAAAAAGATTTTTTATTTTTTTGATTTGCAGAAACCTTTTATGTATTCAGGAAGTATTGTCACATCTACCTATCTACCTACCAACTTTTGCCCTCTAAATAAGTCCAGTTTTTCACTGCTTTCCTTAAAGTCTTCAGATTTTCTAGACCTTTGAACACTCCTGTTGCTTGTGACCACAACATGGCCATAATACTCACTGAAATCCTACCAGTTTTGATGCATGAAGGAACACTTCATATTTCATGCAAAGGATTTATGCATACACATACATTTATGCATAATTCCCTTTTTTAATTTTTTTTTTTTACGGTAGTATGATAATAGTGATTCATGTTTGATTTGTGATTTACAACCCTTGGATACATGGAAGAAATGTAAGCAATCATTCCTCATTCTGTAGTCGTAAATTTGATTACTCCTAATTAAATGTCATACATCACACATGCACCAGTTTAAGTGGCCTCTTGTTTATTTTACAATTTCTTTAATTTGTCAATGTTGTTTTGCATTCTTATTCAGTCCTCCAGAATATCTGCAACTATTTCAAGTTTCACATTGCTTGCAACTTTTATAACCCTATTTTCAATTCCTTCATTCAATTAATTTTTGATTAGGAGATACCTTAAAGAGACTCTTGTGGAACTTGATGCCTCTGTTCCAATTGCCCCTGAAAAACTGCTAATTCAGTATGGCTTTCTATCCTGAAAGAATTTCACTCGGATTTTGCCTGCTGATCTTTGTTAAGAGAACATAACTAGAGGCATTAGTTTCAAAAATCTTTTCCAAATCTATGGTATCTACTGCTTCTCTCCTATATATGAAGATTTTTATCTCATGACAGTTGAAAATTAGATTGGTTTGGTATTACTTCTGATTAGTTCTTTGATTAACTATTTTTGGTTGATAATTTCTTAGGTGTTTACAAGCATGTATTTAAAAATTACTCTTCAAATATTTTTTCTCAGGATATGCTGATTTGTCTCTAGGTATTTGTTTTTTCCCTTTTTAAAAACAGGTTTTATATTTACTACTTCCTCAGTTTTCTGGAGAGTCATTTTTCTCCTCAAGGTTTCAGAATGAATCTCTAGAGTCTTGGCCAACCTACTTCGTAGAGCAAGTAAATTTTGTCAAGTAAAAACCAGATAAATCATCCAACTAATTTTCTTTCTTTTTTTTTTTTTTTTTTTTACCTATTCCAACCAATGCTAGCTTTGCTTCAGAGTTCATATTTCTTTTCTGTTAAGACTGCAACAAAAAAATTTATTTGAACATACTGCCGTGCATGTTTCTTGTATCAGATTTTATACCATTGCTTGGACTCAGGCACTTCCATGCTTTAAAACTTTTCACTCCAAGAAAATGTATAAAGTAAATAACTTCCATGATATAATGTAACTTGTAATTTGGCTTGATAATAAGCACTACAAAAAATTAATATTCTTGGGGGAAAATTCTCATTAGAACTCACTTCTTTTTTCGTGCTTTTTAGGAACTTGGCTAGGAAAAATAGATAAATAAATAAATAAATAATTAGATGCTGTGGCCTTCATTATGGTTTTAAAACCGATAGCACACTGTCATTTTACAGACATAACTCTGCAAACTTCAGCAATTATAACGAATCCCTTTTGACCACATCCACTGTAAAAACATGGTTTTCAATACCCAGACCATTTCCAACTCATTATAGCAAGAAACATTTTAAATATGAACTTGCGATGTGCCCTGTAGCTGTGCATGAGCTTTCTTTACAGGTCCCAAAGGCTAGAAACATATTCCCAACAGAAAACAAACGTATTTAACTTAAATAAACTGTATTTTTATAGTTTATAAAAGTGATCATTATATAAATGACAAGGCAACAGAAAGTTGACTGGCTGTCTTGCTCTGCACAGAGGGACTGTAAAAAATACAAGTGAAAATCTGCACTAACGTAATTCTGTACACTAATTCCAATTGCCCTATGTTTTTGTAAAAATACTGGCAATATGAAGCAAAAGATTTACAAAATATCATAGATCTTGAGTGACATTGTGTCAAACAATTAGCAAAAACAACTAGACGGAGTATCAGATGTATTATCAAGGCAGTACTGCAATGGACCCAAACATGCCCTGCAGTGAGAACCACTTGATTTGACCAAATTCAACTTCTTTGCAGTGTGAGGCAGTGACCATTTTTCTGTTGCTGCAACATTTGTGTAATAAGTTCTTAAAATGCACTTTAAACGCCTGCAACCCTAATTGCAGTCTTCTTTATACAGAGGACTAGCACTCCCTTGCATCTTACTCCCCCTTTCAGTGATTATCCCATATATGTGATAATCCACAACCAGTCCCTCCCTCCTTTGCATTTTCTTCTGTTGCAAGAAATAATGCAGATGAAGAGTGAGTTCAGCTGGATGGATGTGATGATGACTGAGAGCTTCCAAACCTTTTCAGTTCCCCAAATGGTGACAAGAAGCTGCTGGGCCTGTGAAGGCAGCTGCTGCTCTTGGGGGGTAACTGGAGAGGGCAGAACCTGGTAACGTTCCTCTAAACTGACTTCTCAGAACTTTGGTTTGTGCACCCCCCAGCTTCTCTGAAGGGGTACCTTTGGCCAGCATTGGCTTGGGTCAAAGAAAGTTGGTGATAATGCGTAATACTAAAGAGTTAAAAAATCTGCTCTTAGTAGATGTCTTGAAAAGGGTGGTTTGAAGAAGTTAGATGAGTGGTTGTATGCGGTCATAAAAGTGTGAAGTGATAAGGAATATGAGGCCACTGGCTGTTTCCATGCTGTTTCACAATTTACACCTGTGCAGAGCAACATTCTCAAATGAGAAGTTACACTGTTATTCCTATCATTTATTCGCTTTATGTGAGAATTATTGACAACAGAAAGTGGAAGATGGTGGAGTAGAAGTTAAAACAAACCTAGGAAACTGAATATGGGCTAAGCAAGACTTGTCTTCGGAAGCTTTTTCAATGAAGCAAAGTAATTCCACTAAAATGTAACTTAAAGACTTTTCAGTTGTCTTTGGAAGGCAGCTTAAGATACAAATCTCACAACCCACGATGCCAGAGTTATGGGCAGAAATCTCAAATAATAACCAACCTGAAGCATAACCTGAACTTTACCTTAAAACCAAAACTTTATTATTTGAAGTTAAAATCTGTTTCAGTGCTTTTTATTATTATCTAATATTTTCTGAGACCTCCACTTTTCCTGCTCTAAACCAGAAGTGAAAGTCCTGAAAGACCACAAAGCAAGCCGCTAACGTGTCATATTTAGATCAACTATAGACAAAATGTGAATGTCCCATGAGCTTTCCAGTGCAATTCCCACATCTGATGCATCTGGATAAGACCGATATATGTATCCAAACTTCTGCAAGGCTGTGGGAACAGGACCTCTGAGCCTTTCTGCATTAGCACAGTATCAGTATAGGATGTGAAATCTCCACGATGCATAAAAACATGTAGAAGACTAATTATTAGAGCCCTTTCTCAGGCCCACAAGGGGATTAAAGGAAAATAAACCTCTTATTTCATTATCTGCTGCTTTTATGGCTTTAATTTCAGAGCAGAGCAAGGACGGCTCAACCAGTGGTCCTCTGCAGACCAAGTAGACGGAGGGGTGGTAGCAGTAGGGTACATGGGAAGAGATAACCTCATTAGTGATGCAACAGTAAGAGCTGTTGGTTAGCAAAGGAGTTTAAGTTTAGCTACAAGAATGGCAGGAATCTATTTAGCCAGTATACATCCTAACCTGTAACAGAAACAATTAGTTCAGGAGCACAGTTAGCCCACATTTTCCCCTTCTGTCAGTGAAGGGAGGCAACTCCAAAGAACAGTTCTAAACATCACCACTCCTGTTAAATGTCCAAAGTTAGATGGGTTAAAATTAAGCAAAGGAAATGCAGAAAGTGACTTTGAGAACACATCTATGCTGTCACATGGGTTCAGATCTGTCCTCAAGGACACCTTGTCCATCACTTTCATCACTAACATGCAAGCATGTAATCAGATTTACCCAACGTGCTAGGACTACCTTGTAGGAGGGAAGATAAACATGTTTGCTTCCTCCACATGGATTTAATTCAGGCTGTGCAGATGGGATGGCTACAGACAGAGCCAACTGTAGCTAGCTCTGTTAATGAGAGCTCAGATTCCGTGAGCTCCATGCTTTGAGCAAAGACAGGACGAAGTATAGCCAGCTACATGAATGTTGATGGAAAATATAAGGATCTGAACATAGTGTGCTTGACCCTAACATGGCAAGATTTGATAACTTGTAGATTAGACACAGACAATGTCAGAATTCATTATCTGATCTGTTTCTGGGATGGAGAAATTATAACTGACGACTCATACTGACCAAGGAATGGTAGCGATACATATGCAAAGAGAAAAAAATGGAAACCAAAACACCCCTAAACCAGATCTGGATCGTTAGATCAAGAGATCTGATCCGTTAGATCTCTTGACAAAGATGGCTTAAGGACTTTCAGCCCTCCCTTCCCCCAGATAATTTATCCTGCCTCTGTGCTGAAATTCACCAACCCTTCAACTATAACTGTGGAGCAGTGCTATAAACAAAATCATTGGAATGAGCTGGTTTGGAAATAACTCTCCGTAGAAAACAAATGAGCCTAAAACCCTAAGGACTAAACAATCCAGGTTTTTAGAGTCGTTCCTAGTAGTATATGTTTTCTGGACCTCGTATTGCTCTTTTTCTGGTCTCTTTCCAATAGGTTAATTTTTCTGAAGTGAAGTGCCCAAGACTGGACTGATGTTCTAACTAAGGCCTGATGGGTACTGAATTGAGCAGAAAGATTACTTCATGTGTTTATAAGGAAACTTGGTTTCCAATCCAAATCCTAATCGAAACTTGGCAGTCCATATATATTTCCATTTAGCAGACAGGACCAGGCACTCAGGATTTCTGCCAGATCTTAAATTTCTAGGTCTCCACAGAAACACACAGGAGAACAGAAAGCTTGTAAGAGACGAGTACAGCTCAGAAAATTTTCTCAGGGGTGAGCAGAGCTGTGTATTTTAACCTTGGTGGAATCCCAAGTCAACTTTCACACACATGATCATTACATTCATCTCCTACATTTTACCATTTGTGTAAATTTCCATGTGAATAATTGTGAATTGGAAGAAATGGGATGGAGTTAAGGCTGTTCCATTTATTACCCATACTAACACACAAAGAAGGGATAATACACAGTCAGTGGCTCTGCAGAAGGAACAGTCAAAATGCATGGTGACTGCCAGAAGAAGTAGCAGTCCAATCCTGCAGTCTCATGAAAGGCAGGCCTTCACTGCTCAGGCAGTCAGCTGCTGCTTAGTAAGGAGCTTCTAGCATATACAGCATATATGTAGCACAAATGGGGCATAAATTATAATTAAATGGAGCCAATTGCTACTTAGGCACTGGCGGGTATGAGCAGATGGAAGTAAACCCAAGTGCTAAAATGGACATAGTATGTACAAAGAGATGAAAAGAGTTATCTCCATCAGACATTGTATGGAAGATGTGAGACTTATGAAACTCAATGTGCTGAGATGGCCTCTGCTATTTGTCTGTCAACAATCTTTATCCAAATGACAGGTTTGTTGCCTCCAGCTGAGTCTGTCTGACAAATACTGTTGTTCCAGTTAGGTTATTCAGCTGCATGTCAAAATGAAACAACAATTTCTTTCAACAGTAATGTTTAATTTTTGGCCTCATTTGTTCTTATGATGGGTCTCAACTTGACTCCCCTTCGTGCAAGACCACAGGACCGGAAAAATATGGTCTCTCATTTGCTAGTCTCCAATACTTATCTTCTTGTGGAAGGACGGAGACTTGTAAAAAGTTTCCCTCCAGCTTTCTTGTCAGCCCCCTTCAGGTACAGGAAGGTGCTATAAAGTCTACCTGGAGCCTTCTCTTCTCCAGGATGAACAAGCCCAACTCTCTCAGCCTGTCCCCATAGCAGAGGTGCTCCAGCCCTCTGAGCATCTTCGTGGCCTCCTCTGGACTTGTTCCAACTGGTCAATATCCTTCTTATGTTGGGGGACCCAGATCTGGACACAGTACTCCAGGGGGGGTCTCACAAGAGCAGAGTAGAGGGGGAGAATCACCTCCCTTACCTGCTGCCCATGCTTTTCTGGATATGGTTGGCTTTCTGGGATGCCACAAAGTACACTGACAGGTCATGCTGAGCTTCTCATTAACTAACACTCGAAGACCACCTCCTCAGGGCTGCTCACAATCCATTCTCCTCCCAGCCTGTCCTTGTGCTTGAGATTGCCCCAACCCATGTTAGGACCTTGCACTTGGCCTTGTTGAACTTCATGAGGTTCACAATGATGTAGTAATGGGGTAAAATAGAAAAATCACTAAGTTCTAAGGGCTTCCATTTAAGAGACCATGACTAGGTACAGTTCCTAGCAATATTCTGATACTGTTATGTTTCTCTGAAAATAAAAGGGATGTTTTAATGTTTTCCCTGCAAATCAGAAAGTTGCCAAACACATTAATCCACCATATCAATTAGTTGTTGCTTCTAATGGTTTATATCTATCTTTTCTTCACACAGAAAAAAGGAATCCCTGGTATTTTAAAATATGGAATCCACATGTTTATAATGCAAGACTACTCTGGACAGCTATTAATGACCAATCTTTTTTGCAGAATTATCTTTGGTGGCAGTTACTCATCAACACCTTCAGTCATTTTATTCTACAATGCCACAAATACACCAAATATTGCTCGGTCTCAAAAATCACCTTCTTTAAAGGAAAATTTATATTGACTGTGGGAACAGAATGAACACCAGAGAAGTACAGATTTGGACAGCTGTATGGTATGGGTGATCAGAATTAAGAAAATGATTGTAAATGGTATTTCATTGTATCTTAAAATTCCTGTTATTTGTCCCTTGTAGCCTTTTTTTTCTTTTCTCCACAAATTGCTGTCTTAACTGACTGGGATGTGATCAAACAAACGGCAACCCTAATACTCATATTTACATAGTTTGGGTCAATGCTGTATATGGTTTAAGATGACCACTAACAGATTATGAGTGGCTTATAACCGCAATGGGTACTTTGCAAACAAACTACTGTCTAAACTTTTTCAGACAAAGTATTTATTGAAAGACACAATTACTGTAACAATTGTTATTGAACAGTTTTGGAGTAAATAAAGAAAAACTAATTGCAAGTTGTTACTATATGTGAAGATGTGAAGGCCAACAGTTTAGCAACTGAAAGGAACTCAACGACCTATAATCATCATTTCAATGCCTTGTTCATTCCTTTTTTGTTTTCTCTGACATAAATAATTCTATGTACTTAATTCATCCTAAAATACAACCGGTCAAAATTCACCATTCAATAACTGTATTATTATAATTTTATGTATGAGCTTCTCATTTTTTAATGCTAGATTTGTACTCTGTCTCACATATTCTGTACAATGCTTTCATCCTCAAAGGTAGGCTGAAACACTAAAGCAAGTAACATGCTCTGCACTCTTGCACACAGATGTAAACTATTGCCCGCTATAGTGCAAGCACCTGATATATGTCTTTCACAGTGTTTTCATCTTTAATACTTGACTGTCTCCTAACCTGGCTAGACCTGGTATCTTCAGTCTTCTAGTACAAACAGGTTTTTTTTAAACTCTGATGAGCAGTGATAAGTGCTGTCTTCTTAAACATTCATTCGACACCTCATCAAAAAGCAGGATGACAATATAATTAATCTTGCACAGAAACATAAAAGGCTGATCTGCAGAGCACAATCACTTCACACCCTTCTGCTTTCATTATCTTCAAGTCTCTTTCTATATTGTTTCTCATCTTCTCTGCTGACATGCTCAGATAGCAGTTAACAAGCATGTTTTGCACACAGGATTATGCGATCGAATTGCACGTGCTTGTGCCTCATGTCTTATCCTTTTATACAAACTCTGATTCCCCAGTCTGGATTGCTGAAATCTTTTTGGTTTTCTCTTTCCTTGAACTATGTAAGTCTCCTGCACAAATACACACAAAACTATGCTTGGGATAGTTAACAGACAATAGGATTCAGAAGGTTTCATACATTCTTTCCAGCTTTTCTACTCAAACTTTTGTATTTAAATGAGGGTTTCTTCTCACTGGAGTCTAAGAGCACAAAATCCCAATCAGCCAACCAACCCCAATCAACCACTAAACTGACAGTAAGTGCGATTTCTGCTGTGATCCCAGCAGAATCCTTGACAGGGGACATGTAGAGGGCAGACAAAGAACCTCCCATCTTCTCTATGTACTTTTATGTCAGGCTCAGAGATACCTTTGCTTACACTACTGTCTAACATTGCAAAGAGCACCTGGCCCCTAGGCCATTTGGTGAAAACTGGCTGACAATCATATTCGCACCTTCTAGGGTGGTCTGGTGCATCCCTGAGAGTGCTTGCTTCAATTTTGCTCAGACTATTACCTCTAGAGACTTTACCCATAGCCCTCAGACATGACTGTGGTTTTTCTGTTCCAAGTGTCTGACATATTGTGAAGACTATGGCAGCCCACCAGTTCACTGTTTGTATAGTCTGATGCCAAGGTCATGAAGGCATCTCGTTGCAGGGCCTGGCATGAGAGTGTATAAAACCAAAGGCACCAAGCCTGGCTTTGTCTTGTCCTTATTCCTGCTTAGAAATGGTCCCTGCAGTGAACTATCCTGAGAATTTTGTAGAGGTTCATCTCAGGAGAAAATAGTTCATGCCAAAATAAGCTAAAAGTGAACTAACGTGTGCAATGAGAAGGGTCAGGAGCGCTGGATCCAAAATCCACCTGAGGAACCAAGTTATTTGACAGTGTAGCCCTAGTCTTAGACAGCCTTGGAGATGAGAAGCTGAAGAGCAGAGCTGCCATATTTCTGTCTGGGATCTTGCATGCAGAGACAAACATAATGAGCAGTGTCAGCTATACAATTTCTTATTGCTTGTGCATGAACCATCTCCACAATTTTACTCCAGGAAGCACCAACTTTTTTAGACACATATTGTTTAGCTGATGTATAGATAACAATAAATAAATAAGTAATGGGTTAAAAATAGGGAACAAAAGTAACCAGTGTTCTCAGGAAAATATCAGCAAAGTTGTGGTGGTATCTGTGCTCAACATATTCATTTATGATCTACAATAATGCCAAGACAAACCCTGTTGATAACAGTAAACTATTCGGAGTAGTAAATCTGAAGGAACTGGGAGTAACTGCAGAATCTCAGGATCCAAGCTGACAAGGAAATGAAATACCAGGCAAAATTCGATGTAGGTGAATGTTGTAAAAAGTGGTGCACAAAGGGAAAGTAATGTTCGATTTACAAACACAGAATGTGTTACAGAATGGCTTATGGCTCAGCTATCACTTCTTGGTCTTATAACATGTAGCAAAACAAAAATTAGGAATGTACAGGACAGGAGCAGGGAATGTTTAGGAAATGGAAAATATAAAAATGAATTTTAAATATATCTGTTCTTTCATTTTGCACATGCATGCTACCCTAGTCTCTGATTTCATAGAAGACAGAGTAGAACTGAAAAAGCTACAGGAAAAGGCAACATGCATGATCAGAAATAAGGATTAACTATTGTTTGAGGAATAACTAAAACCTAGGGCTTCGCAGGGTGGAACAGAAATGCTTTGAAGAGGGGCAATCTATAAAATTGTAAACAACCTTGAGAAAGCAAAGAAGGAACAACTACGCCCTGAATCTCAAATGAAATTACTGGCCAGATGTTTAAAACCAAAGAAGGTATTTTTTTCACACTTATGTTACAGCAGTCATTGGTGAGATGTCAGCTTACATGAACTGAAAAGCAATCAGAACAATTAATTCCAAAAATGTGTTTCTACGACAAGTAAATAGGTACCATAATTAGTCTCTGACTTGCATACTGATGGACACTAGGAAAGTATAACAGGCGGTTATCACCATATGCTTGGTCTTCTCTTCAGGCTTCTGCTACCGCTACTGTCAGAGACAGGAAACCAGACTGACCTTTAGTCTAAAGCAGTGGAGTTGCCCTTTACTTCTTACATACACATCCCCTCATATAGAGAAATGGAAGAAAGCAGAGTAACAGTCAATGAAGATTTGTCAAGAGCAAATTCTGTTAAATCAAATTTCATTTTATGACAACGTAACTGCTGGTATCATGAGAAGAGCTACATCGTCGGGCTTTTGTCACTACCACATTACATTATCACTAATACACTAGCTTCATATAAAATGGTACTTTAAGTAGGATGAAAAAGAGGCTAGAAAACCATATTGAACCATTCTCAGTAACTCAGTGCCAAAATGGAATGAAGTATTGAGGAAACACCAATACATGATGAAGAATGAGATATCCATTTTGCAGAAAAGTGTCTGGGTGGCTAACGGTCCACAATCTGGGCTTGAGAGAACATGAAAAGCAAACATCTTTCTAACATGTCTAAACATTTATACAGTGTGTGAAATGCAAAAGAAGATCTTTCCAGCAGTTGGAAGGCTTCATCTGAGCTCTATGCTCATTTCAAAATATGTCTGAGAGGGCAACAAGCATTACCACAGGTCTATAAAATATGATATGCAATGAAAAATTAAATAAAATCATCCTGTTTATTTTCAGAAGAGGAGATTTGGGAAGAGAAAGCATAACAAGAGTACCACATGATGTCTTGAGATTTCTTCCAAGCCTATACAGCTGTGCTTCCACAGACATGACGCCAATTAAATGTTTCTGAAAATGCTGGATTTACTATGCTACAGGGCAGTATTCCGTACAGTATTTGCAGAGGAAGTCAAACACTTCCAGTAATGTATGGACTTACAGCATGCATGGTATCCAGCTTATGTCCTGAAATATTCAGGATTTTTGGTTACACAGAAAACAGTCAGAACTACTGTACGACATTTCTGATCAATGCATTGGAAACCCAGAAGAAATGCAAAGAATCATTAAAAGGCCCAGGCAGCAAAAGAGGTCAGTTAAGCTCTAGGAGACAGTAGGAGTGCGATCATTTAGATTGTGCATGCAGAAACTTCAAGATCATAAATTTTTTCACAGTACATCTTCTTTACAGATTATGTATAAACTCTGGACATCTTGCCTCTAAATTACGAACTTTACATCCCTCATGTTCATGTTCTTCATTTGCAGATTTGTGGTTACTGAGCTTAATTTACCTGATCAAATTCAACACTAACCATGACTCCTTTTAGTTTTATTAGAAACCATTCAAACACTGTAGTCAGCGGTGTTTAAAATGAGACACCTATTTATTTCTGTAATTAAGCATAATTAATGCAACAGTACTAGGCTTGTTATACTGAAAATTGAGGGGACCACTACTTAAACAAAACAAAACAAAACAAAACCCAAACCAAAAACAACGGGCTTGCCTAGTGGTAAATCCTACAAAACTTGGGATTCATTATCTGAAAGCTGGACTCCCAACTATAGTTCCTACAAGTCTTACAAATTTGTGAGACTTTTCACAAATCACGTTTACAGACAGCAAGTGTTCTACAAAGAAAAGTTTGAAGGTAACAGAACCACTGCTGAAAATGTGTTTATGTATGCTCCTCTGCTCACCTCTAGTGAATTGCTTTCTTTCTATTCAACATCTCCCTGGTACCTCTTTTTCCCCTCAAGCCCACACTGTAATCTTCTCCTCTATCCTTGTGGTAGACACTAACAAAACAACTTGAAAGAAAACGAGTAAGTTGAAACATACGACTAAGAATCACAGTGCCTGCCTTTAAACCATCAGTCTATTTATTTACTCTATTTATTTTGCTGTTTTGAAATCCGTGTGTGCCAAGACCACGTTCTGGGAGCTCCTTGCTGTGTATAAACTAACACAACAATCAACAGTTACAAGACACTGCTAAATCTATTGTCATGCATCTGCACAATCATAATTCACTACAAAGCAATTGGACTGCCTGACCCCACTCAGTCCCACCAGCTGCATTCTCAGCTGCCTATGAAAAAATGAAAGCAGCCAGAGGAAACACAAGATAATAAAACAGTCTCTGGTAGGAAAGATGGAAGAAATTTTTTTATCAGTATAGAAATTATATTACAAATATTTCCTTTGTTATGACAACAGAGTAATATCAATATATTACTGACACTATTTGCAGGTGATTTTTAATTTCCATTTCCCATATGTTTCATGTACATACTGAGCAACAGCCAGTGCTCTGCAAAATCTTTAATAAGACAGTGATGATTAAAGCCCAGCTGGCAAAATGCCTTCTCAGTTCTCTAGTATCAAAGCGGAACAGCTCTGGTGCAAAGAGTTTGAGCATGGTGCCTGAAGGATCTCAAAGCTGTCAGTGTCACTGCTACAAATGTCAGCTGACAAGACCCAGTGCCCACTACACAGCAACCACTTAGACTTTTCTTAACTCCCTGAGTATCAACCTCTGATTTCCAACAATTCCAGTGCTGCGGAGCACACAGAAGAGAGATCTGTGGCCACATTCCCAAACTGAGACAGATTATCCACAGTCAGGAAGACTGGAAGTTTCCAAAGGCTGACCTAAGTTTATGCCAGATCTACCCTTCCTCCTGAAATCTCCTATCAACAGGAGATATCAGACAACAAATCATTAAGTGACCTGGCACAGTCCTCTGCTTGTTGACCACTATTTGCCCAAAAATGTCTGAAGTCCATTGGGCAGAAACAGAAAGATTTTAATGAGCATTTATGAAGACTCCTCTCTTTTTCTTAGTTAATGGATAACGTGTAGAGCCAGTGATCAGTACTGTCCCAAAATATACTGTAATCATCAGCTGATACTTCAGCAATTCCTTATTTCTGTGCCGCTTCTGGCAAAATATATGTAGCTTTGAAGGCCAACAAAAAGTGTTCCTGCACCTCTGTGGCCTGTGGTTGATTAAATCTACAATTTTTCTTAGCACAGAACTAAAAATTGCTCACTTCTCTAATTACTTGCCCATTATCTCATAAAAGCTATTGTGGTGTATATGAAAACTCCAAGCTGTTCATTAACAAACTTGAATAAAAATTTCCAGCAGATGCAAAAGTCCTTAGGAGACAACAAATAGCATGAATATTTAAATGGGACTTCAAGAAACCTGGCTGCCTCTTAGTAACAAGTGAGCTAAAGCAAATTACTGATGGATTTAATATAGGACCACTCTATAGTGTCTTTCCACTCTGCCCTCATAAAATATTTTTTATCATGCACATTAAAAACAGGCTATTACAATTTTGCTGTTAACAGACATGCTTCTGAATGATACTTCCCCTTTATATATATATATATATTTAGTATGCATATTACAGTACCCAAGAAGAGTGTGACTCTCATTCCAGCACTGTTAGGTATCAGAGTCAGAAAGATCAGTTTGAGAAGCCAGTAAACACTGCTAATTCAGGAGACATGGCTTTGCAGCAGTGACCTAGGTTAATAATAGCAGACCATGAAATAGGACTCCGCTATCTGAGTTCTTTATCTGAGTGTTTTATCCAATGAGGCTACAGTACTTAATAAGAGCAAACTTTCTTATCTTAAATGATTTGAATATCGATCTCTGATTCCCAGCTTAACAATTCCAGTTATTTTGGGATAGGGAAAAGATTTCTAGATGCCTTTTCAATTCACACAATAATTTAGGTTGGAAAAGGCCTTTGGACATCATCTGGTCCAAAACCCAGGGGCCAAATTCAAAATTTTGTTAAGGTGTTCTATGCCTTCTTTTTGATATCTGTGTTATCTCTGATGCAGCTGTACTGGAGAAGAGTTAGGTGACTTCGATGACTGAGGATCCTTAGAATCCATCTCTATCAACCATCTCTTCCAAAACTGGATCTGCCATATGCAAACCAAAACCTCAGTGGAAGTCATTTTAGAAGGATTAAGCTCAGAGAAGATCGCTGACTTTTGAAAGAAGGTGGCTAATGGGGCACTGTGAAACATATGCAAGAAGACAGTGACAGCTGATTCTGATTTCTTTTCCAACATGTGGATTATGTTACATCCACCCAAGCACTAAGCTTTCATCTCAAACAGTTGTGAAGGTGAATGCTTCTGGGGGTCTCATTCTCTAATTATGCCTGACTTAGAATTCACTTAACTTAGACTAACACGGATAGGAAGTCAAGTTCTGTTAGCTGTTCCACCTTTCACCTTACCACACATCTGGGAAATATTCAGATCAAGATCATAACCTTGCATTTTGGCATTAGCTACCTAAAAAAACATTAAGATATCACCAACAATTTGCCTTTGACTGAGAAAATTAGAAGCATATTTGAGATGTAAACACTGTTGTGGCACTAATATTGCTGGTAATGATTAAAGGCTGCTACTTTAACTATAATGGAATAAACCAAAGCTGACAGTCTTAGTCCATGCCCGTTTTCAGTTTAAACAAGATAAGGAAATCCCAGTGGTATATCGTATTCTGAATGAGGGGGAAAGCTGGGAATATTTAGAGATGAGTATTTTCAATAAGGTCTACAAATGAAAAGCAGTATGTGTAAAGTACTGTAACAAATTTGTGGTTAGAAAGCAGAAGTGGGGATAGGACCCAGCTCTTCCTGCTGCAACAGGCCTCTCTAACACTTGAATTTAGGAAGAATTGTCTTTAATTGTAAACAGGCTAGACCTATGCATACCTTAGAGTTGATGCAGGAGAGGGCAGCATTCATTAGCCAATTTATTTCATATTCATTAGTCAATTTATAAAATATCATCACCATCATTATTGTTTTACTTAAAAAAAACCCAAAAAACAAAAAACAACAAAAAAAACCAAACAAAAAACCCCCAAAAAACCAACCTTCAGGAATCAGAATTTGGTAATATAGGACCTCAAGGGAAGAGCAGCTGGGGTTATCGACATGTGGGAACAGAGAGATCCAAACTTCCTTTCCTTTCATTTCCAACTCAAACTTCAGAACTCAAGTATAAAGCTTGGCGTAGGAAGGATTTGCTGTTGCAGTCATACTGGTTACTTCTGTGTTGACGTTTTTGTTCATTAAAAAACAAAACAGAACAAAACACCAACCGAAAAACCCTAATGACTGCCAAATGTAAAATACTCAGAAATTCAGTAGAGATCAAAGTATAGGTAGATGCTGAAGCCAGGAAAATTCATTAAGAATGAAAGCAAAGTATATTAATAAAAATATTTATCAGGAATTGGTACCAGCTATCAAAGAAAAAATGAGGACTTTATATATTGATGTGTCTAAACCAAAACTAATACGTGTCTGGAATATATGATTAGCCAAAGACAAGTTTTGCTCAAAGTGGAAGTTACTATTCTTTGCAGTGTTAACTGTAATACGCTGCAATATAGAAAGTCAGGCTAGATACAATGGATCTTTCCATACAGTTAAGAACTCTAAAAATTGCTGTATAATAGCAATTTATTTATTTTTTAGTTATTTATTTTTTCTTTTTCTTCAAACTTGTATCTTTAGGTTAGAACTGTAAAAAATTAGATTCCCCTCCAGAAACAAGTGTTGCCTACTGTATCAAATTTTCACATCGATAAGCAGCAAAATAGTAATTCTGTCAAATCATGAAGCTATATATGCTGCTAAAGATGGTGAAATGAGATACAGCATACGTTAACAAAAGCATCTGTCTCCCATGTTTAGTTTCTTAAGCCTTTGATGTGTTTCAAATATCAGTAGAGCCTTTTCCTCATCTTCCCCATTGCAGTACAAGTTCAAAGAAAACATATTACAAAAAGGCTGAATTGTAACAAAAGCTTCCTAGCAGCTTTGAACTGACACATACAGTTTTAGCGTTTATAAGATATGCTATAATATCTAAGCTAACATTTTCTGTTAGTTGGTGACCATTTATCTACCACAGGAAAAGTAAATGAGGGTGGTGGAAATAAAGTATAGATACTTGGGGACAACCAGCTGTATACAGGCTGTACGTTGGCTATAGGATTTATTGTGAAAAGTTCAGATCTGTAAACCAAATGTAGCAAACAAGTTCAGCTGGAAGAAAGCAGAAAACACTAAGCATGCAAAAATTTGGTTTGAGAAAAAAATAATTATTTTTACCTACAATGGGATTTGAATATCCTTGCTCCTCACAAAAGCAATACACACAGCTCATGTATGAAGGAATTAGCAAATGTAGCTAACACTCTAGAAAAGCTAAAAATAGATGCAAAAATTTGAAGCTGCTGTTGAATATCACCCCACAAAATGAGGTGCAGGGTGACAGAGACAGAATTTCCAAAATCCACGTGGCAAGGCATTTCAAAGCCTCCTTTTCTAAGTGCACGTTTTGACTTGAATTATGTTAATCAATAACTTCTTACATTTAACTAGTCAGTATATGTTTTAATTTTAGCATCAAAATTTAGTATGTTTGCTTCTTTGAGACAAATAGAAAGTGTACCTAATTCTGCCATTTTACTCCTTAAGATTCTCCTCCATTCTCCCTCTGTTGCTTTGCCTGAAATCGCAGGATAAATCAGCATTGTAAACAAAGCAGCACACCTACAATTACTTGTAAGTACATGAGGCTAAAGTAGTGAATCCTAACTTAAACTAAAGGAACTTTGGCATTCATTTCCTTCAAACAAGCACTGGTGTCAAATACAGTTTTTTGGACATCTGTGACAATAAATTTCTAAGTAGTACATGTGCATGACGTGCAGAAACAACATGTATAGTCGCAAGCGTAGGTGCTGACGGAAGGAGTTTGCCTGCTAGACAGGACTGAAAATACCACAGTGCAAACTGAAAACAGCTCTCCTGAAATCCTTGGAATTCATTAGTGTGTGTGACTATAGAAACTTGGGTCACTTACCAGAACAATTAAAACAAAACTACAGAGGTTTTACAGCAGCTGAGGCAGTACAGAGAAATTTTTGAAAGGAAATGTAATTTGTCTGCTTGTGAAGACATCTCAGCATCTGAGAGAGCAGCGCTGCCTGTGTGACAAACTCCCACGCAGGCCAGGAGCTTGCACAGAATTATTTAAATAATTTGATTCGAATGTCATGCCTTTAGAGGCATTACACTATACCTGACAAAAACTCAAACCAAGCAAATAATGTGTTTAATGCCATCACATTTTTCAGGGGAACTGTCTTCTAACTTGTATTGTGTTAAGCACAACAGGATTAGTACCGTGGATTTCTGGGTGCTCACGTACACGATATGTTAGCTCTGCAGAGTGGTTCAGCCCCGTGGCCTAACTGCTGCTGATTCCCAGGCTAGCTAGTTTAAAGATGGTTTGAACATCTCTGTAACACCATGGTGAAAAAATAAATTGTCTCCTCCAGAATAAACCTCACCCCTTCTGTGGGACTCATTCTGATACTTTGCACTGGGCCATTGTCTCACGCTAGATTCTATCTTTTTGTGGGCCAGTGGTCCAGTTGACCAGTGATGTTTCCATTTTTGTTCTTCTTTTATCGTGTCTTCAGATAGTATATATAAACTGTCATTGTAAAGGCTAAGCTGACATGAACCGTTTTACATGATCGAGAAAACAAATGACTTTCAGGTTCAGTGACAAAAGCAAACTGATAGAGGTCATAATCTTTATCTGTGAGCCTACAAGCATCTACATTCATCTTATGTACAACATCAAACTGCATGTAGGGAATGTTGTGGGGTTTTTTTTTTCACATGCATATTTTTGCATATGTACTAAACATATTTTGTAATGTATGTATGAACCTCACTATGTCTCTGATGTAAAAATATAGATCCAACCATATCAATGTTAGCTACTGAAATATTGTTTATGAAAACTTCTTACATATATTTATGATTTCACATAGAATTTAGAAATGTATTCCTAAACTGTGAAGTACATCTACCTGGTTGTGAAATCTCTGGTATATTTCCCGTAAGAAGCCAAATTGCTGCATAGCTATCAGATTGCTCATACTCTCAAATTATACTGAACATGTATAAAGAGCACTAGTTAGTAATGAATATTTCTGATCAAGAAAATGATGTAGAAAAAGAAAAGTGACAGGATTCTACATGCAGGCAAAATAATAGTGACCTCTTGTAAATACTTCATGTAATCCAAGGGCACAGGGCAAATTTGTGTCTCTTAAAATTTGATCTATTTCAGCACAGGCATGAGACACTATTCATCTTCCTTTCTCATATTTCTACCCACAAGACAGATGTCAATGTTCTCTAATGGATAGATCTCATCTAAGCTATTTCCCATCTGGAGGCATGGAAAACAAAAGAAGTAATTGCTAGAACAAGAGAAGGATGTCTTTCAGAAAGTATTCCAAGCTTTTCACTGATTACGAGTATCTTTTCAGCTCAGGTGTGTTTAGCCAACTTTTAGCAAACATCTATGAAAAACATTATTAGTTTTTGGCAACATCAGATAGCAGGTATTTTCACAGTTATATATGCCTAAAGATAATAATATCTATTAATAATAATCTCGTTAATGAATATTAAGCTCATTAATGCAGGTGTTTGCATCTCTCTCCACACCACAGAAATTATCTGCCAGATGTCCCAATGCATTATTTTTTTCAATGTAAGTAAACAAAAACATTGTAAAGTGACATAAAAGAGAATAATGAAAACTGAAACTGATGGAAGACACTGTAGTGCATGCTTCTGCACAAGGCTGAAGTGTATTCACACAGGGTGCTCACAGACTAACCGCAAATACATTACAAATGCATTATCAAAAAATACATCTGTACAGGGACACCATTAATGAAGAAGAGATTGCAAGGAAACATTTGGCTGGCTTTGCTGAAAGGAATTGTGAAATGTAATTATGAAATGCAGCATCTGAAAGTTGGTGCACAAAATGGCTGGAGTTTATAGTTTATCCTCTTGTGAGCCATGAATAGGGCTGGCAAATACAGTGGTGACAGCAGCTTTAGTAGAGATGTGTCAGCTATAGTTAAATCTCAAGTTTGCTCTCTGACTTCTCCACATAAAATACTTTCACTTTACAGCCTGGAAATCTTGCCAACATTGGAAACAGTATACTGCTTGGAAAAAAGGCTCAGGTCCCTGAAAACATAATGAATAATAAAAATCAGAGTTTAATGAATATGACAGAGTTAGTAGACATTACGGTACACAAGAATATTTACAGCCCATGATACAACCTCAATAGCAACATTATTTTGCCTTGTTTATTACAGTAATATTTTATTAGTGCCAGTAGAGTGGGCAAATGATAACCTCTCAGTCACATTTAAGATTGGCCTAGATCTGAACCATTCTTCCTTGTGTTAAATCTGCTTCCACTAAAATCAATATAGAATTTCTTTCAACCTATCCCTTTATAATATTATGCCTCTTCAGTATCTACTGATTGAGCATTTGGATCTTAGATGCATAAACAGATACTATCTATCTTGGTTCTAGTGGTGTGTACAAAAGTCTGAATACAACATTGGGTTTTGTACTGGTTTTGGCTGGGATAGAGTTCATTTTCTTCACAGTAGCTGGTATGAGGCTATGTTTTGGATTTGTGCTGAAAACAGGGTTGAAAATACAGGGATATTTTAGTTACTGCTGAGCAGTGCTTACACAGAGTCAAGGCCTTTTCTGCTCCTCACCCCACCTCATCAGGAATGGGGCTGGGGGTGCATAAGAAGCTGAGAGGGGACACAGCTGGGACAGCTGACCCCAACTGACCAAAGGGATCTTCCAGACCATATGGTGTCATGCTCAAGTTTAATACTGGGTTGAGGAAGGTGTTTGGCCAGGGCTGCCATTGCTTGGGGAGTAGCTGGGGATTGGTTGGTGGTGAACAATTGTTTTTCGGGATTTTTAATCCCTTCTTTCATGGTTTTGTTTCTTTTCCTCTTTATTGTTTTATTTTTCTAAAAAGAAAAACAAAACCCAGTCTATCTCAACCAGCCAGTTTCATCACTTTTACCCTTTTGATTCTCTCCCCCATCCCGCCAGGTGGGGGAGTGAGCAAGTGGCTGTGTGGATCTTACCTGTCTGCTGGGGTTAAACGATGATGGTTTTGAATCATAGAAGTTGCTTAAGTAATTACTATAGGCAGTATTACAACACTCCCCATTATTAAGGTGTCCACTTAAATCTTTCTTTTGTATAATTAGAAAAATACAAATCTCTAGCTTTAGATTTGTTTTAATTAAAAAAGAATCAAAGTTAACATGTTACTAACTTTTAACATGATATTTTGTTATCTGAATTATTATCTATTTAATAAATATTATTTAATGAAGGTTCAGCTGTATGACAACATATTAAGACTGACACTAAAATCATGACACTAATTAACCATGATATTAAATGAATTAGTGCACTTGCTAATGAAGTTAGGTTTCAAAAACTTGAGTCGTAAAAGACATGGATGAAACACGTTGCAACACTTAGTATTACCACTTAGTTATTAGAGAAAATAACTTCTCCTTTATTATTTGCTCAACTTATTCATGCCAGAAAGCCATCCAATCAAAATGAAGAAGAGATTGGGATTTTGAAAGATAGTGACATCTGTAATAGGAAAGAAATCAATAATTAAAAATAAGATGTCAGAAGATGTGTTCTACTACTTTTAAAAACCCAAAGGAAACAGTAACCTGAAACAGCCAGTTTAGTACACTAACTGCATGCACTTCTTTTGCTTAATAAATCAGTTCATACTAAATGCAAAGCATGTTTTGACAAATTACTCTTTATGTTTCCAACATAATGTCATTTAATGTAATTTAACTAACAAAACAATGTCAAATTGTTGGGCTTGAAGTTTTTTAGTTACATGCTAATTTCCTTCCAAATGTGGCTTGACAAAAGCCATCTGTAAATGATTATCTTGTAAATAACTAACTTATTGTCCACCATTTTCTAGCAAAACCAAAAAGGAAAAATTAAGAATCTGAATAACTGTTCATTAAGCCACACAACTATGCACATACCGATCTGCAGATACTTTGTGGTTAACAAAGAGGTGTGTCAAACAGTACCAAGCAGTGAGAACTAACAAAATGACTAAAACCCATGAATACAAAATAAATATTTTTAAGTTAAATATTCCCATTGGATGCCCTAGATCATGGTAGTATGAAGTGGGGCAGTAAAGATGAGTTAAGTTACTTGTTACAACCGCATAGAATCATGGAATGGTTAGGGTTGGAAGGATGCTTAAAGATCATCTCGTTTCAAACTCCCTGCCTTGGGCAGGGACACCCTCCACTAGACCAGGTTGCTCAAAGACTCATCCAGCCTGGCCTTGAAGACAGCCAGGGATGGGGCATCCACAGCTTCTCTGGCCAACCTGTTCCAGTGCCTCCCCACCCTCTCTGTGAAGAATTTCTTCCTGATATCTAATTGAAATCTCCCCGCTTTCAGTTTAAACCCCTTACCCCTTGTCCTGTCGCTACAATCCCTTGTAAAAAGCATATAGTCATGCATCATATAGTCATTTCATAAACTGAAAAACCTTAATTCCTGCCCAGTTTTTTGTTGAAAGCACATTTCAAAAAACTCCTGTATTATACAGGTAAACAATCTAAATTCCAGTAAAATTTTAAGTGGTCAGTTTTTACACATCTTCTTGTGTATCATTAGTCTTTTTCAGTGTAAGCAGTCATCTTGGCTCTTTCCGTAACTGTAGAGCTACTTCTTTTCATCTTCTTGCTTAGATATATTAAGAGAGAAGTCTTACATCCTCTTTCAGCCTTTCTTTTGCTTAGTTAAACAAGAAAGATTTTTTCAGACTCCCTGGTAAAACTGTGCCTCTCCCTTGCAAAGCTATCCACATATTCATGTCTGCCTCAGCTCCCACTTCCATTTTTTTCTTGACAAGAATCATATATTTTATTTTAGATGAGCTCTTAACAGTGCCAGAATAGAACCACAATTACCCCACCTCTGTAGGAACTCTCTAGTGCAGAATACTAGAGGCTTTTGTTTATATTTTTCACGGCTGCATCACACAAAACATTCCTATTCATTCCGTGATTTCAGTTGTATGCTGAAATCCTGCTTTCAGATTAATTAATAGTTGTCTATAATACATGTTCTTATTATTAGCCCATAATGGTATGTCTTGCTCTTTAAACTGTAAGATTTCCTCCCACCTCTCCACTCACCAATCTCATCAAATGCTTCCTATATACTATCACTGCTTTATATTTTCGAGATTTCTCAACATCACATCGCCAAATTTAATTTGCTTTGTTGTACGAGATACTACTGGAAGCATTGAATATGCTGAATATCCTAAATTCCAGCCAGACAGATGAGATTGCATTCATTTTTCTTGTCCATAAAAAAGAAAGATATCAGATTTCCCTGACATGCCCTTTTCAAATACCCATGCTAAATTTTATCCTATTTCCTATTTATTTCCATACATTCAAAGTTAACGTTGAATAAGACAATAATTATATACTATAATTTTTAGATTATCTGATTTTCACTTGTGTGGAGAAGTAAAAAAGGACAAATTTGACTAGAATGAGCTGAAGAATCTAAGAGCATTCAGAATCACTAAGAGTAGTCTTCCTTCTCCTGAGTCAGCAGTAGATCCCAACAATGCTGATTATTTTTTGCCCAATAAGAGGCATTGCCAAAGCATCGCATTTCTTTTTTTGATGCCACTCAGTACAGAATATATAACGGACTGATATGGCCAGCTGCCACAGGACAGAAATCACGTTTTTGCTAAAACCTGCCTTTAAGACCCTTATGTCCTTTGAAAAACAGCTCACCAAGTGATGTTTTCTGAAAAACTGCTCAAATCCATCTCGTAGAAAAAAAAATTATGTTCTAAGCAAGCAGGAGGCACTGTAAAGAATCACAAGTCTGTCCTTGTTTATCAACAGAGGGAAGTGAAATTACAACCTCGCTGCCTTCATGCAATTTCAAGGGTAAATGCATATGCAAGAAAGGGAGGTATATACTAACAGTAAAACAAACGATTCCTCTTATCCTGTAAATATGCTTAAGCTGAACTTAATATACACCAGATCTTTATCCATAGCCACATCTCTACATGGTTGTGCACAGTCCATCTAAAGCATGTGCCTTGCGTCTTTATAATGACAGAGGAGTTTTCCTAACATGTCAAATTTGGGCTATGTATGTATGCGCATGCAAAAGTATTTCTGTTTAGCTGCAATGGTGCTTGGAGATCCCATGCAGGACATACTACTCTGTTTTGCAGAGTTCTGTACCCATGAAATGACCCTAGTATAATATAGCTTAAGTAAGCACAAGTTAATAGGAGTGTGGCGAGGCGAATGAGCAACTGTTTTCTGGGCATGTTATGATATATGAATTAGAAACAGAGACTGAAAAGAATAGTATAATGTTTTTTATAGACTTTCCGAAAGTCTGAGAAAGTTGAGAAGGAACAGAATAGCAAAGGCATTTTCAAAAGGGAAGTAAATGGTCAATAAAGACTAACATGGCTAGCAGAAGCCACACAGAGCTTTCTGAAGGTAACAGTTTTCAGAATTCATACCGACAGACATTGTTTAGAGACTCATAGCTTTGTCCTGTTACCATTTCTTTGTTAAAAATACTCTAAAGATTAATTCTGGGCATAATAATGCCTGCATGAGAAAAACAAACTGGAAATAGTTTAAGGGAAGATTGGCGGGAGATGAGAGTGATCACAGTGAGATCATCTCCAGATGCCAGAGACCTGTGTCCGTGCAAGCAGCCATGAGTCCAGTAGGGCCCTTTGAGACAAAACTGTGTTCTGAGTAAGATGCTGTCAAGGATGAGTTCAAAGTCACAATGAAATTGCAATCCAGGATCATTTTTCAGGAGGGTGCATGCTTGTCTCCAAAGCAAGGCAAGAAATTTGATACTTTGTCATCCATTCCAAGCATACAATAATTTTTATGGATCATTAAAGCTTGGAACCATAGAATGGGAATCTTCTGGGGTATTCTGAGAAACAGTGATATAACAATTTCTGGGCTTTTCAACCTTTTTATTTAAGCTAAAACACACTTCAATTCTTCGCTCTACTTAAAACAAGTATTCTGCCAAAACAGCCGTGTTAGAAAATGATTTATTTGGAACTGCATTTAAAATGACATAAAAACTTCCATTTAAAAGTTAAGGTAAAGAATATATCTTGAAAATAAGCAGTTTAAAATAAAACAAAATAAAGAGTAAACTGTATGCTTGAAAGATTTTCCTTCTCCTCACCTCACAAAAGTACCTGCTTTTTAACACCACATTTTAACAATTTCGGGACAAACTTCTCTCATATATGATGGTTTACACCAGAAGAACTGAAATTCTTGAGTTGAAACTAATGTTGTTATCCTCCAATTGTGAATCAAAAGTGAGGGCAGTATGTTTGTGTAATCTAAGAAAATAACTCATCTTTAATTTGACATTCATTAGGGACCAGATTTAAAGTTCACTGGAGTCAATGGAAACACTTCCATGAACTTCAGTCTGGACCCTTTAATGCAACATATCTCAGTGAAGTCCATTTCCTCGCAACTCAGACTCAAATCTCAATCAGAATAAATATTACTTTATCACAATCTGAAAATATACACACAACACAGACATCTGTAAAATAAAACATACCAAAATTATGTATTAATGTATGTTGATGATCAGCTATGTCTGTGCCAGATAAACAGTTGTTTTTTATCAACCTACATTGAAGGACATATTTTTCTTCTAAAAAAATAATTATAATCACTTTGTCAATAATTCTCAGCAAACATATGGAAGGAGGCATTTCCCATTTGACCTCTTAAAGGGAAATATTTGAATACAAAAAAGAAAATAGCAAAAATACTATCAAGACCTTCCCACTCACAAACAAAAACTTGTCTAACTTAGTAAAATTAAAGGATCAAACACTCAACTACTTGATATCAAAGCTGTCCAATAAAGTAACCTGTTTTTGTACTTCACTGAGGTCTTATTCTGTTTGTTAATATTATTTGGGTAGTATAAAGCACCTTTTAATTAGTTTCTTGGGTATAAGGCTGTTTGAACTCTGAGTGAGATGATATATAAAGGCACTGGTGGTACATAGCAGCCTAAACAAGTTTTTGGTTTCTGGAATTTCAGTGATTTAGTGACTTTCAGATGGGGATGCCTAGAGGTTTTGTCACCCGCTGAACATTGCTTGTAGTCCACAATAACTAATGTCCAGAAAATGTTTTTCTTCTTTATTTCTATCTGTGACACCAAATTAAGAGGCTACTTAAAAACACAAAAAAGACCTCAGCAATTTCAACAGAGATAAATAAGCCTGGAGCTAGGGCACGCAAGAATCTGTCTCAAATTGTCAGTTTGCACACTGTTATGTTATTGCTATAACTGCATAAAATAAAATGCCTCTGTAGGACAAAAATATTAAGATTTTTCTTGCTGCTAATGAAGTAGTTTCTTTACTAAGATCTGCTATGCACCAAGAAGACATTGGGGAATGCCTTTGTCAGTGACTTCTATCTAGGGCAGTATGTTTTCAAACATCAGCATGACAGTCTTGACACTTGAAGACGGTGAAAGGTAGTCTAAGGGCTGATTTAGATGTTCCATTCTTCTTCAGAAATCAGTGGTCTACATTCTAAAGAAATGCAAACTGATCCTACTCCCACTGAAGTAAATAGCAAAACTCCTGATGGTTTGGTGGTGAACAACACCGGGTCCCCCAGTTCCAGCTGCTACTTTCTTACTATGGTGTAATGAGCAGATGCATAAAATCCACTGAGGACGTGTTACTGACTTGTATCAGTCAGAAAACTAACTTTTGCCAACTTGGGAAACAATATGAAAGCAGTATATTTTGTCACTCTATCACTGATAAGAGATTGCACCACAGTGTCATTGGAAGGTAACTTTGATTTACACTATAAATAAAATGTCTGCCTTGTATTTAAGCAAGAGTTCATGAGTGGCTTTCACTGAAGAAACAAGAGGGTAAATTAGAACGATGCAAATTGCTTGAAATGAAAAAAAATATTGCCTTTTAAGGTTTATTCTGAGAGGTTTCCTTCTAAAGAAGAGGCACTAACACGCATTAACTGCTGCTTTCTGCTTCCCTTGTAGTCAAAGTTGTGGTTTCCAAAGACTGCTGCTAAGTTACTCAAGCAAAAGGAAGAGCGAGGGCCCTTTCTATGGTCTTTCGGTGCTCAGTTCCCATACTTCAGTCTAATCTTACCCCTTTCATCCAACTCAGCAAATGTGCGTGGGGTAGAGCTTACTCACTACCATGTTGCAGTTGTTCTACTCAATCTTATCTTACGCTGAGCCAGTAACTAGAGAAAGAAACCTTCTGGTATTCCTAAACCAGGAGCAAATGCCTTGTTTTTTAAGATTAGGTCCTACAGTTATCACAAAAAATCCTGAATTTTCCAGTTGATGACAGTTCCTGACATGTCCTCTTCCTGCTTCTCTTTTCTTTGCCACTTCCAAAGACACAAGAGAAAGGCTTCACTTGCTTGAAGACTATGCTTTCTTAAGTGCTCATGCAGGCCCTCACAAAGCAGCCCTTGTGGTCCCAGAACCCAGCTTCTGTATAAAAAGAAAATTCTGCCAAACCACCAAACTAGAAACAACGAAAGAACAGCCTGACATCTTTTACGTGTACTTTTGAAAATATTCAGTACTTCCTTTTTATGAGAAGAATCGATCAGGATAAAGTTACTACAGAGGAGAACCTATCTCATGTCTTTAGCTTGCAAACAGCACACAAAATTTAGGGCAACCTTTCTTTCAATTGCAGCAGCAGAAAACCTAATTCTTTTACTGGCTGTGTTATTATGAAAAAGGAAGTTGCATTCAGCAGGTGCTTACTTACATACACACTTGCACTTAGTTTTAATTCACAGATTCAGTTCTCTAGTGGTTGGAAATACAGGGATAACTTACTAACATGAACCAAAATGAAACGGATTATGTATTGCAACTGACTGATTTGCTTTGGTGTACTTTATTAACTGGTCCTATATACTTCCTTTTTTCTGCTTAAACTATTCATTAGAGACAGCTGAATCACAACCTCTAAATGGCAGTGTTTAGCACTTTCGTAGAGTTTAGACAACCATTTTTCCTCCTGTGTTGTTTGTACTTTTCATTACGCTAGGCAGTAGCACTCATGAAACAAAACATGGTGAGATATTGATAACCATGCAATTTTAAGCTGTTAAAGAGGAAGAAAACTTCGAAAGCAATTGTAAAATTAAAACAAAAAACTCAGACTTGAGCCAGACGATACACATTGGCATGCCGTTGTGAGGTTTCTACACGAACACCCACACCTCTAACAGCTTTTACATTTTATAGGAGATCATCATATAATATTGTTAAAAACTACTGTTTTAAAAAGTATTTTGGCCTGTGGGTATGAAACCTCTAGTGAGCTCCATGAAATGAAAACAACTCTTAACACAGTGATGCCTGAAGTCTACTTAGGGCCATGAGTATGATGGGAGTGGGTTAGTGGTACTCCATGCACTTTACAAGAGGAGAGGTGGTTGCCTACTATCTCCATACACATTTACAATTGGACCAGGCTGCAATGGAAGCCCAGAGCGTGCATTAAACGCCTCTTGCACCCTAGATTTCAAGTGAGGAGAGGGTATATGAACTTATTCTTTCCCTTTCCCCCCACAATATAATAACAATATTTCCTCAGAGTAAGAGAATAAGCAGTATTTGCCAGAAAGGCATCTTCTAATTGAGCTAAGATCTGTATCCACTGGACTGGAATCAAAAGACTTCTCAGCCCTCTGGAGCATATTAATAACAAAGGACAGGTACACATCTTAAATTCCTGGATTCAGCTCACCAGTTAACAGGGCAAGATATGCAACACTTGGTCTGGTTTCGGCCAATTTTTATATAATGGAAGATATTTTCAAACTGGTATTTATCAATTTCAGGGTGACCCTGTTGCTCTCATACTTCTGTGCCATGAATTTCTGAGGAGCCCTGACTTCGGAGCTGACAAAGATGCCAAAAGTTGACTTCTGTCTGCCCCCTGCTATGTACACAAAGCACTGCAGTGCTCTCATCTACAGGAGTCAGCCAGAGGACTCTGCTTTTGTTGGTTCCTTGCTTTCTGCATGGCTGAAGTTTTCAACCCTCAGAGAGTCACCAATTTGCCTCCAGGCCGGAGTTTGTAATGAAAGTCTTGGTGCCAGGATTTTGTACATTCTATTCTGCCTCTGGTCAGGATGAGGAAATTTTGAAAATAATTATCCAATTTTAAAGACAAAAAGTAACAAATGAGTATCCGAGGAGCTGTAAGGTTTAATATAGGCTGTTTCCTCATACAGTTAATATTGGCCTACGAACACCAGGCCCAAGTTTAGCAGTGATTAAGATTGAAAACTCTGCAGAGCAAAAGAGAAATAAATCTGTACTGAGGAAAACTGCTGTGGTGGGAAAGCTGCCCTCTACACATTACCACCCACAAAGCCATATGGGGATTCCATGGATAAATATGTGACTGCTAGCAAGAGCTGGGTGGGAAACCATCTCTCTTGCCCAGGAAACATTTCAAGATTTCAAAAGTGTTCCCATTCTACAAGAAGGAGGCTGACCAAGCCACTGCTACCACTGAAATCAGATAGGTGGGTGTTTGTGTCCAAAGAAAAATATGTTACAAAGCAAAACAGATAGTGACAAGACATGTTATTTTGAAACATACAGACTTAGAAAAAAAAAAAAAACAACCCGGTTTTCTCACCACTAGAGTCTGACAGCAAAATTAGAGAAGGAAAAATGTATTTGGAGTCCTGTTACCTGGCACAAATAATGTACAGCAGAATGGACAAAACCCAGAACTACAGCACACTTTCTCTCTCTTTTTAAATTTAAATTCTTCAGTGTGATAGCATCTGGTCATTGGGGTAGACTGGGGTGAGAAAATCCTGAATATCATAGGACAGATGCAGAGCATCATAATGAAGCTGGTGGCCTGTGCCCTGCTGCCTTCTTTCTTGATGGCACTGTGACAGGGGCCACAACAATATATGACTATTCCTGTAATATACTTGATCAAATCACAAATGCAATTCCATTCCCAGTCAAAGAGATGGTGATGTGAGGTCATTCAGTGCCTCTCCACTTTTCACTTAACTCTAACTAAAAGTTTTCATCATGGATTGACAATTACATTAGCAGACCATCCACGAAGTATTTGATACCAGATCCTGTTCATATTACTTATAAACAACTAAAATGTTTCCCTAACATGAAGACACCATTGAGACTGACGTGAGAAATAAAGATATTCCATAAGAGCTTCACAAGACTACTAGGTGTGAGGGGTAAATTCCCTTGATGTTTGTCATAATCAATGTTTCATTGATATTGGGTAGCCCAAGGAAGTCTGGAAACAGCACAGGACATAAACTGAGAATGATACAAACAGCAGTGATGGTAACAGATGAATTTTCTGCATTTTTAACACATATTGATGACAAAAGTCTGAAATTCAGAAGGTTTCATAGAGAAAAATGATGGCTTCACTTACCACACTATTACTCCAGTTAATACTCCAGACTATTTCTCATGCAGACATGTAAGCTGATTATGTTATCCTGTTACATCACATTCACAGCACTACAGGGTTTTTATAGCTTCCTGTACTTCCAGAACATTAATTAGCTTACGTTGGTATAGCTTTGCAAATTTGAAGTACAAATGCTAAGTATTATTCTGTTCAACAAGTTGATTAGTATTATGTTTAATTTCACAGCTTTGACACTTCAAATACTAAACATGTAAAATTCAGGATGAAGAGGGTTTTTTTGGCTGGTGAAGTGAGCTTGCTCTGTATTTCTTTGGTACACCTTGTACAGAAAAGAAAACAATACTTTCGCCAAAGTATCCTAATCTATAAAAAGGAAGAACAGACTGAAAACAGTCTTTTCTAAAGATAGAAGTCACCTTGGAATGCTGTGCTTGAAGGCAATGCTGCAATATCATCTCAACTAAATGTTCCTCCTGTATATATGGGAAAGAAGCCATCAAAGCACATCGATGAACTTGAGTGTCTGATGTATACAATGCAAATATTTTAGTAGCAGTGAAACATTGTCCAGCTGTCTCTTCTAAGCTTTCAATCCAGTTTAGCAGGAAGCCAAATGGTCCTAGGCCGTTACATAAATTTGGTGACATCTGAAAGAAGTGGTGTGCTCAGTTGGACAGACAGGTTTTGCATGGGAATATGTTGTATTAGGAAAGTTATAAAGCAGCTGGAGATTTAATACAGAATCTGTGATGGATAAAATCCAGGGCTACTGGCTGTGCTACTGCCTGCCCTTAGTCACACCATCTCTACTCAGCCAACACATGCAACATATTAACAATGCAATAATTAGTACACATTCCTGTCTGCTACTTAAAACTTCACTCCCAGATGCTGCTTTGGTCTGATCTCAATTTTATTACCTTTGATGATTCCCTGCACTTCGTAATACCAGGCTCCATTGTTATTCATTAGACTCAACAGTGGTTAGTCAGACACTAGCTGAAGCCAGGTTTCTTAACAGGAATGCCCTTGCTTTTATTTCATGTGGCTAACTTGTGTAAATTACTGAAAATCCTTCCTCCAAATCTCTCGTAATATATGTTCATGCATACATGTATTTGGGCAAAACGACCGCAGCAATGAGAACAAACCCAGGCAGCTAGATAACAAGACAAATTATTAGTTAATAATTTAAAAATCCCAAAGCAAATGACAAAAAAGCTATTTCACAGTCAGCCACCTTGAACATGACAGCATCTGTTATTTAATATATTTTTTGTGCATATGCACATGCTCATACATATGCATCCCTGCTTTTTTCAGTTCATATGGTTTCTCTACACCTATAATGCTACAAGACACCCAATGCTCTCCTACACTGGGCAGTCAGTCATGGTCATCTTATATTAACATTTCTTCTAAGAAAATGCTCATGAAATGTATGTTAGTGATGACATTTTTGTTTATAACTTTAAATAACCAGATCTCTCATCTTTTATCTTACTGTTCTGGGCCTTGCCTTGCCTTTCTTATCTACTCCTAACTATTTTGTTGCAATGTAGAAATGTGAGCAGAGTGAAATCATTTGGCACAACCTTCTGGACAGCAGTTATAAATGCTTGAATGTGCAAAAAAGTATGCACATTTGGACACTGTCAGTGGATACCCAAAGGTTTAGCTTCCAGCATCAAAGATTTTAAAGTTATTTTAATTTAAAATAAACATGAAGGAAAAGGTTTCATAAAAATACAAGGTACCTCTCAAGGTTTGGCCTGAATTGATGAAAACAAAATAATACTTTAAAATATCTTTACCTGCCTCTTTGCTTATTGCTACAGCAAAACATGCTAAGTAAAAGGAGAAAAACCACCAATTACCTAGTTTGCAACAACTGGAAATATTCAAAGTAAAACCAGAAATTGTGAAGTTTAGCAGACATTGATTTAATGAACATTTTGGGATTGAGTTGTTGCAAGTGTTTATACAAGTCACTCAAAAAGGAACAGGGCTGGTATTTTTGTCTATGTAGAAATCTTTCTAGAACCTGAATTTTCTTTTAAAACTATTCAGAGAAACCCAAACAAGAAAACTAATGCTTGGAAGAAAGAGCAGTGCACAACTAGACTGACAGCACAAGCCCTTTAAAACTGCCATTGTTCATTTTCTGACAACTTCATTTCAAACTGGCTTAAATATACAGTATTTTCAAATTTTGACTGACTTTTTTTCTCAGAAAAGCATTTAATTTCACCTTCAAACTTCAGAGCTACAGTTTCAATCTGCCTGCCTCTTTTTCTGGTATGTAATTTAGAAGAGTGTCATCTCTCATTGCACAATCAGCATGAATTTAAGAATGGTGCAGTGGTTTAACTTCTGTTACCCATAATGAGCAATTTTTCAGCATGGACATCTCACATCATGTTCTTTTTCAAGATATATCTTATAGTACTTACGGATGGGATGGAATAAACAAACAAAAACAACAAGCTACTCAAATTCCTCAGATCACACAATAACAAAGTGTTAGCGTTCAAGAAGGGTGTCAAACCCAACAAGGGACGAATAGAGATGGTTTGCCACACTCTTAATCAACAAACTACTTATGAAACATGTAACTGGTCATCTTGATAATGGAAAAATAAATAACGAACATAACATAAAAGCTGGGTTGTGCAGATTTTGTTCAGCTGAAAAAGTCTGGGCAACTTGTGAGAAAAACCAAAGCTGATCCTGCAAACTCCTTCTTTCAAGTGATATTTAACCTCAATAAAATTATCCAAGTGACTTCAATGGTTTTGATATGAAGAATGAGATCCTTTAAAGTATACATGTAGTCTAATTTACAAAAAATGGAAAAGGCTGCACTCTTTTTGAGAACCAAGATCTCATTTGACATTAGATAAGAAAATGTACTAATTCCCATGGGCCAGCTTCTACCACTGAATATTTAACTCTCATTTTTTGACTTGCACTATGAGTTAAAACACCTTTTCCCCACTACATGGCTCTCCTGGGACATGCAACATCTCACCTGGCCAAAAGGAAGTTGGCTACACAAACTTTTGCTTACAGGGAATAAAAGCTCCCCTTCAGACTATGCTGTTCTAAAGCAAACTCCTTCCAAGTTATCCTCTTAGAAAAACCTACCATCACACAGCAGTTTATTGCTATTTACAGGCATTGTTATATCAACAGCTTAGTCTGTTTCAATTAATATGAAGTAGAGTTCAACTCTCCTTCCACCCACTCTCCCCCAAAACAGCATTAAATATAAACTCAACTTAACATCACTCTGCCAAAACTTAATAATTTCATTAACTGGACTACCTAACACTCTTTTATTACACAACATACTAAATTATATAAACATAATTTTTGGCATATACGTATTTTAATTCAAAACCCAAGCTGGACAGCACAATGCAGCATTTGGCAAATCACAATCTTATCTTGGCTTTTGTAGTAAAAATGTCTAAACAAAAGTAGACATTTACTGGCAACAGCAAACAGCAGAACTTGTGTCTTTTCCTTTTCACAATTCACAGTATCATGCTGGCATTTGTTATACATTTCTAAGCACATTTTGACAGCTAAAAATGTCCCACATCATATTTCAATGTAATGGCTGTTTTACATTATATTTTTGTATCTAATCCACTTAAAAAAATGATGATCCAATTATTTTTGGTACAAAAGAATTCTTTAGAAATTCTGGTAATTAAATCTAGAAACCTGGAGAATTCCTTGAGTGTCCTATGATTTTTTTTTTGCTGTGATCTCATATAGGCAAATTCAAGACAGCTCCTATACAAGCAGTGTCCAAGTTGCTTCAAGCATACGAGATATATCAAACAGATTTAAAAGATTATTGTGCTGCTGCTCTGAAGAAGCAGGAATGAGGTGAGACAGAAGTGAATTGCCACGCTTTGAGCTCACTGACTGACCTTCCAACCTTCCCTCGACTTGTTCCTGCACACTCAAAGCATAAAGCTGCCTCTTCTCTTCAAAAAGAGTAAAGAAAATGGTGTTGGAATGTAAGAAAACACCATAACAAGAGATAGAGGGAAGCAGGTACTAGCACTTTCGTTTCGCTGTTTTGTATAGGAGATAACCAATTTACTGGAGTTTGGTTTGAAGTAAAATAATCTTAAATGAGACATGAGTGTCCTGAGGACTGTGATTTTTTTATTTTCTGAAAAACTTACGCTTTCTGGTTTTGACCTAGCACTTACAAGAATTCTATGAAACGGAGATCAGTTGTTTATCAGTATGCTTAAACTGCACTATTGACAACATTTGTGTTTAATCAGTTTTACTGTTTTCCCAATGAAAGTTAGCTTCTGGATTAATATGGAATTTTACAAGACAAGAGAGAAAAAATATTTTTTAAACTAACAAAATGTGACTGCAGAACCTCAAGAATTCTTGACAAGTACAATACATGCAGGTGTTCTACCAAAATTACTTCAAGCTTTTATTAAAAAAAGAAATATTAGGTACTTAAAATAAAAACAAAACTGTTAGAAAAGACTGTTTTGGTGCTAAATTCTTGGAGAATAGGTAGGAATCTTTTTTTCATGTATACATGAAAGCAATACCACACACAGGATGTGCAGATGACAAACAAACATTTGAATGCATAAATGACTCATGCAAAATGTACAACCAAGTGTGAAGGCTTCGAAATGCAAGCAGATAGTGCAGGGATTGGGGAAGTGCGTGTCTCCTGCTTTGCTAACGATAGCTTCTCCCAGATTGTTTATGTAGCATGCAGAGAGTGTCAGCTGATATGGATAGTACTGGAAACCTTCAGGCGTAATTAACCTCTGTAGCTTCTTAATGCAGTTTCACCTATAATCCACAGCTCCATATCAGAGAAGAGCAAAGAGTTTGTTCAGGCCCAATAGCAACATTTCACAGCGAAGTCACTGATTAAAGCCAGACATACAGACAGTAAAAGGAAACCAGAAAAAAAAAATTGTCATGTGGTGCCCATTATCTCCATATATCAGCCGCAACAGTCCACACTTCTTCTATGACATCTTGATGCATCAGGAGAACGCTAAGAATAGCTTTGGTTGATATATCTATCTTAGAATGGCAGGAACAATTGAAATTATAACTAAAGTCTTCAGGAAATACTATATTGAAAAGATCTGCCACAATATGAAAAAAAAAATTAAAAAAAATTGTCAACACATTCTTTCTACCCTCCTCAACACAGAAGTAAGAGATCTGTATGGATTACATCAAGTGGAAATACACAGCCACGTAAACCACACTGTTCCTAAAGTGCTTTTCTAAATACTAATGTGTGTTTAGCATTCAAAAAAAACTCCAACAAAACAACCAAAAAAAAAAAAAAAAAAACCCACCACCCCAAAAAACCCCACCCAAACCACCAAACCCAACCAAATAAAAAATACAACTTAACGAAAAAAGTCCTGGTCACTCAGCTTGCTCTGTATCCGTAACAAATGGCAGTTGTCTTGCTACTCCTGAAAAAGTCAGGGAAGCAATACTTGGCTTGTGGAGCAGAAAACAAGCGTATTTTCTAATGCTTACCCTAAATCCATCTGTAACACTGGGGAATGAAGCCAAGGAAGTGACGGTAGAGCTCTGCCTGCTCCCCTCTGACAGGTGGGACAGTAATGACCCGTGGGCAGGTTTCTGCATGGAAAGCAACAGTTCTGTGCACAGTGTTACACCACTATAACCCTAATTCTCCAGTATTTCTAATTCAGTAGCTCTTAGGGACTGAAGCCACCCAAGGACTAGCTAGAACTGACTATTTCTTCAGTCATAGAGACATCAGTGCCTTGAGCCTCAAGTATTAACTTAAACATTTTACTGACAGTCAAATGGCTTGCCTGGACTGAGAACTTGGACACCGGCCTGTGCGAAACACAACACAGTCATTTTCCATGTTTAGCATCATGTCAGTGAAAAGTTGGATTATTTTGGCAAAGAATACCACAACTCTCTTCTGAGCATTTATTTGCTCACTCTCCAATTATTTTCCTTTTTTAAATTAGCAAGATAAACGTGAAACCCTTATGACTATATGTGATTTCATTTGAAAATATCAATAAACTAATTTCATTTTCTCATAGAAATGATGGGCTTCAACCAAACTTTCAATTCAACTTTCTAAAAATTATGATAGCTTTTTTTTACTTTGAAAAATAAAAAGATAATCATCTTGTTAAGCTTACTATAATTAAAAAAAAAAAAAAAAGAAATCAATTTGAACAGTTTTTATGATATGTTTTTAACTAATTTCCACAAATGTCGTGCTTCATCGAGACTGGACTTTGATTTTATAGGAAAGTCTGTTTCAATATTTCACATTCAGTCTAATGGAAAATGTTTTGTCATTTCAACAGCTTTAAGAAAGTGGGAAAATACGTTCCTTCCCCAAAACACCCGTAATGCAGTATTTCCCTTTCAAATGTCAAGAGAAGCCTTATATGCAAATCAGTTAGATTAAACCATTACGTGAGAAATTGTTTCAATTCGCCTTTTTCTACAACAGCTGTATTCTGACTATCACAGAGCACTTCAACCTTTCCAACACTCTGCCCTGTCAAACACACTGTAAACCAGGCCCATTTCTACAGTCCACATTTCTTTTACTAATTGGGCAGGGGGCAGCCTTTGCCAAGCGGCAGATGTGAGGTCTGTTCGGGGGGTTTGTTAGTTCTGGCAGTCTTGGAAGTTTTCTTTTAGGTCTGGTACATGTTGCACAGTCCAGGTTTAAGACCAGGCACCTAGAGGCGGTTCTAGAAAGGCAGAAGAATGAAAACATTATCATAGAAGAAAAGGGCATGTCTACACAGAACCAGCCAGAAGGCCTACAAGAAATACTTCAAATTGACTGCCCTGGAAAAGCTATTAAACTTGGGTTTGGAAAGCAAGACAATTTCGTTTCCAGGGTGCCACACAGGAATTAGCAGGTTCCACCAAGATCCATAGCTTATTAGCCTATGTGGATGTAGCTACATTGCTTCACGTCCAGAACCAAGAGGAACATGATGGGCTATGTCTCAACACCCTGTTGACATATTAAGTTTAGCTGAGGGAAAAAACCAAAAAGCAGAGAATATAACTGCCTCCTACATGACCGCTGTGGTGTTGAACTCTAAAGAAAAGCTGTGGGGCAGTGAAAGATGCTACTGGGGCAAAAGAATGGGAAGAGTAGCACTGAAGGTATTTTGACTGAAAATAAGAATTACTTGTAGACCTTAGAGGAGTGAGATTGTGGAACAGTCTTCAGCTAAGGAGTATGGTGAGCAAGCCTACCTGGTGTTAACTGAACATGATGAACCTCTGAACAAATTTCTGTGACAAGCACTGGCGATAACAGGTGCTGTATTAGGGTTCCCAGGAGGTTTTCCTTCGTCCTGCTTTCCTGTGACTTGACACAATTTTAATTAATGAAGACACACCAAACAAGCGTAACAAATGCCCATGGCAAGGCTGTGCACGCAGCAGAGCTCCTTAGCCATTGTAAACCACAGGGCAGTGCTGACTTTCTTGATCCTGGGACGCAAGGCCTGCCTGACCACTCTGAAGTGATCCACCGAAAGCTGATGTTAAAAGAAGCCAGAGTAAGATGAGTAGATATTTTTTTGGGTACCATAAATTTACCAGTTACGTATGACATGGCTTTGCAGAACTTCCCTGTTCTAGGCCAAGAGCCACAAACCACTCCCTGCCTACCTACAGCTCTCAAACTGCCACAGACAGGATGTTTGTCGGTGGGTGAGGCCATCTGGAAGCCCCCATCTTGTGGATAAGGGAGCATTCTGGAAATGTAGTAAAGGTGCCATTGCCAGCGTGCATAGACTTCTGTTCCACAGAGACTGAAGCTACCTCATAGGAACAGTTTCGATATTAGTGTTTTACCTTTGAACTGTATGCAGTTAGAGAGAAGACAGTGTTTCTAAGGTAGTTGCAGAGCACAAAAGATGAGGAGCTTATTGGGTGAATTCAGAGTGCTCCAGCCTCCCCACTGCAGCTTGCAGCACAAAGAATTCCTTTTTAATTTCCTTTTCCTCTTTATCCCACAACTGACCTTTTCCTTTGGCTATTTCAGCCTCCTGTAAAGCTGACATCTGCAACTTTTTCCAGGATTGGCACAACCCATAAAATCAACTGGTATTTTCTCCTGGACTAGGTTCTAAGGTGGTATTATTATTTTTATAAAGTGCTGAAATTATACTCTTGATAGAAATTGAAATCACAGTGTGAATAAATTGGCTACTTTACATTGCCAATATCAGAGAAATACGAGGAATGCATAACTGAGACCCTGGACTGCTACACTTAGGTGCAGGGTCAAAACTCCACTCTGTGTTCAAAATCTAAATGATGTTGGTGATTTTATATCAAATGTCACTCCTTTTAACACTCCCTTTACTTTTTTTCCTCCAAAAACATCCTACAGCCTTGTTATGAATCATGACAAAGGTGAAAAAAAGGTATCTATAAAAGCCAGTCTTTATGTGATTTCCCCAGATGGCGTTAGCTGCTCTCCAAACACTCCAGTATACACTGGCTTTAGATAACATCAGCCAGGATGGCTGTAATCTTGTATTTAAGCTAGTAAAGCCAAGATGTATGATTCTGCATGGGGGAAATTATGGAATGCTAACATGAGCTGATGAGATTTAGTAACCTCCAGCAGAGGAGTTAGAACAAGTTGCTGGAGGGCTTCTCCTCTACACACTCACTTCTGGCAGTGATTCCCTGATTTCAATAGTCTCTTCATTTATTCAATGTCAACCTGTTCTTCCTGCCTTTCTGTAGGCAATTTTCTTTTGTTCCTGGGTGAATACCTTTTCTTCAGTTAAATCTCTCCTAAACACTAAATCATCCATAAAAGCTTACCAGTATGAGAAGGAAGCAATTAAAATTTTGATTTTAGAATATATATGCAAAATCTACTAGTTTTCAGACTGTGCACTTCCAAAAGGAGAGACTCTCTCCAGCTGGTATCTGTAGTCAATAAATTAGCAGCACTCAAAACATTCATTTTTCATGATGAAACAAACTTAGTGCCCAAATTCTTCCAAGGGATAGCTTATGGGTTACCAGCAGTTCCTTGTTTTGCCCGTTAAGAAGAATTAATTTTCAAGCATTGCCCATTTTCTTGACTCTACTGGCTGATAGGCAATTTTACTAAGAGAAGACACTTTGCAGTACCTCTGTGTTTAGGAAGGTTTGCCTATTGTCTCTTTCCAATCACTTCTGTAGATTTTTCTTCTCCTTTCTGTGTCTTTAAATAGTGTTACGGTTATCATTTATTCTGTCATACATGTACATACATGTTGGAGACATACAAAATAAACAGGATTATACTTTACCCTTCAATTCCCATTTCTATTAAGAACATGAATAGCATCCTTTGTATCGTGAACACGAAATAAGGAACAGAAAAGAATCATCAGTCCAGGGATTTATGGTGGAATAATTTGAATAAAGATAGAAGAGAGAAACCCCTGGTCTTTAAACTCTCTATCTCAGTCCCTGTCTCTCAAGAAGGGGAAAATAACACAGTCATATTTCAAGATTTGTTTAGCTAACATCTTTAGAGATGAAAAAGTGTAATACTGACTAGCAAACCTAAGATCTATAGCGTATTTCTATATTTTCTTTAACACATGAGAATTTTTAACTAGTGACTTTCATGTTAGCTGCAACTCAACAAACCTTCTACCACTTCTTATCAAAAGTAAACATAGAGTTATTGTTCCGATTATAGATGTCTCACTACAGTAAAAGTCTTATTGGCCTAACACAGGACTCCCTAATACTGTCTTTTCTAAAGAGCTCTTATCCAGTTGAAAAGTTAACTTTACCATATCAGTTATTTTTGTTTAGAGATATTTTAACTTTTTGTTCCTAATGGAAGCCAATTAGAAAAATGAGGGCAAGAGGTTAAACATACATCTGGTCTCCCTATTTAAAACAGAGGTTTATCTTCTGCATGTTGATGACGATAATTTAGAAGGGGGGGCACAAAGGCAGAAAAAAGAAACTTCCTTGCCTTAACACTTGTATATTTTTCTGTTATTAAAACAGCATCCTCCATTTCTCATTTGACATATGAAATAGCTCTGGCATAAAACCCTGTATTTTTCAGCTTTGTGTTTAATCGTTGGAGCCAAGAAAAGGGGGTGAAGAAATAAGACAGATCTTACTTGCACTGACACTGTTTAAAAAGTAGGCTGTGGCAAGCATGGCTCTCATTATATTTAAGTGAATTAGTCTGTTTCCTTTAAAACAAGGAGGGGGGAAAAAAGGAGAGATTAACAAGCCACCAAGGACCTGCTGTAAGATTTTGACACTTTTAGTGGCTTGTGACATATGACTTGTTAGTATCAGCTCTCCTTCAAAATCAGAAAACAAATCTACCATTCGGATAAGGAATGTGAAAAAAAAAAAAAAGGGCAACAGCAAAACGTCTGCTACAAGGTCATGTTAACTAGAATTCATTAGCAAGGCATTTATTGGAACAAGAGAATGAGGTAAGCTCTTTAACTGACTAAAATCTGAAATTATTATTAGATACCTAGAAGTCTATAACCTTTGTCAGCCTTAGGTAGGTAAAGCATATGCCACGGTCCTGCAGACATTAATCTAATGTGTCCAAACACTGCAATAATGACACAGATTTCTACTTATCCTCAAGATGTTTCACACAATGACAGCTTTTACATCAAAAGCTCGATAAAGCAACCTCTTAGAAGTGCTCACAGCACATGAGGATTACATCTGAAAACATGCTTGTGCTCTTCAGTTGGGGCTCTTGCATTCGTTGGAAATTTCACCTTATGTGGTACATCAGTTGCATCATCATGCAATCTACTCTTGAATTGTCAGTATGTTTGCAAGTGTGTAACAGGATTTTTGCACCTAGAACTTCCACAGTTTTACACACCAAAGACATCTATAAAAGAAGAGCTTATATATATATATTTATGACGGGCTACACAAAAATCCAAAAGATTCTGAAACTACGATGAAAAAACATTTGGTTGCAAACCCAACAGTACGAATATCAGAAAATGCCAGACTGAGGTTTACTCAAACACCAAAATTATGTCCCCATCCCCATTATGGATTTAACAAGAAGTGTCTTCTAACCTCAGCTACAACTTATTGTATTAAGCACAAAGCAACAGAAAATAGTTAAGATGCTTTTACGTAGTGGTTTTCCTGCTCATCATTACAGATGGTTCTTGAGTCTGCACTGGTGTGTGAGCACAAGCACTCATACTCCTCACATCTGTGGCTCCCTTTTTAAGGATTTTAAACTGTGATTAAGGATTGGAGGTTCCTGGGTAAGAGACCTGAGAAACACTCCCTCCATCTACACAGTTGCCATTTTCTTTTATGCATTATTGAATTCAGTAGCTCAGAGAGCACTGAAGATCATCCTGAAATATAAGCACTGTGGTTGCTTTTTTAATAAATGCATTTAGGATACAGGAGTTACTATAATTCAGTGTGTACTAAAAATCTACGTCAGTCTTTGTTATGTCCCGACTATAGCTGAAAACAAAAAGGTTACATCCTGCTGACCTTTTTGGTCTACTGTGTACATTCATAAAATCAGCAAAACCAAAAAGGCGAGAGTTCCCCAGAAAAATTATTATAGACATTTTACAATAGTGTTTGTCTCCAAATCCTCATCTTTGCAAAATGTTTCCTGTTTCATAAGCAGAATCAGCTGCAAGCGGAGTCCCCAAATGCATGTGTGGCAGAACTGAAGGAATAAAGCAAGTATGGTGAATTTTGCGCAAATCTGGATAATGCTTTGAGGAATTATTTGGTGTGTGGTCTGAGGCAAGAAGCCACAGAGAGACGGAAGTTAATCTTATGTACTCCCCAGCTGCAGATACGTCTTTTTGAGAGCAGACTGCAGCAGGAGACACAGAAGAAATGACCAAGAGACCAGATTAATACCACATGAGCCAAGTGTCAGCCTCATTATATGTGTTTTCACTAAAGTTGAAAAGACTTTAACTTGGATGGCTGTCATTTCAAAGAGAAGTTGTGACATGTAAAAGTAACTGCAATAAATTAAACTGAAAGAATAATGCCTGTGACACTAAAGGGGAAGTATCAATAAGAAAAAAATGGTAGGAAAAGAAATAAAAACCAAACAAATAATTTCAGTAGCTTAACTCCAACACATAAAGAGCGCTCTAGGGAAATTAAGGCAGTCCTGAAGATATACAATAAGGCCAAATATAATAAATATGAGACTATCTTGTTCAAATTTCCGTTTACTGATAAGCTTGACAGTAGAGAGTGAAATTTCAATCATATTTTAACTGTTTAATCATGGAAATTACACAGATCCTTGAGCTGAAACATCCTGATGTTCATATCTTTAAAGCAAAATAGATTTTGACATCGCTCACGGCCATAATGTTCATGGAACACAACCAGACCTAGAGTTCAGCTTGACAGGATAGATCCAATTTGCGCCTTTGCCCCTGCTGTTTCGTTAGGAGCTATTTTGCCATTAACTTTTGTATTATGCTATAAATTTGTTGAGCAATCTTGACAGAGTGCTTGTAAGAGAGGCTATAGTTGGTTTTTTTTTTTGGGTTGGTTTTTTTTTGGGGTTTTTTTTTTTTTTTCTGGGGAATCATAAGTTTTTAGTAGTTGAAAGACAAACATGAGTTAAGAAGTAGCCTACTTTGTCCTGTTCTATGAGGACAAAACTGCCCTCGCTATTCCTTATATCCAAACCTTTTTGTAGAACTCTTCGGGTGGGCTTTTTTTTCTTGGCACTCGTCACAATGTTGCTGGTGTGTTTCACAAATAATTTGTTTTCATATCACGCTTGCTCATGTAGGAAGTATTACTATGCACATTTTATAAGCAGCAAAGAGCCAAAGAGAGGTTAGAGTCAAATACATTTATAAATTTTGGGCTACAATGGATAACAAACATATATAGGACGTGATATTTCATAATACCTAACATTTTAGGGCTCTCCCTATACTCAAACTTTAGTTCCAGCAAACTATCCTTGTGCCAACTTGTTCAGTCTTCTTGCTTCTCCTTTAAGCAGATTCCCACTCCATAGATCTGGGGAACTTCAGGCCTGTCAGTCTGACCTTGGTGCTGGGGAAGGTTACGGAGCAGATCATTCTGAGTACAATCATAACAACTGCACAGGACAACCAGGTGACCAGGCAGTCAGCACGGGTTTATGAAAGGCAGGTCCTGCTTGACCAAACTATGACAAGGTGACACACTTCGTGGATGAGGGAAAGGCTGTATCTGTTGTCTACCTAGATTTTGTAACGCCTTTGACACCATTTCCCACAGCATTCTCCTGGAGAAACTGGCTGCTCAAGGCTTGGATGGGTGCACAGCACACTGGGAAAAAACTGGCTGGATGGCAGGAACCAAAGAGTTGTGGTGAATGGAGCTCAACCCAGTTGGCAGCCAATCACAAGTGGGGTTCCCCAGGGCTCAGTGCTGGGGCCAGTTCTCTTTAATATCTTAATCAACGACCTGGATGAGGGGATCAAGTGCACCCTCAGTAAGTTTACAGATGACACCAAGTTGGATGGGAGTGTTGATCTGCCTGAGGGTAGGAAGGCTTTTTAGAGGGACCTGGACAGGCTGGATCCATGGGTCGAGGCCAATTGTAGGAGGTTCATACAAGGCCGAGCGCTGGGTCCTGCACTTGGGTCACAACAACCTCCTGCAACGCAACAGGCCTGGGGACGAGCAGCTGGAAAGTTGTCCGGCAGAAAAGGACCTGTGGGTGTTGGTCAACAGCAGTTGAATATGAGCCAGCAGTGTGCCCAGGTGGCCAAGAAGGTCAGTGGCATCCTGGCTTGTATGAGGAATAGTGTGACCAGCAGGAATAGGATGGGGATTTTCCCCCTGTACCGGGCACTAGTAAGGCTGCACCTCGAATCCCGTGTCCAGTTTTGGGTCCCTCACTACAAGAAGGACATAGAGATGCTGGAGCGTGTCCAGACAAGGGCAATGGAGCTGGGGAAGGATCTGGAGCACAAGTCCTATGAGAAGCGGCTGAGGGAGCTGGGGGTGTTTAACCTGCAGAAGAGAAGGCTCAGGGGAGACCTTATCACCCTCCACAATTACCTGAAAGGAGGTTGTAGCGAGGTGGGTGTTGGTCTCTTCTCCCAAGTGACAAGTGATAGGATGAGAGGAAATGGCCTCAAGTTGTGCCAGGGGAGGTTTAGACTGGATATGAGGGAAAATTTCTTCACTGAAAGGTTTATTAAGCATTGGAACAGGCTGCCCAGGGAAGTAGTTGAGTCACTATCCCTGGAGGTATTTAAAAGATGTGTAGATGTGGTGTGTAGTGACATGGTTTAGTGGTGGTATTAGCAGTGTTAGGTTAATGGTTGGAATTGATGATCTTAAAAGTCTTTTCCAACCTAAAGATTCTATGACTTTATCCAAAGCCTAGAGTAAACTATTTTACACACTGCATTTACTAATAGTAATCTATGTCTTCCATACAGTGATCTTAAAATGTTTTTAGTAACGTCAGTGGTTTCAGTCTTGTAGCTTCTTCATACACAATTTTCATCAGCTCTGAAGCAACCAGTGGCCACTGGTTTTGAGTGGTTAATGTCATATGAGAAAAGGAAGTACTAAGGAATAACTAAGTAATGTATACCTGCTACACAGCCTAAATGACATGGGAGAAACAGACTGGGTGACTGGGTTCCAATTACCACTCATCAGGTTATTCAGGCACAACATATGCCTTCACCCAGCATCTTCACCTGAAGCAATAATTTCCTTCCATTTCTTGCACACTACTCACATTCCAAGCTATTTCTGTCAGAACCAGGTAAAGTAGTAATTTAAAGAGCTTGTGATCGTGCCTTAGCCCAGCCTTTTGGCCAAATTACCTCCTGCTGTCCAAGCTACCTGATAAGGATAGCGCCAAAACCTCGTGTATCTGTTATGGGAGGAGGTTATCTTCTCAGCATCTGAAGAGTGAGCTGAGACACCAGGCCTAGACCTTGTAACAGACTGACAAAAAGAGGCCACAGCTCAGCTTAGGTGGTGCCCTCTAGACTCTTTCTGCTGCTTCTTCTCATGTTACCATTAGTGTTGCAGTTACAGGTCCTCAGTGAGCACACAATTTCTGTATTGCAGTTCTGTATCAGCACTAGTGTTTTGACAAAGTAAAGGTGTCCTGTCATAAGAACGTGGGCCACGTGCAACGCTCTGCTTCCACTGAGACAGGGGAGAAGGAGACAGTGAAGTGAGCTAAGGTTACAGTTCAGGGGAAGGTTTTCATTACCTTCCTTGCCTCCAAGGGACAGGTGCCACCAGTACTAAGATAACTCATGCGGATGACAGAGGTACCTCCAGACTGACATGGTTTACATGTTTAATGTTTAACTCCAGGAAAACCATAGGGAAAACAAGAAGCATCTGGGAAATACACTGAGACCAAGTTTTGTTTCAGTGGATATCAGGGGCTTTAGCACCTCCTAAAGTGTTATAAAAATGTATAAAAAAGAAGGCACTAAAACTTCAGTCTTACAAAATCAACGCCATATTACATACAGTCATCCCTCATCCTACTCTAGAGCATACTTTCCCTTGCTCCCTATACTAATAGTTACTGAATATATGAACTTGTAACTATGTAACTACTTCAAATCTTAAAAGATAAACTTACAAATATGACATACTTGATAACACTAAATGTATCAGTCATAAAAATACCCTATTCCACCCTCAAAAGATTAAAACACTTAGAAGTTTAGGATATCTTGATGTCCTTCAGGTGTATGTTTCTCATAACAAATATAGTGGATAGTACTAGCATAATGAAAAATTGAAGAAAACCCAACCAAACAAAACCTCAGTTTTTTTCTTCTTTAACACAGGTTTGCCTGTGGCTGCTTTAAACAGTTCATTACTTCCAAGGGCAAATTTTCCCATCTTTCTGGTTGCAACTGAATTTGACTTTAGGAGTAAAGCAGGTTATTAATCCTCTTGAAGAGGGTAATGTGAAGAAGAGAATCCTACAAGATGTACCAAGTAGTGTCTAGTCTCTGTAGAACTGGGTCAGAGAAGATACAATGAAATTGGAAGTGGGAAGAGTTTATATTCCCACATTGATTACACACTTTTAGACCAGTTCAACAGGCACCTTAATGGCTTCATAGGTTCACGCTGTGAGCAAACTGATGGTGCAGTGAGATGAGACAGAACAATTCAACATCACTGACGGTTCACAGCTGCCAAAAAGAGTAAGCCACACTCCCCCTCTCCCCACTTCTCTCCTAGTCATGACACATGCTGCCCCTATTTCTTTCTTGTCATCATTTTTAGGGTTGCTCTGGCACTCGTCACACTTCCCATCGCCTTCCTCTAATGCGGGCATGATACCATTGATTTATACTCAGCCTCCACTTAGCACCATGCCTTAATTCCAATTAAACAACATCCTGAATGCTTCCACAATGCTTCAGTGACCCCTCCCCAACTCCCACACACACTGACTACAGCTGCACAGATGTGCATCAGGAACCTGAAAGAAAACTTTTATTTCCTTTACTTCTATGCAAAGTTTCAACCTCTCATATCAGTGGCAGAAGAAGGAAGAGCAATTAGACTCCTCAGGCCCCCCACTTTCACTTCTGCTCCCCATGCAGGAAGAGGAGTCAGAAGCTGCAAAAACCAACTAAGTTTATTGTCCTTCGCATATGTTTTCCACCATTAAGGGAGTATGCATCATACTGCTTTACTAAATCAAGGTTTATGAAAGATCTGATCTTTGTTTTCATGTAAAATTCATGAGCACCCATGTTTCTAGTATCTGCAGCCTTTTCCTCTCCTGCACAACACCAGAAATTATGGAAGGGGGAAGGGGAAAAGGAATGAAACTTCTTGGTGTAGTATCAACATTTTCTTTTTCTTGAAAGTCAGTTTCAATGCATGCGAAAATTCCTCTTTAACTGTAGAAGATATACACTACTGACAGATTATTTAGAGGTAAATGTGAAAGGGGACAGGCTAATAATTCTTTAGGCTAACTATAAAATAGGGGAATGCTTTACAGCTGACACTGTGAGTATATCAACCCAGTAATTGGATGCACATGTTAGTAGCAGTAAAAAGGCACTGTCCAGTTGTCCACCTTACATGGGAATCTACTTTGAGAGTATTCTTTGATTTACTGTTGCAATTAGAACTGAATGTTCAAAGAGAGAACACAAGTGACCTAATTTAAAAGCAAAGAGTGCCTTTAAAGCCATTATTTAGCGTGTGACCTGGCCCACTTGTAACCATTTCTTTCCTGCACAACTTCCATTTTTTGCACTGTACTGATGAAGTAGAATAATCAGTTTTAATAATCCACTCAGCTAATGAATTCAGTTTTAATATCCATTCAGGCATTAAAGATTAAGCCACTTCCTCCTCACTCCTACCCTTGAAGATTTTAATTTTCTTCATAAACACCGAGTTTTCCCAGGCTGACTTTGCAAAACTTCATGTAAGAGTGTTTCCTGTCTCCTTTTTACTACGTTGTAACTCACAAAGATGTTTTACAACAAACTGGCACTAGAACCAGAAGCAATTAGTACAGCTAGGAAAGGATCTTTCTAGTTAACAGAACTAATGGTTGCAAGTACTACTGACTACTTTTCTGTGTTCAAAGCATCTGAGCAATGACAGTGTGCAAGATAGTAAAATACTGCATCAAAGTAAGTTGTCGAAGCAAAAGAAGGAGAATTTGTTTGGTAAGTACAAACAATTAGACCAGTGGTACGAGTATGCCTAGTGACCAAGAAACATAGGTGTGCTAACGTTAACTAAATGGACAATCCATTTCTAATCTGATAATTTGTTTCCATTGCCCAAGGCAAGCAAAGGTTACTTTTCCATGCAGTCTCATCAAGCTGACTTTGCTTGGTAATGCTGATAAACAGCCAAACTACTTGTGCTGTTCGAAGCGGCAAAAAGATCGTTAGGTGATAAATCCCAGAATATTAGGATAAGGTAGTTCAGTGTCTTAATGGTGACTGCAAGCAATACCAGCGAGTGTTCAAAATGTGCAAACTGAAATTTCAACTTGGTGCTATTTTGGAGATGAAAGGACTGTCGGAGCTTGATTCAGAAAGCTCTTCAGAAGGCTGAGAAAACAAAGAAAAACGGGCTGCAAAGGGAGCGTTATCACAAATCCCAAGTGACCGACACTATTCCTATCATCCCAAATACTAAGTGTAAGAATAGAAATGCAATATTTTTCACAAAGCTTTTTTGTTTCCTATTTAGAACCTTCCTTGTGCAGTTATATTACTTGCTCAAAGCAAAAGTCAGGAATCCATCATGACAGGAGATGTTGTCCTATGTTCATAATGGTATCTGGTGTTTTTAACTTAAGACACGCAGGTTAACAAGATTTACTCATAGAAGGATTTTTCCTTTTCCAAAATGAAAAGTTCTGTGGAATAAATGAAAGCTCCCCTATTGCAGGATCTGATCTGACTCCCATTTGAAAAGGCCCTTATTCACACACACAGCTCAAAGACATCTGAAAGTCATCTTAAAATGCCTTATTTCAAAACAGAGGATCTTATCCTACGAGTGAATGCATCCAAGATGTTTCAGAAGTGTAAGCACATTCTATAGTGCTCACTCAGCTAACGCCGTCTTCAAGGGAAGCTTTGACGGAGCCAATACCTGAGAACCCTCCCATTACAACAGCAGCACTGCCTCTGTAAGCCTGTATGCCCCTTGGTTTCTTTCTTCCGAGGTTTTAAGGAGAACGAACTTCCAATTTCTCCTAACTTTTTTCTTTTTTTTTAAAAGTGGCTATAAGTTAGATTTATGAAGACAAAAAGACTTCTTACAACTGTATATTTTGAACAGATTTATGACAGGGCTACAGTATCAGCATGGAGGGTCCACAAGGCAGGAATGCAGCAAGGGTAACAGGAAAGTGTCATGTAGACGTTAAATAGTACAATTCTTTCCACATTCATAAATCCTAGTGCCTAAGGTTGTATACTGCTGGTTATAAATTATGTAACTGAATTCTGCAGAGGGGAAAAAAACCCCACCTTAAAGTAAGGAAACACCTAAGAACTCATGCATTTAATATTAAAGAATCTAAGATTCAAATTACTTCACTAAGCAGTATTGTTTCCCATTTTAAGTCTTTTTGGTTGGTAAAAAAATAAAAATAAACCAGTTCTCTATGGACAGTAAAATAACAAAACATATATATGCAAACTAATCAGTCTTCAGAAAAACAAAGTTCTCACATTAATTTACAAACACCAGCTCACGAAGAATCAATAACCCCAAATTGCTAGCTTAAAAAAAATGTTAACTAGCAAAAGAACATGTTTTACGAAGTATTCTAATCTGTGTGAGTTTTACAGCAGAGGTTAAGGCACCTAGCAAGCTTTATGGTTACACCTGAAACAAAACAAAAAAACCTGAGCATCAAACTGAGTATACTTGATCAAAACACTATCAGTGCTGGTTTTATGTATATAAACCAATACATAACATAAATCTGTATTTATATGTCATGTACATGTGTACACACTTAAAACCCTGAGTAGCAATACTCACTGTTTCTACTAATTAGTAGTTATTTACAATCTTTTGGGCTACAGAATGAGGCTGAAACCTTTCTTGCCATTAGTCACTATGTTGCTAATCTGATCCCACACTAACTAAAGCAAAACCAAAGTCTACCAGGGACTTCAACAGATCCTAAAGCTATGTATAAAAGATAATTGCATACTCAGGGGAAAAGCCTGGAATAGGTTAGCCCGCGAGAAGTAGCTAATTATTTCATGCCAGCTCCCCCGGTGAACACTCTCACTCTGCAACTGCAGTGCCTTTGCACTGTTTGGGTTAACCCACTGTGGACGCTCAGAAAGCCAATTAATAGAATCGCAGCTGGTGTAAACCCTTTTAGCTTTGCTTGAGCTACATTAGCTCACAGAGCTGAGGATCCAGCCCCTTCTGGTCCATCCCCCTGGAGCAGAGGTGACACCAGGCAGCGGCTGTGCCGCCATCTACCGTAGGTTCTGCGTAGCACTGCTGGGTCCAAAGGCTGCAGCAATCGCTCCAGCAATTCCACTAACATCCAGGCTCAGGAACACCGGCTCCGCTACTTAAACACGTACCTAAAATAATGGCCTGATGTTGCAATGCTTGCTCCGGCAGAAGTCTCTCCACGCACTGCAGAGTAGATGCTGCTAATTAAGCAGCACATATTCTGTTACTGTTCTTCAGCTACTCAGACCCGTCCCATAAATTCGAAGTCTACGTGCTTCGCAGCACTATTAACAATTGCCTTAAAATTCAAATTAGTACAACACTCAAAAATATGCTCAAGCTTTCCTGAAACAACTTTTCATATAGCCCAATGCATGCCATCCATTAAACGCCAGGATTTTCACTGTCTTCAACAAAGATTTCTGGGTGCAAGCAAAGTCAGAATCTGCCCACATGCAGTTCTCTCTCATTTTAATACATGTCTTAAGCTTCTCTTGGGTCATCCTAGAGCTCAAGTTATAGTGAAAGCTTTTCTAATTGGCCTTTGGAGGCTTTTGGGTTTTGTTTTTCCTCCAGAGAGTACTTAAGTCACCAGAAAGCTGTACAGCTCTCATTCATGCATGCAAATGGCTCGACCAAGAACAGGGGCAAGGGACTTCACAGCTGTGGTACTGCAGTATGAGCTAGTAGTTGCATTTTGAAAACATACTTCCAGATGTAAAAAACCAGTGAAACAAAACCTAAAAGGTGTCCTACTTCTACCTAGTGACGGACACTCTCCAGCTATGCCAAATGCTGCAAGTTCCCCCAGCCTCCTGACAGAGCAGTCAGAAGCCACCTCCATTTCCATTAGCCTATAGGTAGAGAAAGGCTGATGGAATCGTCCCAAGCAATCAACTTGGAAAATATCTGCCAGAGCAAAGTTTAATTTAGCACACCCTACACAATATTTATAGAGCAAATCTATGAATGTTGCTTGAGCCATTTAAAGTCTGGAGACTAAATTCTCTTTTCTGTATGTTTATTCTGACTTTCTCCAACTGTTCTTCTTACTTGACAGTGCCTAATTGGCAGCCAGCCATGAAAGCTGTTGTCTAATTACACAACATATCATGATCTTACAGCCCTACAGATAAGGCTTTACTGCAGCATAAACAGATTTTAACCACTAGCATATGAGAAAAAGAACATTAGCCCTTGAATTAGAATATTTCAGTGTCTTGTGTGTCAATAGTAACTATTATTCGTTTAGGAAAGCATGGTTTTGAAAGAGGAACTTGTATTAGCGATTAAATATAGCCTCTAATCTTAAACAGGCTGCAGTTTAGTGGGCTGGCTGGCTAAACCTTTACCCATGGCAGAAACCTATTCATATGTAATTACATACTGTAGACTATCTTAAGGATACAACCTATTTGCACGGAAATCAGTCCAGCTGGGGATTATGGCAGTATCATGGTGGCACAGTTACATGTGACATTATGAAAAGCATAGATTTTGTGAATCACTTGCAACACTGCTACAGAGACACCCTTGAAATCAAGGCACAGTTAATACAGACGTAAATGGTCTCAGACTATGCACTTTTGGAGAAAACGCAATTTCACACTGCAGATTATGGTAACAATTACAGAAGAACGTTAAACTGTTTGACTTATCTTCCGCTAGAAAGATCCTAATTGTTTTGTATTTAAAGATGTACAGTAGGTCTGACATTGTGATACAAGTGCAGTTAGCAAGTCATAAGTTTTAAGATGATGGGAGTCCTTTCTTCACTGCACATACACTTAAGGGACGGGATACAACCATGTATAGTAACGGCATTGTTTTGCTTTTATATGAAACAAATTACATTCTCCTCTCTTTCAGCAGATACTCTGCAGATGTGACAATTAACCGTGACATCACCAAGAACACCAATTTTCTTTCTGATCAACTAACTAGAAAGCTAGGAAAAAAGAATCACACCCTGTAGTTGCAGGGGGTTATTCTTGCACATAGACTGAAAAAGTAGAAAGATGCGTATGTGCACGTCAGGGCATTCTATCTCTTGGCAAGATCTCGCAGAAGCTCATGCATGTGTGCAACACTATTGAACAAACACTATTGAACAGTTCTGCTAGCTGAGTGGGACTGCTCAGTTGAGTAGTTCCTTCTCCGAGTACACTTTTGTCAGACTGGCTCCCTTACAGCCTTTTCAGCAGCAATGTTCTACACAGAATGGCTGGTGTTCTCGGAGATGCACACACAGCTTTCAGAATCCCATTTCAGGGATGCTGTCCTCCTCCACAAAGTAATCTAAGAAATACAGTGCTAGGATGTCATTCCACACAAATTCATCAAAGTGAAGCCTTCATCACAGCTCTGTTTTCCAAGAATTTGGCTTTCTATGAAACATAGAAAGGGAGGTGGTAAGATTCACCTGCTTTGACATCTAAAGCTTTTGCAAACATCAAGTGCGTGATAAAGTATGGAGTTGCAAGGTGGAGCAAGTCAAGTAGGGACATACGATACAGTAGCCCTCTCCTCCCTGTTTGTAAGCCTGTGTGATGCGTATTTAATAGAAATACAGCCAAATTAACAGTCACGTCTATCATACAGCAGGGCAACCTGCTGAAGTACTCCATACTTTACACATCAGCTAAGCAGGGATCAACTTGAGTCACATCAAGTTGTTTTCATTTAACAGAAGATTTATCCCCAGGTTTATCTGGATTTATGTATAACAACCCAACAACCGAAACATGGTTCTCCACCGTTGAAGCAAGTCGGAAAGTTTCCTCCACCACTTGCGTAACAGTTTACTTTCTCAGCATGCTGCTTTAGAGGGATGCAGTCACTGAAGAGTTACAGTGCAATATACTGTGATTTACTACAGTTACTTCAACTTGAGATTGCACAGGCAGGAAAACCGAATAAAGGTTACATTTCTAGCACTGACAGCCAAAAATACATTACCAGCAGCAGGCTATTATTAAAAGCCTAATTAGTGCTAGAGAAAAGCTCGGAACTTCAGCCATGGAAGCAGCCGTATGACTTTTACTTTGAAATAATTTCTTTTTAAAAAAATTGACAATGAAACGCGTGTGAGGTCTGTGCGAACCCAGCCCCAGATGTTTACCATGGAGCGGGTAGCGGCGGAGCGGCGCGGCTGCCCGGGAGCGGCGCGGCGCGGCGGCGGGGCGCAGCGCGCACCAGCATCGCCTCACCGCGGGCGGCTGCGCGGCCGCGCACCGGCTTACTGCGCCCGCCGGGCACCCCCGCGGCAGAGAGCCAAAAGCCCAGCCCGAAGGAAGAACAACAGAAATCCACCCCAACCCCGTTCCGGGCTCGGGGAGGAGGGAGCGAGGAGCAGACAGCTCCGGTGCGGGTCGGGGAGAGGAGCGTGTGTGTGCGCGCGGGGGGAAATCGATGCATTGTTTCAATATAGAGTTCTCGTCGAGGCACTTTAATGACAGGGGATAATGATTTTCAGATTCGGGAGACAATGCCCCCACCCCCACCCCCCCCCCCGCACTCCGCGCCACATCCTTACAAATCTTTCTAATTTGCTCCTCTGCCAGGCAGAGAACCTCGCTGCGCTCGGCAGGGCCATTTGCAGCACAAATGTAACGGCAGAGATCTGCTGATAGGGGCTGGCGGGGAGCGGCGCCCCGGTGGAGCCCACCCCGCCGAGGCATCACCCTCCCCGGCGAGAGGGCTGCGGGGGCTGCCGGGGCCGGGGGAACGGGGCTGCCGGCGCCGCCCGGGCCGGCAGCGCGGCGGCAGAGCGGTACTTACTGAAGGGGCAGTTCTCCTTCTTGGTGCCGCTGACCTTGCCGTTCTTCTCGATCTTGAGAAAATACTTGTTGTAAGAGTAGAGCTTCCTCTTGCGCACGTCTCCTTGGAGGTGATTGTAGCTCCGCACGTGTCTCCCCGCACTGGAAGGAGAGGAGAAGGACGAGGGGAAGGAGGAGGATGATGAAGAAGAAGAGTTGGTGGCCTCCGGGGACAGCATGTCCTGGCCGAGGTCATGGCAGGTGACAGGCACGGAAGACACCAAGAAGAGCAGCAGCAAGCAGCAACAAGGCAGGTGGGAAAAGGCTGAGGCACCATTTGTCAGTATCCATTTGCACATTGTACTGAAACTCTGGGCGCTGGAAAATGTCTTATCAAATGAAACATACTGGAAGGGTAAAACCTGGTAAAAGGCAAGTGGAGAGCCGGTGGTTGCTGCTTCTGGTTAGATCCCTCTGAGCTCTGATCTGGCCTGAAGTAAGTGCACCAACATCCATAACTCAGGGGACAGATCGCCTCAGAAGTTGCTGCCTTTTAATCCTTCGAGTCCTCCCTCAGAAAAAAGAGCTGTTGGTTTTTTTTGGGGGGGTTGCTGTGGTTAATCCTCTTTCCTTTTTCTCTTCCCCACCCCACCCCCCCACATACACACACACTCCCCAACCTGGTTTGAGACTTCCCAGTAGTTATTTTGTTCTCTTCCTCACTCCTTTCTTCACCATCTTAGATGCAGAAAGGTCTGAAAAATAGATGACAGCAAAGTGAACAACAACAACAACAACAGCAAAAATAAATAACCAGCGGAAAGGGGTGCTGGAAGGGATTTTTCACACATACCCCTTTACACACACACGCACTCACACTTTGTGGCTTTGCACCTTCTTCTGATCCCCACCCCCTCGCCTTTTTGCAAATCCCAAACCAGTTGCACAACTCGTCCTTTCTCACTGACAACCCCAGAGGAGGCAGTTTCTTTGTTTTGCTTTGAATTCTCCAGAACAGTATTAAAAAAAAAAAAAAAATCCGGAGAGAGAGAGGAGCGGGGGAAAAATCCCAACTCGTCTCCCCCCCTTTCCCTTCCTTTCCCTCCCCCTCTGGTTGTAAACAGGTTGGAAGCTGTAGCCTAAATGTCAGCGATTACAAGTCAGAGGTGGGATGTGCCTCTGGTGGTCAGCCCTTATTTGCAGGGGGTCAAGCAGCGGTGGGACATCTGAAACCCTTTCGCAGTTGCAGCCAGCGGTGCCTGCTGCGGAGGGAGCCCCGGGAGCTGCCCCCGCTTCCTCCCGGGCCGCGGCAGCCGCCGCCGCCGCCCTCGGCTCGCTGCTAATTGCTCCTAAAGCCTTCTCCTCCGAGCGACGGCCACCAGCATGGCTCGGAGACTCATGCTTTACTAATTTCCCTGTCTTCCAGGCTGAACCAATCCCCTCTAGGGAGGCTACACTCCCCCCATCCCCCCCCCCCCCCCCCCCCCCCCAAAAAAAAAAAAAAGTTTTCTAGCGGAGGATTTTATTTTATTTTTTGGCAGTGAAGTGCTTGAGAAAGCCACCTGGAGCTTGTTGCCTGCTAGATCTCCCCCTCCCTTCCCCCCCGCACGCTGGAGGAGGGGTGGGGTGGAGAGGTTGGAAAGAAGTATATACTACAGGCAGACCCTGGAAAAGCAGATTATATGCTGGTCAGAGAGAGTAAAAAGGGAAGAGACATAATTAGCTCCTTTTCCTTCTTTGCCAGCTTCCATGGAGGTCTTTCTCCCTCCTTTAATGAATCACTGATTTCTCGCTTCCGTTGCTGAAATAAAAAGTTCACACTTTAGCCTTCTCTTCCTTTTAAGCCTCTCAAGATTTATTGTGCCTCTTTCCCCACCCTCACCCTCCTTGTCTCAGAAGAAATCAGGGCCCTAAATGACCATTTTCTAATTACTAACATGAGTCATTTACTGAATCACGCGTCCGACTTCAAAGCAAAAGGGGCTTTATTGGGTTTGCAAAGGTTTCCCCATAAAATCGGTCTGAATATTTTGCCTTTCTTTTTTTTTTTTAGCTAATGCAGTTTCATTTGCCAGAAAGCAACAAATTTTCCATTTTCAAGGCTATTTTAAAGCGATGTTTTCAAGCTATTATTTTTCTGGAGGGGCATATGTTGTTTTTTTCCTTTGATTCCATCTCTCCTAATGGATTTGCCATTTCACATACTGTTATGACAGATTCATATTTATAGCCCATCACTGAACTGTCAACTTTCCCAATAATTAACAGGCTTCTTCTGTATGATCTTTTAACACAAGAGTAAGGGATCAGGGACTGACAGGACACGAGCAGCATGCGAGACATTAAATTTTGGTTTAGAATATAGTACTGTCGAATGACTGTTTTGGAAAGCAAGTAGGAGGATCATTTGCTAGGAGAATAGAGTAGCGGAGAAGTGAAGCGGTACAAAAACACAGTGAGTAGCTCAGTACGTAAAACCAGAACTTTTTTGAAACAGGCAGTTTAATAACACATATCAGTGGAATGCAATGGAAAACCACCTATGCTATTAGAATCATAGAATGGTTTGGGTTGGAAGGGACCTTAAAGATCATCTAGTTCCACCTCCCTGCCATGGATTTACATTTGGTAGTTGGAGAAAAATCTTAATTGAAACAACAGAAAATGTAGAAAAGAGTAAACAGTTCTAGAATTAAACTCATTCCTTAGATTGGGATGTTAAATATATTGTTAACTTCACAACAGAAATTAGAAATGATTTTCTCCAATTATGGTGTTTATTCTGGAGAAAGCTGGCTCCTAAATTTATGTGTTCAGCTTCTGGGGGTGACATTTAAACAGCCTTAAAAATGAAACCATTTAATGTTAGAATCAATATGTTTTATGATGTTGTTTATGGTACTTCAGAGTATTTATTCTGCATGTACTTGCACTGAGTGCAAAGCATTTCGGATTTTTTTTTTTTTGTGTGTGAATCTGATTTAGGCTTTCCTTTTGTGGCAACTAATAAAAAAAAATAAAATCAAAATGAAAACCAAAAGCCTACTTTTTGGTGAATGCCTGACAGCTTACATGTGTGTCTGCAGAGCTGATGTCAATGTTTGCTTGCAGTCTAGGTCATGAAGGGTGCAACGCATTGTTTCTGAAATCGGAGTTCTTTGGATTAAATAATAAAAAATTACTATAGTGTCTTAAAATTATACTTTTGAAGAAACCTTTCATTTTTTTTTTCCTTTTTCCTGCGCAGTGCTGAAAAATACAATGAATAGACATTTTAGGATCTCTGGTGGCAGGAGAAAATAGTTTGGGGGTCAAACAGATATATTTAACCCCTACTCATTAGAAAATAGGTGGTGTCTTGAATTTACTCTAGAAGAGTTCTGCTTAAACCTATTTCTAACTTGCGGTAGGCTCTGTGTTCGTTGTAAGATCTTGTGGTTAAGAACAAAACCCACATATTGGAAATTCGTATTAAATCTGCTTCTCGCAGGTGCAATATTCAGTGCAGTACTTAAAACTGCTACAACTCACAGAGTCCTTTTTCTATCCCGTGTGATGACAGGGAGGGCATTTACAAAACAGAGACCAAATGAAAAGCTGACATAGCTTTTTAGATTATATCTCATTCTTTTTTCTACTTTCTGTATAGCCTTTCTTTTATAGCACAGTTGAATCCCTAAATACCCCACTACTTTGTATTGTCAGGTCACCTCTTGGGTTAGCCTGAGAAAGCCTGAGAAAAGTTCCGCAGGAAAGATGCACTATTTAACGGAATTCAATCTGTCCCAATAGATTTGAATCACTAACATAAATGTATGAATGTAGATTATATCTCTGTAATGAGGCCTGAATCATTCTCAGTTACTTCAAAGGACTGAAATTCAACCTTCCTTTTTAGCAGCAACAATCAGACCTTAATGGGTTCCTTTATTAATTGTTCCATTGCTAAGCTTGAAAAGCAGCTACCTTCCGTACAGGTCCTAGACTAGAAATGGTACCTGCTGTTTCTAAAACAGTGTTTCTGTTTTGCTTTTTACCATTCTAAGGTCTGTGAAAAGTTTCCTGAGCTGCAGTTTTATAAATGCTGAATTACACTGACCTGTCCAGAATGAAATAAAGAAAATGTTTTGTAAAAAATGTGCAAAAAGGTAGAAAATATATTTTAAGGATTTTCTTTTCAGGCTGTTTTCTTTCCAAAGAATGTTCAGGGAAATGAATTGTGCAGGTGAATTTTAATGAAAAATAGTCTAAAGAAAATATTTTTTTATACTTGTAGCAATAGCTTATGTCCTGTTCTTGTCTTTTGATCAGTAAGCGGGGATGTTTTGGGGCTTTTTTGTTTGTGTTGGGTTTGGTTTTTTCCCCTTGTTAAGTAGATGACTTGACTCAGAGAAAGACTATTTTAAGGTGGTTGGAATCATAACATCATACAATGGTTAAGGTTGGAAGGGACCTTAAAGATCATCTAGTTCCAAACCCATTGCCATGGAATAGATTTTGCTTTGTATGATTTCCTTCAAGCAAGGCATTATCTTTTCTGATGCTGTAAATAAATTCTGTCTATGCCTTTGAGTGTTAATATAACCAACTCACTCTCAGATGACACCAGCCCCTCAGTTTGGTTTGCTAGAGAACAATCATGAACATTAGCTGTTTGCAGTATAATGAAAGATGCACATGCATCTTCTGGTCATGGGACCCAATTCTGTTCTTACTCAATGCATTGGGAAATTTGCCAATTTCACTGAGAGAGATTTAGGCCAGGAATGTCACTGCCAGAGAGGTAGCTCTGCCAGAAATGAGGCGAGGAATGCCAAATGCCAGTGACAGCTCAGTTGCCTGTCTGTATGTCAGTTCTGAACTGCAGAACTTGGCAGTGTTGTAAAACACTGGTCGTGGTTATAAAGAAAAGGCAGTGGCACATAGTGTCCACAATCACCAGCCAACAATGACACAAGCTGTTTGATTTGAGATGCAGTGCTACTTGCTGAAATCTTTACACTGTGAAGTTGATGCCCACCAACAATGAGGACTGAAGGCCACAGCATTTTATCTGAATGGTGTGTCTGAAAGCTTGAGAAAAAAGTCATTGTTACAGCTGTTTAGTTCTGAAAAATCTGCAAAATCACCATCATTGTATTTGTTTCTATTTTTCTCCATTTCCAAGTACCTCCATGTCATTTAAAAAGTGCCAAAATACTAGTATTATTCTAATTTTATGCATAGAATGAGGTATAAAATAAATCCTTAAATTCTCAAAGATCAAGACTGAAGGTGGCATAACTCACCTGTGTGTATGAAGCTGGACTAAGACATATAAAATCACAATAATATTTTAGCTGCCTGCAATGGGATTCAGTAGTGTGTGGCGCGTACTCCTGGGATTCTCTATGCACGCTCCTTTCCAGTTAAGCATCCAAAACTGAAGAAGTCCTCGAGCAGAGTTTGGCAGAGATTAATAAAATGCTTGTTTTAGCATTTCTTTTTATATTTCAAAACTACTTGCGTTTCTAGGTCAGACATAACAACAGGCATGTGCAAAATGAGACTGAGATAACCAAAATGTAGCTCAACCAGACCTAGTTCCACCCAGAATTGCTAGTGAGAATAGCTAAGAGCCCTGGCTAGGCTGAGGGTAGTCCTCAAGAGGAGTAAGGTGGTACTCACCCTGTGAGGTCTGGTGGAAGAATGAAGAGTGTGCTGGGCTAGCAATGCCAGAATAGCTGGAATATACCCTATTTTACATTTTTCCTTTAAGAACCAGGGTTAAAATATGGCAGCTCTCAGGACTGCACAGGTTATCTTCTATGTGAACAGACATATAAATCATTAGACCAGGCAGGATTTAACCCATTAATTAAATTAGTAGTATGTGTTTCTCTTTCATGGATGTATTGGCAAAACTGTCTGGTGTTCTTCAAGCAGACAATTGTTTATTCTTCTTAAAATGCTAATTATGGCTATTGTCTTAGAATATGTTTATCGTTATGCTATGTCTGATGAAGAAATTACAAAGCTTTGTATGACATTTGAAAATATCTGTATGATTTTTGTTTGATAAATACAGCTATTAAAAAAAAAGAACAAACAAGTAAAAAAATGCATTCTATGGAGGTCAGCTAGAGGAGACTACAGACCCCCAGACATTGCGCGGCAGTGCCATAAATAGCTATGTGTGTGGGTTGGACACTGATGGTGTTTAGTAATGGTCTGCTGGCAGCCAGTTTTGCATACTCTGTGGCACAAACATAATTAAAAAGGCAATATTTTCAAGGAGTTACTTTAATCTTTGAGGACTTGTTTTTCTTTCTCATTTCATACAGAACTACCATGAATTCAGGCCACTTAAATACTCCTATAAATATGAATGATTGAGAACAAAATTGTCAGAAGCTGCCAGGAAGAGGCAAATGTCAGTCAGGTCTTTGCAGATTCTTTCTTTTTTTTTTTTTTTTTCTTTCCCCATACAGTCTCATCCAAGCCTATGTCTTCCATGTGCAAACCTACCAGGACTGAGGAAATACTTTGTGTGTCTGATATACCCTCCCTCCACATAAACCTATACACCTGTGACTTTTCATTGTAATGGATAATGCTGATGGTAACTCATTTTTTCCCCCCATACTGGTTATTCTAACTGTTTATACAACTTTTAAAGATAGGCTATAAACTTTTTTTTAATAATCATCCCCAGGATTCAAACCTTCAGCAGAAACAAGGTGTTGGCATATTTGTGACATTGTAGCTCCTGTTGCCTGAAGGAAACTTTACAGAAATGGAGATGATTTGGTACTTAAATGTCATCTTTGTATCTTTGAGCTGTATCTATTAATTTAATTAGAAAGGTCTTTGTGTGGCTTGTAACTGAGACAAACCCAAAAGAGTTATACAGGCTTTTTTATGAACAGAAGTGTGTACCCTGAAAGGTGCTAACTGCCCAGTACTGGGATCCAACCAAGATCCCTTTTGGAAACACAACAAAGCCAAACCAAAACTCCGCAGCTCTGCTAGGCTCCATCCTCCTTGAGTGCTACTGGAAGAGGCTGAAGAAGTCACTTCTAGGCATTGCTTGGAGAGCTGTTTGAAACAGAGCTGACAGCTAGGAGCATCAGCCCAACAGCTGAACACGCTTGCCTCACCACAGGCAACCAGGGTAGCCAGCTGGGCTCCCTCTGAGCTGGTTAATAGCTCACACATTGCAGGGGGAGCTCACACACTGCCTTTTCTTTGTCAGCTAATTTGTAGCAGTCACTGGAATTACTTCTGTGAGTAAGCACCTCACAGGGAGAGGAAGGGTGACGGAAGCGAGCCCTTTGCTAGCAGAGAAGCGTGGGACAGGGTTGGGAAGCAAGGCACAGCTCCCCTTGCCCCCTCTGAGCGGGTTGTGCTAGAGCTGCTGCAAGCTGCCTTCCCACCTCTGGCATCAGCCGGGAGATACGTAGCACTGGATCTCTTGCAGAGTACATTCCACCTGTGGTTCTACCCCTGTGCAGTGTTGGACACCACCTTTCCACAGACCATACCTCCTTAATATATGGGACAGACATGTCTCATCGAAGAAACCGTGAAGACAAAAAGGAAATGTGGCGTCAGCTCAAATATACGGGATTCTTTCCTAAGCACTTCATAGCTTAGGTCATCCTAGCACTCTTATTATGAGGAAGAACACCATGACTCAGCTGTAACTGCCAAACTAGATACCCCTTACTATTTAGTCCTGGATTTCAAAAAGGACAGCCAGGTTATACGGCTCTTCTAGGCTCACACATTGTTCTAGGCTCTGTATCAAAGATGGGTCCCTCAAAGTTGGCTTATGATTCAGTTGTGATCTTATGATTTTTTTCTGTTACTGCATACTCTCCAGCTTTTGATTATGGTTTCACAAAGACAGCTTAATTAGTTCTATATTTATTAGCAGATTGTTTAGCTTTTTATTAAGATCAAAACACAGAGACAAAGGATAACAATATGGTATCTTCTTCCTAGCATTATTTAAAATGTTTACAGCATGTTAAAGATTTAAGCAACTCTCTGAAGATCAGTCATCCATTCTGCAAGGCTTAAAGAGATTATTTTTCTTTACGGCATATGGGTAACAACTGGCCACACAGATCCAAATTATTGCAGATTTTAGCCATGTTGCCAGTTACTGATGATAATGATTAGCTCCTAAATGTCAGAATCAGTAAACCTGACATCACGTTTCATGTGTCCTGCATGTAATTAAAAGCAAAGAACTTTGAAAATGACACACATATTGTTTTTTGCATGCCAATAATTGGTAAAATACCTTCCTTGGGTATTTCTAAATAATAAAAAAACTGCTGTAGTTTTTTTTTTTTTTCAGTGCAGCTCAGGGATATGTGCCCCCTAAACCAGGCTGGAATTTGCCAAACCAAGAGACTTTACTGATCATAACAAGCAGTAGAAGCCCGTGTATATGGTATAAACTCATTCTGACCAGTTTTCAAAAGCACAGAAGAGCTTCTTACACCCAAAGAATGGAGGGAGGAAGCCAAAGAAGGAAGGATGCTGCCATTTCTTTCTCTTCTACTCTGCCTGTGATGCTGCCTTGCCTCTGGTATTCCCTCCAGCCTCGAATCAACAAGTTATCCTATTCACATGGTTGCTGGGAAAAAAATATCAGACTGGAACCCTGTTTGTGTATCTGAATGATAGAAATATAAACAGCAAAGAGCAAGTTACTTAGTTGTGTTGACTTGTCTGTGGAAAAGCACTAAATACAAAATGCTGTCTAAGCAGAAGAGAGCATATGGAAGGGCTGAATAGATAGGCTAACCTACAATATCCACAGATGATTCAGGAGTAAAAATATTTGCTTCATTTCTGAGGCATTCAACACTAGTGCTTTTAATGTCTTCTGAACATCTGTGAGTCTGCTGTACAAATGATTTAATACGACAGTGGTGACCCTTGCTTCAGCCTGCCCCAGGTCAGCTTTGCTTGTTGGTGTTTGTGTCTGACATACACCGAAAGGCAGAAAACTCTTCAAATAATTAACAATTCTATTAGTTAGTTAGATAGTAAAGTGGCAGGTAAATGCTCCCTACAAAAGCTCTAAGCATGAGAGACAGCTAGTTAGATTCATGGTTACTGAGGGGTGATTAGTCAGAAATTTTTTAAAAAGCATTTACAAATAACATATTAACTCAGACCATACAATTTAGTTGCCAGTCTTTCTGGTCCTGGTTCCCTATGGACATACATTCAAATCTGTCAACAAATCATCATCATCAGATTAGCCACCACAAACCAGCGCTCTTAGGAATGGGCACTGTGCGAGAAAAAGTTTTCTTCTCTACAGTTTGCAGTAAAAGGTGCCTCTCCTGAAGCCTAAGACTGGGAGCTTAGGCACAGCTCCACTGGGCAAGTTGCTTCCTGGTTACCTTGAGAAGAAATGTCCCGGACTATGTCCATCTGGGACTTCTAACAAAAGGAAATCAATCAACATCAGCTAATGTGTAAAAATTATCGTCCTCTACAACAGGAGAATGTGCAAGCTGTATCTATGAAGAGATAATTAGTGAGGTTAAGGTCAGGGAAATAAATGCAAGTCGACTCACCAAATCATGACGTAGAAAACTATCCATAACTAAGACCCTCTGATCTATTAGCAATCCTTAAGCAAAACTGGGCTTGGCCCTACAGAACTTTGAGGCGTTTGCCAGCCATCTAGATGATTTCTTACACCTGTGCTTAAGCACCTGCATATTCCAATAAATTTCAATATGACAGCACGTATGTTCAAATCTACATGTATTTAAATGCTCTTAGGGCAGATTTATTCAGCTTTTCCTACTCAGACTTTCAGCTGAGACTACTCAGACTTTCAGCTTATAAAAAGTTCCTCAGGTGTGGAATTATTTTAGAAATCTGGGTATCAAGAATGAGATTATTGAGTTCTAAAGGATTAAAACCTACTCAAAATGTGAGGAAAAAACCCCATTTTTGAATGGTTCTTTTCAGGTCTGAAAGATTACTAACGTTTTCCTAACTGGAAAAAAAATGGTAGCAAAGTAGCTGCTGTGTGTCCTCTCAGGAAGAAGTCATTATTATGGACACAATGTTCAGTCCTTTTGATAAGCATTACCAGGAATCAGTAGTTGTATGATCTTTTCCATGGGAAGTTTCAACAGTAGGTTAGAAGGAAATTTGTTAGGTTGTTCTAGGTGGACCTGATCTGGTGCAGGGATCAATTTAGATGATTGATGGATTCTTTTCCTGTATTTTTTGTGATTTTGAATAAAACAAATAGATCTCAATTGAAAGCTTAACAAAAATGCTTGCATTACTAAGTGACATCTCCAGCAAAACTACAACGTAAGCAACAGAGCAAGCTCTCTCATCCTTTCACAATAATTTATTTTCCATTTCTTTTCATGAGGATCCTTTCTCTCTCTAATTCTGCAAAACTTAGAGAATAAACAGGACTCAAATTTCAGTTGGTTCTGGCCAGCTGACTTTAACAGATTCTGTGTGGTTTTCCTGCATTGACCAAACTGCAGAAAATATATCAGGGTGTGGCAATTCTAGAAATTCCCTGAAAATTCCCAGTGTAGACTAAGGAAGACAGTAATTAATGCTAATTCTATGTATGCTGATTTTTTACATTCTTCCTGTATTTTCTCCAGTGTAGTGTATTTGTGTCATGGGTTCACATCCAGTAGGAGTTTGATTTAGCAGTTTGTTTTACACAGTGCACTAAATACCTGTCAGACAGTATGACTATTTGATCACTTTTGAGTGAAAAAAAATCAATAGCATAGCATGAAAAGCCTTCTAATTTTATTTCTTATCCTTGTGCTTTTTTGGTGATGGTATGCATTCATATAGAGGGTTTGCTCTCTGGTAAAAAAAAAAAAAAAGAAAAGAATGCTAACAATCCATTAAATTCTGGGATACAAATTTCCCCTAGATTAAAAATGACATTTCCTTTAAGTACTGGGGTTTTTTTGGGGTTTTTTTTGTTTTGTTTTTGTTCCCCCCCTCCCCATAATAATTGCTGGGTGATTTTGATTTAGAAAGACAAGTGAACAACATTTAAAGTCTTCAAGACTCACTATTGCATTGCTGTAACATGAATAACTTTGCTTGTTAAGTGAACATTTGTAACCAATTATTCTGAAGAATGCATCCTTACAGCTGACAAAAAGAGGACCTCTTCAGCTACCCTTGTTCCTCTGTGTTGGACACTGGGCTGCTGTGGCAGTGGTAAGTAGAAGCTATATGTGCATGTGCTTGGTGCACCAAGGTACTTAGCTGGGGATGGTGGTAGCAGAGGACAGGTAGACTAAGTTTCTTTTACTCCTCTGGTGCTGAGTTAGAGGAACATATCTTTTGCTGCTGCTATTATTAACCTTCATGAGAGGCTATCTGAGTGCGAAGGGCTGCTTCTGTCATGATGCTGTTTACTTGTCACCCTTACTCATGGCTGTGTTAACAATCTAGGTCTTGTAAATGGTCCAAGACCAGTTCTGCAGCCTGTTTACTTGTAGAGCTCCTGCTGATTCTAAATTATGTCAAAAATATAACCATGTTAATTTTGTAAAACAATTAACTGTATAAATACTCCATCAGTCTGAGGTAGTCTTGTTGTCTGCTACCGAGCCATATGTTGTGCTATTTTCTGTATAGATAAAAGATGTAAATAACAGGGAACTATACCTAGAATTGTATAACCAGATAGTCAGCATTTAAACAAATAATTCAATCGTTAAAACTCAGGAAGTTGTAATTTATACTGCCACAAATCCTGACTGAATCAACCTCTTCAGAAATGTGTGTGTGTATATGCATACCCTCACTCCCCACCCCTTCCACCGACAGCTTTTTGCACGATTCTTGATATTAGCTGTAATAAAGATGACAGCAGGTTAAGGTATTAAGGACCTGAACTAGACATGGACAGCGTTTGACTCATGTCAGCTTAGTTACTGATTATGCCTTTACATGACTGTCAGAATGCAATTTCTTCCTGATAAGTGCAAGATATCTAAAACATTCATCCTACATATTTTTATGGGAAAACATACGAATTACAAAGTTAGAATCTGAACTGAAGCACCAAAAGTTGCTGGAGGTCTGGAGACATCATCGTGTCTACAAGTGAGCTCCTGCTTCTGTGCGATATAACAACCATGAGAATCTGCTCATAATTAAGGATTACGGCACTTTGATGTTCACCATCACAGTCCATCAGTATCAGATGCTTGGCTCCTCTAAAAGAAGCTATAGCCTGTTGCATCTACATCGTTGCCTGTATACCTAAGAGAAAACATTCCACCTGCCTAACACTCTGTTGGAGACCTAGATGTTGTTTCTGTACTAAAGAAAGATGCCTTCTCCTTTGAATTTATAGACACTTCAGGTAAATCTTCTTTGTTCAAGTGAAGTATGAATCCGCATTTTGAAACAGAGGTGAAAGCACAAGTGGTGATCGCTTTTCATCCACAGGTTCTTATTAATATGATGGGACTCTTTGATTTCAGTCCCTCTGCCTGAAGTGGATTTATGTTCACATCTCCAGTCCAACAATATGCTTGAGTGATGTTAGGTGAAATGATCTTTCTTCTTCCTAAATTCTAATCTTGGGCTTTTTTTTTTTTTTTCCTTTTTTTTTTTTTCCTTTTTTTTTTTTTTCACATTGCATGCACTCATGTCCAGAAAAACACCCACTGTGGCATAGGGTTAAAGCTTCCCTCTTAAAATAAAGATCTTGGTTCCAGTCATTACTCCATGGTATGTTTATGCATTTTATGACTGCCTAATGCAAAATAAATAAGCAGCAGTTCAAGCAGGCACTGAAATTCAAGTTTCTCTTCTCCCAGGTATGATTATTAACACCCATTAGATTGAATTCCTCATGGAAATAAGCAGATTCCAGCAGGACATGTGCTTACACCATGATATAAGGTCTGCACTAGTGTGCAGAGTTGCTTGGTCCTCTCCAGTCTTAAGTGCTTAGGTGCATTTTTACATAGAAGAAGTTGATCTGTAGGTGCCAACGCACCTTTGTCGAAGCCTAGGCCCCTATGAACTCTGAGCAAAGGTTTTCAAAAGTTCAGTTGATTAGATGTGTAAGTCTGCCTTAGATCCCATTTTGGATACTGCAAATAGTGTTACGTTATTTGCCCAAACTATATTTTGCCTTCAGAAAGGATAGGATGACAGTAAAAAACCAATACAATTTAACTATGAGACCATTATCAAGACATCTCAAAATCCTTTTCAGAGGAAATCCGCATTACATACTGTGAAACTAAGGTGCAAATTCTGGAAGTGACTTGCTGAAGGCAAGAAGTCCAGTAGCAGAGGCAAGAGCCAAATCTTCAGAATCTGAGTCTGCTACTCCATCTCTGCAGCAAATTCTTTCTTCCCACATAGGGTTCACTTACTTGGGATTGTAAAATAACTAACAAAATAAGATCTTGCTCATCTCCTTATTTGTTCATTTGCTATTTTGCTCATCTGATGTAGTTTCAACTTTTAAGAAATAAACTATTGAATTTGCTTCTCTATTTCTCAATTGCATCTTGCCTTTCTTTTTAAATTACTACCAGCTTTGTAGCTCTGTAGCTTTGTACATGGTAGGCTTTCTTTAAAATACGAAATAAAATTTACATCCGTTATTGATAAAGGTTTTATTTTTTTTCATAAACACAGAGCCAGGAGTAACTATTATGGCTATCAGACCCATCTTGCATTCTAATGTATGCTACAGAAAGATCCTCTTTCACATATCTATATTTCACAGGATTCCTGCGGCTAGTAAAATAACTTGTGGTTAAAAAGTAACTTTTCAGAAGCCTCCAACAGTGGATTCTAGTCAACACTGTGAGGAGGAACAAACTTCGAGTATGACGTTCACTGGCTTATGGACTAGAAATTCATGAATCTGTACAATAGCCTTAACCCCCCTAAAATCGAAATTGGAACAATCAAAACACGTTCCAGTTATATGAAGCAATTGGTGGCTAAGTCCAGGACATTTCTTTCTGGTTGAAATGTTGAAACTTCTATATTTTATTTTCTGCTCTTACTGTATTTTTTGAGTTTTTAAACTCGTCCATCAGTTATAAAGAACAAAAACTCAGACTAAAGAAAGTTCATAACTAACAGATACGCTTAGAAACAGATTTTCTCTCTCTCTTTGCTGTTTGTACCATGGGAAATTAGTTTTTAGCTCTGATGAAAGAAATCTGAATTTTGTGAATCTTATAGAATACTCCAGTTTTTCTTCATTGAAGCTAAAGGTAGCAGAACAGATTCTGTTGTAATTTTTGTCTCAAGTACTAGAGGTGTGGAAAATATTAATGTCATATAAGATGAGGGCTGACATTTATACATCACTGGTCTTTGTGTTAGTCAGAATGGAATTTAATAAGAAGTTGCAGTGAATCAGATCTTATAGTGCCAATTTTTCATATGCCATTTCCTTTAGAAAAACATACTTGCTTCATTTTCATGAAAAAAAAAAAAAGGAAGAAGAGAAATGGACACATCTAGGCTTATGGATTGTTCTGGAAATTTGAGATGTTAGATTTGGTTTTTATTTTCTTTTCATGAAAATCTTAGAGAGGAAATTTCTAAAGAGCAAAGAGAAGACCAAACAGCAGGTTTGTCTTTATTTAAAGTTTGTTGTTGATGTAAGATTGTAAGCAAACATTAGGAAAAAAGCACTCTGTATTAATTCCTTTCTAATGCTTTTGACTGCCATTTCCCAGTATGTCCCAGGTAGGTGCTGCTGTCATAACCTTCATGATTTAAATTCACACTCTGAAAGAAGCCCTACTCACACAAACAAGGATGTTTACAATTTCTGAGCCAAAGGTCTGTCACTTCAGCTGGAAAAGGTCTCTGTTAATATCAGTGTTTTCTGGATCAGTCTAACAATATGGTAATTTGAGGTTCTGTACAAGCCTTTGCAAGCCTGTTGTTAGTTGTTGCAGTAATGTAACTCTGTTGGCGAATCTTGACATTCTGTGCCAATCTCAAGATTTCAGAGAGTTTCCGCTGTATGGCTGGCCTGCCATCCTGTTGGCCAAAGTCCCCTGTAGCTGCAAGAACAGTAACCACAGAAAAGGCATTGACAGGGAATCTGAAAGATTTGGAATGGAATTTGTTGTGAAGAATGGCTATTTTTACCCTCCTTCTCTCTTGTGGGTGATTGATGACAGATACACTACCAAGCACTTTAGTAGAGGGAAAGAATCTCATTCTTGCTTGAAGGTTGTCCAAGATATATCCAAGACAATATGCTAGAAGTTGCATGTCCATATAATAAATGATAAGTCTTGGCCCACAGAAGGACCTACATTTCCTGGGTGGATGACAGAAGCAATTGTTATTTAAGTACTATAGTCCACCTTCATAAAAAAAAAAAAAAAAAAAAAAAAGATGACTTAAGCTGTTACATGCAGTTTTATTCTTGACCAGTATCATGGCCAAAGGGTACACTGTGCACATCTTTGATGCAGGACTGTTTTAAAGAAACTTGAGACCACAGTAATGGGCGGCACTTTTAGGACAGGACCTATAAATCTTTGGAGAGATTGAAGATACCAGAGGTTGGGAACACCACAGCATGTTCTCTTTGTCTCAGAATTGGTTCGGTGCTGACAGTCTGAGAAACATTTTTTATTGCTTCTTTGAAACACTGCCCAACTTTCTTTGCCATGCTGGCACAATTTGAGTCAAAAGAGCCATGCAAGCTTGACTTTTTCATTCAAGGAAGGTCACAGAGGTAATTTATGCAGCTTTGGCTGTGACAGTGGTGTCACTGTTACCCAGAAGAGTCTAGTCCCTTAAAGCACCTGTTGTAATTGATGGCTATATGTTTTCTTTTATATGTCTCTAAAGACAACAAGCAGAATTGTTCTAGCCTCTGAAGCCTGTTACTGGTTGAAAATATACTAAATCAATCTCTTTACTGTTTGTTTATAACCATATACCTTAAGTCACAAAGTATTCAATAGAAGTGGATTAATTTGAAAGGATTGGCTGTATCAGTCCTAAAAGTACACCTTTAACTGAATGGCTGCTGCTCACTGTACAGGCACAGACTTCCTTTCGAGTTTCTTTTCCCTTAAAATCCAACTTTAACATGAAGGGGCAATTTGCCTTGTTGTAGCCCAAGTGGGATTTCCTACTTAAAAGTGTCCAAACAAACAAATAACTAGACAGTACCAACACAAAAGCCCGTTGAAAAACATCGCATGCATGGAGCTTACTGAATGACTGTAAGTCTTTTTTGATCTTTCAGCATGGACCTCTGAACCCAACAAAATAAACAACCCGGATTATGTCCTAATTGCTCCTAGCAAGCAGAGCTGCAACACCTGGGTGTGTGGTTTCCCTTTATAAATTAAAAGGTCAAACTAGCCCCTCCTCCCTTTAGGAAAACATCCTGTGCCTATGCTTTCAGTGGCCTTAGGCAGCTAATCAGTTTTGTGCCAGTGGGTTAGTTGTGTGTGAGGGTGTCTAGTTTGAATGTATTTCCAGCCCGCCCCCGTATTTTATTCTCTGCTGCTGGTTTCCTTTGAAAACATTCTTACTATTTAAACATTAAAGGGGTGATGCTTAATAAATTGGAGCCCTTTCCCATCAAGCTCTGAGCTCTGAAAGAATATGATGAGTTTAGTCTGAATAAACTGATGTGATCTGCATAAATAGCTATACTAGTGTATGTAAGGTACTTTGCCTCCTTGGGTCTATAAGCAAAGACTCACGCAGTGGGGATGAATTCCCAATCCCATCAGTCTGCTGTAAGAGAATTAAAATAAGAAGGGGAAAAAAAATTTCTTAATCAGAAAACAGCGAAAAGGTAAGAAACTAACTTGAATTAAACAGAAAGTTGAAATGAGTGTGAAAATGCTCTCTGGGTTACCATCTCATAGCATTTCCTTTCCAGCAAGCTTGAAATAAGCAACTGAAGGTAGAAGGGAGCTCTGTAAAACCATGTCTACCTTCCCACATTTCATTTAGACTCTCTTTCAAAGTGCATGTTGTTCTTTTCTGTTGGTAGGTCTAAAGTTAGGGTGATTGTACTGGGAAACACATGGCATGCTGCCACCATTTGTGTATTTTTTTTACAAAGGTAAAAACTTGTTATTGGATGGTAGTGTTGACAGTTTGCTTTTCCACTTCCTTAGTTAAAACCTGCTGGTCGTTCTGAGAGTACTGCAGACATGTTAAATTTTTAAAATAACCATTCTTACAGATTAGCATTTCTCTCTATGTGTGTTTTCAAAAAATAAACAATCAAACAGTCCATGTCCTGACATGGAAAATGAGAATATCATGGGTATGTATGTAGTGTTTGTATCTAACTCAGTTGAATACTGTGCCATAGTTGAAGTTCACAAAACCTTATGTAATACTAGTTGTGATATGCAGATAATAATAAAGTGGGGCTTTTGACTGATAAAGGGCATTTGTTCCTGAAAGATAATCACCTAAATAAATACCTAGATATAGCAGTTTTCTACTGGGGCTGCTAACAGAACAATGATTTTGAGAGTTACAGGTGACTACAGTGTCTGCCAAACAGTTGTACTGACATAACTTCATTTATTTTTAACGTGTAAGCCAGATGCAGAATGTTATAATAAACTGTCTCTGGATTGACTTGTTTTCTGAGTGTTTCTGTGGAAACCAAGTTTGCTGGTGGTGTGTCACAGACTGGATGCATTGGTTATCTAGGCCGGGTGACAAGGCATCTAGGCTTGGTGGGGTTACTTTTACTCCAGAGGTATTTGTTCAAATCTTTGAACTCTGTTATTGTTTCTATCCAGAGAAAACTTAGCTGGGGTGAGGGATGAATTTTGCTTCTTGAACAAAATAATCTAGGATATTGCAAGGTATACCTTAAAACCACAGTTCTAGGTCAACAAAACTTTTCTCAGGGAATGTCCACACCAAAATGCACAGGAACAGGGGAAAACAGTGGCAGATGAAATCTGTTTGAAGGTCATCAAGGTATTAATAATTTTTCATAATGTAAGGGTTCTTCATCGGCCTTCAGCTGGAAGATTCATAATCTAATTATCATGCCTGTGATCTAATTAATGCCTCTTTTATGCAATATAGAACCTGTTCTTAGGTATGGGGCAAGGGTGTGTGCATACATCTGTGTCTATACACTGTGTTGTGCCAAGCAGCTGCTGTAGCTGAGCTTGTAATGTCATCTTGCTTCTCTTTCTCTGAGCTACTTGTGCTACAGTGTCTTCCCATCCTTGTTTGCACTCAAGTTCTTTCTAAAGGCTCGTTCCTAACAATGACGATAATTAACGACTGTGTTTCAAGGCTTCCCAGTACATCCTGTCATTTCAGAGCCTGTCTTCTATACTGTAGGCTCTGAGAGGCAGTATTTGTTTTCATGTTTTGTCTTATGCAATGCCAAGCAATTCATTCTGTTCAACAAACAATAAAAGTGGGTGAAATTTTGCTCAGTTATACTTTTGCAAATCTTAAGCCTTTTAACTCCATATAGAGAGGAGCAAATGAATGTATTTCATGTGCATTGTCACACGTCAATATATACCTGTGCAAAGCAGAAGTCTATTAGATTTTAGAATGGGGAACTCATTTATTATAAGTCATGCAAAGCAGATGTTTCTCTTTACTGGCACAAGCAAATATTTTCTTTGGTAATCTAAAGCATTCTACATATTTTGTATCGCTTAAGGAAGAAAACCTCTTGCTGTTCCTTCTTCCCATCTTTACCACAGCTTCACACATTATGGTATTATAACCCAACATTGTGTGAGTAAATACAGCCCTCTCCTTCTCACTTCAGCTCTTTCAAAGGCTATAGAGTTTTGTTAGACACATTTTATTGTCCAGATGGTTTGTGACGTGTACAGATGTTAAGTTTGGTAATACACTGATTATCAAAACGTGTCCTGTTTCTCACTTGCGGGTTATGACTTGATGCATAGACCTGTTACAAAGATTGATAGTCTTAATAAATGCTAACCTACCAATTCTCTGTTTGTTGTTGTTGGTTTGGTTTTTTTTTTTAAAGATGCTAGATGGCACTGCTAGTCCAGGCTTTATTTTGAACAGCTGGGTTTCATAAAGCTAATTCTGCAAGTTATGAAAAGGGCATGTAAGGTGTTACTTAAACTTGACAGCAAACGCATCCTGAGAAATGTACACCATGATGCATACAATAATGTCTCCACTGTAAGAGTATTCAGGTTTAGGTCTATAAACTCTAGTTAACCACACTCTTAATTGTACAAATACCCTTGTGTTTGCATTTTGTCCTCTGTGTTTCTTCTTCACATGCTATTTCATTTCATAGTTGTTGAGTTACAAAAGCATGGAACTTGTTACATGTAATTTTTTATTCAACATATTTGTTATGGTACTTTACATGCTCTTTAACTTCAGCTTAAGATTTTAAGTTCTGCAGAATATTTAGGTATTTCTGTAACGATAGTGTTCTCCGTTTTCTTCATTCAGTTCAACTTTTGTTTAATCTATGGTTTACCTTCCTTTTATAGAAGTTAGGGATTCAGTGCCGTTATCTGCCAACAGGTGAGGGTTTCATTTTAGAAAAATACATTTTACACCTAAAAAATGAGAGGAGCGGACAAAAAAAAACCAATCTTTGCAGTAAAAGACTTTAGTAACATGGAAAGTCGCTCCTGCTGCATAAAGATTTGTGACTTGAAAAAGTTCATACAATGTTATTGACTATTCATTCTCAGTTTAGTTAGTATCGAATTCCCCTCTTTTGTTTATTGTGCAGTAAGCTTACAAAGAAACTGCAAATTCTCAGCCTTTTGGGCAGACAGTTGGATACCGTGTCTAAGTGTTCGGAGCAACCAAACGGAACCTGCACCGTTCTGACCACTGGCTGGGTCACTGGCTGGGGCGTAAAGACTCACCTGAGTAACTCGAGAAATCCCTTCAATCTCCCCTTTTGATTTGCCTTTCACAGGCCAGTACTTTTTATTTCTTCTCATCTGTCTGCTATCATGTTAACAAGCAAAGGAGAATCTCAGCAGTTCATTGACAGCATAATAAAATGGGATTTAGATTTCAGTATTTGAAGAATGGCTTGCTTTTAGGGTTTTAAGCTTTCGTCTTGGACTTGTATTGCCCCAGTGATCAAAAAAGCCCCAAACCCCACAAAGTACATCATTGGCCCTATGAATTGTTCACCTAAGCTGTCCAGTCATAACTGGACCCTTATACAGTGTATAACAAGCGTTATGCAAAATTTGCATATTTCTCTGTAATACTGTAGTATTAAACAATGAATATTCTGTAGGACTTTTCTCAGGTAATTACTTCCATCTAAATAAAGCTGAAGATGCAAAGGCTAATTCAACACAGTTGAATAGAGAATAGCCCAAATTCATTCCAGACATGAATTAAGTGAACTGATGAGGTGAATTTGGCCTTGTGTATCTGCATAGGAAAATTCATACTTCTTCTTGGAAACCCAATGCAAATGTAACCTAAGATTATTGCTTTGAAAATCTGGGCTAGGTGATGGTCTCAGGTGAATAATGCGCTAAATACTTCATGACTGTTGAGAGATGTTGCTTGACAATATTGTGTTTAGTTCTACATGAAAATAAGTACTGCTTTGTAACTACAGTGCAGGAGTAAGCATTGGTAGAAGGTTATTTATTGTTGATGGAACTACAGTGCAATGCAGTACTGAAACATTTGCAAGTTAATATACTCTAAAATACTTCAAAACTTTACTTTTATAAGGCTGCATTACTGCTTTCAAATGATGCTTGGGTAGATATGTAAGTTAATTCTAATATATTTTGTCTGAACAAAAGAGTAATGAGTGGTGTTGATCTGAATTTCCTGATGTTGTGGCATCTATGGACAAACTCTGTACGTAAAACTAGCAGTTTTAAGTAAAACCTGAGTTCACCAAGTGTGCTGGCAACAAACACAGTGATACCTACTAGGATAAACAGTTACGTCTATTAGTTTGTCAGCTGTTCCTAATTCTGCATAATTCAGGTACTGTGAATTGGAGAGGTGTGCATTATTTATCAATAATGTATACGTAGATTAGTTTCATGTGAGAGAAAGCTGAGTAAATAAAACCACTCGTGTGCTTTATCTATTATTAAACAGTGCAACAAAATAACTCTTAAAATATCCCAATACACAATAGGCATCATTAACAATTTTAAAGACTTGTGACCTGTCTTCTACTAGGTTTTTGAGATCCTTGTTTAAATCATTGTGATGTTATGTCTAAAAATACCCTAATGTTGGATTTGATGTGATTTTTTTAAAAAATAGAAATAATTATTCATTTTGCCTATTCTAATTCTAATACATGTCACCAAGGGAGAATTTAAAATTAAGGCCTCCATTCTACAGAAAATTCCATAACATATTAAGTCACTTGCTGAGAATTTTATTGGCTTCCCATATAGATAAAGGGTCTAGCCAGGAAGCTTTCAGTGCAAGGTTAGGATTGAAATTGGCAGAGGCTGAGCATATCTTAAGGAAGCTTCATTCTTCTTATCAAACTGGTGCCTGGAAAATAACCCAGAATTAATATCAATTCCATAGAGAGAAAACTGTCAAGATGGAATCCAAACCAGGTGATTAGAGTCACCCAAGCTAGTCTGGGTGAAATGTGGAGAACAAAGGTGGGTTTTGTTCTGCTCTTGGATGTTTTATATATTTTATTCAGGATTTAAGAGAAGGATCTCAATTTGGAAACCTTATGGAGTTTGGTTGGGACACTCAAGCTCAGCCATCTCATGAGAGATGGGAATTTGGGCTCATACTGAGATGTAGGTTTCCTGCGGTAGAGAAAGGATGCATTTGCCTTCTTCAGGGGTCTGTTCAGGAGACTGAGGTTTTGTACACCATGCTGCAAAAAGCCTTGGTCCTTCTTGCCGTCTTTGTCCACCTCAAGAATTTTGTTTGCTTGTTGAGTGGAACAGCTTTATCAAGAGGGGCTAAAATGATCTATTCCTTATCTGACATAGTCATCAGACTAGCCAGTACCTGGAGGGCTTTGGCACATCTGGGGACATGAATTCAAATGTCTACAGATAGAAAATTATTCTTGCATAATCTCCACGTGTGCTCTGATCTCTTTGTGTAACAGGGAAGGTAGTTCTTCCAGGCATTTTCTAAATGAAAGGAGTTGCTAGTGCATTTTATGCAGCTCCTGCTTTAGCTTGTGTTCAGTAGATGTGCTCAGAGAATGAGTGTTTGATAAGAGAAATAGGAAGAGTGATCCCAAATGCAGAGCTCTTACCAACCGCTGAGTATTAATGTCTGAGGTACTTGTCCTGTTGACAATAGAGTGGAATCCATACTGTAATTCTTCTGAACAAATCTTGGGAGAAGGTGAGTTGTGACCCAAACTCCACTAACTGCAGTGACTTGACCTCCTTTGGCTGTAGAAAGATTCTTGCTAACACTGTCAGAATGGGACACCTACACTGTAGACCCCCACAGTTCAATGGAAGGGTCTTGGACACAGAGCTGTGGGTCTATGTCTGGCCTTGGGTAAGTGGCAAGTGTAAGAGGGAGCAGTATAGCACTTAAGAAAGAAGCTGTTTAGTCTGTGCCAAAACCAGAAATGATTTTTGCAGTAGTAGTGACACTGCAAAGTTTAGGAAGTTGTTGAAGAAGGATTTTCAGGGCAAATTTTGCAAAATTTCATTTTAGCATTAAATGCCTAAATTGCTCTTAAACTAGCACTAGGCACCTAAAATCTAATTTTTTTAAACCTGAACCACTATATAACTATCTTTTTTTTATTTCAAGATTTAAGTCTAATGCTAAAGGCCTGATCTGCCTGCGCAGGAGATGGACTTTTACCATTACCTTCAACAGAAGCAAAATTGGCTTTCATTTGTATGCACACGTAGTAAATCTGAGGTATCAACAAGCCCTTCCTGATACTACAGTACATTTTAAAAAACTGTTTCATTTTTAACCAAGTTAATTAGTTTCCAAGTGAGTAGGATGCTTTTATACCCTCTTAATATTCTCTTTGCAGTGTGTTGGTTGCCTGGGGTTGAAGTGTTTTTGATTAACTATATGCGATAATGAAAACCATGAGAACGACCTTATGCAGAAGTTCTCTCTTTCTGATGTTACATATAAAACGACGGAAGTCTTACAATATTTAACACACAGCTTTTTCTCTCCTTCTGCTCCTTCCCCAACCCCCTCCAAGACAGAGCTCAAGCTAATTAGGGAAGTGTTGGAAATGGTTGTATACCAAGACTAGTGTTTTGTAAGGTGTGCATGAGCGAAGAATTTGACTATTTTTGCTGGGAAGAAGGGATAGCACAGTCTGATAGGATATACAGCAACTGCAGCGAGAGCTGCTTTGGTTACTATGATGTCCTGCAGTGTGACTGAGCGTGACTCTCAGCTGAGCATGTGTATGCTTAGGGCTTGCTAATGAAGCGAGAGGGACAGCCTGCTCCACTTGCACATTTGTTACTTTTTCAGCTAAACATTGTTGTCTGTTGAATCTTTCCTATATGCTGCAGCCTATGAAATTGATTAGAACTAGCCTGTTGGGACTAAATAAGATGGCCAAATGCTAGGGTTGAGAAAACAGTACTGACCATCTACTCTGGACTCTGTGTTGTGGGACTGATTTTTCTTGCTAATTCCCACTGCAAAAATAGTTTTGGATATGGATGATTCTCATGTAGAAAGATGAATGGCAGAGTGTAGTCCCTGGTAAAGATCTGAAAGGATCTGATTCTTCTTCCAGTGTTATGGGCTGGCACTTTGCATTTTACTTTAATTAGGCAAGGGCAGAAATCCTTAAAAGAAGGACAGGACTTTAATAGGTAGGAATGTTTTGCTGTCTCACATGGATTTAAATTTGTATTAAAGAGGTGAATTAAAATGGCATTCCAATTCACCTTTACAAATATTTTAAGGCTATTAAGTTTGTATCAGACTGAAAATCTCAGCCTCTTTCTGCATGTCACTAATGGCAGGAATTCTGTAGTCTGTTGGGGTTTATGGCAAGCTCCCAGTCTGCTCTGTAGCAAGTTCTGAGCTCTTGACAGATATTATTACAGCTTACTTGAGGGGGGGGGCAAATGTGATGGCCAGAATTCCTTACAATAACACAGAAAGGCTTACAGAATTAGATGTCTGAAAATAATTGTGGCTCTGATGTTGAAATATATTATGTAGAGTATTAAGCTCGCTGAATATTGTTATATGTGGTGTCAAGAGGATACAATGCAATGTGGGTTTGTATTCACATGAGTTTTGCTGCAGACTATCACTGAGCAGGAACTGGAACCCATATATTACTATTTGACATATGCTACAGAAAAAGATATGGGCATATGTGGTATTTCCTTGTCGTTCTATTTTTTTTCAGGAGCAGAACTATGCCCGGAATGGAAAAGAGGAATCAAGTACAGTTGAGAATTCACTGATTGTGTTTTATGCTAACAAAATGACCTCCAAACTGGAGCAAGTTTAGATCAAAACAAAACCTGTTGTAGATCACAGACTTGAGCATTGCAAACTAAAACTAAGCTTACTCTGGGCATAAACTGTTTTGAAGTGAAAATAATTCCGCAGCACTTGAAACTGGTGTGTATAATCCTGCCAGAGCCATTCTATTAGGGATTTGTAAAACGTTGCTGTATCAGGCTAAGAATTTCTTATAGCTTTCTGGTTTGTTATAGTTAGGGGAAAACTTTTGTTGTTATATATTTGTTAATTGATTTCATGTCACTTGGCAAATGGACACACATTTCAATGCAGGACTGTATGTAATCAGCCTTTCTGTAGCAAAAACGAAGAAGATATTAAATAAAGCTGAATAGCCTTTGTCAACACCACCAGAGGAATAGAGGGTACTACAATGATTAGATACAACTGGTGCCCTCCTTTAAAAAAACCCAAACATCTCCTGTCCCATTAAAATCCTCTGAAACCACGTATCTGTTTCTTTACAAATGCTGTGTTACAAAGATGCTAAATCGCACGTATCAAATTAACTCTCCATACATTAGATTAGTGCTTTACTGAAGTAAATGCTGCCTAAATGTTCAAAGTAAGAGCAGTGGCTTTGAAAAGGTGTTTGGGAAAACTGTAATACTGTTTTTTACCACAGCAGCATCCTGATGGCAAACAGACACATCACAGCATGTCACCTTTCAGCAGATAGCTGCTTGGCCATAGCTAGCATCTCTACTAGTTCTGCTTGGGATTCCAGGGTGTAAATTTGGGTAGAATTTCTTTGGTTGTGTCTAAAGAACATTGCTGTGAAAGTTAATGGGAAATTCAGCAATAGTTTTTACCACAGGGAGGAAAGCTAGGAGATCATGCCAAATATGGCTCAAAGCCAAATCTCAATTCCCATTTAAATATTAGTAGACTAATACATCTTAAAACCTTTCATTGCTTTAAAAAATCAAAAGTAACACTTTGTCAGATGTGAGAAGTATGAGTCATCTTTCTACGGACTAATTGTAGATGGCACAAACCAATTTTTTAAGAACATTTGTGGCTAATTTAATGTTACTTATTTGTTTAATTAGATGACCTTTAAATACAAGCCCAAATTATTTTATAGATGTTTATCTTTCTAATAAAGGTATGTCAAGACATCAGGCTTTTGATAGGAACCATCTGCAACATTTGAACTTTCTGCATCTTCAAATTCTTGTTTATTCATCTGATTTAATTCTGAAAGCTGTGCGCTTTTTTTTTTTTTTTATCCAGTGTTAACAATGCAGCACCTAAATGAGATCCCAACTGTATGACATGATACAGGCACAATCCTCAAATAATTAAAGTTAAGGCCAAGCATGGATAGCAACTTTGAATTAGACAACTGCTAAAATTACTTGTAGGTCATATACATTTTGAAAATGCAAGTACTGTAGAAGGGAAACAAAAATCACACAGACAATTTACTGGTTTAGAGATAATGGTTCTGAACTTAAGTTTTACAGAGTAAAATCTTTGTATTCCATGGCAGTTATTTTAAAACCAGAAATTAATCATGTTTATAAGGATAGTAAAACAGTCCTTAACTGGAAAGGTTCTGGTGATAATAGTTTTTCAACTGTCAAAACCCAAAGAAACATTTTGCTGGAAGCTGCTGGCCTAAAGCAGTAAAAATTGTATCTTTCAGTCTCTTGCAACTTAGTTAATTTTATCTTTTGTGCTTTCTGTTGATTTTCCTTTTAACTATAGCAATGTCATCTGAATTTAAAAGATGACCTATTAACTGAGCTGTTTCTTACTGTTTCACCTGTTCAAGTTAGCTTTAATAAACTAAAATATTCCATTACACGAGATGAAAGGTATATATTTCCTGATAGTAATAAATACAGTTCAAAAGGGGTCTTGTGTTTTCTCTGATGTGGTTTGTGTGTGTCTCTGTTAAACCTTAGGATAAACATCTGTTGTCTGTGTGGATTTTCCTTGGTGGTTTGATGTCAGGTGCACAGATTAGAACTTAATCCTACTAACCTCTGTGGAGAGAAATACCACCAGTGATCAGTGGCTACCCACAAGACATGATTTTCAGAATAGGGCCCTCTCTGTTTTCTGAATGGAGAATGTAAATTGTGCAGTCTGAATAGGTTGTGGTATGCAGTCATTTCATAACTCATATGTAAATGATACTTGACACTAAGCAAACAGTTGCCCTGAATGTAATTGCTCACATTAGATATGGAATAAACTTTTGAAAAGACAAAACTAAAAAAGCTGAAGAGCCACATTGCTTTTTCTCCCTCAGATATTTTGTTACATTTTTCAGCTGTGATGCTGATATTATGTAGAAATGCAAAGGCATTTCATTAAACATTGTGGTAATATCTGTGTCTGTTCATGAAAAACACATTTTTAATGCAATACACAATGTAGACATACAAATCACTTTTATGAAATATATTTGGAGCTTAATGCATCCTCAGCTTTTTTGCTGTGGTTTCTATTTCAGAATCTTGACTTTATCAGAGAAATTCCTGTGTTGGCCTCCTTATGCATATGTCTATCTTATTTGTAAAAAAGTTGGTGAGGCTGGAGTATTTTTACAGCAGTCTCTTTAAGCTTTATCTGCTCAGCGCAGGTTTACAAATTCCTGCTAATGCAAAATAAGGGCACTGATTTCTCTCGCTTTCCCTTCACCATGAGCACTTGAGTGGCGAGAGGGAACATTATTAAGGGGATGAAAATCTTCAGCATACTCACCCTGCCGGGTAGAGGATATGGAAGATCACAGCTGTCTCTACCTCTTGGGTCTGGATCTTATTAATGTCACCAAGCAGTGTATCCTCTGTTGCTGTAGGCTGGACTTTTCCTGCTGTTAACAGGCCTCAGAATGAACTGAAGTTCACCAAACTATCTTCAGCTAAGCAAACTCAGTGTTAGAAGTTTTCTTCAGAGCCTAATATGACAACAAATGGGATAGTGTTAATGCAACAGCCCCATGGAGCCGTGTGATGTCTGCAAATAGACTGGAGTGTGAAAGCGTACCTCTTGGGGGCTGCCCCTCCTCCCGGCCATAACCTGTCCCTCTAGAAGGGAGGCGAAGCTGTGCAGGCTGCAGCGCTATGGAGCAGAGCCACGGCTCAGTTCCTGCGCTGCCCCCTCGTTCTTCTGCTCTTCTAACCATAGCAAGCTCTGCCTTTGCTACCTGGTCTGTTCTTCTCACCTTTCATGTGAGATGGACAAACTGGAGACTGGGGAAGAGGGATGCAAAAATGCCCTTCTGCAGGATAGAATATGTAAGACAACAGCCAAGCTGGAAAGAAGGAGGGGGGGAGATTCCTGGCTGGGAAAAGGATGAAACAAAACTTATTTCCTGCCCCAGTGCCCCCCAATTTTCAACTATTTCTTTGTTTCATTTGGCAGTAAATAAGGAGGGAGCTGTTTGCCATTAAATGTGTTCATGATAAAAACGATACCTTGCTACTGTAGTGTATTTTACTACTTATAAAGACAGTCTAAACCTGTATGCAGCTTCAACAGATATCCTATTGCAATAAGCTGAACCTGAAATGCTTGGGAAAATATAACGTCAATGTCTCCAGCTTTCCTATGTCTCTATGGCTTTCCTGTTATGAAAACGGGTTGACTGTTATTAGAGGATTTTTTTCAATAGTGTGCCTTATTTAAGAACATCATTGTTAATTACCCCAATCACATTGCTTGCCTAATGCCAAATGTTTTGAGAATGTCATCAAATTGCCAGCAAGAATGAATGGCAAGAAATAAACGTAAAATTGTTTCTCTTTTATGTGAGGTCCCTGCAATTGCTATTTTTAAAAATCTTGGGCTTGGCTGAGCAAAATACAAGAGATTGGTAACCCCAAGGGTTTTCTGGGGAGACAAAGAAATTACAAGTGGCTACAGATGGAAGCATCATCTGAAAGTGATACTATATTAAATGACTGCAACACCAAGAGAGAAGAAATTTTGGAAGATCACATGATAAAGAGGTGGGATTTTTTTCCCCACTCATTGCTGCTTCACATTTTTTGGATAGCAGATCTGCTTGCCTATGTATTTTCTGTTCATCTGTGAAATATGGAAGGGATAATGAGACACTTGGATGACACAGTTTAGTTATGTTGACACATGCCGTAATCATGGAGAAATATTGCCATGTATTTTCTTTTAGGTGAAACTGAGGCACACACATTAAAACTGTCAAAGGATGCTAATGGTACATTTAGTATTTCAGTCCAAGCTTCTTGCTTTCAGTCCACTAAACAAATAGGTGTACTATCTCAGATCATGTATCCTTATACAACAGTGATGCCCCCTAAGAGAGGAAGAAGGAAGGTGGGAAGGGTACCCTGCAAAGAAAGACTCATCCATATATTATTACAGAAATCATCAGATTAGGGAATAGAGCAGCATGAGTCTGAATTGCCTACAGGACAGGGCAAATATTTTAAATTTTGTCTCATTGAATTATTCTTCCTACAGATGTGAAGTCTTTATTTTAAAGGATCTCACAGAGCTTTTACAAGTGAATATTCTATTGAATGCTTTCAAAATTTCCTTAACTTTAATGGGACCTTTCTTAGAAAACAAAAGCATCTTTAAAATATACATGAAGATCTATATCCTCTCTGAAAGCAGCAGTACATGAAGTTTGATACATGAACTAAACCAAAACAGGCTGGTTGAAATGGCTGTGGGAGTAAGGTAGCTCATGCTGTGAATTTGCCAAAGAATGGCTTAGCACCACACTTTTGTCAAAGAGTACAGTGATATTTAGTGATGAAGAATTACATTTTATTTGGAATAGAGTCTCTTCATAGAATAGTACCACCTAGAACCATATTAGGACACCAGTTTGTATGGCTAGAGAAAAGAATGTGACCTATTCACCAGCCCTATGCGCCGCAGAATCCGGGGTTGGAAGTCTTCCACCAAAGAGTTGGCTAGACTTAGCTCTGACATCCTTATGAAAAGTCAGACTCAATCTAAAATGGGGGTAGTTTGTGAGTTTTTTTAAATTCCTCCCAGAAAAGCTCTCTATTAGAAGTTTGATTTAGAAAACTATGGTCAGGGAAAAAAAAAGTTTGGCCTTTGTAATGCAAAAGCCTGTTCAAGGTTTCAGTGGTGGGTTTTGTGGGATGTAAAATTTTGGTACAGACTGGTTTTGGTGACAGAATTTCTATAAGAAAATGAAATAAAGTTTGGAAGTCTGAGTTAAGTTCTGGTTTGATACCCCTGAAATCAACCTCAGATACTTCGGTACTTTAGTTTTATTTAGCTAATTTATGATGTTGTTGACTTTTAAGTGCTCTTGGCCTGTTCTGGATCATCAGCTTGGAAGTCTTTTAGCCACTAAGTAAAAATTTTCTCCTGGAACTGAAAGCTGCTTTCCTAGAGGGGGCTTACTGGAATTGGAAGCCAGTTTACTACAGTTTTCCAGACATCCCAGCTGTTAGAAAAAAATAAATTAGAGGAAAAAAGAGAAGGTTGTAAAGTATGATTTTAAAATAACAACTTTGCACCTCTTTTTATTTTAAAAGTCTAATTTTGGCTCACAGGGAAATGTATTAGTTGTTTTCCATTACGTTTTCTGATACCTGTTGGAGTAAAAAGGGGAAAAAAAAAATCTGCCACCTAGCAGAAGATTAATCTAAAATGTGTATTCAGCAGCAGTTTTGTGAAGAATGTAATTCTGATGTCATTACAACCAGATGAAGTAAGTTTATGTAGATATAAGGTTACATGCTGTTGGTTGAGTAGATTCTTGAAAAGATGTGTAAATGAATTGTGGGATTTGAACCTTTGTCTTCTAGAATATCTTGGAAAACATTGAATGGCATGTACTCCTAATTAAAATTAAAAATCCCAACTCAGAAGCCCAAAGATCAGTAAGTCAAGTTGGTCAAAACTGGGTTACTGATTTTAGACTTTTAATTTCACTTGCTTTTGGGGAAGTTCCTGATGACCTTCCATTTGTGTTTTTCCTAATTGATCCTTAATATTCTACCTAGATGACCAAAGGGTTCTGTCTACTTATTTCACTTGGTATTGCCTGCTTTGAGTTTACTTCATTTTTTTAGCTTGCTTTGCAGATTTGGTCTGCAAATTGGGGTACTATGGGATCCACACAATAAAACAAACACTGCTTTAATATCTCATTCATAAAAATCTTATAATGATAGAAAGGTTTGGGATGGAGGGGATCTTAAAGGCCATCTAGTTCCAACACCCTGCCATGGGCGGAGATAACTTCCACTAGACCAGGTTGCTCAAAGCCTCATCTAACCTGCCCCTCAACACTTCCCAGCAAGATTATCCATAACTTGGATAATAACTTATCTGAACAACCTATTCCAGTGCCTCAGCACCGTCACAGTGAAGAATCTCTTCTTTATATTGCATCTAAATGTACCCTCTTTCACTTTAAAGACACTACTCCTTGTCCTGTTACAACATGCCCTTGTAAAAAGTCCCCCTCCAACTTTCATGTATACCGTTTCAGGCACTGGAGTGTGCAATAAGGTCTCCCCAGAATCTTCTCTGCTCCAGGCTGAACAAGACCAACTCTCTCAGCCTGTCCCCATAGCAGAGGTGGTCCAGCCCTCTGAGCATCTTTGTGGCCCTCCTCTGGACTTGCTTCAACAAGTCCCTGTCTTTCTTATGTTCAAGGCCCCAGAGCTGAACGTACTACTGCAGGTGGGAGTCTCATGAGACCTGAATAGAAGGGCAGCCCTCAACCTGCTGGCCATGTTCTCTTGATGCAGTACAGGATGCTGTTGGCTTTCTGGGCTGTGAAGGCACATTGCCAGGTCATGTTGAGTTACTCATCCACCAACACCCCCAAGACCTTCTCCTCAGGGCTGTTCTCTCTGTACTTGTGCTTGGGATTGCCCTACCCCATGTGCAGGACCTTGCACTTGGCCTTGGTGAACTCCATGAGGTTGGCAGCGGCCCACCTCTCCAGCCTGTCCAGGTCCCTCTGGATGGCATCCCTTCCCTCCAGTGTGTCAACTGCACCACACAGCTTGGTGTCACTGGCAGACTTGCTGAGAGTGCACTGAATCCCACTGTCCCTGTCACTGACAAAGCTATTGAACAGCGCTAGTCTCAATACAGACCCCTAAGGAACGCCACTTGTCACTGGTCTCCACACAGACATCGAGCCATTGGCCACAACTCTTTGACAATGACCGTCCATCCAATTTATACACCAAGTGATCCATCCATCAAATTGATGCCTCTCCAATTCAGAGACAAGGATGTCATGCGGGACAGTGTCAAACACTTTGCACAAGTCCAGGTAGATGGCATCAGTTTCTCTTCCCTTGTCGACCAACACTGTAACCCCATCATCAAAGGCCACCAAATTTGTCGTGCATGATTTTCCCTTAGTGAAGCCATGCTAGCTGCCACCAATCACCTCCTTAATTTCCATCTGCCTTTAGCAGTGTCATGGTTGAATTCCAGCCAGCAACTAAGTATGACACACATTCTTGCTCATCTACCCATCTCCTCCAGTGGTGAAGGAGAATCAGAACAAAAGACAAGAAAACTCATGGGTTGAGATAGGAACTATTTAATAATTAAAAGTAAATGAAATAAATAAAATATACCAGCAATACTGTCAATACTAATAATATGTAATGAAAGTCATGTAAAAGAAAACAAATGTTACAACTGCTCTCCACCCGCTGACTGATTGGGCACCACAGCCAGAGAGAGACAACCCGCCCCTGGCCAACCCACAGCTTATATACTGAGTGTGATGTTTTATGGAGTGAAATACCCCCTTGGCCATTCCGAGACAGCTGTCCTGACCGTGTCCACTCCCAGCTTCTTGTAGCGAAGAAGCTGGGAACACGGCGCAGCACCAGAAACCAAAAGAGTCCTTGTCTTGGTACAAACACACCTCAGCAACAACTGAAAACACCAGTGTTTTGAAAGCTTTGAGTGAAAACACCTCTTCTCCACGCAAGTCCAAAACAGCCTTATACAGCTACTCTGAAGAGAATTAAGGTGGTCCCAGCTAAAACCAACACACGTAGATTCCAGGAGAATCTGGCAGGCACAGAGGTGAGATTGGCCGGCCTGTAGTTGTGCAGGTCCTCCTTATTTCCCTTCTTAAAAATGGGGATCTGGGGGTTATATTTCCTGTTTTCCAGTCAGTGGGAACTTCACCAGACTGTCACGACTTTCTCAAATATGATGGATAGTGGTTTGAAAACTTAATCCACCAGTTCCCTCAGGACCTATGGATACATTTTGACTGACCCTATGGACATGTGCTCCTTTGAATTCCTTAGATGGTCTCGATCCTGGTCTCCTCCTACACTGGACGGATCATTCTCCCAGTCCCTGCCTTTGCCTTCTGCAACTCAGGGGGTGTGGCTTGAGCACTTGCTGATGAAATCTGAGGCAAAATAGTACCACAGCCTCCTCCACATCCTGGGTGACCAGCTCTCCCACTTCCATCCAGAGATGGTCAACATTTTCCCTGATCTTCCTTTTATCCTGTATATACCTATAGAAACCCTTCTTGTTGCCCTTGATGTCCCTGGCCAGGTTTAATTCTGCAAGGCTTCAGCTTTCCTAACCTGATCACTGACTTGCCAGACAGCTTCCTTGTAATTCTCCCAGGCTCCTTGTTCCTCCTTCCACCCACTGTAGGCTTCCTTTCTGTGTCTCAGTTTGTCCAGGAGCTGCTTGTTCATCCATGCAGGCCTCCTGGCGTTTTTACCCGACTTCCTCTCCATTGGGATGCATCACTCCTGAGCCTGGAGGAGAAGATCCTTGAATACTCGCCAGCTTTCTTGGGCCCCTCTTCCCTCCAGGGCTTCATCCCATGGAACTCTGCCAATCAGTTCCCTGAAGAGGCCACAGTCTGCTCTCCTGAAGTGCAGGGTAGGGAGCTTGCTGTGCAGCCTGCTCGCCTCCATAAGGATCTCCAACTCCACCATTCCATGGTCGCCGCAGCCAAGGCTGCCCTTGAGCTTCACATTCCCTCTCCCTGTTGGTGAGAACAAGGCCCAGCATGGCACCCTTCCTTGTTGGGTCCTCTATCATTTGGATAAGGAAGTTGTCATCGACGCATTGCAGGAACCTCCTGGGTTGGTTGTGCCCTGCTGTGTTGTCTCTCTAACAGATACTGGGGTGGTTGAAGTCCCCCATGAGGACCAAGGTTTTTAGCTGTGAGGCTGCTGCTGTCTGTCTGTAGAGGGCCCCATCCACTCGCTCGTCCTGGCCAGGTGGTCTGTAGCAAACTCCTACTGCAGTCCCTGCCCTCCCTTGAAACCTGACCAAAAAGCTCTAGGTCAGCTCCTCATCCATCCCCACGTGGGGTTCCACGCACTCCAGCTTGTCTCTGATGTAGAGAGCAATGTCCATGTGTCCCCTCTCTGTCCATCCTAAAGAGCCTGTGTCCTTCCAGTCTTACACTCCAGTCATAGGAGCCATCCCACTACATCTCCATGACGCCAATAAAATCATAGCCCTGCAGGCATTCACCCTTCTCAAGCTCCTTCTTTTTGTTCCTCGTGCTACGTGCGTTTGCATGGAGGCATTTGCGTTGGGCCCCCAGTGAAGCTGACTCACTGGCTGGAGTGGCTGGAATTCCTTTGCGCTGCTCTTCAGGCACTCTCCTGCTGACCTGTGATCCTTCTCCAGGCTCTGGGCATCTGTTGCTGACACTGGCATCAAACTGGTCGGAGTGGGATCGATTGAGGTTCCCCTCCACCAGCAAGAGTAGTTTAGATTGGAGAATGCTGTAAGGAAAGCTTAAACTGGTGATAATAACTGCTAAGAGACTGAAGGAGAAGGTTGTGAGGAACAAATGATCTTTCACATTTTCTATGTGAGAAGAGAACAAGTACTACTGCAGATTATTTCTTCAGTTATTCTGTGGCCCTGGGGTGTTATCCTTCTGATTTCTTTCAGGGAAGTTTCTCTGGTGACAGTACAGTTTGCAAGAGTACAAATGAGATGAACAAAGAGCAGAACAAAAGTTGTTCTTATGAAATATACCAGCAAAACCAGAAGGCTTGTGTCTCCTTCCTCTATTGAATATTGAACGTGTTAGACACTGATCTCCCCTTCGTATTCAAAATGAGGAAATTTTCCCCAGACATGATATTTTTGCACCTTTTTTTTCTTTTTCTATGGAAAGCTTTCTGCTTTTTCTTATTGCTCTCAAGGCAGAAAAGGTAAATAGGAAAAGCAACAGCCAGGGGACACTGGTGTTAAATTTACTCAACACTGTCATAACGTGAGAAGGTACAAGTTTAAGTCAGAATTTTGAGCACTTCTTGACTACATTCCTATTAACTAGGTGCTGAATTTCATGATCACGGCAGCCTTTTTTCAGGGTATCTAGATTTGTGGTTTTTTGTTTGATATCCACCCCCCATCCCCACCCCCAAGTTGTTACCTGTCTCGTACTTATGCTAATTAAAGATGTTGCCACAGGAGAAATTAAAGTCTAGGATTTATATCCTGAATGAGGTCCCTGGAGGCATAGGGTGAATATAGTTCTCAAGGAAGCTAATAAAATCTCCTTATGTTTAATAATTTTGCAAGCCAAAGTCTAAATATGAAAATATGAATGACTAACAAGTACATGTATTATATATGCTGGTCCCATTTGTCACTGCCTTCTATAAATATGCCTTCAGAAAGACCCTTGACATCTTTGAAGGTAAAAAACATTACACAGGCCAAGTGTTAATAGCCACACTTAGACAAATTCAGTTTGTAGTTCTATCAGCATAAATACAAAGTTATAGAGTTGCCTTTCAGTAGGCCCTGGGGAGGAACAATGCACATCCACTGAGACTTCAAAATAATTCAAATTGCTGTTGTTGTTCTTGAAACATTAAAGTGAATGATGAAAACGAGGAAACAAGTGCTGGCAAGAGGTTAGCAAGAGACAAACAGTGTGCAGCCATGTCCATGCAGCTATCCTGCTTCGCCTCCTTCACTCATGACCTGCAACGCCCTGAACACTCTAGTCCTGGATCTTTGCGGAAAAGCACTTACAAGCTGTGCCAAACTGTGTGATGCTTTTGTGCTCTGAATACATGTCCTCCAGGGGCTAGGACGAAACCACCGCATTCATTTGCACTTGAGTAAAAACTACATTGTTTTTGCAGTCATTTGGCATCATGTTCAAAAAATATAAGGTCAAATTCAACTCTAGTGTTGCAACTCAAATGATTTCAATGGCATTTTGCCCACCTACATCAGAGCTGGATTTGGCCCATCATCTGGATCTACTTAGTGAATACTGTGTTAAATGTTCAATGCCTTGCACAGGGTTTTAGTTATGTGCTTACCATTGAATTAAATGGGAATTGTATTCTTAGGATCTTATCCAAATTATGAAACCGTAGGACTGTGAAGGGAACTGAATTCTTGTTAAAGTCTGTGCAGCACCAAGCACACTAGAACTTAAATTGCAGTTTTGGTGCTGGGTGCACCTATAATACAGTTATCAAGCATGATAAAATACCTTGCTAGTGCCTCAATGAAGAAGACAAAACAATTGCAAATAATGAAGAGATTAAACTTTCTGACATGGGATTACTTTGCTTCTGTTTCTGAATAAGTGATGACTTCATATATTAACAGAGTGAGTGTGTAGTTTTCTTAAGTATGATCCTTCTAATTGCTTCAGAGAATATTTGAGGTTTTTCCTTTTGCAGGGCAATGCCCAGAAAAGAGTCTTGCTTTCTTCTTGCTTAAGAATTCAATGTTGTCCTCTTTATATTTCTACACCTTTTAATATAATTTTTTGAAGGAACGTATTTTTCAATTTTGCCTAGATTTATTAGTTAATGGATATCTACAAAGTTCTGATGATCCAGGTAGCAGCGCAATAAGTCAGAAGCCTTCAGAAATAGATTCACTACATGTCACCATGTGCCCAGCCAACAGTGATCAAGTGGTTTTAGTAATATTTGTTTTTCATAGAAAATTAAGTTTTCAAGTACAGAGTGGTTTTTCAAAAGCATTTCATTTTCTATGAAAAAACCCCTGACTTCCTGCAAATCTCTTAGGACTTTGGAAATGCTTTCATTTCTGATGGGCAAAATGTCTTCCTTTGACAGACAATACTCTCACTGGCTCTAGCCTACCTAAACCAAGTGCTTGACATGTACACCTCCAAGATCTTTTTGAAAACAGTACACCAATGGAGTCTTGGAACAAGATTTTTCTTTACAGTTGTAAGAATTTGATTTCTCTAAACATGAAAGCTTTCTAGAAGAGAAATCAGAAAAAAGTTGAGTTTTAAGAAAGGAATCTAAACATCTTACTGTCCTCCCACTCTTGGCTGATATTGTTCCGGATTTGATTAAACCAAATAAAAGCAATGATGTGAAATTACCTAGTTAAGGCACTTAAGTTTAGATTTATCTGGTGATTTCTTTCATGTAGTTGCAATTTGTCTGTCCTATCTTGTTCAAAGTTAATCAATGGTGTCTATAAATCTTACCATTTGGGATACTGTTTCATGATGTTTTACCCGTTTTGAAGCTCTAAGTGTATGTGAAATACTTGTGCTGACTCTTTGTTTCTCCTGTCTGGCAGCTCAGTAGCTTATGGGGTGTGGGAGGAATAAAAGAAAACATGGGGTGGGGGAGGGAGGATGTGGTGAACATATCAGGGGTGAATTCTGCAGCAATTACACATACAGAATACTGCTTAATCATGGCAAAATAATCCTCTAAGGTCAGTGGGGCAATATATGGAAAAGGCCAACTCTACATGCAAAGGTTTTTCAAACCAAAGTAAATGAAGTAGAAATGCATGTGCATAAAACTAACATTGGATTGTGGCAGTGTATGCACTGGCATTTGAAATTAAAATATTTGGTCTGTAGAGGAGAGCTGTATTCCTGAGGGATGTATGGTTGAGAATACTGAAGCTGACCAAGTACCAGTCAGGCGTAAAGCAGACCAAGGATGTGGGGTACATTGCAACTTACGCTGCAGAGTTAATCACAGGAGAACAAGAGCTGTGACGCTGCCATGAGTCAGAGCTCTAGAGGATGCCTTGGAAGAGAGAACCCAAAAAAGCGTGAAGGAGCAATTGTAATTGCAGTTGTCAACATACACTATCATATTTTCCAAAATAACAGAAAACTGTGCAGATTTGATCTGGTTCGTTACTAGGACAAGCTTAAACCAGAGTGTGTTCTTGACAGAAAGTCACTCTGTAGGATTTTGTGGTGCATCATCTAAAGATAAAAATCTAAATAATGAGCTGATTAGACATCCTTTACAGGAATAATATTTAAAGTATGACAGAAACTGGCGGACATGTGCTGATCCGGATCCCCAGTGTATAGGTAGCTCAAGATAGCTAACAGCTCTCTTTTGTAGTAGACAGTGTTAACACGTTGAGAGCAAAATATGCAATATATTTTGTTTCTGTCTATAATTAAAGTGAGCAAAAACTCACTGTGGAATGCCCCTTGGATCCACCAATGGGCAATAGGTGATCTAGTTTTTGGGAATAGAAGATGTTCTTACATACTTAGATTATTTCAATTATTTAAGTGGAATAAAATTGTGGAGGAGGAGCTGGAAGGATCCTAAGCTATCCAAATGCATGTTTGCAATTTAAAATTCACAGTTTAATGCACAGGAGGAGAAAGCATGTTTAAAGTAATAAAATCCATGCTCCTGGACCTTCAACTACAGAACGGACTATTAGAAAAAGCTAGGAAATTTCTTCAAGACCAGAAGAAATTAATGAGTTTGAAAATACAGAAGACTTGTATACAGTTTGCATGAGTGGGCAAAGCCATTGTAGTACCAAATAATTGAGTGACTTTTGACAGAGGACTAGCAAGAAGGATTTGAATTGGTGAAGAAAGGATTTTTATGAACTAGATATTGTATTTAAATTTCCAAATTGATCCTAGTCACTTGCGGCTTCTGTATGGGAAATTACTTTTATGCAATGCTAAAAGTTGCTGTGGGATTTGCACTTGAATAAATTGAGCTTGATTGGTGTGGAGTTTGGAGGCTGCAAATTAAATGCTTGAAGTCTTAGAAGACTGTAAAGGCTAGAATATAAAAATAACATTTGTTGTCTTTTCTAGCGTTCTATTATCCATTACTTTCCCAGAGCTTATGTTTGCATTTTTGAATTCCTGTGCTTAACAAAAAGGCACTCATAATTATCAGAGTCCTCTCTAGGTAGCTGTCGTCACAGTGTTGTTACATTTCTGCCTTCAGCACAGTATTCCTGAATATAAGGCAGTTCTGAGCTGCAAGTTAAAACAGTAGAAGTCCAAAAGAAATCAAAAGGATTATGTGCCCATCCAGGGAGCAGCAAATGCTTGGCTCTTGATTAGAAAAAGTAGCCAGGAAAAGAATTTCAAACTTAGTCCCTTTTGGAGAGAGCCTGGCCCAGTAATTAAGAAACGAAACAGTTTATTCTTGTTGATTCCAAAACCAAGAGCTCATTCCTCTGTTGAGGACCTGGTGCAGAGATTTAAGAAATATTGCAGAGGGATGAAGAGGGAATTTGGAACTATACCAGCAAGTTTTATGCCTAATAAGACATGGCTTGTGGAGGAGAAATTGCTCAGGACTTGAAAGATCTCATGGTAGCTGATAGATTTGGCTAAAAGTTGCTGATCATATCAAAGAACAAGCAGTGTTCTCTGGCAGAAATTTAGCAGAAAACTAATAAAACCTAGTTCAGGAGACTGTCTATTTGAATTTCAAGAGTTTGGCCAAACCCAAAACTTCTGTAGACAATTTTCTTTAAATGAAAAAGAAAGGAGGTAGAAAATGGGCTATAATCAGAAATCAGGCATCAAAATCTACCAGTTTTCACACTGTCACCTTTCACAGTGTGCCTTTTTTTCTGTTCAGGTTGGGCAGAAGGAGATGAAAATCTGCTTCCGCTAGTGGGATCCTTACTTGTAATGTCCAAATGAATCATTTCGTTTCAACAAGTAAGCACTGTAGTACTCGACTGTAACAGTAGAGCAGTTAGAGGTTTCAGGTGTGACTATGTAGAGGTATTGATCATCAGAACTCATAAACACACCAGCAGATAACTTCTCAGGTTATATGTATATATACTGCCAGAGCAGTATAATGCTCTAGCTCTTTCACCACTGATTTGCTTTCAACAGCTGTTTAAATTAAACATCAATATTGTTTTGAGCACTGGGGTTGTGGAGGCGTCTCTATAAATTTTTCAGATGTGTTATTAATCTACAAAGCATGACTAGCTGTTTTATACTGCACTAACATATGCATCTAAGAAGGATTGAAAGCACAATGAATGACATCAGTGATAATTGCAAGAGACTATAACCACACAGGAACTTTTTGACTAAGTAGATGGTGGAATCATACACGTTACAGCCCATAGAGCTGCATTTTCACAAATCATGTTCAACTTCCGGGCAAAATTTCTTACTGAATTTTTAAAATACTTCATTTGTTATACAAGTACCTGCAGTTACATAGTCTATAATGATGAACTTAGAATAAAAATTTCTCTTCCAATTTTGTGGAAATCTGTGTGGAAATTACTGGAGTTTACAGGTTTTCTAGGGCTCTTACCCTTCAGCAGTTTACCCACTTGACCAGCATGCTATAGGACTGGTTTATGACTTCTTTTGAACAAATAAAATCTTACATATAGCCCCCAATTTGCCTTCTGTAATTTCTTTTACCAGGTGGCTTTTTTTAAATCTGGTTGTTCCCATTTTATGCAGATTGTGTGTGTGAATTGCAGGTTTAACATCTCTCCTCTTCTTGCCATCTTTCTCTTGCAAACCCCTAAAGCCAGGACTCCTTCAGAAAGGTCCGGCCTTCTCGCTGTGCATTCCCATGCAGCCTCAGCTGCCTCGTCAAGGCTGTTGTATCCTTAAGCCTACACAGAACATATCGACTCCTTCCTCCAAGCAAGCTCCTTTGCCTGGGTGCTGTGTCAGAAGAGCAGGTTCCAGTGCTGGCAGTGTTCTTGCAGCAAAATCTGCAAATCACAGGGGCTGCCAAGAGGTGACCTCTGCAGCACACAGCAGTGACATTGTAGGTAAGGATGAGCTGGAACTGCTTGTGCAGAAGTGCTTCAACTCGGGCAACGCATCACCATTGTTTGGGAAACTCTTCAAGCTCTGCTCAGCAAACCAGTTTGGAAACCTCTGCTCCAAAATCTTTGCTCGTGGTAAGGTTTTAGTGGTTACCAGCCCATACAGAAGAATAACTTTCAGAGCTGTGTAGAGTGGAACGGTTAGATGGTTCAGTGTTACCTTTCAGGTCTGTGTAGAGTGGAATGGTTAGATGGTTCAGTGTATGAAAGGCATATGAAAAGCAAGAATAGCTCATATCATTAACAGCCTCATTCATATCAGTACTGAAATACATGTGCTTTCTTGAATAATTATATAATGGATTAGTTTTATTAAGTTTGTTTCAAAACCACTGGGGTGTGTAATAGTACAAGCTGTTAATGATTATTTTAGCTGAAGGGGTAGTTAAATCATATATCCTATTAAGTACTACAATAATTTATTTGTAACTTAAAAAGTTTGGAGTGTACTGCAAATACTTATGCTAACACCTAAATTTTGTGGTCATAAGCACAATTATTTTTTTCCTAGTTACTTCGTCTACCTACTGGTATGTGTTATAATGTAAACATAATTATTTTAGTTTTTTCTGGCCTGAAATTCAGTTATCCTTTTTGCTTCCCAGTGTGACAGGAACATAGGGAAAGTCCTGTTCCTTCCCATGGAGAGTGATTTCAAAGCTAGATATGTCACTTGACATTTCTTAAAATTGCTTTCTCTGTTCCAAACCAACTTAATTTACAGCTTTCTATATTTACAGTGTTTCATAAAAAGAAATTGTGTTTGCCACTGTTGAATAAAAGCTGAACAGCTTGAAGTGAGGTATCTTCAAAGTAACAAGAATATTGTGCAAATACTTCAGAAATTCAAATAAAATAATCATAATCAAATGTTGCTCAACCGTGTTTGGATCCTACAAGCTAAACTCTGATCAGACTGTACAAGTAAAATGCTGCATGGGTTTACTGGTGTTCTCTCTTCTGGGCTAAAAGCTTAGATATTTGGATTCTAGCTAGAATCATTGCAAGAGCTTTGTGAACAAATTTAATCAAATCTGCTGTTGATGTCACATTAGTTTTTTGTTGTTTTGTTTTCTGTTTGGTGAGTTTTGGATTTTTTAATAAGGCTTTCATATTTTAGCCTTGGAAAGATTGAACTGCCTTGTGAGCATTCATGCTCAGCTCTGTGCTGCTACTTTATTTTAGGCAGAACTCTTCGGTTTTATTTTTCATAGTAAAACTTCTTATCAGGAAGAATCTCTGTCTCTTGAGAAAAATTCAGGGAAAAAGAAGGCCAGTATACTGAAAATGTATAGTTATCAGAATATTTTGGTATTAGTATTTACAGATTCACACAGATTCACAGAGTGTTAGGGGTTGGAAGGGGCCTCTAGAGATCATCTAGTCCAACCCCCCTGCCAGAACAGGATCCCCTAGAGCAGATCACACAGGAACAAGTCCAGGCAACTTTGGAAAGTCTCCAGAGAAGGAGACTCCCCCGCCTCTCTGGGCAGCCTGTCCCAGTGCTCTGTCACCCTCACAGGGAAGAAGTGTTTCCCCATGTTCAGGCTGAACCTTCTGTTTTCCAGTTTATGGCCATATTTCTGCTGCAAGCTCTTTACAGTCAGGAAAAGACACTTTTGATACGTGTTTCTATGGGAAAACTACGTGTTTGCTAATTCTATATTCCCTTCCTGCAAGAGTGTGTTATCTTCAAAGATTGTATTTTTTTTTCATCTTTGATTTGTCTTTGCACTGTGATGGTTTTGTGTGTAGAGAACACATGACACAGGAAGAGACTTTTTTTTTTTCACATCAGTGTTCTTTCCATTTTTTTCTGCTTAGGCCATCATGGAGGTCTGTGTGCCTGAGGATTCACCCAAAGAAGGTATGCCATTTTTGTCAGCATCCATATGGACTAGGTTAAGTGATGATACAGTTCCATATCGCTTCTGTGTTGCAATAGGCACTCTTGTTAAAGAAAGATTTTCAATTACAAATGTGCTGCGGAAGGTGGTCAGAGACCTGCAGCCAAGGAGCAGTGCTTTAAGGGTGACCTTGGCCATTCCACTTCAAAGTCTGTAGGGCTGAGAGATGGACGTTGATATCTGTTCATGAGGATAGCCCTTTGCACGCTGCCCCATCCCCAAGTGCCTCAGTGCTTCCTTGTCTCTGAAGAGTAGGTTAGGATACATTAGTGAATATAACATGAAGAAAGGACAGCAGGTTATTTTGATAGCTCTTCTTCTAGTCTTTCTTATTCTGTAAAGGAGTTTCAACACAGAGAGAGTTTTGGAGGCATTCTGTATTTTTGCTCTTTATTGGCACTTGTGTCTTGTATATTTGCTATGATGAATTTTTATAAGGATTTAATTTCAATAATTACTTTGACTATTTGATAAAGGCAGAAAGGATAATTTCTTTTAAATGCTGGACTCAGAATTTATACTAATTTTTAATCTTAAAGATGGTAAAGGGTTCTTTGTGGTACTAGCTGACAAAGCCATGGAGGTATTTAAAAAGGCATGTTTTCATATGGTGTTATAGAAGAAGGGAAAACTTGCAAAATTATGCAGTTTGAAAAAATGTCCACAAACTGCTACTGCTCAGAATTCTATATAATATGAACCCCCTTAAAGTTATGGAAATAGAATATAAACTATCCTTAATTACTAAATTTGAGTTTTTTCAGAGTATTTAGTTGAAGTTTGAAGTTGGGGTTCACATCTGAGTCTTAAAATAGCTTCCTCTCCAGTGAGTCACTCTAGCTATGGGTCAAGGTCTCACCGTATGTGAAGTTTAGACATAGTTAAACCCACTGGAGCCCTAGGCATGTCCTGGGTGTAATGGTACCTGTAAGCCAGAGATGTGTTTAAGTTTTTCAGTCCTGACTTCGCATGAAGTAGAGCACAGAGCTGCAGAAAACTGGAAGGGTTTTATGAAAATGTGGTGACATTGCCTTTAGGACTGGTCTTTGCACAAACTTTTCTGCTTTGGAGGTGCTGCATCTCCAAGGATGAAGCTGCCTTAGTGTCCTCATCCTACACTTCTGTTTGGGATGACTGATGGTCCTTTACATTCAATTGGCACCATTCTTGGCCCCTGCAAATCAGTCAGCTCCAGAAGGAGGCATGGTAAGATGGGATTCTAAATAATTTCTGTTGGAAGCAATGGTAGCTTTCATATCTGTCCTAAGAAGAAAGAGCATGAAATATGCAGATAGGGGATTGTCGTGGTTTAACTCCGGCTAGCAAAACACCACGAAGCCGCTCTCACAAATCCCCCTCCCCTCCTCCAGTGGAGGGGAAGAATCGGAGGAAAAAGAAATAAGGAAGCTCGTAAAATTGAGATAAGAACTATTTACTAATTAAATCTAAATCAATACATACAGGTACTACTGCTAATAAATACTTAAAATAGTAGAAAATGAACCATATATTACAATATATACAATATGATACAATTTCCCACCATCCACTGACCAATGCACACCCAGATGTTGAGGGATGAAAATCAGACCCCGAGAGCCCGAGACCCACAGCCCGAGAGCGATTGCAGCCCGAGAGCCGCGGCCTGAAGGCCGGAGCCGGGGAGCCTACGCAGCAGATTCCGAGCAAACCTTATCACTGATAACACGACCAGAAAACTCAAAACAACCCACCAGCTCCCACACGAAGGAGCCAGCACAGGAGTTAGCAAAGCAGCTAACGCAGGAGGGTTAGCACGTGCCCGGAGAGACGAGCAAGGGAGTAAGGGAGAGAGAGAGAAGGGAAGAGTAATGGCTACTGGACCCTCTTCCCCACCCAAAGAGACCGGAACATGACGTACTATGGGATGAAATACTTCCTTGGTTAGTCTGGGTCAGCTACAGTATCCGAAGCGGACAAAAGACCTTGAGTTCGGTACAAGCCATCCCCAGCACCAGCTGAGGCCTTATCAATGTTTTCACTTAGTGTCCAGCAACAGAGTTCCCTGGCAACCAGAGTAAAGGGAGTTAGCCCTTTCCTGACTGAATCCAGCACAGGGATGTTTCTTTTCTCTGTAAGCCCTGCATAAACAAAATTACTCCTCTCTTGGTTCACTGACTCCTGTGAATCTACTCATCTGGGTTAGGAGAGTTTTGCCCATGTGAAATTTGAGTCTTAGTGATCTCCTTCTGATTCAAAATTATTACAGTCCATCTGAGTGTATTTACAGTTCCAACTAATTCTTTGCAGATTCTTTAAACTACATTATGTAATGTGTGTTTTTACTTTTATTGCTCTTCCTGAAACTCTAATGTTCCTGTTAATGCTGTTCTGAAAATCAAACATCTTTGTAACAAGACTATCATATTTTACATTTTTGGGACAGTTTCAAATGTAAAAAGCATGTCAAGGTGAATCGCATAACGGAATGCAGACCTTCCTCATTGTCCTCAGGGGAAAATAATAATCATGATGCCCAATCCAAAGCCAACTGAAGTGACCTTAGAAAGGGAAGGGGTAGCCTTTCCACTGGCTACAGTTCCATTGTTTTCTATACTAGAACAGTCTGAAAGCTGATTACTTTCATCGGTATCATTTACATTGCTTATTGAAATCTCGGGATCACCTATGTTACAAATTCACTTGTGGGGATGTAAAGTTTCTTTTGGTATGCCACTAAAGTGATTTTTGAGAAAACAATTACTGGGCTTGGAATAGTGTGCCCTGAAGAAAGAGAGCTGGAATCCTTGGAGTTCCTTAGGGGGTTGATTGAGTGAATCTGAGCTAGGACCCCAGGAAATGCATCAATAATGACATATAGTCAAACTCCAGGAACCAACTGAGTTTTACATAAGGTTATTGTGAAATGCCAAAATGAATCAGCGCAATTGCCATTCAGTCTTCTATATTTGTCTTTGTTATTGGCCATTTCTTCATAGAAAAGAAAAATAAATTGGGTGGGTTTTTTTTTCTGCCTTGTTTTCAGGGTTCAGTGCTGAGGGTACTACAGAAAAAGAAAATAAGGAGGAACAGAATAAGCCAACAACAGCTTGCAGGCATACAAACTTTCTCCATGGTCTGGAGGACTTATGATTTCCTAGTTAATTTTTTGGCCACTGCAGGAAGTTAAAACATGTTTTGATATTTGAAGAAATACACAACTTCTATTGAAACCATGGCAGTAATCAGAGAACAGGAAAATGTCTTTTTTTGTTGACAAAATGATCATTAGATCATCTTACAGATTTTTTTGATTCTTGTTGTCTATGTTAACGCTGTCCAGGTATAGCTAAGATAGAGCTATTTCAACACAATCTTTATTCAAAATCTTCTGGTGAGTTTTTTGTGTAGGGTTATTCTTTTGTTTATCCACAGAAGATGAACTCTTGCAGACTCTGACCATAAAATATTGCCTCTGCATCCAGCTGCTACAGTCTGTAGTTCAGGATCAAAAGTTCTTCTCTTTGGTTGTTCTTGTTTTGTGTTTTTTTTTTTTTTCCCCTTGATTTTTTTTTTTTTTTTTTGGTGTGTGTGTATTTGTTTTTCACATATTTCACAGAGTGTTAGGGGTTGGAAGGGGCCTCTAGAGATCATCTAGTCCAACCCCCCTGCCAGAGCAGGATCTCCTAGAGCAGATCACACAGGAACAAGTCCAGGCAGCTTTGGAAAGTCTCCAGAGAAGGAGACTCCCCCACCTCTCTGGGCAGCCTGTCCCAGTGCTCTGTCACCCTCACAGGGAAGAAGTGTTTCCCCATGTTCAGGCTGAACCTTCTGTTTTCCAGTTTATGCCCATTGCCCCTAGTCCTGTCACTGCACACCACTGACAAGGCCCCATCCTCCTGACACCCACCCTTTAGATATTGATAAGCATTGATAAGATCCCCTTCGGCCTCCTCTTCTCCAAGCTGAACAGACCCAGCTCTCTCAGCCTTCCCTCAGATGGAAGGTGCTCCAGGCCATTCATCATCTTAATGGCCCTACACCTGGACCCACTCCAGTAGTTCCTTGTCCTTCTTGAGCTGAGGAGCCCAGTTTTGTTTGTTTGTTTACTTTTTTTTTTTATTTAGAGATGATAGCTGAGCATAAGAGATAACGATTAAATAATCTGGTTTAGTTATGTGTGGAACTAAAACTATTACGTGACTGAACCTTTGCAAAAGCAAAGAAAATCCTTTTGTTGCCAAAATATGACTTCTCAAGCTTCACTGGGTTTCTTCTCATAGTGTCCATCAAATCCAGAGTTCTCTGTAATAATTATACAGCATCTCTAACTCAGTTAACTAGCTAGATCCTACTGATTACTGAAGTCCTGGGAAGAATATTCTACATTCAAAGTAGAAGAATGTGCATTCTTCTCTCAAAAATCATCTGCCCTGCTAGGTTTTTTAAATGTCCTCTTCTTTCTTGCCGTCTACCAATTTGGAGTGATAGGCCCAAAGGAATACCCATAGGAATCTAGAGCTTAGGAATTAAAATCAAGGTCCCTTTGCATTGTATCTTATTTCTAGGCCCAGCAGAAAAACTGGTCATTCTATTTTTCCAGAACCTTTGTACCTGCTTACAGTACATCCTTTCTTTGGGCTTTTTCTTCCTGGACATGTTGGATTGTGGTTGTGTACATGGATGACAGAGTGAAGATAAGACAATAGTATACACTTTACTATCTGGTTTAATTTTAATAATTTCAATTTTAATAATTCTAGCTGGAACCACTGATGATGAAGCCATGGGCATTCAGGAACAGTTGAAGTATAGACTATCAAGGGAATCTGTGTACATGCTTTCCTTAGCATATGGTTTACACCACTGTTTCTTCCGTCTGTATACACAGAAGTCATATACCAAAGCCGATTAAAATTCTTGAAGCCATTTTGCTTTGTCAGCATCAACATTTGGATAGCCCTTTTTATTGCTTACAGCAAAAATACTGATTGTCGTAAAGCCAATTGCAATGTGCAGCAGTTATTTCTTTATAAGCAAAAATGTACTGTAACACCACAGTGGCCAACTCCTGCCTTCCTGCTCCAGGTAAAAGACTTACCAACTTTAGCAGTGCTTTGTCTGAATAAAGGTTAAGCAAGCCTTGCTGGAAGCACTGCCAAATAGATTATGTGCAATTTTTGGTGTTTTTTCTTCATAGTATAGTTTAAGTATAGCTTTTTCCTCCATTCTTTTTAAAAAAACATTCTAAGAAGAAAGACATAAATCTCAATCTCTATTAAATATAAATTACTATGATTAAATAATTTCTCAGGAACATCCTGGATGGAAAGTTTTCAAATAGCTTAAAAAACTTCAAATACAAGTTAGTCTTTATGTAGCAAAGGAGTCATTATAGTGACACTGCAGCAGGAAGCTCCTATTTATCCTCTGAATGCAGAGGTGTTTGGATACACCTGCTTGACAAGCCTCCACAAGAAGATCAGAAACAAGTGAATAAATTTGAGACGCCTCATACAATACATGCTAGTGCTTTTTGTTGTAAAACTAATGGAAATCTGAGTCATTGCAACCTTAGAATGTAATGCCAGACAAATGAGAACCAGACCACAAACAATGAAGCCAAGTACATCATTATAGATTGAGTAATGTGAACAACTTACATAAACTATGGCTGAAACTCAGGATTTAGCAAAAGACCATCACCCTTAATTGCATCAAGAACAATTAAAAGCTCGTTAGTCTGCAAGTTGTCCATCAGGAATAAGAATCTCATCAATCTAAGTCATAAATATTTAAGGAAGGCAATTTTTCACTCTGATTTAACTATTTTCCGTTATCTTACCTTTCTTCCTATGTTACAAATTGCCTTTCGTATATCCACTCTTGTCCCCAAAACAGGGAAATAGTTGCCCATTTGTCTTCACCTAGTCTCCATTTCCAGTAAGACTTTTCAGCCCAGGATCTTTAACAAAATCCTCTATCTCACTGAAGACCTTTCTTGTTTTACTAATAATTTCTCCTGAGCTCAGTGTTAGATTCCTCCTTTTCTGATCCCTTGGTTCCACATAACAATAATCCAGGTGATCCTAACACTCTCTTGAAAAAAAATGTGTTATTGGTAGCTGTAAGATCCGTAGAACTTGTGATGATTTTGTTTCTACTCTTCATTTAAAAAAAGATAAAACCCACTTATCAACTATCTTCTGTTAATGCTATCTAACATCACCATTAGGTGTTTGCTGTCTGCAGTGGACGAAGTCATTCACTTAGAAGCACCATTTATAGCATGCACGCCCAATGACGATGAAATAAACCACAGATTATCAAAGGCTTTAAGGGTTTTAGAAGACTCTAGACTGTGAAGAGAGAAGGCATCAAACTGAGAACAAAACCTAAGTCCTGCAAGACAATGTTGTAACTTCTCCAGTGTGTTGTCACACAGCCACATTAAGAAACTCTCACTTCTTAAGTTGCCTCAAAGTCCATGAAAATTCTCTGGTGGCAGGAGGTAACAGACACTGAGGTCCTACTAAGAACAAATGCATCAGGGATTTCTCTAATGTACATTTGAAGTGGTTGACCATGTGATTTAAGTGTGTGGAGGCAGACTATCCCATAAGACATTTAAGTGTGGCAAACACTCTTGTGGGAGTCAGCTTAAGGGTTATAAAGATTTTCTAGAGATAATCCTAAAAATGTGAAAAGTCCACTGATTTATGAGCTCATGATGCTCCTAACAACAACAACAAATGGCAGAAGATGATTTACAGGGGCGTAAGTACATTTGAAACAACTAGTGTCCAGCTAGCTGAAGAAAAGACAGACTTTTTTTTTTTTTTAAGAAAGTGTTACACTAAATTAAGTCTGACAATTGTGTGGTGAAATAATTCCTTGGATTTCATAATCATAAGACAACTCATCATCAGATTAAATGTAGAGAAGAATTTGATTGCTGCCATCATGGATCATAAGCAGAACACAACAGTCTCTAAGCAGTAGCTAGTTCAACTTTTTACAGCTCAAGTTTTCCAGTTACCATTTTAAATACCTTAAGAAGCAGGAACAAATCTAATCTCACTTCTGGATTGTCTTCTAACAGAGTTTCTCATAACAGCCACCACAGCATTCAAGAGGGAAGAGAGGGGTTTGCTGACATCTGCTGAAGACACATTTGATAGAAGTGTCATGTCCTTACAGACTTGTTGCAACATCTGTTTTTCTCTACTGTCCTTGACACCTGCTTTATCATAGGGTAACTACTTGATTTCAGGTATAAGAAGAAGTGACAGAATGTGTCTTATTCTTTGACATGAAGCAGAATATCTTACTTAGTTCAGGGAAACTGGAGTCCAACTCGAAATAAAACTGGAGGCTTAAACCCATTTTACTCTAATTGACAGACACTGATGATAAGCGCAGAAGCTAAAAGCGTTACCTAAGTGTATGATTACCACTGAGATTTTGAAGTCATCTTATGGGGTGCTAGCAGTTCTTCTCCACATTATATGACCAGATAGTTACTCTGAACTTGGCTGCAGAATACTAGAATGAACAACTTGCCCTATTTCTAAGTAGCTCTTGCTGAAGCAGGTCTTTATAAATCCTGCTAGATTAAATAAGCTGCTGAAAGCTTCTGCTCAAGTGAATTTTGACAACCTAGACATTTGCTCTGCTTCTGCAGCTGGTTCAGAATAACATCTGGTACGATGTGTTCTTTTGGTTGTCACAGAGAGAAGATTTGATACCACTGATTCATCTCGCTGGGTTCCAGACATAATACAAACAGTAATATTAACAAGTGGAGAACTAAACATAAAGGTTTTTTTAAGTAGAAGTAGCAAAGAATTTTATTTTCTACAATGAGTGTTCCTTGTACTACTTGGGGAGCCAGATGTTCTTTTAAATCTGATAAAAATAAACTTCGAATTTAAATTAAAATTCCAACAAGGATTTCATTGTGTCAGTTCTGATTTCACTCATTTTCCAAAAATTACAGACCTATAAAATTTTCTGGTTTAATTGCCAGTCACTGTTCCAAAGATATATAACAGTGAACTGCTTTTCCAATGCAACTGTAAATGCAATACTGGCAACTAATAACTATGACAATTTTCTTATCCAATGTAATGAATTTTTCTGGATATTTAGTAACCTGCACTTCTGATCCTTTCAATAGTTCCTTCGCAGCGGAGTGCTGCAAAGAGCTAATGAGAATCAAGACACCTACCAGGGTACCTCTGTATCGTTAATAGATGTGAAAGGTTTCTGAATTAGAGAAAATGGAAAAGTGAGGCTTCACTGTAGTATTTTAGAGTTGAAAATCATATATATCAAGATCTTTTTCCCGAAGTTTGATTTAGTTTTGTATTTTTATATTGGCTTACATTGTATCTTGTTCTGATCATTGTGTATGTGTCTTTTTTTGCAACAAGGTATTTACAGTCCAGTTCCAAGACACATAGATAGGTTGTAGATCAGGCACAGGCACAGAATATTGATGTCAAATCAGCCAAAGCACAGAGCCAGAATATATGCTGGCTTGTGTTTTTTAAACTACTTATGGAAAGACAGTATTTGGCATAAAACCAATAGGTAACAAGTTAATTAAGCAATATTTTTGGACTGCACCTGAGATACTGGATGATTTTATAATGCAACTACACTTTGTGACTCATGGCTTCAGGATCTTGGATCTAGACCTAGGCTTCAAATTGAATTTCATTGTATCATTCAGCAGCAATTAAAACTGTTTTCAAATACCCACTGCTGTGTAAAGATTACATATTTGCAGATTTAAAAGTGAATTTTCTAAGTACATCTCATCTAACCTAGAAGATTCACAGGGATTTCCAATATTAATCCCAACTTTATAAGTAGAACATAAACATAAAAATATGGCCACAACTCCATAGACGTTGTCAAGTGACAGTGGAAAGCATTCAGGACTAGGTTTTTTAACACCACCACTTATTGTTCAAAATATTTGCCACTCAACAAATTCCACTAAGTGTCCCAAAATGGGAAGTAAATTAATTCCAAAGCTACTTGCTGACTCCAAAGAAGGAAATGAAGGACTGGGACAATTTTTTATCACCAAGCCAAAGTACCTCATAATTCAGTGATCAAGGAAACCCTTCTAATGAACACATATAATCAACTGCAAATTTGTTCATACAAGGCAGGGACATAAGTCAAAGCATTGCATATTTTGGTAGGAATTTTAATGTCTAGAGAACTGAGTATACATCCTGCCTCAGCAACATTTTAAATAGAAAAGTTTGTTTTATCTTGATTTTAGAGTTCTGCAAGATGGATTATTCTGTTCCCATTAAGATACTAATGATATTTTGAATCCATCTGGGTTGTGATCATTTTCATTCCCCCATTTCGGTTGTGTATTTTTTCAGGTATCCAGCATCCATATTTTTATTAGAAAATGAGGAAAAATACCTGTTCAGTTCTGGAGCTGTTAGGTAGACTTTTAATTTCTTATTTTATTTTATTTTATTTTATTTTATTTTATTTTATTTTATTTTATTTTATTTTATTTTATTTTATTTTATTTTATTTTATTTTATTTTATTTTGTTTTGTTTTGTTTTGTTTTGTTTTGTTTTGTTTTGTTTTGTTTTGTTTTATGTTGTGTCATAGCCATTTTGCCTCTTTCTTTTAATTTCCTTTTCGTTTATGTGGCTAGAGAAGTGTCTATGATTTGTAATAGTCTTCCATAAAGTAGCTTGTGGTTTGTTATTTCTTGTCTTATCTCTATAATTTCTGAATTTTGAGCTTATTTTAGCCAGTCTTTTTCCCCCACTCTTCCTCATAGGCAGATATCCTTTTTCAGCTCATTATTCACTGGATTACATCTGAACACCACTTCCTTTAAGTTAATTGTTCTAACTGTTCGTAATGCAAACCATGACTAAAGTTTGCATTTTTCTTTTAAAAACATTTCAGGTCTCCTATATAGTTCCTTATCTTTTTAGTCCATTTGGCTTGATTAACTAGCTCCCAGAGTTTCCTAGTACACCCCTCTGAAACTGAGAGCCTGCATTACAGATCTGCTTTTGTTTGTCCTTCCATTTAAAATAAAGCAACTCATGGCCACTCGTTCTTTTTCCACGGCCAACAGTTTTATGATGGCTTTTACTATTTGCCCAAAGACCCTTACCTCTCATGGGTTCAGCTGATTATCAGGTGAGAGCTACCCCACCCAGAGCTTAACTAGCCCTCTGTTTTTCATAGATTGGGTCTCCCATGTTATAGTCTCCCATAATGATGTAAATTTGCAGTTGTATTTGTCTCAAATTAAATGACCAAGATCTTTGTTTATATCCAAAGCCAATCTAAAGGGTTCACAGAGATTTCCAGCATTAATGCCAATAAACAGGTGCCATCACTCTTCATCAGAGACTGATTTTTTGACTCAGTTAGATTTTCTTTTATTTATATTAGTTCTTATTCACAGCATCCGTCATCATTAGTGTTCAGTTTGGCACCTCCACCATTATGTTTGTCTGTTCCTCTAAATCCCACACCTGTACTTCAGTTATAGTAGCTGTTGGTTACTTCTGCCATATCTGGTTTCATATTCTGAGCTAGCAGCTCTTCATCCATTTTTGTCCCAGGTTCCTTGTGTTCCTATGTCGTGGTTTAACTCCGGCTAGCAAAATACCACGAAGCCGCTCTCACAAATCCCCCTCCCCTCCTCCAGTGGAAGGGAAGAATCGGAGGAAAAAGAAATAAGGAAGCTCGTAAAATTGAGATAAGAACTATTTACTAATTAAATCTAAATCAATACATACAGGTACTACTACTAATAAATACTTAAAATAGTAGAAAAGGAAACATATAGTACAATATATACAATATATACAATATGATACAATTCCCCACCATCCACAGACCAATGCACACCCAGATGTTGAGGGATGAAAATCAGACCCAGAGAGCCCGAGACCCACAGCCCGAGAGCGATCGCAGCCCGAGAGCCGCGGCCTGAAGGCCGGAGCCCGGGAGCCTACGCAGCAGATTCCGAGCAAACCTTATCACTGATAACACGGCCAGAAAACTCAAAACAATCCACCAGCTCCCACACGAATGAGCCGGCACAGGAGTTGGCAAAGCAGCTAACGCAGGAGGGTGGGCAAGTGCCCGGAGAGACGAGCAAGGGATAAGGGAGAGAGAGAGAAGGGAAGAGTAATGGCTACCGGACCCTCTTCCCCACCCAAAGAGACCGGAACATGACGTACTATGGGATGAAATACTTCCTTGGTTAGTCTGGGTCAGCTACAGTATCCGAAGCGGACAAAAGACCTTGAGTTCGGTACAAGCCATCCCCTGCACCAGCTGAGGCCTTATCAATGTTTTCACTTACTGTCCAGCAACAGAGTTCCCTGGCAACCAGAGTAAAGGGAGTTAGCCCTTTCCTGACTGAACCCAGCACATTCTCCACCCCTTATTTCATACCATTTACGTCATGCTTATTTCCATACCATCCATAAATTCACATGAACCAGCTTCCCCTTTCCCATCCCATCCCACACAGATATCATTCCCTTGGTCTATGAACCATATTGGCAAAATGTCCATTAGTCCATGACTTTGGGTTCTATCAGGTGGTCACTCAGGACAGAAAAGGTGAAGTGTTGCGTGGGATCGTTGGGCGCCGATGCCAGCTCAGGTCAGGTCACTACTGCCCTTCTGGCAAGGCTGGACCTCTGTAGATTCAGGTGATCTCTGCCAGAGTGATTACTGCAACATAGAGCTCAGAACAAGGGTTATTTGCAGCAGTTAATGTCCATCATACAATTTAGCTCATGGGCTAGTTTCACCCAGAATCAAATCTCCTTGAGGCACACATCGAACTTGTCCATCTTCTCTCATTACCCACCAAGTACCTCCAGGTCCTTGAGCGAAAGCAACCCCACGGATGGGTTTGCCTTTGCCCGAGGCAGGAATAACCCAGACTGTTTTTCCCAGCATGTTCTTAACATGCACTACAGGGACCTTATCTCCTTCCACAGTGCGCAGAAGTTTTGATTGAGCTGGGCCAGTACGGTTGGCAGATCCTCTGGTGTTGACTAACCAGGTGGCCTTTGCCAAATGTGTATCCCAATTTTTGAAAGTCCCACCCCCCATTGCCTTCAGGGTGGTCTTCAACAGCCCATTGCACCGTTCAACCGCCCCAGAGGCAGGTGCATGGTAGGGGATGTGATACACCCACTCAATGCCGTGCTCTTTGGCCCAAGTGTCTACGAGACTATTTCGGAAATGAGTCCCATTGTCTGATTCAATCCTCTCTGGGGTGCCATGTCGCCACAGGACTTGCTTTTCAAGGCCCAGGATAGTATTCCGGGCAGTGGCATGGGGCACTGGATATGTTTCCAGCCACCCAGTGGTTACTTCCACCATTGTGAGCACATGGCACTTGCCTTGGCGGGTCTTAGGCAGTGTGATGTAGTCAACCTGCCAGGCCTCCCCATATTTATATTTCAGGCATCGCCCCCCATACCAAACAGGCTTCACCCTCTTGGCCTGTTTGATGGCAGCACGTCTCACATTCATGAATGACCTGCGCAATAGCGTCCATGGTCAAGTCCACCCCTCGGTCACGAGCCCACCTGTACGTGGCATCTCTCCCCTGGTGGCCCGAGGTATCATGGGCCCACCTAGCCATGAACAGCTCACCTTTATGTTGCCAGTCCAGATCCACCTGAGCCACTGCAATCTTAGCAGCTTGATCCACCTGCTGGTTGTATCGATGTTCTTCAGTAGCTCGACTTCTGGGTACGTGGGCATCGACGTGACGCACTTTGACGACCAGGTTGTCTAGACGGGAAGCAATGTCTTGCCATAATGCTGCAGCCCAGATGGGTTTGCCTCGGCGCTGCCAGTTGCTCTGTTTCCATTGCTGTAGCCACCCCCACAGTGCATTTGCCACCATCCAGGAGTCAGTGTAGAGATAAAGCACTGGCCATTTCTCTCGTTTAGCAACGTCCAAAGCCAGCTGGACGGCTTTTACCTCTGCAAATTGACTGGATTCACCTTGTCCTTCTGCAGTCTCTGCAACTTGTCGTGTAGGACTCCACACAGCAGCCTTCCACCTACGATGTTTCCCTACAATGCGGCAGGACCCATCAGTAAACAGTGCATATTGCTTCTCATTGTCTGGCAATTGGTTGTACAAAGGGGCTTCTTCAGCTCGTGTCACCTCCTCCTCTGGTGACATTCCAAAGTCCTTGCCTTCCAGCCAGTCCATGATCACTTCTAGGATTCCTGGGCGACTGGAATTTCCTATGCGAGCTCGTTGTGTGATCAGGGCAGCCCACTTACTCCACGTAGCATCGGTGGCATGATGAATAGAAGAGACTCTGCCTTTGAACATCCAGCCCAGCACTGGCAGTCGAGGTGCCAGGAGGAGCTGTGTTTCAGTTTCAACCACTTCTGAGGCAGATCGGATTCCCTCATAAGCTGACAGTATCTCTTTTTCGGTTGGAGTGTAGCGGGCCTCAGATCCTCTGTATCCCCGGCTCCAAAATCCAAGGGGTCGACCTCGGGTCTCCCCTGGTTCTTTTTGCCAGAGACTCCAGGTAGGCCCATTCTCCCCGGCTGCGGTGTAGAGCACATTCTTTACCTCTGGCCCTGTCCGGACTGGTCCAAGGGCTACTGCATGCACGATCTCCTGCTTGATCTGTTCAAAGGCTTGTCGCTACTCAGGGCCCCATTGGAAATCGTTTTTCTTCCGGGTCACTGTATAGAGAGGGCTTACAATTTGGCTGTAATTTGGAATATGCATCCGCCAGAAACCCACAACACCTAGGAAAGCCTGAGTTTCCTTTTTGCTCGTTGGTGGGGACATAGCTGTGATTTTATTGATCACGTCCATCGGGATCTGGCGACGCCCATCTTGCCACTTTATTCCTAAGAACTGGATCTCTCGTGCAGGTCCCTTGACCTTACTTTGCTTTATGGCAAAACCAGCTTTCAGGAGGATTTGGATGATTTTCTTCCCTTTCTCAAAAACTTTGTCAGCTGTGTCGCCCCATACAATGATGTCATCAATGTACTGTAGATGTTCGGGAGCTGCACCCTGTTCCAGTGCAGTCTGGATCAGTCCATGGCAGATCGTAGGACTGTGCTTCCACCCCTGGGGCAGCCGATTCCAGGTGTATTGGATGCCCCTCCAAGTGAAAGCAAACTGTGGCCTGCACTCTGCTGCCAAAGGAATGGAGCAAAAAGCATTAGCAATGTCAATCGTGGCATACCACTTGGCTGCCTTTGACTCCAGCTCGTATTGGAGTTCCAGCATGTCCGGCACAGCAGCACTCAGTGGTGGTGTCACTTCATTCAGGCCACGATAGTCCACTGTCAGTCTCCATTCCCCATCAGACTTACGCACTGGCCAGATGGGGCTGTTAAAGGGTGAGCGGGTTTTGCTGATCACCCCTTGGCTGTCCAGCTGACGAATCAGCTTCTGGATGGGAAGCAAAGAGTCTCTGTTAGTACAATACTGTCACTGGTGCACTGTTGTGGTGGCAACTGGCACCTGTTGGGCTGCAACCTTTAGCAGTCCCACAGCAGAAGGATCCTGTGACAGACCAGGCAAGACAGCGAGCTGCTCAATTTCATCAGTCTCTAAAGCAGCTATCCCAAAAGCCCATCGGTACCCTTTTGGGTCCTTAAAGTACCCTCTCTTAAGATAGTCAATGCCAAGGATGCACAGAGCATCTGAACCAGTCACAATAGGGTGCTTTTGCCACTCCTTCCCAGTCAGGCTTATTTCAGCCTCCAACACAGTCAATTGTTGGGAACCCCCAGTCACACCAGAAATGCTGATGGGTCGTACCCCCTTATAGCTTGATGGCATGAGGGTACACTGTGCACCCGTGTCCACTAGAGCCTTATACTGCTGTGGCTCTGATGTGCCAGGCCATCGAATCCACACAGTCCAATAAACACGGTTGTCCCTTTCCTCCACCTGGCTGGAGGCAGGGCCTCTCTAAAAGTGACCTGATTCACAGTCACTCATGTCTTGGAGGGATGGATTATTGCTCCGCTGCTGTTTGGCTACGGGAGCAACAGTTTTCTTGGAAGAGTCCTTACTGGTGTGCTTTTTCCCTTTCAGTTCACATACTCGTTTCTCTAAGTGCGAGGTAGGTTTTCCATCCCACTTCCTGATGTCCTCTCCGTGGTCACGTAGGTAAAACCACAGGGTACGGCGTGATGGATACCTTTTATATTCCTGTCTTTGAGGAAAGGAACGCTTCCTCCTAATGGCTGAGACACTGGCTTGTGCAGGTGGGGATTGGAACATCTCCTTTCTGAATTGTTTAAACTCTTTGGACAGCTCCTCTATAGCTGAGACACAGGCCCGCATGGGGGAAGAAACAATGTCCTCATATCCCCGGAACTTTTGAACTACCTCCTCCACTATTGGGTCTTCATCCCTTTCCCAAGTCAATACTGCAAATGCGGTGGCTATCGAGGGTGGTCCATTCTGCATTAACTTCCACCACATGGGTCATGTGCACCTGATTCTATCTGGATCTATCCTCCCATCATGACAATAAACTAACTCTAGCACAGCTAGTTCCCTCACATACTGGATAGCTTTCTCCATGGTGGTCCATCTGTGTACGTGATATGGCATGTCTTCCTTAAAGGGATACCTTTCCCTCACACCATCCAGAAGCCTCCTCCAGAGGCTTACATTCTGTGTCTCCCTCCCAACTCCTCTGTCAATGCCACTCTCTCTAGCAAGTGACCCCAGCTGCTTGGCTTCTCTGCCCTCTAAGTCAATGCTACTGGCCCCGTTATCCCAGCAGCGGAGCAGCCAGGTAATAACATGTTCACCTTGCTGACGGCCAAAGTCTCTCCGGATATCCCGGAGCTCCTTCAAGGCTAAGGATCGCATGGTTATATCTGCATCACTCTCATCCTCTGTCCCTGTCACTGCCCCTTGGGATGGCCCTGCTGTCTCCCCATCGACCTGTACCAGACGCCCTGATTTACGCTTCCATTTCTTTTTCTGTACTGGGTCAACTAACACTGGTGCTGGTTGATGCTGGCAGTACCACACAGGGGTCTGCACGGCTGCATTGCACCCTGCAGTGTGTAGGGCTGTTGTGGGAGGTGGAGCTGCAGCAGGAGGCGGAGCTGCTGTGGGAGGTGGAGCTGCTGTGGGAGGCAGAACCACACTGGGAGGCAGAGCTGCAGCAGGAGGTGGAACCGCAGTGGCAGGTGGAACTACAGTGGAGGGTGAAGCTGTTGCAGGAGGTGGAACCGTTGTGGAAGGTGGAGTCACACTGGGAGCTGGAACTGCAGCAGAAAGTGGAACTGTTGTGGGAGGTGGAACCACAGTGGGAGGTGGAGCTAGCGCAGAGGGTGCAGTGGCTGCTGTGTCTGTCGAGGGGAGTTGCCATCGCCGCGGAGGTATAGGTGGCGCAGGCGGTGCAGTGGCTGCAGTGTCCATCGAGAAGAGTTGATGTTGCTGCAGGGGTGGAGGTGGCGCAGGCGGTGCAGTGGCTGTAGTGTCTGTCAAGGGGCGTTTACGTCGCCGTGGGGGTGGAGTCGGTGCAGAGGATGGGCTACTTGTGAGCGGTGATGTAGCCATGGGGGATGAAGCCAGCACACAGGGCCTGCCTCTTCCCCAAACACCAGTAGCAGATGGGGCAGTATTCCAAAACATTTCTTTAACTTTACACAAGAGCACAAGAACATTCAGAAACAAGCTGATCCCTAGCAATAGGTCACCCCGGGACCATGAAAAATTTCCCAAATACTCATACACTTGCGCCATTGACCATAGAGAAGAGGGAGAAAATTGGAATAATTTCCACACATCCACCCAACTGAATAATTCCTTCACATGCAACCCACTAAATGATTTCTCCTCTACAGGCTGTGTCCCAGAAGTGAAAAGGGAAAAGGTATAATTAGTTAAAGTCCCTATGACATTACATGAGAAACATGCAAACGCTGCCAGTACTGCATACAGATACATGATTATTCCCCAAACCAGTAGTATACAGACCAGCCAAATCAGACTCTTCAATCTGGTCAGACCATACATCATAAGTATCATAAGGAGCACCCAAGGCAGTAAATCCCACCGTTCTATCATCCACTTAAAGATCCAAGAACTTAATGTGCTGACCAACCACCACAACATCTCTATAACCAATACTTATCACACAATCTGCTTTAACACACAGTAATCAGATCTGTTCTTATCTCAACCCTTCGAGCCCCACGTTGGGCGCCAAAAAGGACTGTCGTGGTTTAACTCCGGCTAGCAAAATACCACGAAGCCGCTCTCACAAATCCCCCTCCCCTCCTCCAGTGGAAGGGAAGAATCGGAGGAAAAAGAAATAAGGAAGCTCGTAAAATTGAGATAAGAACTATTTACTAATTAAATCTAAATCAATACATACAGGTACTACTACTAATAAATACTTAAAATAGTAGAAAAGGAAACATATAGTACAATATATACAATATATACAATATGATACAATTCCCCACCATCCACTGACCAATGCACACCCAGATGTTGAGGGATGAAAATCAGACCCAGAGAGCCCAAGACCCACAGCCTGAGAGCGATCGCAGCCCGAGAGCCGCGGCCTGAAGGCCGGAGCCCGGGAGCCTACGCAGCAGATTCCGAGCAAACCTTATCACTGATAACACGGCCAGAAAACTCAAAACAATCCACCAGCTCCCACACGAATGAGCCGGCACAGGAGCTGGCAAAGCAGCTAACGCAGGAGGGTGGGCAAGTGCCCGGAGAGACGAGCAAGGGATAAGGGAGAGAGAGAGAGAAGGGAAGAGTAATGGCTACCGGACCCTCTTCCCCACCCAAAGAGACCGGAACACGACGTACTATGGGATGAAATACTTCCTTGGTTAGTCTGGGTCAGCTACAGTATCCGAAGCGGACAAAAGACCTTGAGTTCAGTACAAGCCATCCCCTGCACCAGCTGAGGCCTTATCAATGTTTTCACTTAGTGTCCAGCAACAGAGTTCCCTGGCAACCAGAGTAAAGGGAGTTAGCCCTTTCCTGACTGAACCCAGCACATCCTACAATAAAGGTTTCATTTATATTTTATGAATCTTGCTTAGAATTTCCCGAGACCAAATATCCCACACACATTTGTTGTACTCAGACTTGGCTTCTTGTTTCATTTTAACAAACAAACAGAAAAATTGTCCTTTTCTCTAAATACCAGCACAGCATATGCTTATAATTTTTGCTTAGCAAGCATAGTACAAAATCAAATAACATTCTAGGAGTATAGCCACGCCTGTGACAGTGATTGCAGTAGGAATAAAATTCAAGTGTTACTCAATTTTTTTTATTGACATAAGGCAGGATTATTCCTTTTAGTGCTAATTAAAATTAAAGCTGGATTGAGAAATAGTCACATTTTTGTCCCAAGTCACAAAAAACCTCCAGACTTTTTTATTACCTCTGAAAACAAATTATTTTTTTTACAAAATTAAATATAAGTAATTTTTTATATTTGCTGTCTTACTGCCCTACAGCAGAGTAAGGAAGCCTGGAAATGTCAGCTCAGCAGCTGCAGGCAAGGCCAGGAAACTCTGCTGTAAAGGGGCTGAACGTGGGACCTTGAGCACCCTGCCTTGCTCTGAAGCTGTCAGCCTCCAAGTCTTTCCACACTCACAGTGCTGGAATTCTTTATTTCTTGGCACTTTCCACATACCCCCACAAAATAATTTTCATAGTCAGAACTGATCATTTTCATTTTAAGAACTATGATTTTTTAAAATGAAACTAGAAATTTCTCCTTGAAAAAAATATCTTCTGAAATAGAATTCCAAAACAACCCTAATAAAAATGCCCTTCAGAAATGTCCCACTTCTATTCAGAATCAAACCTACCTAATGTTTGGAAGCAATTCAAACCCACCACTTCGGACCACAAGACTACTTAACTTGCATCAGTTGAAGGTTTTAATCCTGATAAAGACTGAAAGCATTTCTCCTTCCTGGACCGTCTCTGTCTGAGCCATTAACTTCCAGAGACAACTGCCTCCAGCTGGTGAAAATTTGGTTGGGTCGGCTCATCTACCCTAAATATCACAGTACAATTAGGCTTTATTTGTTCTAATAATTTCCAAGGAGCAATATCTGAAAAAGACTTCTAGATGCATAGGAAAAGATCTGAATGTTCAGCAGGGGTCTCAGAACAGGAAGGAGTTAGTTATAATTTTGTTTCTGGGATAACATATATGAAAGTCTGGCTCCGAATTGTGGTACAGTGCTCGAAAGCAATAGTGCTATGACCCGAATCAGCATTATCTAGCTGTGAAATAAATTATTAAGTTGTTAACAAAGTGATTGTGACATCCTGACTGCCAGCAATATCTGTCTGAAGTTTAAAGGCCACATAGGTGGTTTAATAGCTGCAGTTTCATAATTAAAATGATATCAATATTTAAAATACTCATTTTAATAAACACAATTACAATTGTTTAAAATTTTACCATGATGTTTACCTAGATACTAATTGGCCGTTCACTCCTTACTTGCCAAATAATAGCCTGATGGAAAACAGTTCACAGAATATTTTCAAAATTTTCAAAAAAGTTAGACAGATCTTAGAAAAGGTAGAAAACTACTTCTGCACTTAATTACAATGAATGTAGTTAATTCATATGTTAATGTATGGGTATTTTTAACAGATGTTATTTTAATATATTAAATAACACATATTTTCATATCTATATTTTTATTAACACTGAATAAGTGCAATAAAGGATAAAATAATGAGGTTCCACCTAGTACAACCTTTTCCAGGAAGGATCATATTATAAGTAGGAATTTCTAGTGGTGTTGGAAGGACATGTTGTAAACACCTACCTGTGAAATAGGACACATCTGTTCACCTTCTAAATAAATAATTACCAAATGAAAAAATTTAGATATTACATATATTTTTCACAATTATATTTGCATGTACATGAATTTGCCTGAGACTGGGCAGGCAGCTTCAGCTGCACTGACCACACCAATGGTCTGGACCAGCCAGGAGTGAAGGGCTGCGACTGCTCACCTCATGCTTGCTGGTGGAGGAAACAGGCGGAGTGATTCTTCTTCAGCAGGGTTGCCACAGGAGCTGGTGGCTGGCAGTGATCTGTAGCTCAGACAGTAAGCTGAGGGGGTGGCATTGATGTCCTCCTCCCTGCTTTGTGAGGGGGACATGGTGCGCTGAAACACAAGTAGAGCTCATCCGCCACGGGCTGCATTTAGGCCCTAAGGAGCTGTAGCTCATAAATTACAGGAAAGAGCCTTTCCAGAAACAAACGTGTGTTGCTACAACCACATTTAAAATTAATTTGTTAAAATCTACTCTGGAAAAGCTAAATGATACCCTTCCTATTTGTTGTTGGTCCTGCTTCTGCTCTTTAGGGACTCCTGATCTAAATTTGTATTGCTCTTCTACCAAGGCCAGACAACACAGCAATACATTTCTTTGTCTTTCAAGCCAAACATAATGTGAGAATATGGACTGAAAACTCCAGTTTTATTAAGGGGTTGGAGAAGTGAGTGATTATTTTGCTGACAGACACTTTGGGTCAGCAGCCAGGAATGATGAACCCTGCGGTGAATCCAGTATTGGTTTGGGCAGTTTTATTTGCCTCCACAGTCATAACAGGTTAGGACAGTGTATTAAGCAGGAGTTAAAAAGGATTGATCTGTTCCTTGACAGGCATTCTTATGTTTTAGGTTAGATTCAGATTCAGGGCTTTGGCATAAATGAATGAAAAAGCGAGTGCAGAAGAATTCAGTTTAATGACAAAGTTATCCTGGGTAATCATCCATCTATTACAAGATATGCCAGGTTCAGCAATAGGCCATAATTCTGCAAACAAGATACTTTAATATAAGCTTTGTTATATCAGTTTTTCCTGTTTACTAAGGTTCTGGTTTCAGATAAGTCAAATAATTGTACTTGAGACAATTGCTTATGATGAGCCAACTCTGTTGAAATAAAGAGCTTTTGAAACTTCCTCTTGCTTTCTCTAGAGATTTCTGTTGTAAAAATGGATTATGATATGACTCAAAGAGAACTTGGTATAGGAGGGGTTTTAAAGGCAAAACATTATTTTTTGTTGTCAAAGTAACAATGCGAGAAGAAATTCTGGCAGAGACAGTTATATTATGAATATTCACAGTACGTCCAGGATAACCATTTGCATTATTTTACATTACACATTTTGCTCAGTGATAAAAGCTTTGGGTTTTGGGATGCAAATTTGGAACTGCCCTAATTCTTTGTTATCATGTGTTCATTGTTTAAAATGTGATGAAACATCCCATGTTAACATCTCAGCCAAAGGAAACCTAAAGGAGATTTATTGCTTTTCTATTCAGATATCAAAGGGAGGGAAAAAATCCTCCTATTAAAAATTGTACTTTCAGTGGAGTTACCAACCCTTTCCTAGACAAACAAAAATACTAAATGTCTAAAGATTATAAACCTGTATAAGCATGTGATCCCAGGTCCTTTGTGAATACAGGAGTGGAAAATTTCCACTGCATCTCACCGTGCCTGACACTGGTGTTTCTGAATTTTCTGGGCTGCTGTAACAGAGTGATTGAAATAAAGTAGAGAAATCACCCTAAATATCATGGACGTCCAAGACAGGTAAAAGCTGATCATGACAAACACTCTTGCTCCTAACCACACTAAGAGACTCTTACTAACCCATCTTTTTCTAAACGTGAAGTGTATCTATGACAGTGTTGATAAGGGTTTGCTACACTGACCCTAGAGAAAGGACTTTGTGATGTTCTAGCCCCTCCTGCACCCCAGACTCCTGAAATTTAGGCCTTTATTCTAACATTGTGGCTTGAACAGTTTAACACTTTCCTCCTTCTCCTTCTGTCCCTAGCTGCATGTTCCTTTTTCCACTCTTTGTGCTAAACCTTGCATATATGGACCAATTCCAAAACCATCAGTAAGTCTCTATCTGCAACACAGATTAATTTACTGCAGGAAGCATAATTTTAATTTCCTAACTTAAATTTCCTAACTTAACATTGTCTTGTATTTCATGTTTGGTATTAAAGCTATGCTATATATTTTATTTGTATCCTATCTGGAACGCACCAAAAACTGGTCATTAGAATTGACAGCTTCTCTGCAAGACCCCATTTCTGTGATCGTTTTCTGTGGCTGTTGTTGTGTATTCCTGGAGTAGATGCAAAAATTCACTGATGGAAAACTGAGTGTGAAACTAGGGCCTTAAGATCCCCTGTGTCTGTGAAAAGAAAGAAGAGACACTTCTTTATTAATAAATGTTTAAACTTTTTATTACATGAAATGGTCTAACAAGGGCATACTTTTCAAAAACAAAAGATTGGAGTTTTGGACTCTTACCAATTTTGGTTGGAGAGACTAATGCAGAATATGTTTCCAAAACACGGGCACTAGGGAGCCCTGAAGCAATTGTATATTTAAAATACTCCCTTTTCTTCTGCCTTCCACTTGCTGTTTTGCTGAACAAGCCAGTTTTAATTTTTCAGCTTTTCAGAAACCATTACAAAGAATCTAACCTCATTAATATTGCACAGAAAGCCATGATAAGTAGGTGTTAATGGTTCCCAATCAGTTTTGAAAGGGGAATAAAGTACAGATCCTTCCTATATGCCAGTTCTGAATAGAGTTAACCCGCTGTGAGTAGCTAGACAACAACTCATACAACAGGTAAGTAGCTGAAAGAATGGTGTTGGGCTTGTCTATTTTACACTGATAACTCCATCTGCTTTGGTAAGACTGCAGAGAACATTTTAAGTATGTATTAAAAATAATAGGAAAAGAACACATAAAAATAGAATACACAATACAGTGGATAACCTGCCAAACAAGATTGGGTAGCAATAGGTCTGCTGGGCACTCTTTGCAGAGACTCCTCTCCTGCCAGAGAAAGCAGGCTTGCCCCCCCGCAGGCGGGATGCATTTCCTTCCTAAGCTGTCTGTCCCAACCGCTCTTGCAAGCTGGTGCTGGAGGCTCCAGGAAATATGTTCTGTTATTGCCCATAGTCTGAGAGAGAGCTTACTAATGTGTATTCTGAAATTCCACGGCATAGTTTAACTCATTTTGTCTACAAGAAACTGTGCTTGCCTTCTCCATCATATTTTATGTGAATCTTACGTTACTGTACACTGACATACTCATTGCTTTTTAACTGCACCTAAACCTGTTATTTACTGACAGCAAATGAACCCTGTAATGTAGCTCACATTCATGAATATGGCCCGATTCACTAAATGGTTGGTTTGAAAGGGATCATAGTGAAGTCGGCAGTTATTATTATTAATTTTTTTTTATGGGGGAGGGAAGCTGCAGGGACTTTAGGACTTCAGTCGGTTGCCACATGTGCAACTGTGGAAAAGGTCTGGGATTCCCGGTGCAGCCTCACCCCTGGACTCATCAGCCGCCTCTTCCCAGACCCATCTTCTGGCCACCACCCTGCAAGGCACGTGCCCAAGGGCTAAGCCCTCACAGGCTTGAGAAAAAATAGTTTTTGTACAGGTTAAGAGGAGGTGGACCACATATCCAGGTACAGTGGGAAACACCCCCTTCAGACCAACACCACCCAACATGCACCATGCATCACTAGTTTCAATGAGTTCTTGCAAAAGCCTTTTCAAAGTGTAAAGGTGTGCATGGTCTGATGATTCTCTCCCATCTTTGGATGAAATTCACACAGTATCAGCTATTAACAGCAGAAAACTCTAAATGGAAGTTACCTTATGCTTTCATTTTGAGTGCTGTGCTTTAAAAAAGGAATGAAAAAGAAATATTTGCACATTTAGAAGTATTTTAGTTTTTGTTGTGAGTTTATTTAATATTTTGGGAACCTTGCCAGAACATACAGGAAAATAAAAATATATGCAAGAAAGATATCATGTAGTAAATCCACCAGACAAATAATTTCTTCACCAAAACACTATGAAATCTTGTTTAAACTTTCAGCACTTCTTATCTGCCAAAGCCACACTTCGGAAACTTTAGTGTGTGTAACCAGTTCTTATCCACTAAGCTACAAGGACTTTGGCAGGCATGACCACAGATGTATTTTACATGGCTCAATAATTTAGGAATAGAATCACCCAAAAACATCAGCAGAGAGAATTTAAGTGAAATGATAATGAAGTTTTGATTTGTATCAGAATGATGTGTTAGTCTGAAAAATGTAAGAGGTCAACAGCTGACAGGTTTTCCAAGGGCCGTTCGATTTTTGTGGTGATCAGAGAAGGAAATAATTACTGAGAATATTTGTTAGGACAGAAATGAGTAGGGAGAGAAAATGAATACAAGGTGTTCCTGATTTTTACATGAAATATAGCAGTTCCCCAGACATCGTTGGGGTCGTTTTCCTGCAGCGGAGCAAGATTTGTGTGTTTTGTGTGCCTGTGCGCACAGCTGCATTGCTGTGGTCTTTTGCAGGCAGACTTCCGCAGGGATTTTTGTTTGTGGCAGCTGAACAAATGTGCATCATTGCTGAGCACTCTGCTCTGCATGAGTCTTGTTTTCAGCAGGCCATGTCTTCGGAGCACATGTAGAGCCATAATAGCACATCCTGGTGTTTGGAAACTTGTTTGAAGGCTTTTGGCCTGGACAGGTTGTGAGCATTAGGTGCTTCTTTTTGAAAAGCACCTATGGCAATGTCCCACCCTTGTTCTAGACCTATCCCTAAGTGCTCTGAGCTCTGCCAGAGTGAGAGGAGGTAAAATATGTCATAGAAATAAGTAATTTTACTGGAACACTTGCAACTCACTGTTTTCCAGAACCAGTTAAAGCTCCAAGTGAAATGCAGTGGTGAATATTTCATAGCTTTATACAAATTGTGATGTTTGTAGCTACCTCAAACGAATTCCTTTTAGAAATTAAGTGGTCAGAACTGTAATTCAAGAATTTCAGAGGCAGAAGCATTAACATCTCCAAACTCCTAGTCCACCAGATAACTGGAACTGCCTAGCGCTCTTCATCTCTGGATCAGTATGAGTAAAGCCTTCGTTTTTATATGTGGGCTGTGTATATACGGAAATGCCCTTGAGCCTTAAGACAAAATGTCTGAGCAAAGATCTGAATGTTAGAGTAAATGCCTCAAATTAAAGACACATACTCTGGAACTGGAGAGTCCTCAGGTCCTTCATCAAACCACATGTTCTGACGGAGAAGACCTGCAGGTGCTGTGGAAGTTTCGTCTCATTCTTCCAATGTCTTAGAGCAAAACCAGCTAATAACTCCGGCAGCCAGAATGGCTGAAGCTGTACACTTGGTTCACTGCATACTGGTCATTGTGGTGTAAGTGAAGCTGGTGTAACTTTAAACACCCGCGAGGCCCCGGAGGCCATCTGGAGTCCAGGTGGGAAAGGACTGGGAAGCTGAAGATACGTTTCCTCCTAATCCTGTTCAGTCCCACTCTCTGAGGAAAGCACAGTGTGCCAAGGTGGGTGTGATAACACATCTGAGGCCATCCCCATAACCATGCCTGCTCTGAGTGTCTCACAGTTCAAACCTGAGTCTGACTTTTTCAGGGAATCTGCAGCTGTTGAAGACTGCTACCTGCATAGGACACTTCACAGTGTACTTACAGTACACCAGATACATCTTGATTTTTCTTATGTTATCATGGGTCTCAGAAACACACTCCAATTACTCACGTACTGTTTGCTCTTGTGCACCTATATTGCCCTTCCATTAAACTGAATGTAGACTCTTTCAAAGTAAACAGCTCTAAACCAAGCAAGAGGTGCACATTCCAGAGACTCCAGCTGAGCCCTAAAAAGATAGTGTTATTTTATACAAATACAGAGAGTACTGGAATTCACCGTGGGAGTTTTCTGCTATAGTACCATGAAGACAGAGCAAATGATTTTGTCAAAAAGGTAAGCTCTTGGAAATTATGATCTTGTATTTTAAATGTCACCAAAGGTCTTGTTTAGTTGCACTCGTGCTTGTGTAAATCAGGCGCAATTCACTTGCAACTGATGTAGTAGTTCTGGTGTAATTTCATGCAAGACAGATCATTACCAGCTGCAATTAACTGCACACTCTCTTCTAATGTTTAAATGTGGGTATCTCAAGAAGCACAATCTCTCTCAGTACAGGATGTTTTTTCTTAACTTTCTCACTCCTTTTTCAGTGCACTGCAGCTTTTCCAAGGGAATTACTTTAATGGTAAAATTTGTAATTGTTGCTTTTCAATGTAAATATTTCCATAGAATTTGAAAAAAACCCCAAACCCTCAAAACATTGGAGCTGAGTTATACTAGTATAAGAAAATATCTTATGCCATAGTTTCATATCTGAGAAAGAGTCAAGTCACATCATTTGATCCAGATGTGGGACTAAAACATCCTCGATCCAGACTCAGGAAACACTAAAATTTAAGACTGTTTCCACAGTGTTTACTTGGCTAAGTTGTACACATGTGTTATTTTCTATTCCTGGTTTCCTTATTAAATGGAAACCTTAATGTATCATTTCGTTATTTATGGCCTACCGTAAAAACTACAGGATATGCAATGTGAAGAGTTAAAACCGAGGAAGTTACAGCTTAGCGTTTGGCTTTGCTGACTTTGGAGCGCACGCCGCTTTATTCGTGTTAGCTAGCTCGTATTTTCTTACATAGATTTCCTTGTTTTATGGAAATCGTCAGAGCGACAAGGCCACTTTCGGACGACCCAAAGCTGTTCTCTAGAAGCGATGTCAGGTGTGTTTGTGGCACGCCCCAGATCTGCATTCTAAACCAAACCGTGAAACAACCAGTGATTATTCTAACTGGCTGGTATGGAACGGGAGAGCTGTAATTCGATTTAAGCCATCGTTAGTTTCAGCGCTGGCGGTGAAACGGGCAGGAAAGGGCTTTCCCGTGCGGTGCCGCCCTCGCTACGGGCCCCGCTCCGTCCGCGAACCCGTGGCTCTGGCGCGCCCGGCCTGGAGGAGCCGCGCCGCGCGCGCCCCCTGGCGGCCCCGGGGGGCGCCTGGCCGGGCGCCGTCGCCGTCCCTCCGCCCGCTTCCCCCCGGCCCCGGCGCGGGGTCTCCCCCAGCCTCGCCGGGGCCCTTCGGGCAGAAGAGGGAAAGGGAGGGCGGCAGAGGAAGAGGGGAGGGAGGCAAGAAGGAGCAAAGTCAGGAAAGGAGGAAAAGGAAGGGGAAGAGGAGGAGAGGCAGGGAGGGACGGACGGGAGGAGAGAGGGAGAAAGGGAAAGGAAAAAAGAGAAAGGAAAGAGAAGAAAGAACACCTTTTTCTCTCTAGTGTGACGGGGGTGGAGGAGTGGGCATAATGGCTGATGGGAGAAAAGAGGAAGCAAGACTGCTTCTTCTGACAGCAGGTTGCGGTTAGATCAGCACAGTTGTAGCACCAAGCTGCATCCTTAGATAAAACCAGGACAGTTTAAGTTTAGCTGCATGTTAAACCTATGAAAAGGGTGAAAAGTTACTTGTCAGAAGGAAACTTACGACGTGTAGGGAAATGCTAATTTCCAGTGACTAAAAGAATCACTAGCAGTAATTCATATACAGATATGAGGTACCTCTTGGAGAGTGTTAGAAAAGAACCGTATCTTTACTGCCCGTGACTGGAAGTGACTTCTGCGTGACCAAACTGCAAATGAAATGTCTGCTTTAGATATGTAGGCATTTCATTCATTCATTCCTGGTTTTTTTTCCTGATCCATGTATAATTCCAAAACAAAATGCCATATTGTTTATCAAAGGACACCTCCCATTTTGTGATTCTATTGCAGTCCTGCCTTCAGGCACTAGTACAAGGTGGATGGCAACAGAAAACCCAAAGGTAAGGGGGTTAGAAACTGCAAGAAAAATTGCCCCTGAAAAAAAATATTCTTACTTTTAAGCTAGACTGTTTTTGGGTAGGATTGCTGTTTGTGCTTCACTCTTCACAGTCACAGCTTAGCATTATTGAACTGTGGGGGCCACTCTTACATGCAGACTTAAAAAAAATTAGTATGTTCTGTCCTCTTCATGACTCTATTCTTGTTTCTATCCTCATCACTCTCCTTGTTTTCTCTCCTTCGCCTGGGGAGAAACGAAAGAGATTGACCTTTCCTGTCAGCAAACAAATCCATCTGCATTTGTTCTTTCCTCCTCTGGCTCACCTTGTTGTTGCCATCCCTTAACTCCTCTGTTACACACCTAGCTGCCATTGCTCTCCCTGGGGTTAAGTTCTAAACTGATACTGAAATTAGCAAGGTATTTCCAAATCAGAATGTGGACCATAGTGAAGAGAAAATGAAGGCTAGCAGGAATGAAATCAAGTGCTGTGAAAAACAGACATAAATTACAGCACTGTTACAATGCTTCTTATGTTATACAGTGATTTATGTTGTTTTTCTGGTTTTATGTTCTGTCCAATGTAATGCAAAACATATTGCTGACAGATACCTATTTTGCTGTTATTTTAAGCAGGCCTAAGATTTGTATTCTCCTATAGTTCACATAGTTATGTTTTATGCCAGTGCTGCAGGAATGGAAAAGAGAGGAGCTGTCTTGTGGAGGACAGCTCTATAGTGAACCTTCCTAGTAACTTTTCCTAGAGTATCTCTTCTAACGATACTCTTCAAAACTGCATACCTTAGAGGTATGCCTGGAAATCAACGTGGTGATCAGGTACCTGTATCATGTACCTGATTAGGGGGCCAAGAATTATTCTCAGGCTAGTATATACAGGAAAAAAGAATAGATAGAAGGAATCAACTAGTGCTAATGGACAAAATATGAAAGTTTTTACCCATTAGTTGTGACCGCTTACAGAAGTAAAGGGGCTTTATTTCTTTTTGGACAGGATTAGCTTAAACTAAAATAAAACCACTGGTGCCCCTGAATGTGATAATCTAAAGGGAGCAAGAGCTTAATACACTTGTGAATTAATAACTTTAACTGATTTGCCCTGTATTTCTTAAGGGTCCTGGTTTAGACAAGTACTTTATGATGTTCAGTGCATATATTACTAATAAAAACCATCCTCAAGTTTTGTGTGGCTTCTGAATTATTAACTAAACTAGTGTTGCACTGGAATGTGATGTCTTGATTCTTTGTTGTGCCAGCTTGTGAAACTATGTGGGAAAAAGAGGAAAGCAGTCAAAATTTTATATCCTAAGATTCTTCTGACACCTATCTTTTGCCCAAGATCATGCACATCAAGTTGATAACTTTTTTTTGTAGTGTCCAAGAGTTATTATTATATATAGCATATATACTATTTATTAGTTATCCAACAGTTAACAGTGTTCATCATCCCAAAGAAACTTGCCTACAGGGCTGGGTTAGCAAGGCTGCAAACAGCGTTCCTTTCTATTCCTATTTTGGAGATGCTGTCCTTACTCAGGTTCATGCAGTAGCCATGGCAAACAAAGAAATATGTCCTAAACTTAGAATAGATTCTTTCTAAAATCTTAAATCTGGTATATTTAGAGGGCTAATTCCATGTCTGATCTAAAATATTTCTGTGGATTTGTACCAGGATTGGATTAGACCCAGGAACTAATAATTTCCCTTAAACCTGTATAAATATATGTGCATTTGTATGTGTACACACACATACATAAAATATACATTAAAAGTGATAAATATTTAGCTAAATATTTGTTGATTGCTTTTGCCAAAGCTGTATGAATGAGAATTGCGGTTCACTTTGTATTAAAACCACTTCTGGTGAAGTAGTCTGTGAAGAGTCTCAGAATAAGAAAACATTATGTCTCTCAGAGGCCTTGCATTACTTATGGCAAAGTTAGAAGTAACGGAGAACCAGCAGAGAAGATCCCTTCTCTGCTACCTAGCCTTTGTTCAACCAGATTTCAACACTTGCCTAGTCTTAATTGTTTCCTACACTCAGAATTTGCAACACCTTAAGAGGTTACCTCCTCCCTGTAATCTAAAAATGAGCAATGGTGTACCATATGCTCTAAGCAAATAAATCAAAGTTTCTTAAGAAATTACTTTGCAAGAAAGCTTGTACTAGTTGTCTCAGCATTTCCTTTCTACTCTCAAATCCGTACAAGTTCAAACCTCTGTGAGTGGCTTGGCTTAAGAATGGCTTATTTCAGAGTTTTGGTTTTATTTGTTCCAAATCAGTTTGGATTAAACTCAGAGAAAAAATTATCCACGTTGCTTTTTGCAGTGACATAACATTATGTCTTTGGCAATATAGAGAGTTTAATGAGGATCTAAGTTCCTTAACACTGAGGTTTTTTTGGAAAGTACAAGATACAGAAATAGTATAAATTTACTAATGAATAACACCATTTTTTTAAGGTTTAAAGCAATAATGTAGGTAGTGTGTCTGAAGTATTTTGTACTTCACTGAAGAATCTATTTATAGTGATTGGATGCTTCTCCAAGCAAAAGCTGACTTTCTGTAAGAAGGTGCACTCTACAATCTTGTTTGCAGAAAGTTATAGATACATCTGTTTATACCAGACATCATACACATAACTCTGGAAACATATAGAGCTTTAAAAAATATTGGAAGAGAAACCCAGGTCCTAGGAGCCTCAGTTTCACAAAAGAAACAATAAAAAATAAAATAAATCTGAACAGAAGGTTATTGAAATAATTTTAGAAGTGTATTCAACTACCCTCTTTAATGCTTGCATTGGATGACAAGGAATTGGTCTTTCTCAAGAAGTAAGAGTCTGACTGTTGACCTACTCCACTTGATTCCATTTCACATTCCAGAAGGAAATGATAAATGCAATTGGAAGATAATTAGAAATTCTAGATTGGCCCCGTGGGATATCTGATCTGCTGCTTAATTTAACCTAAGTTACATTGAAATGTTTAAAATCTGAGTATCTTTTACTCTTTCACATGCTAAGGAGCTGATGCAGTATCTGTAAAAATGGTCAGCTGGCTAGAGATGGCAAAGGTAATTATGTGTATGTTTGCAGCACTTCTGATGGAAAGAAAATTTCCAATTTCTGTTGGAAGATGTAAGAAACAGAGGCATAAGCAGAAATGCATTAACTGCTTTGTTCCATACTGGATTTAATGTAAACTACAGTCACATCCCCTCTTGTTTCAAACGTTAGTTTCATGTTCATATACAATTTTCCTAAGTTATAAAGGTTGCTTCTTTAATGTGTTTGGATCAGGCACATAAAATGGAGAAGGAGGGGTCAGCATGACATCCCATGTAGAACAGTGCTCATGTGGAATCATGCTGCACCAGCCTCCCTGCCATGACTAGCTGGTGACCCATCGAAGTGCCAATATTCTACCCTTAATTAGATCCCAGCTGTGATTCAGAAACATGGACTAAACCTTGATACAGTCAGGACTCATGTTATGACACAACATCTGTGAAATACAGATATAGTTATACCCAAAACTCACTCAGATCTGAGTGATGAATCCTCTTCTCAGCCAGCCTTCCTAGTACTCTGCCTAATATTTTCCAGACACTAGTACTTTGTGCCAAATCAGCAAAACACGAATTTCACTACCCACTGTACACCAATATCATTACATAAGATTTAATAAAATTTTAATTAATGAAAGTACCACTAATTACTACTGATATGGCTTTTAATATACATAAGAATTTTTTCCCCCAGGGTTTATTACCTTGAATATGGGTCTGTTTTACACAATTCTTAGTGCTGAGTAGAGAGAGCACAGATTTATAACAGCTTGGATAGAAGAAACTATCTAAGAAACAACTGGAAAAGTGTCATAAAAAGTAGTTGTATCAAACCGAGACAAAATATCTGGTTTAGGTTGAATGATGCAAAAAGATTTTATTTTTGTAGGACTCTATATTTTGCCTGTGGAAAGACTTTAAATATGAATTGTACTTCTGGAAACCATTTTAAACCAGCAGTTCAACTGAATGTTATTGGGGCAGTCAACAAGCCATATAATTTCCCAGAATAATAGTTGGCTATTTTCTAAACTGTAGATACTCTGGTGTGTTTGCGAATCCTTGAAAAATGGACCTTTGCAGTGGCAGATGAAGTTTTGTCAAAATAACCATAGCATATGGTAGAGTTTCAGTATTTCTAGATCAATTTCCTTTTTGATATTTGGTTTCTGAGAAGGAACTATAGTTTGAACAGCTGTGCTAAAATCCTAAGAAATCATTTTTGAAGGACAATTGACAGCAACCTTGCACTGGGTATCAGTTGAGTCTAACATATGCATTAAATAAAAATAATAACTAGACTGAAAATTGCATTGGATCATACTTCAGTTTGTCTTTGAAGCAACCCTATGTATTGCTTTTTGGAATTCTACAAAATCTCTTGGTTGGTCTACTTACAGAATATGAATAGTGTCTATGCCTCCAACAACATATAAGCAACTAATTACAAGTCTTGTCATTCACAGGGAAATTGTTCTTCAGACACTGTGTCATAAAATTTCTCATTTCTTACCTTTGAAGTTACAAGCTTTCTTCATGAAATGTTCCTTTTAGCAGCTAGCTGCTGAACATTGCCTGCCGTCAGTGTTTGGTTGTTTTGGTTTTTGTTGTTGGTTTTTTGTTTTTTGTTTTTTTGTTGTTGTTGTTGTTGTTAATTCTGGCGTGTTTGTTCTAAGATCTATTGCCCTACAGCTTCTTGACTTGCATCCCCAGAGCAAGCTAGAAGTAGCCTTCCCATTCTTAGTGTATTGGTATCAAGTCACCAATGACCTGATCGAGTGTAGTAGCACCAGATGCTGAGGAAGTCAACTGGTTGCCAACATGACATCAACAGGAGTTTCAGCAGTACCATAAACTTTTACAGTCAGATTTCTTGTGCGAGGTACTTAAAATCTTTCTGTTTACAACTGTACTGTGTCAATGGAGGCTTTTCTGTTTGATGAATAGGGTGTAAAAATGCTTTCCACATGAGGATACGCACTGTTACAATAGACAGTCAAAAGACGCCTTTCTTATGCCATTATTTCAACACTGAAATGCTTAGCTGGACTCCACCCATGGTACAAGGTACGTGTCTTCATAGTCTCAAGTTTTGCAGTAACTAATTCTGTGCAGACAATGCACCCTTCTGGTCATGGAGAGGATTCTTAATCCAAGAATATTTCCTATTAACAATATTTGGATAAGCCCATAAACTAAACACGAGTAGCTTCTTGAGAAAGTAAATGTAACTGATTCAGCTGTACAAGTGTTTGCTATAATACTGAGTCTGCACAAGATGAACCGTACAGGGCTGCTTCCTGACCGTATCTTGGAGGTCAGTTTTTAAAGGCCTGGGTCTGAGGAGATGCTTTTTCCTGTTCTTCCCTGCCTCCATGCAGAATGGGATTCTATTATGGTCACCACAGTGACAATTTTGTGGAGTGTGTAATGGCCTAAAGGTGTCATGGAAGCAAGGTATGCAGTGGTAATGGTAAGTGGCCCCATTGCTGGGAAGTGAAGACAAGCAAGCTTTTGTGCTCTCTCTTCATTCATACATACACAATCTAGTGTTAGGTCAACTCTCTTATGGGTGAGAAAGTAACATTTGCATCTGGTTTTGCAAGTCCTGATGTGTGGATGAGTACTAGGAAATAGATTACACAGAGGACAGACAAAACAGAAATGTAGTGTTCCTTTCTGTGTACTGGAAAGACAAAATGGAGCTTGGATTATGGGATTTTATTGGTTTGTTTTACTATAGTTGATCATTTCTTCAATGCACAGAGCCCTGCTTCAGCGAAGTAGAGAGTACATAGTACTGCCTAGGTACCGTGTGTCTGTGCCTTCAACTCTGCATCACTCCTATACTCTGGAGGTATGTTACACACTTTACATTGACAACCAAGTATCACCTTGCATTGAAAAGCAAGTATATCCGCATATGCAAAATCTGAGTCCAAATCTTTAGTTCCAACTTCACAGGAAGCTGGACCACTGCAACAGTGCTCAAATTCAGAGTCCTGGTATTACTTGTTATAGGGGAGGGGTATAAAAATCAACCTGAATTCAAGTTATAAGCAAGAAAGTCTCACATACTAGTGACATGAAAAGCTCTGCTGGTAACCAATTTTATATAGACAAACTTATACCATGAACATTTTTTCCCTTGTCTTGCTCACGAATTATTAAAAGGACCCAACTTTGCTCTCTGAGAAAACACTGACACCTTTATGTCTGTTTTTCTCTAGCTTTACATTTCTTAATGATTATTTTCCCCTCATCATACTAGCCAAAGAAGATTCTAAAGAATGCAAAGCTTGTATCCACTTCTAAACCTTTTCTTCCCCCCTGGTGGGGGACTTTTTACAAGGGCCTGTAGTGACAGGACAAAGGGTAATGGGTTTAAATTGAAAGCAGGGAGATTTAGACTGGATATCAGGAAGAAATTCTTCCTGGAGAGGGTGGTGAGGCACTGGAACAGGTTGCCCAGAGAAGCTGTGGATGCCTCATCCCTGGAAGTGTTCAAGGCCAGGCTGGATAAGGCTTTGAGCAACCTGGTCTAGTAGAGGGTGTCCCTGCACATGGCAGGGGGTTGGAACCAGATGATCTTTAAGGTCCCTTCCAACACAAACCATTCTATGATTCTATGATATCCATGAAATCTCTTATGGCAAGCAACATCTTATTACACTAGCCCAGAAATGGACTGAAGTAAGCATGGAAATTTTCCTGCTAAGGCACCTGAGACTCTGAGATTTCAAATGACCTGTGAGACTACAGCTAAAACACAGTGTAATGCATGATACAAGAACCAGGAGCAACAGAGTTGTTTAATGAAAATTTACTCAGAAAGTCTTCAGAAATAATGCTTCTGAAAGCTTTGAAATACTTTATTTATGGAAAACTTTTTTCCTGTTGCTTTACGGAGACATCATTCACTAACTAAGCACATGAACTGAAGTTATTAACAGCATTGTAACACTTCTTAACAGTGTGAATAGGCTTAGAGGATAATTAGCTGCATGTTCAGGATGTAAATTAGAAGTTCTTGAAAACTGACTGTGAGCTCAAGCGCTGGATGTCATGTTCATGTAGTAAAACCTAAATGATACGGATATGCAAAGATGTAAAGGATAAAGAAGCAAGGATCAAACAATGGACTTGACATGAATGATGTTTGGTGTGCCCTTTTCCTCCGTACTGCGGCAGCTCTTACATCCTGCTTGGCTTCCTATTACGAGCTGACAAAAAGCAGACATTCTCTGTCTTCAAATGGCAGATGGACCGAGGCACTAAATATCTGCTGCCTTGACTTTCCTCTGTTTGTTTGAAATGGGCCATCTCTTCATTTTCACTGCATACTTCTCAGTGTCCTGCAGAATGTGAGGTTTTCTTTCGACAAAATAAATGTTTATAGAAAATGTCACCAATTATAAGGGTGTACAGCTTCAAAACTAAGAACATTAAAACTGTTAAGTAGAAGTCCAATTATATATAGCTAACATTAAAAAACCCTAATTAATTGTAGTAAATAAAGACCCACATGCTGGAAGTAAACACTTGCAGACAAATCCAACTAGTATACAGCAGCATTATATCTCTGCGACAGAAACCATCTTTTCATTGTGTAGGCATGTGTGTAAAAAGAAGTGTATCTGTCTTTGCTCAAACTTAGGACTCAAGATCACACACAGCCCAAAGCACTTCGAATATCCACGCAAACTATTTTTTATCTTGTGCTTTGCTTCTTTTGGTAATCAACCCCAACTAATTTTCCAGTCAGGAAAACTGTTATGAGAAGGGGGAAAGCAGACTGATTCATATGCAAATTTTGTTCCTAAAGACAGGTTAGATCTTGATCGTACCACAGGTTGTGTTAACAGAGTACTGGGGCCTGGTTTATGGCAGAAACAGAGTTTAAATTAACAATGAAAATTCGTTGTGTGTAGCATTGCACTTGCTTGCAGAGGGGCTGAATTTTTCATTAGAGCAAGGCTTTAAAAAACTGGCAGTGCTTTAAGTTGAATGAACATGGGTCAGGCAATCCAAATTTTTGAAGTTATGTTTCTGTGTTACTAGAAATAAAGCAAACGAATAAATATACCAAACCAGAGATTACATTTCTGCCCTGAGTTTTTATACTCATTTTAGTTACAACTAAGATCATTAGGATGAAAAAAGTGAGCAAAAATTATCTCCTTTTGATTCCTGTTTTTATTTTTCTTTGTTGATGGCCTTTAATTAAACAACATAGCTTTGATCCCGTTGTAAGGTCATTGAGGAGATCCGTGTCACTGTCGGTACATTTCTCCCTGTTTGTTCACACACTTCAATGTCAGTCACTTTATTTTTTTAAAAAAAGAAGTCACTTCTAAACTTCAGTAGAGAAGTAAGGAACTCTGTTGCCATATTAAAATAGAAAAAGATTCAGAACATGCTATTTAGTATGCATTATGTCAGAAAATGTATTTTGTTTTAAATGCACCAGTTTATGAAAATGACCACTGATCATGAGGCTTCAGGCACAGGTGGGATGAAGGCTGTGTTGTGTTGATAGATGTCTCAGGGAGAGCAGGAGGACTTCTCCACTAACCTGCAACGGAAGTAGAAGCAATTGTGTTCAAATCCTAGTGAATAGTGAGATCCTTGGACTGGTGGTTGATTGGAAGAACAGGTATTTAGCATACAATTCAGCTGACAAAAAAAGAACATAGTTACTGAAAGTCAGAAAGCAAATGGCATGTTAGAGGCAACGGAAGCAACTGAAGAATATAGTCATCAGTTCCACAGTTGCTTCTTTTGTTACCATTTCCCATTCACAGAGATGTTTATTTTTTGGAAACAAATCTATTTTCTATTTAGTGATCACATACATTTGTTATGAATAAATATCCAAAGAGAAACTGCTGCATTTAAAACCAGTCTCAAACATCAGTTACTCCCGACTCAAGCTTGTGATTCAGTTGTGGATACTCACACATGCATTGGTAACTGTTTGGTGGCTCATAAATCCCTTTTATTACCCTGCATGTTAGGGCTACCAATGGGAAGATGGATATTGCCTTAAGCGGAATCTGATGAAAAGTGGGGTGACTTCTTACACTCATATCACTGCTTTTCAGTGTGAAAGTTATAGATGATCGTGAACCCAAGAGGATGATAGGGGAAGTATAGGTCAAAATCAAAACAATAGTATATTTCTGCATCTGCAAAATAAAAGCCAACATTCACCCTGCTAGGCGGTATAAAGAAAAAGAAGTGTTTCTATTGAAACATGAACCATATGTTTTTAGCCTGCTATACATTCAACTTAAAGTTGTGAAATAGCCAGAAAGGGCCACTTCACTAGGGACTAAATCATGTAAGGTACTGAAGAGGACTAAGCAGAGGACATTCAGTCAGTAAAACAAATCAACGCTTTACAAATATGTATAATTTAATACAATTTACTATCTTTGTTCCCCGTCATAACAGTGACTATCTTGTCTGTGACACTTCTTGTATAGCTGGCTCTTTAATTCAGAGTGAACCTGTGAAAGTCTGGGTATTATCTTGTTTTCTTGCTGTTGGCTTGATCTGTTAGAACTACCTTAACCTGAAAACAAACATGTTCGTGTACATACCAGACACATGAATAAAAGGACAGGTCACTGCTGCCAGATTTTCTTCAAGCTGCTCAGGAATGGAGTCACTGAGATTCAGTATTTGGGTATATATACTGTAGTGATTAAATTAGGAATCTCCTGGCTCCACAGGAAACATGGGAAACATGGAGCCATCCTAAACAACTTCAAGGTTAACTTCTTCCATTCGAAGAATTCTGCATTTTATTTTCAACAAACACATGAAAAACAAGATCCTGAAGGAACAGAGTCAGCTACTGCTTTTGTACATCATGCAATTTTGCACGGCTCTAGTCCTCTTAGAAGTCACTGCATATTGCCATGTAAAGTTATAAAAACAATGGGAATATTTTCATGTTCTGCTTATCACCTTGTCTTCATATATGTCAGGATTTCTCTAGCTGAATGCTTAAGATAGACTTTCTTATCTTAATTTTTCACTCATATCTAATTATATTACAAAACATACAAATTACGAATTATGTGCAAGGATGAATTAAAAAAACCCATATATATTCAGCATTATCTTTAGCTTGTCTCAAGCATCAGAAACTAAGTGAAATTGAGTGAATAAGTCAAGCAGCCTCATGTTGAAATATGTTGAGCAGGGGTGTCCTTGGGGTCTCATGCAGAAATATTAGCTTGTATCCAGCAGTGGTATAGCTATGTTACGTTCTATTCCAACTGAGCTAATCATCCCAGGAGGAATGCCATAATGATGTGACAAAAATATTTATGATTCTGGAGTTAGCTCAGGCATCTCTTCATCATGCTGCATTGTAAGATGTAGACATAACCTTTGTGGCTCATGATATGCAGGAAGTCAGATTAGATAGGTGACCTGGAGGTCAGTTTGGGCCCTCAGTTCTATTAATCTATCTACATATCAGAACAAACCATAAACATATTAGAGGAAGCAGTAAAATAGCTCCATTAAACACCACATTAAGGGAACAAATTTCCACACAAGCCTAGGAAAAAAAAAAAAAAAAAAGAAGGCAAGGCATTTAAAGTTTTGTGTTTAGATAAGGTCAGAAAAAGAAGGAAAAGACCTCAGGATAACACATTCGTTTCTTCTGAGGTTAATAGAAAAAGTGAGATTGTGAAACTGAGGAAAATGTTGCTGTGAGGAAAAGGAAAATACCTTGCAGCAAAATTGCATTTTCCTAGGTTTTGTTGCTGCATGTGTTCTCTTCTTTTCTCTTCTGCTGTATTCCATGTGATATCACTCCAATGTTTGAGCCCTTTCCCATAATGCATTAAGCACCATACGTAACATCTGCCACATGTTTGCTCTCACATATTCTCCCCAGTGGCAGACACACAAGGAGTGCTGTGTTTTAGGTTCATTTCAGTGATAGATTCATGTTGCTGCATGTTTATGGTAGAGGCAAAAAATAAATGCTGAGGAAATTACTTTAGAGCAGAAAGTAGAAAGCTAGTTCTTTCTCCCTGGTGAACAAGTTGCCTGCTGTTGGATCAGCCCCTGAAAACGCCTGTCCTTTCCACAGACAATCATTAGGCTTTTCCTAGCAAATGCCATTGCCTCAGGAGCAGGAAGTTATTAAAGGAAGCCTGAAGCTTAAGGTGATAATGCTAATATACTGGTTTGGGGTTACTGAACTCTTACAAATTTGATGGGTTGTTATCTTTACTGTAGAGAATGGGATGCAGGTCTGAGTTGTTTACAGTAGCCAGTATTACTAAAAGGACAATCTGTAATGTTTCATACCAGTTAGCATTTCCTAGGCACTTCATACTTCATGTTCAACTGAAAGGTGATGAGAGTTTGAATAATTTAGGCTAAATCACCATCTGCCAGTATATGACAAAATTATTTGGACAGTGACACTCCAGAAAGCACAGACTGGGCATAATTGTGTAAGAGTTTTGCGTCAATAAGTAATATCAGAATAGTCCCAAACCCTGGATTGAATTGATCAGTTTTGGGTACAAATACCTTCAGCCAAATAAGACTGTAAATTTTATAACGGTTTTCCTTTGTCAGAGCATTGCCCAAGACCAGCAGTCATTCATCTGGCAGCTGATCTAAGCCACTATGCTACTAAGGATCAGTTATGATAAGTATTCCTCTATCTGGTTTATGTCCTTTTCTGATATTGAATATAACTTAATTTACTTTACTTTTATAATTATTTTATGTGAACAGGCAAGCATATGCATCCAGCCATAATATATTTGTTTTCAGACCTTACTGTATTTTCATCTGAACAAATTTTCACTTTTTGTACCAAGTACCTGTGCTAATAATAATTTCCACACATTGTTAGCTGATCTGCTTGCCAGGGCTAAGCAGCTCTTTGAAGTCACCTAATATGCAGACAGAGAGTCTTGGAAACTGTACACTTCCCCCCAAAATAATAATCAAACAATTCCCAGCACTGCTGGTCTTTTGTCCTTCAAAAATAAGAGGTTCTTCATTTAGCTGTGACTGTGTCTTTTTTTCCAGCTGTGAGTCCTGTTTTTCTTCCTGGTTTATGGCAATCTTACCCTTATGATTTCCTTTTTCCTTCTTGCAAGGTGATCTGTGGAGGAATCTAGTTTAGGTCTATGAAAGAATAAAAGGTGCTTCTAGACTTTCCATGACTAGACCATAGGAAAAATAGGCCACTGAAGAACTTAAACTGTACGGTTAGTGGAAAAAACACCCCAAAACCAAACAGAGCCAAACAAATTAACATATGTCACTGCAGCAAAGAGGATTGTATTAGGTAAAACAGATTTGCATACTCCGAGCAGCATGAGACACAGGTGAAGCACTCTTCTACCCAGCATGGAGGACACCTGGTTCTTAATGCCAGTCTACCACAAAGAAATTAATCTAGTCACTCTTTCTAGAACGGTAATATCTGTTCGCTGCCTTACTTCCACTAATGCATTCCATTGGAGAATGGTCCTGCCTGTTGCTTCTTGTGCATCCTTGGCCCGTGGAAATCAGAAGATAACCATAAAGGATGGTGAATCAAGCAGTGCGTAACATACTGCACAACACTTAAACAAAAATAAACGCCTCAAGCAAAATAGATACACTGCATATATTTTATTGTTTCCCTAATTGTATGTTATGTTAAAACGTAAAATTTCTATGATACAGTCATGGAATATAAATGCATGTAGAAACAATTTATTTTTATAGAAGAGTTCCCCAAAGAATTGAAGGAAAACCATATTAACATTAAGAGTGCCATAGTGCAATGAGCTAAGTTCTATTAAGCTTAAATTGAGCCCATTCTGTCACTGTGCATGTAAACTCTGGAAACAAGTCAAGTAGGGACTACTTTTATTGGCTTTGAACAGTATAGTCTTAGCATCCAAGTTGAAGAACACTCGTTAAAACAGAAGATATTCCCAGATGTTTACTGGTAACTGGCTGTTCAAAAGACTCCATCTGTAGCACAAGCCAACAGAATAGAGAAGGCTGGATGATCAATTTTATCAATGTTTCCACAGTCAAATGATGAACCCTTAAATATCTTTTTACATTTAGGTCTGATCCTACCTCCTGGTATTTTGGGAAAACCAAATATATGAACAATAACAACTCTGCCTTCCTTGATAACCAGTAGTAGTGAGATAAAGGCTGACATCTCAGATTTATTTGGTATTTTTATATATATGTTAATATATATTTATATATTTATTTTTTTTAATACCGTGTTTGTCTTTACTCTTTGTATTTCCGTTCTTCATAATACTTTACTACTTGCAGAGCACTCATGCTCCTTTCCCAAGGACTAACAAACTTGGTAATTTAGCATTAGGAGCTGAAGCCCAGGTGAAAGCACTTAAGCAGGTGATAACACTTTCAAAAATGTCAGCTTTAATAGAAGATGCTGGGACCTCAGCCCTTTGGAAAATCATGTCTAATATACAACTGCTTTAGTGTAGACTCAGAAGCACAAATTTAGATACTCAGCTCTCAATAGCTTCACTAATTTTCCTTTCATGTTTTTGTTTTTTATAAGTTTATTGTAGTATGTCTCTTGGTTTTCCAGTTCTTTTGAAAGTATTGGAAAAAATATGATACGAGTCCAATACTAATTGTTTTCATCTTGGAATATTACTCATCTTTTCAAAGAAAAGCATCATTTCTAGGCAACATTGTGTTCTCTGTTTGCAAAGTTGTTTGTTGGCTGCATCTCACTCCCATATATACATGCCAAGGATGAGTAGCTGTATGCATCCAAATCTATTATTTGTTTATAGCATGTGTGAAAATGGTACAGAATTAATGTACACAATGACTGTATTTAAGTTCTTTTCTTCTCATCTTCTATTTTCCTTAAAACATGCATATTCCTTCCTCGGTGCTCTTCTAGCCAAGATTTTGAGAGTTCACCGCTAAGTGATGAGTAGAAAAATGTTCTTAGGTACTAGATTTGCTGTCTATGAACTTCTGTAAGTTAGACACCACCACCACCACACACACACCCACCCCCCTTTTAAAAATTTTCTTAAAATTCTTAACTTTCTCCTGGATAGAAGAGAGAATTTAAGATATTTCAAATAAGTTAAAATCTAAGTTTTATATGCCTCTCATGAAAGCATAACTGCTTGATTTGGTATTTGTCCTAGGCTTCCCTGTGATCTGGTTAAATGGAGAAAATTCACATTGTTGCCTTCTTCTATTAGGAATTGAATTATTTGCTAGCCATTTTATTTAGGTCAGCCTTTTTAAAAAGAGAAAGATATCTAAGATCAGAATCAGAATGTGTTATGTCTGTGTACCCAATAAAGCTGTTGATCTCCTTACACCACTCTTCTGAGAAGAATCCATAGCTGGAAATGAAAGAGCAGAAGGAAAACAGAGGCCAAGAATAGCAGACCTCCCACTGGGATCACAGTCTTTGTCTCGTTCTTTCCATTACAATGACTTGGAATGGCAACAGAGCCCATGATGTATCATTACATGTGACTGGAGAGTCCCTGGAAAGATGGTCAAAGACACTTTTACTATTTGAACTCATAATTTATTTTGTAGACGAAGAATACAGTGATGCTAAAAGGTTCTCAAGCTTTTGATGAGTATTTCTAATTGAAAGATTTCTTCTTTTTTTATATAAACATAACTGATGAAAAATAGAATTTCAATTTCAAAATGGTATTTCTTAAACTGACTGCCCAGTGTAATATTTTTAAGGCAGCTCTACAGCCATATGACTAATAAGAATAACCTGCAACACAGAAATTGGCGAGTAATTTTTCTTAAACGAATTGTGATCCACTTTCTAATGGCAGCAACTGTAAGTGATGCTTCTGCAAATATTCAGTGTTCTGAGGGATGTTTGTTTGTGTAAACAGTTCAAATGTACACTAAAACATAAAACCTCTGTCTGTAATGAAAACCACTTATTGAGAAGTTTCATATATAACTTTGAAAATGACTATTTTTTAATACCTTGAATAATAACAAAGTACTTGTTATTTTCTAATAGTATAGTAAAAAAGACAGTTTACAAAGTCTTTGCAGAGTTACCATGTAAAAAGTCAACTCCTGGCAGGTAATAAGTCCCGTCCTGTTAGCAGATGCTCTGGACTCTACAGGAACATGCATTACACCTTCCTGTTGCTGATACCAGCTGCCAAAAGAAAGTATGGATGAGTTGAGTGAAGAAGAGATTTTCTTTCCATTCCCACCATAGTGAACAATTGAGCATCTGTGAAGTTATAACGAAGTTATAATGCTGTCGCTCAGACGGATTCCTCTGGGGTAGAAGTATTTCACTTTACCTTACAGGTGGCAATCTGCTAATCTCATGTTGTCCCTCTGATGTAACTTCATCCTAAGGCATGATGTTCAAATCTAGTAACCCATGTTTTCAAGCAATGCAGTTTGTAGTGTAATCCAAACTGCATTTCTTTGCAAATAACCTTTAGAAAAAAAACTTCACAGTTATGTCATAAAGTCTGCTTAATTATACTCTGGACCAAATATTGTTTAATAGATGATATATATATTTTATGATCTGGGAAGTGATATTTCAAAAATTAATTTTAATCATATTCCTTGCCTGTGTAATACATCATAGTGTATTTTGCACTAAATAAGAGATTGCCCAATCATTTTAGAATTTGATATTTCAACTTTCAAAGAATCACAAAAAGGGTTGGGTTGGAAGGGACCTTAAATACCATTCAGTTTTAGCCCACCTGCCATGGACAGGGACACCCTCCACTAGACCAGGTTGCTCAAAGCCTCATCCAGCCTGGCCTTGAACACTTCCAGGGATGGGGCATCCACAGCTTCTCTGGGCAACCTGTTCCAGTGCCTCACCACCCTCTCCGGGAAGACCTTCTTCCTGATATCCAATCCAAATCTACCCACTTTCAATTTAAACCCGTTACCCCTTGTTCTATTACTACAGGCCCTTGTAAAAAGTACACCCCACCCCTACAGCTTCCTTGTAGCCCCTTCAGATACTGGAAGGTGCTCTAAAGTCTCCCTGGACCCTTCTCTTTTCCAGGCTGAACAAGGTCAGCTCTCTCAGTCTGTCCTCATAGCAGAGGTGCTCCAGCCCTCTGAGCATCTTTGTAGCCTCCTCTGGACTTGTTCCAACAGCTTCATGTCCTCCTTATGTTGGGGGCCCCAGAGCTGGATGCAGAACTGCAGGTGGGGGTTTCATGAGAGTAGAGTTGAGGGAGAGAATCCACTCTCTCGACCTGCTGGCCACGCTTCTCTGGATACAGCCCAGGATACAGTTGGCTTTCTGGGCTGCCAGCGCACACTGCCAGCTCATGTCCAGCTTTCCATCCACCAGTATCCCCAAACCCTCCTCCTCAGGGCTGCTCTCAATCCATCCTCTGCCCAGCCTGTCCTTGTACTTGGCATTGCTCTGACCCATGTGCAGGACTTTGCTTTTGGCCTTGTTGAACTCCATGAAGTTGGCATAGGCCCACCTCTCCAGCCTGTCCAGGTCCCTCTGCATGCCATCCCTTCCCTCCACCATGTCGACCACAGCTCACAGTTTGGTGTTATCAGCAAACTTGCTGAGGGTGTGCTCCATCCCATCATCCATGTTGCTGACAAAGATGTTAAACAGTGCCAGTTCCAACACTAACCCCTGATGAACGCCACTCATCACTGGTTTCCTCTCAGACATCGAGCCACTGACCACCACTCTTTGAGTTCCACCATCCAGCCAGTTTTTTATTCACCAAAGCGTCCATCCATCAAATCCATGCCTCTCCAATTTAGAGACAAGGATGTCATGCAGGACAGTGTCAAATGCCTGCAAGTCCAGGTAGATGGTGATCAGTTGCTTTTGCCTTGTCCACCAGTGTTGTATCCCAGATGTAGAAGGCCACCAAGTTTGCCATGCATGACTTGCCCTTGTTGAAGCCATGTTGTCTGTCACTAATCACCTCCTTCTGTTCCGTGTGCCTTGGCACAGTTTCCAAGAGGATCTGCTCCGTGCCTTAGCACAGTTTCCAAGAGGATCTGCTCCATGATCTTGAAAGGCACAAAGGTGAGGCTGAATTGCCTGTAATTGCCCAGGTCCTTCTTATTTCCCTTTTTAAAAATGAGGGTTACATTTCCCCTTTTCCAGTCACTGGGAACTTTGTGTTCCCTAATTTTGCCCCTTAAGTATGAAGTTGCATTATTACGTGCCTTTTCTTCTATATCCTTCACCCTTTTGAATTTAAACACATGGAGTCTGGACTTAAACGTGAATTATAAAAGCATTTCAACAGAGTAGATCCATTACATAGGAAAATGCTCTAATTCAGGCCAAGTGTGATTTTTTTTTCTTGTTTCATGCATATGAGGCCTGCTGGTGAGCAAGCTGGTATTTCTAATTGAAAAAGCAACTGCCAGATAGCAATGTAGAGGGTAACACAGGATCTGGACCCAGTTTCCACATGGACTTAGCAAGAGAATTATTAAGGCATTCTGAATGAATGTTTCCCACTCTTTCTAGCCAAGTTCCACTGATGTTGCCTTTTCTTCCTCTGTGCCACTGTGTAATTACCTCCTAATTTTTGCTACTGACTCCATTCTCCAGCTGCACACAGCTCATTAGTTTGGGCTCTGTTTTACACTGCCTCTCTGTCTGAGTGTCAGTGCCATAGATTATAAATCATTCAAGGTCATGACTGGTACTTTTGTGTGTTTTCTATCAGGCAAAAAACATGACCACCAAACATTGGTATTAGTTAATATTAATTACTTTCATAAGCCTTTAAATGAATTATTCATTATGGTGTGAGTATTTAATCTGGGTATATATTAAAATGAAAGTTTGAGTAATTACATCCTTTATTTGACAGGCAGACTACACGAAGAGAGTGTATTTTAAGACTTGTACATACAGGAGTCAGAAAAGCGTAAGTGTCATTGACGACTCACTGAACAGCTTTTATGGAAGATGGAATCCAGAAACAAGCTGTTTTTGGAAATCTACAAAGTGAGCCACCAAAAGGGGTCAAACCAGTTCAGTCCCAGGGTAGGGGGCAGATCCTGGTAATTTTGCCCAGTAATCAGACTTTCCCTGGAAAATCTGGCAAACTAAATGCACTTAGTTTTAAATGCCAAAGTGGAAAACCCAATTAGATGCAGCTAATGGGTAACATTTTTGCAAGCCTGTCAGCAAGAGTTGAGGTAGGGATGCTTCTTTGCTGAAGTCAGTTTTGCCTTTTTTCTGTTACAAAACCTCATCTTTCAGATATAATCAAATCTCTCTTCTTTAAACCATTATTAGGAGCTTTGGATTATTGTCAAAATTAGCCACTTTCCTGTTTTACTATCAAAAGTGCCATCAAAATGCAATGAAGTCCTGCAGCAGAGAAACAGAAACTTTTCAGTAAGTCAGGTGAATCTTGACTTCCTTCCACCTGTTTTGATGACTAAAACGTCCGCTCTCTGTCTGCAAAATGTAAAGCAGGTTCAGATGTAATATACTCCAGCATCAGCAGCAAAGTAAGGCAGGTGAGATGTGTTCTTCACAAGCGGCAGTGTGCTGGGCAATTATATTTTAAAGATCAATTAATAGGAATGCTAGGGTGAAATACAAAAAGTGCATTTGACAGGGGATACTGGAACGTATCAAAAGCAAAGGAAAATATGCTTTGACAGGTTAAAGAGTGCAGTGCCATGCTTTGCCTTCCTTTAACTACCCTTTATCAGATGGACTGATGTGTTACAACCATGAGGAGACAGACCAGTCCTTGTGACAGAAAAAAAAATATCTGAGTGAATCTGGTTGACTTTAACAGAGAAGGAGGTGGAAGTGTTTATTTCTCTTGTCAGTAGGCTGACAGAATTAGACAACTATTAGCATATGGCTTATCTTAAATGAGCTTCATTAACACAAAAATCAAGTGGGAAAATTACAAACCAGATACCATAGCAGAATGGAGTTCAAGAGGGTGGCCTCTCTATCAGTTCAATCTCCCTCTCCCCCCATCCCCTCAAGCAACTGTGACTTATATAATGATGTTCCTTCTCTAAAGCTTGTTGGTTAGAATGAAGTTAGTCACTCTTTCCGTTGGCCTTTTTCAGACTGTGCTATCACTACTGTTGGTGTGTGCATTGAAATGTTGATCAGGTTAACAGTCACAAGGCTTGGAATGATCTGTCCAGAATTTTCCTGCATCTGAAAAATCATGCAGCTAAATATTGGTGGTTTTATCCTACAGTCCTACTGATACACAGAGGTGTTGTACAGAGGAAGGATTGCATTTTAATAATGGAGCTATTTGTTTCAGCTAGGGCCTTCATTAATAATAGAAATGTCAAATGAAGGCCACTGAAAGATGACTTCTTGGTCTTTTCTTCTTCCTTGTCTAGCAAGTAATAAAGCCACATCACAAATAATAACCATCAAACACTATTTCCAAAATGTCTAATGTACAGGTCTCTGTATCCTACTAATTAAAATTTACGGACTTTTTTTTCAAAATAATTTATAGCAGACTGTGTTTTAGAAAAACTATCTAAATTTACTTTTAAAAAGAACCCTCTCTACACATTGCCTGTAAATCTACAGTGCAATGCCAACATGATTGTCAGCATTATGTAATAGATGAAACATTGCCATAGTAATCTTAGTTACAGAATGTCAAAACCAGGTCAGATTAACTTGTTGCAGCACAAGAACACTTATAACTGATAAACTTGAAAACCCATCTACAATCTATTTGCTACCTGATTATTGTGCAATATTTTTCATCCATCCATTTGTTTCATCACAAATAAATCTATCATGTTCTGTGGAGTGAGGCCAATCTAATTTGCTGGCTATCTTGTGACTGGGACAAAGCTCTGATTTCTTCTAAAGGTAAAAATATAGTATTTAATTAATTCCAGATAAGGAAAACATCCTGCTTATATAATAATCAATGTTGGTGATACCATGATAATGACTTGACTTTAGAGTGAGGGGTACCTCAATGATTAGGTACCCCAAAGCAGAGGGGTACCTAATATATGAGAGGAGATCCAAGTAATCACTGAGTCTCCCTTTGCTTTCAGGATAGCAGAATGAATTCCTATGAAGTCCTGAATACACAATATATATTATAAAGTTCATACCTACACACTCTATTGGGCCCACTTGGTTGAACTCCTAGTACAAATAAAATAGTGGGCTCAGATTTTCTTTATATCAATAATGTCAGGGTTTGTTCCTTTTGCTTTTTCCTGAATATAATCAAATATGTTAGTGGTGTGATCAAGGAGGGAATAGAGGTTTCTGCAAACAACCTGACCACTTAAAGAAACAAGCTAAGTCATCTTCCCAAACTTAACCCACCAAAAACTACAAGAGTCAGGAGGATGAAAGGGAAAGGGAAACAAACACACACATCCTCTAACACCCAAGTTCTGATTCCATGATTCTGTTCTACATGCTTTCAAACTGACATGCTTCATGTAACTAGGTTTATTAGTAAATAAAGGTTAGTATCCCAGTTTTTCTAGCCATTTCACAAAGGTACAGTAAAGAACATCAGCATCATAGGGCTTGCTAGGAAGTTGGAAGAGGGAGGAAAGTGGTAGAGAGGCAGACAAGGCAAGAACAGGCAAAAGATTTATTCAGGTTATACAGCTCCAAAGGGACCTCAGACTTTTTTACTGACAATTTACTGGTTTGTTTGCTGATCGAGGCCATTTACAAAACTTTACCCTTCTTTTTAAATCCCATGAGATGTGCAAACCAAAATTTCTACGTAAATGTTATTTGTGGAGGTCTCCTTATGCAAGAAGTTTCATGCAAGTGCTACAGTTTTCCCACAAAAAAAGGCTTCAAAGAATGCCTGTGGGACCGAGAAACAGTGGTGAGATAATGAGCCAAATGCAGATTGCTGTCTCCAGCACAACTGAGGAGCACTGTGAAAACAACTCTGAAAGCTCTCCTTCATTAAGAAGGTACACAAAAAAAGACTGGCTCTAGCATGAGGAAGAGTTGGCTTAGGGAATGGATTAAATGGAAGTCTTCTGTGACCCCTGAGCTAATTAACTGTAAATTTTATTGTAAAACACTTTAGATGCTTACTTTCTGGTATCAGGGTTGTACTTTAATGCTAGGGAATAATATCACTAGCTGTTATTAAGGGGGTTACAGAGAGATTCTGGTTCAAACACAGAATAAGTCAGGAGTAATTGGCAACAGATTGACTGAAATAGTCAATATGTATTGTTCCATGTAACTCTTCATAGTACAACAAAGAGTCTTTCTCTAGAGAAATGTCATATTAAGTTTCCTTCTCTCATAAAATAAGCTTTTATTACTCATCTAATTTAAGCAACATTAAAAAATAAGAATAAGCACAAATGTAATCATCCTCTTATACACTCTGTGTATCACATAATTATATATTGCTTCCACGATATTACATATGGAAACTATCAATTCAAGAGAAAACATTTTCCCTGAAAAATTCAAAAGTAATTGTCTCAATGTTTTAATGTTGCTTATATGTACATACTTCTAAACAAGATCTCTTATTTTCAAGATAAAACTCACCAGGTTATCTGAAGACATTTCACTCTGCCTTGTGAAGAAGTTTGTTTTCCGTATATATCATACCTTATCAGAGCTTGTGATATGACTTTTAATTTATTTTACTCTCTCCCTTATGTTTGATGCTAATGACCTCTGAATTTTGTTAAATGCACAGAATTTTTAACTGTCCCATTAAGCCATGATGAGGTTTACAATAGCTGAGACATCTGGCCTGGATGTGGTATATATGAAAGATAGTCACCTCACAAATCAGCAGTCTGTGGTGCTTGAGATAGGTTAGTCAGGAAGGTTACTTTAAAGTCTTCTCCTTGGATAAAGAGATCAGGCATTCCTCCCAGATGTAAAATGGCTCTCTCTCCAGTTCTGGAGAATATATTGAAAAGTGACTGTGAGAGAGGACAGGGTGGCTCAGGAGGTATGGTAGCAGACTGTGAAGCAATTCACCTTTAAGCCATTTGTTGGAGTCTACTAATGACCTGGAAGAGTTTATACAAATCTAATGAAAGAATTTTTGATACACTATTGTGTCCTATTGCATTTGAGGCGACTCTACCATAGCTGTTAGCCCTGGAAGTCAGGAATAAGGTAAATTAGACATGAAAATGTTCAGTGTACACTACCTGTTATAAACTGTCAGGGTCAGATCCTGATGGCATTTGTACACCTGCTTTCTCTGTCAGTTTGTATTAAAATTGAGCATAATAAAAAGGGAGGAAGCTTCCATGTATGGCATTTCCTACATCACCCCCTCAGTAGAACAGAAATTTGCTTCATGAAGTTAACCAAACAAGTAATTTCTTGTTCAAAAATACAGGGAGATGAGACCTGGTGCTTTGAGTCCTCTATTGGAAGTGGGGGAGCTGCTGCTGGATAGTTTGTGTTTTTCATGACAGAAAGCCAAACCAAGTTTAAATTCAAAACCAAATCCCAGAACTAAGGAAGGACCAGAATCCTTCTTGGTCTCTTTTCTGTTCATGAAACAAACCTTGTGTGTTGGTGCACAGCAGCTAGCCCACTAGAAGAGCTGAGATAGGGCTGTTCTTCTGATGCCTACGAGGAATGGCACTTTAAGGTATTTTTCCAAGCACGCATTCAAGCTACTGTCAGATAGACCCAAGATTTCTATCTTCCGAATCAATGTGCTGAGCAGTACTGTAGATAGCTATCTAAAGGTAATGGCCACCATAACCCCTTTAAAAAATGAATTAATCCTCCTCATATGGGTATCTAGATTGGGTAGTAACTTAACAGTAATGGAGGCACCTAACATGCTACTGTGTTTTCTGTGTTTAGGCTGGAGAGACGTGTGGGGGTTGCCTCCCACAGACATACTCCTACACTCAGTGTTTCTTGTTGCCTGACTTTAAATGAATTCCAACTCTGTGTGAGGTTTTCAAGAAACATTTTACATGGGTTCCTAAGTCGACATACTGTGTATATAGGGTGCCATCTATTTTCTTACCTTTTGCAAAGTGGGCTGGAGTCTTCTGAGAATGTCTTTGGTTTGGAAAAGCACAGACTACTGTGCTGCTGGACCATTTGGTAGGACATATGGAATCTGTAGGGTCCCATAAAGTAGAGAAGCAGCATCTTATTCCTAAAGAGGAATTGTTAAATAACATGCAATTTTAAGAATGCAGAATTATTCCCAATTTTAAGACTATATTTGCACAATTCCCAAAGCAGGTGATATTTATAGAGCTTTGCTTTTATTTGGTCTGTGCTATGAATAACTTCATAAAACTGGGCCAGTCATTCTAGTGCATTTTATAACAATTCTTTTGTATGCATCTTATTTATTTGCAGATTTAATTCACTTTTAAAAGGAATGTAAGACAAATGGTTAGATATTCAATTAGCTGGAGAGAATGTAAGTATACTGCTGATAATGAAATAACTGTAAGAATGGGGGAGAAAAGAATTGAGGCAGAACAAGTATGCCTTCTCCATAATTTTTCTGTTGTTTTGATGAAACTAAAACTGATGCATAGGGCAAATGTCACTCCAGCCATCTGGGATGTTTTTAGGTCTTCTCTCTCCCTATAAAACTGGAGCTAGAGATCTTCAGGGAATGAAATTATCGCACACTTGGTGGTTTTGCCTCAATCTCCAAGTATTTTGGAAATGACACATGTTTATATCTCAGAAATAACTGAAAGGCCTCGAGTAATGCATCTTAGTATTTATTAATTGGCTTTTTTCTCCAAAGGCCATTTATCTTCTTATTAAAATAAAATTGAATGAAATGTTGCTGTTGGCAGCTCAGTGTGGAATAATGTAGTTCTAACACAAACGGATGATAAATGTGGTTAGAAAAAGCAAAACAGAAGTCCAGAGACCCTTTCCATGGAAAAAGTGTCACAGTAGTTTAAGGTCAGTTTGGGTAGCTGTATAACAATATCATTCATTACATCTCTTCTAATCCCACCAAGTTTTTGTAATGAGGCAATCTGAGTAATTTTAATTGACTCTACACTGCTACAAGTTGGGTGGTATGCTTATGCTTTATGAGGCATGGAACAAGGTTGTTTGGGATGGATGTGCTTAATGATATTCTGTTTTGGGGACTCAGTCTCTAGGCTGGCCAACTTCGGTTTTGCTTATGTCACAGGACGACGTAGTGGGTAGCTTGGGCCCTTCTGTGTAAGGAGAGTTGGCTGCCAGTACCGTGGTATTTGAAGCTTGCCCAAAATGGATTCTGACTGATAAGGAAACAAAAAGTAATCATGGAGAGTTTTATGTGAGGAAGCCAATTTTACCGATTCTAGTTTTGGAGGGTTTTGCTTGACTTAATTGAACATAGTAATAAAGGATCGGCCAGCTCTTGGCTATTCTTTATCTCATGTAATACATTTTTTTTTCCCCTGAATTCCCTGTAATTTTTTAATCTGTTCTGTTGAGTGACTAAGTTGTGCAGTCAGAAGACACAGTTTGTTACATTTCTCTTATTATCCTTGAGGATAATAACACACCTTAGTCATCCAAAGAACAGATTAAAAACATACAGGGAATTAGGGAAAAAGTATTTTACAGGAGATATAGAAAAATGGAGGGAATAATGATATTTTCCAGAGACCAGAGAGCAGGACCTGGAATCAACAAGACTGTCCAGATGGTGTCTTTTTTTAAGAAATCACATTTTTCTTATTTAATTCTGTTAGTTTCTTTGCATTTATTTTGTGGCTTAAGACTCCAAAATGTGTCTGGAACGATCCATTCCACAGTATGGTTTAGCTGTCTTTGGAAAAAATTAGAATCAAGATGCCATGATTTTTCTGCTAATAATGACGCTTTTTCTAGCTGGCCCATTATTACTGTAGTCTTCTGCCAGGCTGCATTCTTTCAAGCGGCAGACACCCAGCTTACACAAGTTATACAAGTTGAACTTACGCAAGCAGTGACGATTAAAGATTTTCCTTGGCCTAAAGGGTTGCTTAAAGGGCATGGTTAAATATTTGGCATTACAATATCAAACCTGAGATCCTGCATACCAGCAGTTTATGACAAAACACCTGCAGGAACGAGGTGAAAGAGACTGAGCATGCTGAATTGCTGTATGAGTTACTAAACTCAAGTAGCTTCACACAGCCACGGCCAAGAAAGTTGAGAGGCTAAAAATATAATCATTTCCAGTCATTGTGATTCATGGAAAATAGGTTCCATTGAAAAACCTGCTGTGTGGTTTTGTTTTTGTTTTTAAACAAAATCACAAGTCTGTCTGATAAAGGATACTCTTCTGATATTCTATCCCTAAAATTCTTGAAGTCAAATGACTGTATTTCACATGACATTTTGATTAAAATATTTGTATCAGATAAACATGGTGGGGCACAGATTCATACCCTTCTCTAGGGAAGGAGAATCACACTATTGCTCCCCCTCCCTCACTGTCCATTTCCATGGCATTATGACCAGACACCCATGTACCAGGCAAAACTCATTGAGCAAAACTGTAATGTACTGATTAGTCTTTGCCAGGATCTCTGCTCTAGGCACTAGGAAGAAAGACAGGCACGTGATATGGAAAGCAGAGAAATCTGCGTTCGTGTGCCAGGATTCCCCAGTCTAGAGTCTAAAAAGTGGATTGTTTAGAGAATATAGGGCTGAAGGGAGATGTGATAGCAATCTTCAAATACATAAAAGGCTGCTGCAAAGAGCTGTGGAATAAACTGTCCTCTGTGTCCATTGGAGCTATGACAAGAAGTAAATGGGAGACCTCATTTAGTCTTTAGGAAAAACTCTCTAATGATAAGAATACTGAAGCTGTGTTATTGTTTGCCAGAGAAAATGGGAACTTCCACCCACTGCAGATCTATGAATAATGTTCTCAGAGACAGCATAAGGATACCTGCTCATGGGTGGTGGCAGGGCATCATCGCAATGATTTCTTCAGACCTTGTTTTTACAAACAGGGCACTGACACTCCTTGAAATACAATGGTTAATTAAAAGAGATGAATGTAGGTAGCTATTTCTGTGAACACTGTCATATAATACTGTCTCTCAGTGAATTAGGCATTATCCTGTTCATCAAGTCAGTGGATGAGGCAAAATTGTAAGGAGGGAAGTTTAGCGTTCCCCAATATCTAAATTGTCTCATTAAATGGTGCAGAGCAGTCATTTACAGCAGAAGAGAATCATAGACCAGATCTCTATCACTCAGGGTTGAAATTCTGTCTTGGGTCTGTGAACATTTCTCATGAAAGTTTTACAAACACTGTATATTTTAAAAAAAAAGAAAATTGCTTGTAGAAGAGAAATCAGACTTTGCAAACAATAAGCAATTTTATCCAGCTCTACTTAAAACAAGTTCTTTCTGCCTCTATTCTCTGATACTGAGCAGTGTTTTCAGAAAACAGAACTTAGGTTGCTGCCACAATGAAATGTTGTGAAAAAAATGTGAATTTGTGAACACACATTTCACATATTAAGCGTGTTCATCATGTTGAGGTCTTCAGCCATTGGAACTGGGATGCAGTTTTCTTTTCTTCTGTAAACAAAAGCTCCCAAGATTTAATTTGGGACTTATTTTACAGGGGTTTAAGTAAAATGTGAGAGTCAGCTGTTTATGGCTTTCATAGATTACTTAATGTATAAGTGCCTGAGGCTTGGTGATGTCATGTGTTCTTTTACCCTTTTTTGTTTATGTTCTGTCTTTATAAAATATCAAACCAGAAGAAAGAGAAGGACTAGCATAAGGTATGGAAAGGCTGCAATTCTCTAATATCTGTATCAGGAAAATCTATTGATAGGACTCCGCACTATGTCAGTCCTTTGAGACACAAAATTCGAAGTTTGATGGAAACAGAAAAATGTAGTTGGGTCACCTGCAAGACATTGCTGAGCAGCAGAATTATGCAGTTCCCTTTGCAATGTGAGGTAAATCTGATGCAAAGAAGAAGGGAGAGATTCTAAGTAATAGCCACTTAAATAAATGATTATCTTATATTTTTTTACCACCATTTTGCTTCAGATAGTAATTTGCACAGATGTTTCTGTATTAGTAATTTCTGTTTTCCATTATGAATTGTATCTGTTTGTAGAAGTAAAATGATCAGTTCTCCTTTTCTGCCGTGGAACCACAGTATGTCACTCTACAGGTCCAAAGCTTTAATTTTCATCATACCTTCTTATTGTTACACCAAAACTGGATTAGCAGACAGGGAAAGTCTGGCAGCATCCACTGAGAATCATGTGACTGTTGGGCACATATATAAAATGATGTACTGAAAACGGATGATGGAAGAGAAGAAAGCACTATTGCACCTAATATAAGAAGTTGCTGGGAGAAGGGAGTAGCTCTCCTAAACCTTTTTTCTGGATCTGTGAATAAAAGGTAGGAGCAGGTCCCCAGGATACTCAAGCACTTTGAGGTGTAAGAACTGGGTTCTTTCTATGCCAATTAAAAAAAAAAAAAAAAAAAAAGGAAGAAGGAAAGAAAAAGAAAAAGAAAAAATTGTTACTGTCTGTTGGTACAAGAGATAGTATTTTTACACTGAATGAGAAGAGCAGTGCTTGATCGATTGACTCTAAAACCCAGATAGTGTAGTTAAATTTGTATGTATACAAAGCATATACATACACACATGGATATATTAATTCAAACACACACTTCCACCTATGCTCCAAAGAAAGTCTGAGTGACGTTTGAAGACACCTCGCACTTTCCTTATGCTGGTCTGTATCTGAAGAAATTCTATGTGTGCGACCAATGCATGGCATATTTTACGTGAAGGTATGCACGTATATATGTACTTGCATTTATATGGAAGTATGGATGAGTGGAGATTATAGGAAATACTCCTGAATTTCTAAAGCTGAACATAGTGATTTCTCCTAATGGAGCTGATCCAAGAGTATTGAAGGAAAACCAGACCTCTAGATGATATAATGAACTTCTGATCATTCCATAGAAAAATTTGTTTCTTTGCTGTTAAACAGTGAACTCAGCCTGGGGAAGCAGAACATCAATATGTAAGTCCTCTCGCCAGGAGATCACTGTCTTTTGTCCACTCACTGATAGCACTGGGACGTCCTATTCTACATTACACGATGTGATTAAGTGCAAGAATTTCTTCATTAAAGGCTTGACACTGTTTTCTTACACTTGAAACAATACTGTTTAGGGATCTGTCCCTAGAATTCATTCTGCTGTTGTTGACTTTGGAGTTGACTCAGACCTATAATCTTTTGCAGCTTCACAGTGGAAGTCTAATTAATGAACTTTCAATTAATTCCATAGTTTTCTCAATTTTAGACTAAATATTGTCAACCATTAGATTTCAGCCACTTACTTCTATATTGCTCCCTGTAACTGTTTGCACAGAAAACCCTCAGTGTCCAGGAGACTAAATTTCATGCCAGCAAGGCATTGTCCAAATTCCACCAGTGCCCGAGATCCGATTAAGTGAGAAACAGATAACCCAGCAAGCAATTCATGCTTAGCGGTGCAGAGGAAGGCAAAAAGTCTTCAGTGTCCTTGCCAGCCTGACCTGGCAATGAGTTCCTTCCCAGTTGCAAATCTGGCAATCTAAGCTTGAATATGTGAGTCAAAGATGTTGGCCAGGTATCCCAGGGAAAGAATACTTTGCATTACCTTAGACTAGTTGCCAACTTAGTGTTGAAGAAGGTGGAAAAAACCATTATCATCTGTTGATCATGGAACTTACGAAAAACAGTTGGGAAAATACATCTACCTATGAGCCAATGAAGGCTGAGGCTTCATTAACTTACAGTTACCAGGAGGAACAGGTCCTCCATGAGAGAAGGGTTAAACTGTGGGATTTAGTGAATCCAAGCTCAAATATGACTGTGCAGACCAACTGCCTATGCTCATGAGCTGCAAAACTTCTCACAAAACATTGATAAAAGCACATTTAAAAAAGATTTATATAGTAATAAAAACTCAAAGAATTGGTGACTTCATCTCTTCTCTTTCTATTCCAATTTAAATTATGCTCACTGTCTTTTATGTTCTGGTTAAATTAAAATCTTACTCAGCATCCTACTATTAGACCTGAGTATGCTTATTTTTGAGCCAGAATGAACACCCCAACCTTCCCTTAACAGATGTGCAAGGACCTATATGCAGGATTTGGATTATCCCTTCATTTCTCTTTGATGATCTACACTATTCTGTATCTATGCCTATAGATATAGAATATCATATCACAATGATTCTATTTTGTCTATCATTACTATTTTGTTCTTTTTTTCCCTCCTGCTCTTCAACATTTTCATATTCTACTTTAAGTCTGGGCACCAGAACTACAAATGGCACAATACCCTAATTTTGATTGTGTCAATGTTGTGTCAAGAATTTTCTGTTTCTGTTGCAGGTTTTTCTCTTTCAGTAACCAAGAATTGGTTAGTCCTTTATATGACCATATTGGGACGACACTCTCATTGATTGCAGTAGAAGGCATTCTCTAAATTAACGGTTTCCAAACCAGACTCTCCTTCTCTGTAGATATTAATTATGGACTTAAGGTATGTTGTCTTGCATTGCTACTGATCAAATAGATCTTAATAAACTATTTCTTTCTACAGCTCTTCCATATTTTGGAAGTGAGAAAAGCAATCTATTTTTTTATTTTCATGAAAAGGTTTATTTGGGTTAACCCTGATACAGACAGAAACAGTTCAAAAATCCTGTTTCGTTAGAAAACAGTTTCCCAATTAAGTATACATCAGATACACTCAGTTCTTCTGCCCAGAAGTAATCCAAACCACTAAGTGTTTTTGAAAATTTTGGCCAATGATTATGCTTTTCATCTGAGGATGTGTACCACAGGACTTAGGTCAGATGAAAAAAAAAAAAAGATTATATGTAAAACCTTGTAGAACATCTGAGGGAAAGACAGAAACAAGACTAAAAGTTCAGTGGGCCCATTTTTTTCTCCATTAGACCCTCACAGCTCCCGCTTCGCTTTGACCGGGAATCTGACAGAATGGGGGGGGGGGGCCCATTATCTGACAAGTGGTCATCAGCGGTGTCTCGCCTTTCCTAACACCTGCTCATGGAAGAATGTTCTCAAGTGGGGATGGAAAAACCAAATCCTAGGTTTGCTCCCTCTTAAACCTCAAGTTCAAATCATGATTGCATCTGCCCATTTCAAACTGCATTCTCCAGTCTTTGGAGAAGCATTTGCTGCTTTTAATAACAGGGGAATTGGTGGTAATCGAACTTGATTTTTTTGTTTTACATTCTTTCCCTCTTGTTGTTAATACCTTTTGGACCACCCAATGTAACTCAGCTATCTTTCCTTGGTATTTATGCACTCAGAATCCTTGCAAACATAGTCCCTATTAGTCATGGCTTGGCCCAGTAACAACTGGCATATTGAAGTTTTTGGAGTATTTCTTAACTTGCACTCAGTTTCTTCAGACTTTCAGGCATGAGACCAAAGGCAGGATGATTTCAGACACTAAATCAGGGTAATAATTAGCCTGATATATGCTTCTTAATTAGCATAATTGTAATTGGCAAGAAAATGTAAGTTCTCATTACAAAGGGGTTAATGAGACATATAAATTATGGTGATGCTATCCCATTAGTTGGACTCCCAAAGCCAACACTGTGGAGAGCATATGCAGCAGAACTATGATTCTTCCTATGGTCTAACTCTGTGGAATAGTCCTAGGATCTCACTAACCTGCAAGAGTCTGGGTGGCCAGAAATCACCATTTGGGTGGCCCACTGAGCAGAATTTCTCTGTTCTGAGTAGTCATGGTGTTTTTAGACTGGTAATGTAAATAAACACAGAAGTCCGTCAGTCCCTAGGTGGGAGGAAAGCACAGTTGATTGGGATAGGACACAACTGGAGGCACATTACTCCTCCAGGATTTACAAATTTCCAATTCAGTACATTGTCTACTTCTAATGCTGAATGCAGATGGCATCAGAAATACTTGTGCTTAAATTAGAACTAAGACAAGATGTACAAGTTGAGTTAAGGCTCCTGCAGTCATCCTCCATTCAGGGTTGCGGACAGACAGAACTAAATGCATGTGGTTCTATTTCTGCCTCTTCCCTTTGCTAGATGAAACCCACATTTGAATCACAGTGTGCTTGAGACGTTCCGCTAATAATATTTCATCATTCACAGTGCCATTTATGTACTTACTTCATTTAAATCTCTGTGTTCCTTAAGGGACTACATTAACAATGGTTTTTTTGATAGTTCATTTAAAAGTTGAGGGAAATAAGGTTCTCCTGAATGTGTTCTCTTCATATATTTCCAGATGGGCTCGTAGACACGGTAAGCATTTTGATGAGAATTGAAGCCTGACACAGGGCTTCTGAAAGCCAAGTGGCTGATTTGCAAGTTATCAGTGCAATTTTGATCAGATCTTTAACTAGAGGAATGTGCTGTGGTGGTTCCTAACAGTACCAAAACATGTAGGTGTGCTCCTGGAAGGATCAAGCAATGAGGCATCAGAGCTGGTGTTTTGTGCAGAGTGGAAATAAGACAACAAGAGGTTACACAGATAGCAAGTATTTTCTTGGGGAAATTATTTGGGGAAAACAAAACTATTTTGTTTTCCCCAAATAAATGATATAATCTGAATATATGTGGAAATGTCTGACAACCTAATCATGAAAGGTAGACAGTTTCCTGGGGTTGTAAAAGGGAAAAAATACCTCTAGCTTTTTTTTTTTAGAAGAGTAATTTTAATGCCTGTTGAAAGCAGAAGTATGTTGCTATGAATATGTTCAATACCTTCCTTCATCTCCTACATATTTTGCATTTTCCAGGAAAAGTGTCTTCCCTTAATTTTTGCAAGTCAAGGCTACACAGACAGCCTCTTTGCCTGTAGAAGACCATTTGGGTCCCTTGGTATAACATATATCTTCATGGGACAAAAATTAGTGAAAGATTTGAACTGACAAGCATCATTTGTCTGTTAAGAGCAACTTTTCCTTTGAGCTTATTCCAAAGCAAACCAAGCAGTATGCTAGATTTTATTTTGTTGTTGTTGTTTTTATTGTTATTGTATGGTTTTTCAAATGCTGTGAATTTTCAGAATAATTGTATGTGGTGCAGTTCTCATTGCAGCAACCCAAAAGATCTGTGGGAGAGGGAAAGAAAAAAAGGCAAGCCAACTTACTTAAAATTGGGTTCCGATGACTGTGTGGGGTCCTTGAAGTGATTTTAAAATGGCAACATGACTGCGTTTCTATGACTGTATATAGGCATTGGCTCTGATTCACACATCCTAAATTCCACCCAATTCTCTGTTCTTGGTGTTTTCTATTGGCAGGGCACCTCCTGCGGCCCAGAGCCAGTCAACAGGAAATACTAGGGAGACTGGCTTGGATGGATTTAAGATGCCTGAATCTGGAATCTACTTTTTAAAAAATTCTTGGCCCTGATCACCTGCCCTTCAGTCTCAGGTCTTAACCAGAAAACCATTAAATTCTGTCTCTCCCACTCCTGCCTCTTATCCCCTCTTCTTCTTTAAGCAGACAATTTTCTTGCTCCAGTGGAAGGGCAGCAAGCTGGAGGGCAGTGATTAATATAACAGCACATATAAATGGTGGTCAGAACAATAGCTTTGCTGCCGCTATCATGAGGCTGAGCCAATTAAATGCCATATTTTAGTATAAACCTTTGCCAGTATTATATTTGCTTTATTAAAGTTTCCAACAAGCCTTAAATGTTGTTATAACAGGATATTACTTTTTCTTCAGATAAAATGTAAATGTTCTGCTAAAAAAGGAGTAAAAACATGCTATAAGGTTATATGTTAAACAATTTCTGCATACTTCCAAGCACTATAAGTTAATCTTATCTTAGCATAGTAAGGGCACAGGTTTGCTATGGAGCAGGATGTGAAGTGTTTATATAAACCACAGTTAAAAGAATTTCTAGGCTCAGTTCAAGAGTTTACACTTTCAAAGTCATTCCACCAGTGCATTCATCATGATCCACACAATTGCTTTGTCTGAGTCCTTTAATTCTTCCACCCCTCTGAAACTGTGTATTTAAAAGCCTATCACAGGATTCCTAAACCGACAAGGTCAACTAGGTGTTGTAATTGCATCTCTTCACTTAGAAAGCAATCTGTAAACAGCTGAGCGTTAGCTCCAAGTGTTGTAAACTACAGACTCATATGAGTATTAATGGGAAGAGACCTAGTGAAGCTGTCTGTCATTTCTACTATCTGTGAAAGAAGTGGAGATAACCCAGGAGTTATGTCTTGATCCAAACAGGAGTCACAAAGATGGCACCCTGCTCCAAAGACATCTTTAAACTTCTCTGGGTAATAACCTCACACAGACCTTGCTCTTCCAACATCCAGCATTAGCATTTAAGCTAATAAATGTTCATGCTTTATTGTGGTTAAATACCCTTTTTTGTAATGGTCTACAGGACCCACAGACTGGCTGATCCTTACATAACTTGGACACCCAGGCCCCAGTGCCTGGAAGGGGAGTCTGGGAGAGTGTGTGCCACCTGCTCTGTTGCAGCATTTATGTTGATGTATTGGCTTTACACAGCAAGTTTTGGTAGCAAAGATGCTGCAGGGGTGCCTTCTGTGAGAAGATGACAGAATCTTCCCCCATGTCTGATGCAGTCAGTTCGAGCTGGCTCCAAGATGGACCTGCAGCTGGCCAAACTGAGCCAATCAGCAATGCTGGTAGTGCCTCTGTGATAACATATTTAAGAAAGGTTAAAAAATACTGCAGAAAAGCATCTGGGAGAGAAGAGTGAGAGTAGGTGAAAGAAACAGCCCTGCATACACCAAGGTCAGTGAAGGAGGAGTGGAGGAGGTGCTCCAGGCACTGCACCACTGAGCCTGTGGTGATGATGATGATGGTGAGGCAGGCTGTTCCCCTGGAACCCATGGAGGTCCACAGTAGAGCAGAGATCCAACTGCAGGTTGTGGAGTACCCCATATCGGAGCAGGTGGATGTGCCTTGAAGCAAGCTGCAGGCCATGGAGAACCCACACTGACACAGGCTCCTGACCGGAGCTACAGTGCACGGAGAGGAACCCAGGCTGGGGTAAGTTTTCTGGCAGGACCTGTGGTGCCACGGGGGACCCACACTGGAGCAGTCTGTTCCTGAAGAATTGCACCCCATGGAAGGGAACCATGCTGGAGCAGTTTGTGAAGAACTGTAGCCTGTGGGAAGGACCCACATTAGACGAGTTTGTGAAGGACTGTCTCCTGTCAGCGAGGCCCCACACTGGAGCAGTAGTAGAGCATCAGGAGGGAGGAGCAGCAGAGACAATGCATAATGAACTGACCACAACCCCAATTCCTCATTTCCCTGCACTGCTTAAAGAGAGGAGGTAGAAAAGCGAGGAATGAAGTTGAACCCAGGAAGAAGAGAGGGGTGGTGGAAGGTATTTTTAGACCTGTTCTTATTTCTCACTATCCTACTCTGAATTTGATTGACAATAAATTAAATTAATTTCTCCAAGCTGAGATGGTTTTGCCCGTGATGGTAATTTCCAAGTCATCTCCCTGTCCTTATCTCAATCCACAAACCTTTATTTTCTTCTCACCACTTCGAGGAAGGGGAGTGATAGAGTGGCTCGGTGGGCACCTGACAACCAGCCAAGGTCAACACACCACAGTCAAAATCACTGCATGCTTCAGGAATTTCTCTCCTCTTGATTTCCTACATTATTGAGTCAGTGTTGGAGAGCATTCCTTGCAATGAGTTGTTCTTTGGTTTTTGAAAACACAAGCCATGAAAAGCAACTGGATATTTATTGGGCTCTGTAAAAGGAGAACTGGAAGCAGAGGGAGGGCAGCACCACCATGCTGATGTGGACGTAGGCTTCATCCCCAATGCTGACCACATGCTCCCCTGCGCTCAGTGGGGTTCATGCCCAGGAACTGCTGGGTGCAGGAGCCTGCTGGGAGGTGGTGTTCTGGGGCCATGGAGCTCTGCCACCCCTCAGTGGTTGGTTGCTCCTCACTGACCTCCTCCTCCAAGCTGAGGGCTCATCACTCATGGCAGATCTGGCCAGGATGTAGCACCGCTGTGGGGATCTGCTCTGGGACCTCTCCCTGGTCACGTTCCTCTGGTGGAACGCAGAAGAGCCATCTCTGTCCTCCTCCCAGTCATCTGTCAGCAACCCCCCACCTGGATGCAATCGAAGGCCGCCTGCAGCTCTCATTGCAGCCCACTGCTGGATGCAGCCAAAGCAGAAGTGATGGAAGCATGAGGCCACGCTGGCTGCATTGTTGATTTCTCCCAGGCAGATGGGGCATGGATCATCTTCTGATGCCGCTGCCTGCCCTTCCCGCTGCAGCTGGCTCCCACTGGCCATCATGGCACAGATGCTCTCCTCCTGAGCTTCCTCAGCATCTGACGCCAGGTCCTGCAAAGACAGACATGCAATGAGCCTAAGAAGAGAAAATCAGAGAAAACACAAGCAAGCAGAAGGAAAGGAGAGGTCAGTGCCTCCCAAGGGTCCTTTTGAGGGCTAAAAAGCAGCAGCTGCAGCAGCAGCCCTGTGGGGAAGCCAGGCCCATAGCTCTCCCCCAGGAATGACACCTGCCTGCCCCAGACCCAACGCACAGACAAGCAGCACAGCTTGTGCCAGCAGTGGGTTACTGAAGGAGCAGATGCTCAGGGAAGACAGAGGAACTCACTGGGAATCTTCAGTGGGGCTAGTCCCTGGGCTAGCTGCTGTGTGGGACCCCCAGCACCCCACAGCCGAGCAGTGGGGAGACAAGCACAGGAGCTCAGAGCTGCTGTTCTCCACAAAGCCGAGACCCAAGCCCAAGCTCATGCACGGTCCTGCTTGAGTGTGCACGGACGACCCCTAAGCAAAATGCACCAGGACAGTGACAGGGACTACCAAAGAGCAGGGAGGTCACAGGCAGTCAGAGGTGCTCAATGGTGACATCAGAAAGGACTCTGGGACTTCCCTCAACCTTGGCCCAGTGAGGATGGGAAACACCCCAAGGGGAGAAAGGCTCTGCTTCACAGGACATTACCCATCTTCCTGTGGCCTTGCCTTGTATTTATGGGGCTGGGGTTCTACCTCAGGCTTGCCAGGTCCTGTGATGATTGAGCACAAGGACCCAGCAACGGGCAGCCCAGCAATGCATGCAAGGAACCCTGGTGACATCCTTGGAGCAAACAGAACGCCTTGACTTGGCTCCAAGCACTGTCAAGGACTCACCTTTTGTCAGCCCTGGGAAAGCCCCAGAGATGACAGAGTGGTGTAGGTTGTCAGGGACCACTAGAGATCATCTGGTCCAACCTCCTTGCTCTAGCACAGTCACCTAGAGCCACTTGCCCAGGATCATGTCCAGTTTTCTTAAGATCGCCAAGGATGGTCACTCCACCACATCTCTTGGCAACCTGTGCCTGTGCTCAATCACCTTCACAGTAAAAGTGTTTCCTGATGCTCAGATGAAACCTCCTGTGTTTCAGTTTGTGCCCAATGCCTTTTGCCCTGTGAGTGAACACCACTGGAAAGAGCCCGGCTCCATCATCTTTGCACCCTCCCTTCAGATATTCCTACACCATCATGCAATCCACCCTGAGCCACCTTTTCTCCAGGTTGAACAGTCCCAGCTCTCTCAGCCTTTCCTCTTATGGGAGATGTTCCAGCCCCTTAATCATCTTTGTGACCCTTTGCTGTACTTGATTTCCAGCACCTTCCCCTCTCTCTTCTACTGGGGAGCCCAGCACTGGGCCTAGAACTCTGGAGGTGGCCACACCAGTGCTCAGTAGAGGGGAAAGATCACCTTCCTTGACTTGCTGGCAACACTCCACCTGATGCATCCCAGGATACCACTGGTGCCTTTGCTTCAAGAGCACAGTGCTGGCCCACAATCCCCGCTTTCTAATTGGGTGACCAAAGGACAGAAGTCATGGAAAACCTGTATCCACAAAGTGTCAGACTGCTTTAATCCCCACAAAACATGTTTGTTTTTCTTCATTTTATCCCACTGTAAGAAGATATTGCTTTTAAGACTACCTGAAATATCCAGTGATTAAGACATTAACATGCACAGAGGGGTGATTTCAGTGTGTTCATGTATTTTTTTCCCAGGTGCTGTTTGATTTGCATTATCTTTAGTAGCAGGAGTTTTCCCCTAATAGATAAACCATCAAGATGCAATTCCTAAAGTAACTTTAAAACTTCTTAAACTAAATCAGAGTAGCAATATGTTTTGAATTTTTAGACTTCTTGTTTAGCCACAGTCTTCACAAATACAAACTTTTCCTGGCTGGTGCTAAATAACAGCTTAGGAACCATAAATATCTGAAGTGGTACTTGACTGAAGGTTTACTAAGGTTAAAAATATGTGTAAACAATTTAGGAGTCTAAAACAGAATCTCAGAAGGGCTTGAGGCACCAGGGACTGGATTTCCAAATATAGGTCACGTTGGGGCCTAGAAGTATTGAGAAGCTAATAGCAGTCTTTGGCTACTAATTACGTTAAAAATCTATGCCTGCTGTAACCCAAGTCTTTCTGGTTTTCAGCATGGCTTGGATCTGCTAGGCAAGCTCTAACAAACTCTACCAGGTGCGCAAGGGTAGCTGCTCTGGTCATAGAATCATAGAATGGTTTGGGTTGGAAGGGACCTTAGAGACCATCTAGTTCCAACCCCCCTGCCATGGGCAGGGACACCCTCCACTAGACCAGATTGCTCAAAGCCTCATCCAGCCTGGCCTTGAACACTTCCAGGGATGGGGCATCCACAGCTTCTCTGGGCAACCCGTTCCAGTGCCTCACCACCCTCTCAGTGAAGAATTTCCTGTCCTCCATGAAGAATTTCATGTCCTCCACGATCCTTCTCTCAAACTTGTCTTGGTAGCTATGAGGGAGATTTATACATTTCAGGGTCACTTAGACTGACAGTTTAGGTGGACTTCTTACAACTACAAGAGTCTGTGAATTGTGGCAATGGGACACAGGTTGACGCCCACTTCTGAAACCTGCAGAGGGAGTAATCTGCAGTACAGTAGTGTAGCAGAGAGGGTGGTGCTGGAGGTGGTCCTACCTCAAATCCTATCTGGCCTTTGTGTTAGTGCCCTACAGTTCCCAAAACAGTTCAGGACAGCTACATTCATTAGTCAGTAGATTTCCGTCGAGTAAGGTATGTGCAGAGCAGCTGGTGATTAACACCTCTGAAAAACTCATTTTGGTGTAACCTGGCAAAGTTTACCCGTAAACTTCTGCATCTCCCAGCATAGGCTCAGCTGCATCTCAGTCACCATTTTCCTCAGTAACAGCTATCTCTTGGGAAAAGACAACCACACAAAGGTAAAAATGGAAGAAAATGAAAGTGGAATGATTAAATTAAATCTTATTTTATTTATTTAAAACCCTATAGTGAATTAGTGATTTCAACAGGGGGGGTCCACCTGCACAGAGATGTTTGTAGGACTGGAGCCAAAGTGCTAAAAGTATAAAACTAAGTTTTCCTTGGTTTTGACTCTGCAGTTGATTATGGAAACAAAACTGGTACCCAGAAAGCTGGAGGCAAATTTTAAGGGCCATAACCAAAATGAAAAGATGAACTGAGAAATATTTTGATCTGCCAAAATTTGTGTGCAGAGGTTCTTTGTTTCCTTTGCAAGATGTGATAATACTTTCCCGCCTAGAAGAGGATATTGCAAATATTGGTGTGAGTGCAATCAGAAGATTAAGAAAAAGGCAGGCTTGAACGCCAGACCTTGGTCAGTCAGGGAGTGAAGTAAGTGTTTTTAATATTTTATTTTTATAGGTAACCTCATAATTACAAACACCTTGTCTTTCAAAGTGCTTGGTTCGCATTTCACCTACTGACTTGCAGAGGTGTATGGTGTTTTTATAATTTTCCTCCTAAGTGTAAACTGAATTTTTTTCTTACTTCCCCCCCTCCCCCCACCCCCCACCCCCACCCCCTGCCCCCGAATCATGTAATTAAGCAAGAATGTGGTGACTTGCTATTAAAAGTTATCTGAAGACTGGCAGAGGGAGAAAGCTTAAAAAAAACCCCAAAAAATCAGGTGAGCTTGCATTGGTTTAAAGGAGAAAGAATATCTAATTTTGAAAATCCTACCAGGGCATATTTATAGATTTAGATAAAAATTTTGGAATATTGACCCTTAATTTTCAAACGTAGTTCCTGATCTCAGGTGAACAAAATCTATCTAGTTCAAATTCTAATGATTTTTCCAGTAAGAAAAAGCCCACCTGATAAAGTCTATAATACTTTAATTACCTCCCTATGTTGAAACACCATATAAACAGATGATGCAATAAATGAAAATCTTAATTTAATTTTTGAAATTCGGATAGAATAAAATCTTAAGATCAAGTTTTCTATATCCTAAGATTAAAAATAAAAGTCTGAGAAACTTCAATAATAAAAGTTACTTTTGTAAAAGTTGCATTCGTTTTAAGCTGTCTGGTGTCCCACAATTTACTTATTTAGTCATCCTAAATAATTTATTTTTTTATTGCAATAGAAAGACGGAGAAGATAGTAGGACTACTTTAAGGAATTTCAGTGTAAAGATAGGGACTTGAACAATGTAACCAGAAAGAGACTGAAAGCACCAATTCTTAGTTATCATAGCTTGTCAAGTTTTTTTTTTTAGTGATTTTAGCTATTCAGTGTATCAATTTAAAATTATTTAATTTAGTATTACCGCAAAATATTGCTTTTTTGGGTGTTCTTTAAGTAATGAAAATAATTTTATCATAAGCTTAGTATATTCATTAAGCTAGTTTTTCCTTTTCCTAATACAGGAAGGAATACACTCTGTAATTGTCTTGTTGTTGTTTTTTCTTTCACTGTTTTCAAATTAAAGAGTTCAGTTCTGGTCTTATCTTTGGACGCCCCGCCCTACCAAAGGGTCTGAGGTTAAGTCGGTGTAAATGAAAGCATATCTTTGGTCTACGTAAGTATCTTGAATTAAATACAGTAAGACAACTTCTGTGCTGCATAATGAAGTCACCTTCCAAGGGGATTTCTCAGGTTGTAAATCAGCATACAATCTGGCCTGATTTCTTTCAATAAGATATATAGGATAAATGTTGCCTTATCACAGACATAATTCAAAATTCTTAGTTAACGTAAAGAGGAAGATTTGCTCATATAAGCAATTTATTGACCAAAAATCTACAGTCTTAAAATATGCCTTTGCTTCAATCAATATGCTGAAATAAGAACAGTTAATAGTTTCCGTGTGTTTACTGTGTAGAATAATTTTAAATGACTTATTTTTTTCCTGACATCGAGGTTCTAATGGGCATTCTTACTCACTAAGGAGATTATCTAATCACATAAATATCCTATATATTTTTTCCAAATATTTGGATGTAGTTTGTGCTATTTTCAAGGGGTTTTTTACTCATATTTGATTTTTCAGACTGGGCATGAAAAACACCCACACTGTAACTGCATCTGTAAGTCTGAAGATATTTTACTGTATTGTTCAGTTTTAGGATGATTGATTTATTACCAACTTCTATTTTTCTTCCATATTTCCATTGATTGAATGACCTGAGTCTTTTAGTTTGTAAATTTGCTGCTTCTTGGCAGCATACAAATATCATCATATTCCAAACAATTTACAGATTTTTAGAGTGTTGGCTAAGGGTCAGCAACTGGATTCAGCGTGTATTACATCTGTCACATAGTCCCTGTTAGGGCTGATTTAAGAAAACCTTTTTATTAAACTACAATCTCTTTCTATCTACCATTAAATGTATTCATTTTAATCTTATAATTGCTTTGTACTCGAGTTTACCACAATTAGTGGAAATCAGGTAATGCAAAGCAATGTCCAGTATCTTTTAGCGCAGCTATGTTTGGTCATTTACATATACTTTACATGTAATTTTAGTGATATAGCCATCCCTAAATTAGGTACTTTTATTGTACATATCTCTTAAAATACAGATTTTTTTGAATAGATCTTCCTGAAAACAATATTCCAGTAATCATCAGGAGCTGCCAGAACCCTCATTACTGCAGATTTTTGGAGACATCACAACAATAAGAATTTGAGGTAAACCAGGAGACCTCATTTACTGACTGGTCATCAGGTGTCTTAGTTCAGACAGAATAAAAATGGTCCTTGTTTTTGTTTATCCCCTCTTGTAGGAGTTAATCGGGAACAGGAGAAGAACCAGTCACTCTTTGGAGACTGGGAAATGAGTGGCAGACTAGTATTTCTGGTCTGGCTATGGGAAGTGATCCCTCAGCCTGACTGTCAGGTGTCAAGAGTGGCAGGCAGGGAGTTGCTTGTACAGAACCTACTAGGCAGCTCTCGGTGCCTCTCCATACTATGTCCATTGACTCCTGCCTCTATGCCTCTTGCAGGCTTTTCCTGCCCAAGAAGGAAGCCTCAGAGCAGTATGTATCTTAGTGCCTATGTGTAGCTAACAGACCCAAGGCACAGGCCAGTTAGTGTCCAATCCAATGTGTGGTTATGGCATCCCTGAAACAGTTTCTTCATGGCCCATGTTTCTGACCATGGTGGATCCCTGAATACTTTCCTACGTGCTCTGTATTTTCCTAGTGCTTGACAAAAGGCACACTAGTTCATCAGATTCCTGGTATTATCATGCAGTCATGACTACCATAGAATCACAGAATGGTTTGGGTTGGAAGGAACCTTAAAGATCATCTAGTTCCTATCCCCCTGCCATGAACAGGGACACCTTCCGCTAGACCAGGGCTCAAAGCCCCATCCAACCTGACTTTGAACACTTCCAACAGTGGAACATCCACAACTCCTTTGGGCAACCTGTGCACACAACCATTGGTCCTCTGAAGTAATGAACTCTTCTGCACTGTTGGTTGAGGAAGTAGGAGCATCCTCCCTTTGCAGGCATGGCTGACTTGTATGTAGTCTTGACAATCCTCAGACTGAAGGCAAGTCCAGTCTTCTGTGCAGAGCATAAAGCTGCTTAGCTAGCTGATCCTGTGTGGTAGGTTCCCCAAGTGATAGTCACTTACACACTGGGGCCATTGTGGAACTTCAAAAACTGTCTTTGTTCATGCGAAGTCCAGAGTTCTGTCAAACAAAAGTGAATCTTGAGGTCTGACTTAAGCCTGCTGGACACCTGAGCTAAAGGAGCGCAAATGCCGGATGCTGGTGGATATTGCTTTACATTTGTCTTAATTCTTGTAAAATATTATTCTGAAGTATTCATGAAACTGTTTGTAGCAGTTTTACATTTGACACAAAGCTAACAAAAATATATTTTTTTGAACGTGGTGAAGTGGAGCAATGAACTTCCATATATTTTCTGTCTACCTGAGCACTTAACTGCCTGTTTGTGCTTTGGAAAATCCCAAACTGATTTGAGATAATAGGGAAAAAGCAGAAGTAAATCCTGTCTGGCAATCTGTCTAGCTGAATTCACACCTTTTTATGTTCTCCAGCCAAGACAACCTGTGGGTATGTTTTTTTCTCATCCATAACATATTCACGAAGATCCTAAGACTTCATATTGAACTTTCAGGCTCATCTTCCACTGTCTCTACCTCCTTGAAACGATCTTACTCCATCACAGAGAAACTTCAGCATCACAAACTACTACTCCTTCTGCAGGTGCACATTAGTTTATCTGTTGCAAATTGACTATATAGTGTAATTTGTATGACTAAAAGCCAAGTATTAAAAAGAAATCTTTGCTACAAAGCAAATGAAATCCCACTGACACAACTCAGTTCCCCATATAAATGGTGAAAAAATTAAGCAGCAAACAGGGAAAGAAATAAGCCTAGTCTCTTCATTTGCTCCTCATTAATTAATTGAGCAAACTGAATTGTTTGACAGGGCTGCCTAAAATAAAAGGGTCATAAATTGGCTTAGGAGCTTGTATTGCTTAAATCAGTTATTTAGCCTTTAACTGATCTGGAATAAATGTAAGAATCTCCACACTCATGGAAAACCCCCAGATAAATGAAGGCAAGTTAATTTATAAAATGACTTCACTAGAGAGTTCAAGAGATTTACCTTTATTGGAGCTACTGTAACATTGTTAATGTTACTTTTAAATTAGCTTTAGGTGGACAAAGGAATGATGTCAGAGATGCCAGCATCACCATCTCCTTCCATGGGAAACTGCAGTGCAGATTAGACTCAAACCAGCAAGTCCATTCCCCTGCAGCTAGACTTTCATGTCTACCAGACATTTGGTGCAGAGGAGCACCCAAAATCACCCACTTCTGTCCAGATACTGTACTCTGCCTCTTTTCGAATCCTGTACCATCCTGGAGTCTGTTAGGTATTTAACAGTGTTTGTTCTTTGAGTTGTAGGCTCCGTCTGTCTCCTGCCTCACCCTACCCTCCTCCTTCACCCAGCAGTTGAGGGTCCTGCAGGGAAAGACATATCCATGTCCAACCTATGTCGTTCCTTTGACCACAGCCTCCAGCACATGGAGCACAAGTCATTTCTTCTGTGTTTCTCAGCGTGGGAGCATTAGGTAGCTGAATCCCCTGATTCAAAAACAAACATGCAAGTAACTATATCTGCTCACCGTTTCATATGATGAAAACTATGTTTTAAATTAACTGAAAAGAATGAGAAAGACATTTTAGAGGAGAAACTATTTCTGTTTGCAAAGCTGCTGTTTCTTGTCATAATATAGGTAAAAGAGCTGCTTTGCTGGCACTAGCTCATACAGAAAAGTGTGGGAGTCCATTGGTATGCTCATAAGATCCACCTCATCTTTGTCTATTTTTCTTTTCTCCCCAGAGCTTTTCCTAGATGCAGGTGGTATAGGCCTCAAGACTACTGCAGGTCTCCTCACTGTATTATGGCCTGAGGCAAGAGAGAGTTTTAATTCCTTGGTGTTCATTGATTTCTCCTCTCCAGCAGAGCTGAACAGAAATACAGCACCTTAGCATTTGATACTGCTTTATATGGGAGATAACATATTATCTAGCCTGAACAATTACTGTCAACCCATCATAGCACCTAAACACAACCTCCAAGAGTAAACAGTATCACTCATGAGAGAATACTTAAGTACATCAGTCCAGTACCTGTGCTTCAACATTCACAAAATAGAATCAAGGTATCATGTTTATGAAAGACAATGCCAGATGTAGGCTTACCTGATACTAATGTATATACATAAGATAAACTCCTTGTGTTTAATGAAAAAAAACTCCAAAACCAAAACCAAACTAAGGATCCATTCTCAAAGAATTTGAAAACTGAATTCCACGTATTTTACTAGCCAAGATGGAGCAGATGGCTGTGGATAAAGGAGATTACCAGCTCTCATTTCCACACTGGTAAACTCACAGGCCTTTGTATGCCTCCCAACACTGTCATCTTCTTGAATACCTTGTTCTGTTGAGGCCATAAGCAAGCTCAACTTGACAAAAAGATTTCTTAAGGGAGATGAGCATATTGTTCTGGATCAGTTTACCAGATTGTCAGAGAGACAATCTACTAGAGAGAAGTTCTGTCATCTTTTTCCCTGCTCCTCCTTTTTTTTTTTTTCTTTGACAAAGCACTCTCCACTATGCTGAATAATGATGTCATACAAAAGAATTATTAACAAGTCCAGTTAGATGATGGTCTGAAGTTAAATTTTTGATGCTGCATCACGTTCTAGTGCACTGGCTAGAAAACTAGAGAAAACATGTATAGTTTTTATGTTCTTATGCCAATTAATAGGATCTATGAAATTGCATATGATAACCCAAATTACTATAAAATTAAATGAATAAAAACATCTGCATAATTTTAAACATTTCCTGCTAATTAGGCTTTTTCTCAATTTTATAGGCTTAATAAAGATTGAGAAATGTTAGTTGACAGTAAAATTTTACTTCAGAAATTTCATAATATTTTACACCATTTGTACAATTTTAACCAAGTGACAACAAATGGATTTTTATTAATTTTCAATTCTTTAATCTTAATTTTCTTCAGTCAGTCTATGACTTTATTTTTCCAAGTTTTTTCTACAGACCAAAATAACTCCAACCAGCAAAGACACTCAACATTTAGAGATTCAGTCTGATGAAATGGTGACTGTGCTGCAAGCCTGTCTCAGTGGGAGTTACCTTGGAAGACCAGACAAAGTCATGACATTCAAAATAGTGCATAAGGATAGAATTGACTTCCAGTAAAGCAGCAGCTGTGTAATACTTACATGTGCAGCTGACTGGTTATTTTCACCCACATACTACACCAATAAATTGCCCTCTGGATATTCATATCACATCTGATAGATTAGAAAAGACAATACATGCCTTAAGGCTTAAACTTCATACGCAGTTTTTAGACAACCAAAATTAGGAGAGAATAATGTCCCCCCTGAATGGGGTAAGCATAAAATACACTAATCAGGAGAAATAAAATGGAATAGAAGAAGGAGTCAAACATTTGTTCTACGATCCGATACCGAGAGCATCTAAAAACATCAAAATAGGAGTGGTGCTTTTTTATCTGCCTATTTTTTATCTGCCTATCTGTTTATCTGATCTATTTAGCGGATCTTCAATTTGCTTATCTGGCACATAAAATGTGAGAGAAGAAAGAAGACTATGAACTATTTGAGAGATGAGTGGTTTTAGGTTTTATCAAGATTTACTAAAAAAGCTAGCTCCCAAAAGGCAGGATTTTAGATTCCAGAAACATGAAGAACTTTCAAAATTTTTTGAAGAACATTCAAAATTTTTTTCTGAGAGTCTGGGTAAATAAGAAATGTCTGGCAGATGTCTTTCCAGACTTTTCAGAACAATGCGCTGTCAGCTCAAGGTAAATGATTATAATATTTTGTCCAATTTTTAGTAGTGGGAAAACCAAAGTATGTCCCATAATGAGAAACAAACCTGTTTTGTTTATGGTATACATTTTTAGCTGTGGTTTATCTTTAGGACAGCATGGTTTCCTTTATTTAGTACTTAAGATTTATAAGCAGTTACTGAAATATGCTTACAAAATTATTATTTATGAAGTATTTCTATTTCAAAAATGATACTTATTTGAAAAGGTCTTGGGTTTTTTTTTCATCCCACTGTGAAATGAAACCAAATGTCAGAACTGTAAAAAATTTCATTATGTTCATTTTTCTTCACTATATTATAGCTTCAGATGTTCTTCATGCAAAAATGTGGAATTACTCGACCAGAATGCTTTAAAGGCTCAGACCCAGAAATCTCCTATACTTCACACTATGTTAGTACCACGGTATAGGCATGGTCTCTGTCTGAGGAGGAGTCAGGAAGCAGAATATATACTAATGGTTAATCTTGGCTATAATTCCTTCGTACTGAAATGTCTGCACTGTTTTGTCATTATTTACTAATAAGCTCCTCTTTTTTTTTTTTTTTTTCATGTAGTGGACATGTACTTACAACATTACTTTTCAGAGATGAACTTTACTACTGTGGAAAATAAACATGGTCAATTAGTTTTTCCCTTACTGCCCTGGTCATCCACTGCAATAACAAATATTTCCATGAAGGTTTTTTGTTTGTTTGTTTGTTTGGGTTTTTTTTGTTTTGTTTGTTTGTTTTTGTTGTTTTTTTTTTTTTTCCCAAATGTGATTCCTTAGCTCTGTAATCTTGTTTATAGGAGAAACTACAGAAATAAAGTCTGTTTTCTCTGGGGAAAGGTAACTACGAGTTGATGTGATTGAGGTATACAAAATTCAGAAGGAAATAAGAGAGCAGATGGTAAACCTTCCCTGAGGTTTTGCCAAGTGTGCAAGAACTCAGAAGCATGGTTTAAAGAGTGGGCCAAGCCTGCAAGGAATGCACGTGGAATTTCTTTGGAGATTACCGAAAATAGATAGAACAGACTATTAGAGTCTGCAACAAAAGCAATTACAACATGGGATGCTCAAAACCAGAGAAAATGCTGGACAAAAATGTTAAAACTGTGTGACTGCATGAGAGGCTGACCTCACCTGCCACCTGCATGCTGTGGACCAGAAAGGGAGGTGACCTCTGTATGTTCTTTTGCCTGTATGCAAACATAAAACAAAAAATAGGAAACCTTTTAAAATTAATTCCTATTTAACCCACGTTTATGAACTCTACAATAATTTAACAGACTAAAAACCCCAGAAGGTTTTGTTCAAAGACCTGCAAAGCCTATATGAATTTTTCAATGGACTTTGATAAGGTATGTGCATGTGACCGTGGCAAACAATATATAGAAAAGACTGAAATGTCCTTTGCACCAAGCTACTGTTTTTTAATCTTTCTCATTTCTGGGTTACGTGGTAAATCACAGCACATTTATTTGTGTGGAATATTTTAGTATCTTTGTTCATTTATGTCAGCTCACATGCAGTCCTAAGTTTTGTTTGTTATTTCGAAGTCACCTACAACATACAAAATGCTTTGCAATGTAAATAGTGTCCCTCTTCAGGCAGAGTGTATAAGGAGACTGTAACGTGGGATGACAACATACGAATAATATGTGGAAAGGAGAAAAGTATGACAGAGTACAGCAGAGAGGTACTTATCTTTTATACAGGGGAAAATATTGTTGGCAAATTTAAGCAGAGGGGTGTAGGTAAGGGAAGGTGGAAGCAGACTAACTTGCAGAAAAGCCTGCTCCTTGGTAACTTCTCTTGGGCATGAGCATCAGTCCGCTTTTTAGAATACTTTAATTTTGAAAAAAGGGACTATTAAAACAGCGTCTGTCCTGTAACTCATGGCACATTTCATGCATCAAAAAGAGATTGTCCTTTCCATGAAGACTTAAATGGAAACTGAACCTTATAAAACTTGGAAAAATCATGCCATAGGAGTTAACTGGAGAGAGAGGATAGTGAGAGGGTAGAAGGAATGTTGTCAATATGTTCCTGAAATGGGAGTTAATAGTCCTAATAAGAGCACTGCTTTGTGCTCATCACGAGTATGTTCTGGCACAGGAGAAAAAAATTGGATTCAGAGACAATGGCAAGAGAAGAGAAGAGGAAAGGAATAGTGTTGGTCTAAATCAGCATGGGATGAATCAAAAAACAGCTTGTTTAAGTGTCTGACTCTCCAAACTCTGCCAATGACTTACAGAAAGAAACAGCTTTAACTTTATTTACAGTGCCAAAAGGATAGATGCAGAAATTTATGGGGAAAAAATGAATGGATCCCTTCCTCCAGCTTCAGACCTTCTAAATTAGAAAGCTGGAGGAATTCACACATTCCCACTAGAGGCAGGTAATTTAGCCAGCTGCATTAAGAAGTGTCCCTGAGCTCTCTCACTAGTCATAGGATACAGGTAGTTTTCTGTGAAGGTGAGGCAAAGTTCAGTGCCCAGTTAACAGTAGTCTTCAGAATGAGCTGCCTAACTTGGCCACAGCTGCTGCGGGTAATACTCCTCCTCTGAGTTGAATTGCAACAGATTCTATATTACCTGACATACTTTCAGGCATTTTTGAAGTTGAAATCACAGAACTTCACTGCTGGGGTTAAAGAGTTAAACTTGTGAGCTGGATATTTTGGCACACTCGTCTACTACCCAGCAGTACCACTGAGAAGGGAATCTGTTAGGCACAACGACAAAGCACAGCACCACCTCAGGAGCTAACAAAAAGCAAAAGGTTTAGAGCTCTATGGCACTCTATATATACTGTTAAGAATGTATTTCATGCTAAGACATACATCCGAAGATGGAATTGGATGCACTGCTGTGAAGCACGATCGTACACTAAAAATGAATTAAGACCACTACAAGTATGCCACTAGAGCTTTCCCTGAGGGAGGCAAGATTTAGAAATTACTCCAGGACCAGAAAGCCATGAGATATGTGATCTGACAAATCAAGGTCTACTAGCAGATAGTTGCAGTATTATCAAAATACACACTAGACTCCTAATGCATGAGAACCATGAATTCTCTTTTATAATAGATGCCTGCCAATAGAATCCCCTTGAGGGAATTAAATGAGCTAAGGCCCTAACTTCCAACCTTAGCCTGCTTCCCAGTGAACTAAATTAATGTCAGCCTGCAACTTCATTTTACAGGGATAGATTTGGCCTTCAATTTGTGCCATGCTTGCAAAATTGTTAATAGAATATAACAAACCAGACCCAGCAGAAGCTCAGAACCGATGTATTAGAAAGTGCAGAGTCTGAATTCTACTTTTGCTTTTTAATGGACGTTTCATGGAGGGAGACCTGTGCCAGCAAAATGTAATGATTCCAATTCATGTGCCATATGTCATAGTTACTTTTAATCTGCTTTGAAAGAAGAGGGAGTGCTACATTTCCATTCTATTTTAAAGTGATCAACACCTTGTGGCTGTGTCTTTGATCCATTTGGGATCTTTATGTCCTGCAACTGCACAGGAAATAGCATGTATCTCCCCAGTAATAACATAATAATGAATATACTCTCAGGAGAAACACTGAGCTGAAAAGAAGTACAAAACCACCTTTAACTTTCATGATCTGAGTCACACAGAAATACTTCATATCCATGGATGCACTTGTTTAATGTAAAGAGAAGATAACTTCTAGCAGCGTGTCCCTTCAGATGGTGAAAGAGGGGCACAAATTGTTACCCCACCTCCCTCACATGGGGTAACCACAGTATGCATTGCTGGAAGCAGGACCACAGGTAGGGGACACCTTGTTCTTCTCTTTTCTTTCCTAGCGTAAAGCCCTGCATGAGGGGAGTCTGACCCAGGGAGTATAGGATCCAAGAATAGCTGTCCAGAATCTGCACTAGGAGCCTGCATACGCCCAGCAACAGGATGGGGATAGACTGGCTAAGACCAGTTAGAGCAGCATGCAGTACCTGTTTGCATTTGAGCAATATATTAAATACCATAGTTGGATTTTTTTTCCCTTTCTCATAACAGACTGATGCTGTTGACTGATCCTCTGTTAATTCCTCTCTTCTCCAATCCTTTTCTGCTTCCCAGTCTGTTGTGACCTATCCTTTATTCAGGCAATGGATTGTTTCAGTTTACATGCAGATCTTCAGACTGCTCTCTATTGAATAGCATCCTTTGGCATATATTGTCATCAGAGTCACTGCTGATTCTAAATAGACTAAAGTGTAGTTCAGGTGCATGATGTGTGACCCTCCAGGTTTTTCACTCATGATAAACCCATATCGGTTGTTACTCTTTTCTCTGTTTTCCTGTAGATGACCATGGATAGCTGCGTTATTTGCTCCAATATTTTTTCTGGAAATCTAATTTTAACAGAAAACCTGTAATTCCACACATTGTTTCCCCATCTTTTGAAGACCAGCACCATATTTCCCCTCTATTCATCCAGCTGTAAGTTGTATTTGGTAGCTCTTTGAAAATGACAAATGAAAAGTAATAGTTTCTGATAATTTGAAAATATTTCGGATAATCTATTTCCATTTAAAGCTGAGAATTTTTCTCTGTTGATGTCATTGTGTTAACAACTTTTGTTAGTGAAAACTAGTGCAAAAGGTATTAAATGTTTTGGTCTTCTTTATCAAACCCTCTCTGAGCAACAGAACAGGCCTTTCTTATGGTTTCTTGTTTTACCTGACGTACCTGCCTTATTGCGTATTATTTGTTTCTTTACTTTTTCTTGTTTGCTTAAATTACATATTTATTCTTGTCCTCACAATCTGCAGCAGGAGTAACCAAACATCACAAGTTCTGTTTACTCCTGCAACTGGCAGTTGTGAATCTTAGCTGCCCCTTAGAGCCCCTTAGCAGCATGGAAATTTTTGTCTGTCACTGAGGCTAGAGGCTTGCCTGTCACAGTCACAGCATATTGAACTTGATCTTAACAGATTTCCTCCTGATCCTAATTTTAATATATGCCTTTTTTTCAGTTTCTAACCTTTGGCAGCTATGCTGTTGTCACCATGCTGTGGAATGGAAACTCTTACTTCATTCTGGTTTTAGAGATCACCAGTTTTATATTTTAAAATGTTGGAAGTATAGGAAATACCACTGGAATCCACAGCCTATCTAGGGTGAGTTCATGATAAAAAACTTTTTAAATGCTTCTGTCACACTTCTTTAGCATGATTCAAAACACAGACACTCCATACAGTAAGACAGACACCATCTCAAAGTGACAGTGGCATTTAGGCTCCTAAATAATTGTGGGGATCTGGACCCTGAATACCTATTGCAAGTCAGTGGACACACTACGCTGAAACATTGCTATGATTTCCCTTTACATTTAGCAGTAGCGCACACACCAAACCTCACACTACCAGCAACGTTTTTGGCAATCTGTACTATTAATGAAAATTAAATTAGGCTGCATGACATTAAGTCACTTGGGATTTTTCCAGGGCATCAATTTAACAACATGTGCTTTCAATCACTATATGTTCTGTTCCCTTGGAAACGAAAAAAAATACAATAAATTAAACATAAGCTGCAACTTTTCTTTTTTTTTGTGTTCAAAATTCAGAGGTCATTTTCTTTTCGACAACTGAGGGCTGGACTCTAATTTCCAACATAATGCTTGTATTTTTCTGAACGACAACCAGCAGCATCAGGAGTCTGCAGACAATTCCCTGTCTGCCACTGTGGCATTTCTTCACAGATTGCTACTTGTCCCTCCTTTATTCCTGCTATCCTGTATGTCCTTCTTTTTCACCTCCAAGCTGAAATATGTCTCATCCACCTTTCTTTCCCCCAACAACTTATGGGTATTTCTGCTCAGGAGACAAATGTGTTTAGAGCTCGATCTTGAGGGAAACTATGTCTTATCTAGCAGAGATTTGAGGTCTGTGGCCACACAGCTGTGGGAAGCCTAGACTTACGTGAAAATAGGCACTTGGACCCAGATGGAGTCCAGCTGTGTCAGCATGGGGAGGCATCCAAGGTAGTAAGTGCTTGGCCAAGTGCATTAGTTCAGGTGCAGAGTTAGACTGACGCTGCCAGACGGCGCTTGGACACAGGCTGCCTTATGTCAGCCTTTGAGGATATCTCCAGTACTTCCAGTCTTGGGGTCAATGAGAGAAGGCTTGTCCACATTTGTCAGCGTAGTGGTACTCCAGCATGTGAATGAGGCATAACTGGGTCATGCAAGCCCAAAACTCCAATCCTTAACCCATCCATTCAGACAGTAGCTCAATTTTGTTGGTGCCTCAGCTCGTGAAGTACTCTGTTCATCCTCTGTTCATGTCCATAGCTTTCTTGATCAGCAAGAGCAGCATGGCACATACCCCTAGTCCAAGCCATATAAAAATAAAAAAACTAGGAAATATGACAATTTCCCTAGGGGCTCAATTGATAAGGTGTTATTAGAATGTACAAGGAAAAACAGAATGAAACACAAAGAAGGTGTTTTTTTCCATAAAAGTTGAGAAGAAATTGAATAAATAGGGGAAAGAAGGAAAGAGGCAAACTGTGAAAGTACGTATTTGGATCTGGGACGAGAGGCTGGCAGCAGCAAAGAGACTTATGGTATGGCAACACTGATGTGGTTGTGTGCATCTCTGAGGTAAATAACAAGGAAAAACAAGCTAATCAAAAAAGGAAAATACCCTGGAGCAAGGGAAAAGATTAAGGAGAAAGAATTGTGAAAGGCTGTGATTTTCTTATTATTATTTTTATGTCTTTTTTTATTGTCCTTCAGTCCTTCAAGCCTTCTGCAAGTCTTCAGTGAAATGTAAGATTTAAATACTTGCAAAGAAATGGAACTCTGTTCCCACTCTCCCTGCAAAACAACTCATAATCTACAAGACCATATAAACACAATCCCAATTTAGAGTTTTTCTGAAGTACAATGTTTTTTAAACTAATTTTATTACAGGGAGGGAGATGGTAGGCTGGCACACGAACTGTGATTCCTTTATTCATAAAAACTAGTGCTTCACAAATAGCAATGCTCATAATGAAAACTCACACACACAGATATGTACCCGCGTGCACACGCACATCTGGAAGGCACTGAGAATGTGAAGCAGGGATAACAAAAGGAGCTGAGAGGAGAAGAAATGGAGGGTTTTCTTTTAATAAGCTTTTACAGACAGCTTATTTAATCTCATGCTTAATACTAAATTAGGGGTGTTTTGACTGCCTCATGGATGCAACCTCCAAAAAATGTTTCCAGAATGTAGATGGCAAAGGCAAAACACACTTAGGCCTACTGCCCCTCAGCATCTCTCTCTTTGCTTAGGGCCAGCTATTTTCTTTTGAGAAATCTGTCAGGTAATTTTTAACCTTAAGTGTATTTGTTTCACATTTTGTTTTAGTAGTTAAGAACACCGTAGCACTTTTTAAGAGTTTCTGTAAATTTACTTTTAGGAACATATTCTTAATAATCAAAATCATCTGCTGGGCTTACAGACTGTTTTCTTTGCAGAATTGTTTTTGGAAGCTTAACAGTGTAATTCCAGGGATGATTTTGGCCCCAGTGCTTTAGAATCTGGGCCTGCAGAGGGACTTTATATAGCTCTTTGGGAGGAAGAACTTATACTGCCAATACATAGTCCTTTGCCAGAATTAGACTCTGATTCTGTAAACTATCTCTATTATTTAAGCTTCTGCTTAACTTTAAGCATGTGCACACTGACATGAGTATTAAGTACTTGAATTCTTCAAGCATTAAGGTCCCCAGAAGACCATGTTTACTCAGGACACAGAGGGCCACAAAGACTCCAAATATACAGACCAATTATGGCAGGCGGTGACGTGGGAGTAGGTTGCTGCTCAGAGAGCTCACCCAGTGTATCATGCAGCTCCACCTCATATGGCTTCCTGCATCCCCAGATGGAGAGGATGCAATGAAGAGAGGGGATAGACAAAAGGAGGGTGTCAGCTGGACGGGCAGAAGAGTCTTGTTAAGATGTTGTGGTAGTAAAGGAATGGGCTAGTGTGAGTTGCAAAGGTGGGTAACATTTATTTTCAAGGAGAAGGAGGTAAATGCAAAGCCTCTGATGTTACAGATCTTGAGGTATATGTTCTACCATTCCTCTGCCTTCCCTGCTGTAAGAAGTCAGCCCAGGTACTGGTGATTACTGGTGTTTTAACACCATCTATTGACTTAATGCTGAGAAGTGTTTAATACTGTTAAAATGTCTATGACCAAGGATAAATGCAGACATGCTCATAGTACTGAGGAAGAGCAGGCTTGCAGCCCACCCTAAGCACACCAATACCTGCTGTCTTCCCTCTGTTTGAGTGGGAAAATGATAAGCTTAGATACTTGGAAAGTTAAGAGAAGTCGAGGATTTCAAAATCATTTGTGGGATTGAATTTTAAAGTTTTTCTGAAATCCCAGAAGAAGCTACATCTTGGAGATCAGAGTTTAGATTTTTTAGGGAATAGAAAGCAAAATTAGAGCAGAAGTAAAGTAAGAACACGAAAATATGTATTTTTTTTAGTCTAAAGCCCTAAACCGAACTGTTAATTTGAAATGGAGATATTTTAGTGTGGAAGAGCAAATATAAGAGCAATAAGTGCTATAAATATTTTACCCTGTACACCATGCTGTCAAATAAAACAGAAAAATGAAGGACATTGTCTGGTTCCAACTGCTGACTCCACTTCTTTTGGAATCAAACAAAAATATAATTTGTTGATATATAACAGGCCATGTGTGATAGCTGCAGGATTTTAAAAGCCACTATTTTTCTGAAAGAAATGTGGGAGTAAAAAAAGCAAATGAGCCTCAGTGTTTAGTTTAACATTTGGAAAGAAGAAAAGTAGAAAACTGAAGGAGGGAAAGTGCAAATTGCTGGATACAAAGAAAGGTACATCAGAGATCGCAACATTTCAGATGTCGTTCGAACAAAGACTCTAAAATAAAGCAAAAAAAGGCATCTTGTCCAACAGGAAATTCTGATATGTTGAAACTTATTCCCATTCTGGACTAGCATGAAAAGATAATTTTATAATTTTTTTTTTTGTGGAAAAAATAAGGTTTTTTACAGGAAGTTTCTGTCCGATACAGTTATGGAGAACCATAAAAACAATGTGTTATGAATGACTCCAGTGTCTCAAAATCCAGACAGGAAAAAAAGTGGTATTTTTTAATTCTCTCTTCAGTTTTGGTAGCTGAAATCTGCTTTATCTAAGTAATTGCTATTAGTTAATAACTGAATAATGAAATCAGCCTTTTCAGGTACTTGAACAATGATGTATAAATCTGGTTCAGAATCTTCTGAATGAAAATGCAGACTTTTCACTCCTTCCAGTAGCTTTGGGCAGTAGCAGCACTATAAAGGCCGTTGCTCAGAGAAGCACACATGCAGAAACTGCAGAATGACCCCTCTTCCTGCTATGCATAAATCACAACCCCAAGGCAAGGCAGCTGCTGCTGCAGTGACTTTGAGAGGGGCAGGGGCATGCGGAGGAGGTTACTGCATGGGGCATTCTCTCCAGAAACCAATAGCTGCCTCATTCCCTTGGCAGGGAAAATAGTAAGTGCCTCTTCCATGTCACAGTAAGGATTGAGTTTGCCCACACTGCTAAAACGCCTTTAGCTGCCTTTGTTAGCTGAAGAATATCTGCCTAAGTGATCAGGGATGGATTCAGCTTTGGTGTCTACCGTGTATGTGTCTGCTAGGTGGCTGGATTGTGATTTCCCCTTACAGAGAATAGGTGGAGAGCTTACTCAGCTGATTAGATGTAGCTGTCTACTCAAAAAAGCTAGAAATTTCCTTCTCCACTGACTCAATTTACTAGATATTCACTGACTATATGGAAAGCCTTACCTAACCTAAGCACCTGCTCATGTATAGATACCAATAAATTGGTGAGATTAATTTTACCCAAGATATCCTTTAAATGACTACATAAAATACATCATATTTAAACTTCAGAACTGCGTAAAGAAAAAACAGTAACTGTTTCTTTGGTTAGCCCTAGAGCTGCCCATTAAACATCTGCCATCAGTCACAGAAGGCAAGGGCAGGGACTGGGAGAATGGAGAGCCACCCATGGTTAGAGAGGATCAGGTTCGGGAACACCTGAGGAACCTGAAGGTGCACAAGTCCATGGGACCTGATGAAATACATCCACAAATCCCGAGGGAACTGACGGATGAAGTTGTGAAAACTCTATCCATCATATTCAAGAAATCATAGTGGTCTGCTGAAGCTCTCACTGACTGGGAAAGGGGAAATATAACCCCCATCTTTAAAAAGGGAAAAAAGGAGGATCCTCTTGGAAACGATGCTAAGGTGCACGGAAAACAAGGAGGTGATTGGTGACAGCCAACATGGTTTCACCAAGGGCAAATCATAATAAACACATTTGGTGGCCTTCTTCAAGGGAAGAGCAACTGTTGTCATCTTCCTGGACTTGTGCAAAGTTTTTGACATCAACCCACATGACACCCTTGTCTCTAAATTGGAGAGGCATGGATTTGATGGATGGACCCTTCGGTGGATAAAAAACTGGCTGGCTGCTGGAACTCATAGAGTTGTAGTCAAAGGCTTGATGTCTGAGTGGAGACCAGTGATGAGAGACGTACTTCAGGGGTTGGTTTTACAGCTGTTTAACATCGTCGCCAGTGACATGGAGAGTGGGATTGAGTTGCACCCTCAGCAAACTTGCTGAAAGCACCAAGATGTGGGGTGTGGTCAACACACTGGAGGGAAGGGATGGCATCCAGAGGGACCCGGACAGGCTGGAGAGGTGGGCCTATGCCAACCTCATGGAGTTCAACAAGGCCAAAAGCAAAGTCCTGCCCATGTTTCAGGGCAATTCCAAGCACAAGTACAGGCTGGGCAGAGGATGGATTGAGAGCAGCCCTGAGGAGGAGGGTTTGGGGGTACTGGTGGACGCAAAGCTGGACATGAACTATCCATGTGCACTGGCAGCCCAGAAAGCCAACCGTATCCTGGGCTGTATCCAGAGAAGCGTGGCCAGCAGGTTGAGGGAGGGGATTCTCATGAGTAGTACCTACAGTACCGCTTCGAGCTCTGGGGCCGTCAACATAAGAAGGACATGAACTGGTTAGAGCGACTCCAGAGGAGGTCACAAGGGCAATCAGAGGGCTGGAGCACCTCTCCTATGAGGACAGTTGGGGTTGTTCAGCCTGGAGAAGAGAAAGCTCCAGGGAGACCTTAGAGCACCTTCCAGTACCTGAAGGGGCTGACAAGAAAGCTGAGGGCAGACTTTTTACAAGGGGCTGTAGTAACAGGACAAGGGGTAATGGGTTTAAGTTGGAAGAGGGTAGATTTAGAATGGATACCAGGAAAAAATCCTTCATGAAGAAGGTGGTGAGGCATTGGAATGTGTTGCCCAGGGAAGTTGTGGATGCCCCACCCCTGGAAGTGTTCAAGGCCAGGCTGGATGAGGCTTTGAGCAACCTGGTCTAGTGGAGGGTGTCCCTGCCCATGGCAGGGGGGTTGGAACTAGATGGTCTTTAAGATCCCTTCCAACCCAAACCATTCTGTGATTCTATGATCTTAGAGCATGGTGTTAAAAATGATTTAAAAGCTTATGAAATCTTGAAAAAAATCATGAAATGTCAATTTTTATCGTCATCCTCATCTAAAACCTCATACATGTATGTTTGTGAACTGATCTTATCTGAAGACTTAAGAGTGGACTTCATGTCTATGCAAAAAGGTTTGTTTAGGAAATTATGTTCCTCTATGTTCTAATCTACAACAGATATAAATGTATTGTGATTACTTTTTCTATAGAATTATACATATTACTGGAGAAACAAGATTACTCACTTTTGCTTCTTTAGTGGTGAATTTCTGTTTGTGTTGTAACATACTCCTTGCACGGTTGTCTTGTTAAAACAATGCTGAGTGTGGAAGAGCTGCCATATCTACAGAGTGGTGGAAGCGCAATTGTAATTTTCAATTGTCTCACTTAATGAACAAGTAGCAACATCTTGTCGCCCAGATTCAGATCTCCTGTGAGCAACATCTGGTCTTCTTTAGCAGACTATTGTAAAGGCCAATATTCAATCTTTCATATGTTAATGACTTTGAATGCCTTCATTTTTCTGAAACCACAAAGCTATACATTTTTGCCTGATGACACTGCCATTTGCAGTATTGCTACTAATCCTGCCGTGGCTACTAGTGTAATATGATATGGCGCTGTTGAAATGAATTATCAGAAACCAAGTGCATGTAAAACCAAGTGTACAGAAATCGCCTTCTTCCCAATCCAACTTTAGCATAGCAGCTTTCTCTGGGGGAAGTTCCAGACCATTTTCTTTTTAATAAATGGCTCTGAAATAGGAGTTGAAAGCCATTTAAATCTGTGTTGTGCACTACATATGACAATGTTGTATAAAGAATAAAAAGCTTATTGTTATGACATAATGACTCTCTCATTTGAAATAGTTGGGGTGCTGAGTAACTGACAGCTTTCCTTGGACACAACAGGTCAGATTCAAAGAGTAACCCTGTGGTTGACCAGTGTCTGCCAAATGTTTTGTCACAGAACACTATGACTTTGAAAGTATCCCTGGTGTTATGGTTTTATGAATACATTTCAAAACTAATATTGGAATATAAGAATTTTTTCCTTTGGTCACTTCAGACAGTATAACACTAGAACTGTGTGTTTATGGGAAATTGATGCATGATGGGCTGGGAGTTTACACGTTGCCTATTTTAAACTAAAGTCTGTGAGATCTTATGCAAGTTTATTGCCGTTTCATCTGCAGTTTGTGGGTTGTCTTCCATCCTATGCATCATTCTAAATGGAGCAGGCTCCAGAGGACAGTGCAGACTGCTACTTTGTGTTGTCACCTAGTGTGCTGACAGGATGAAGAAAAATGTTTGGCACAGCCTTTCATTGGTAACATATACTGATAGACGTGAGTGTGTCTCAGTCAAGCTGTTCAACATTTAAATGCGTAGTTAAAGATAATCACTATCCATATTAGGGCTGACAGTTTATGTTCTTTTTATAGGAAGTATTTAGTAACTTTTGTACTTTTCCTCATCAGTCACTTTTTGTTTTTCTAGTAATTCATACTCCAGTGGACAGGCCAGTTGGCTCAAAAATCCTTTTCTTCTTCAAAGCCAAAGTACAGTATTCTCATCAGCACCTGGAAAGAGCCTTTCATGTTTGGGGTATTACCTGCTTGTTCCTGATAAAAGGGGATCTCACCTCGAGGAGAGGATAACTTCAGGAATGAGGGGGAACTGACAGTGAGAAAACAAGTGCTTCTTAGATTCATGTTGAGTTTGTGGATTGGGTATGGTTTTGGAGTACACATACTTGTCTTGACCTTAGCTATGTTCTTTGCTGTTGTGGATCATGTGCAGTTATAGTTTTCTCTTTGCAGAACAAAAGCACTGAATGGAATAAGATAGGAGAAAATTCAAATGCAGGGAGAGGCTGCATTTTCTTTATTGCCTTATTAAACACGAGAATATGTATTTCCCCTTAAATTCCACATGATCAGATCTATCCATAAGAAAAGAAAAATCCTATCAATGAGACTTTTTATAATGTTTCACTTAATCATAATTCTGCCAAAGACAGTGATGAAAAAAATAAGTGGGAAACCCCATCCTGGATCAGAGCAGATAAAGATGATAGCCAAACCAGGATATGAACTGAATTTGGCTCCTATCTGTATCAGATAGGATACTGCAAACTTCAACCTGAAGGCAAGGTGATGCCACTCAGTGGAATATGATGAGAGGGAGCAGAAACTGATGTTTTCAGATGTTCAGTACAAAGGGGATCCACTAAGTCCTCTAACCCTAGCCATGACTTTAGGGAAGATTTAGTGACTACTAAGTAAGGGGGTAATGAATAAGGCTAGGATAGGAGGTGTGTGTGTATATATCTCCCTCCAGCATTTTTCTCAGCTGGACCTTTATAGCAAAATTTTTCAGACCCTTTGTGCAATACCTGTCACTGAACTGGGATAAAGATAATCCAGCAAACAACATGACTGGGCATAGGTTCTGCACTGAAGAAGCTAGTCTCGACAGTAAACAGAAAACAGAAAGACTAAGGTGGAAGGTTTGCCAAAGTCATACAATGTATCAGCATAAGAGATGTGAGTAAGGTCTTGACTTCATACTCTCCACTAATCCACTCCCTGTTGTCTGAGCTGCAACGGCACTACTGGATTACCTTAACAGATGTTTCTTCTTAGATTTGTGAATCCAGGCTAGCACCAAACCTGAAATCAGGTTCTTACCTGAGAATTAATATTTTAAAACAATCTAAATACAATGCCACCAGAAAGAAAAGGTACCACATAGTTTTGATTAGATTATAAAGCAACAGAGCTGGCAAAACATAACCTAAGGCTTCATCTCAGTGTGGTGTTGGTGGAAGCAGTGGTACTTGTAGGTCACACTCTGGAAAAGCCAGCTGGTTGCTGACGCATTTTCGGTGGAAAGACAGTGACATCTAGTGGAATCGCTCTTCACGCAGCCCTTCCCATGACTTCTCGAAGCACGTCGTCAGCAGCATGGCAACATTTTATTTTACATATTTAATTCATTCGCTTTTTGAAAGCTTTAATACTTTATGTGGTATCGACTTCTCACCAAACCCAGTGGCCTCCAGAGTTTTCAAACATAATTTTGTCATTACACTGGAAAACAAAGTTGTCATAAAGGAGCGATTCAGAAATCTGCAAATAAAGCTGTATCATAAACCACTTTACAAATACTGCTATCACAGCCCAGATTTCATCTCAGAATTCATGACAAGTTTGAGAGTTTCTTGCAGCAGAATGACATGATGGACTGTTTCAGTAGGGACTTAGCTCCAGGGAGTAATATATCCCTCCTAAAAAATAAAGTAAGTTAAGAAAGGATGGAACAAATCACTCTTTAGGTGCTTTTCTCTCTCTGGTTTGGTAGTTAGTATAGTCTAGATGCCTAACTGCGACAGCTGAAATTAGGTAAGATGAGTCATACTAAAATGATTTTGGTGTTTCTCTCTCCTTCAAAGTCAATTAAGTCTAATCTGTTCAGTTGCTGAAAGAACTGCTGGAAATGTGTCTTAAAGAGAAGTTTGGACAATGAGAGATAAAAAATAGGGGTATGTAGAGAAATCAAAGTAATATCTTTAAGACAAAATTAACCAGCACCAGGGTTTGTTTTTATTGCTTGATCTCAAATACATGAATTACTAACCTGCTGGACCAGCTCACGATTTGAGCCAGGAGGACCCTCCCAGGTAGCCGCTGGGCATGGGCAGGGGACGTTCCCAATGAGCTGTGTGTATGGGCGCCTTGATGGGGAGCTAAGGCAAGTTCATAACACAGAGGCACGCTGTTGCGTGCCAGTTGCTTTACTAGTACAGATGCAGTCTGTTGGTCCAGTGTGAGATGCATCAGTAAGGTCCTTTCCAAACACAACAGTGGTAAGTGCTGTTTGTGATGCTGCTTGAAAATGTAACAATGAAGAGATTTTCTAAAAGGTTTCAGCATACACTGACTCTCTCCTCCTTTGTATCAGGTTCTCAAGTAGATTTGGTATTGTATGTGATACGTAGTATAGGCCACTGTGTTGTCCATAGAATTTTATGGCTGTGACTGTACCGAGGCTATTGCAGTCTAGAGAGGCTGGAGATATGGGCTGACAGGAACCTCCTGAACCTGAACACGGACAAATGCAAAGACTTGGGACAGAATAATTTCCACCCACCTAGACATGGCGGTAACACACCAGTTGAAGAACAGCTTTGCAGAAAAAGTGCTGAGGGTCTTGATGGACGATACATTCAGCATAAGCAAGCAGTGTGCCCTAGCAACCAGTATCCTAGGTTGTATGAACAGGACAGCCAGCACTCTGAAAGAAGTCATTCTTCCCTTTTTTTGGCACTTGTGAGACTGAATCTGGAGTAATGTGTCCAGTTTTGGACACCTTAGTAAAAGAAGGACATTGACAAACTGAAGAGAATCTACTGGAGAGCCATGTGGAAGGATGTTCAGTGGCTGAAGCACTTGCCCTGTGAGAAGAGGCTGATGGACCAGGACTTCTTCAACTTGAAGAAGGAAAACCTCAGGTATGATGTAATTGCTGTATTCAGGTTCCTAATGGGAGACCTTAGAGAAGACAGAGCCAGACTTTTTTTTTTTTTGGAGGAACACCGTAAAAGGCTGAAAGGCAACAGGCGCATGATGGAACTTGGGAAATTTTGACTTGATATAAGAAAAAATGTTTTTACCATAAGGATGGTCAAGCACTGGAAGAGAGACCCACAGGAGCACTGGAATCCACAGCCTTGGAGGTATCTAAGCCTTGGTTGAACACAGTGCTGAGCAACCTGACCTAGCTGGTCCTGCTCTAAGCAGGAGGTTTGACTGGTAGCCTCTGGAGGTCCACTCCAGTGTGCAGGCATCTATGATGCTAAAAGGAATCCATTCAAGAAGTTAGTAAATCAGCACTTTAAGAATATGTAGAAAGAAAAAACATCTGTAACTATATGTACTTATTTTTCTTCTTAGGCATACAGTCTTGGCACTCATTTGACTGTGAGTCATTAGCCAGGTCATTTATTTATCTTACAGTCATCTCCTAGACTTAATCACCAAGTATAAATACCAGCTGACCTTTATATTTACCAAAAGTTTTGTACAATTAGGGGAGACAGTTTAAGTACTTTTTGTGGCTGGCATTTAAAAATCTAAGCAATGAAGGTTCCTCTCCTCTTTAGGAGAAGATGCAAATGTTTTTTAAATTACCAAATACACCACTCTCAAGCCTCAAGCTATTCAAACTAAATGAATGATGTTTCAAGTGTGGAGCATCTTGGCTGAGCAGGATGTGCACTTGTGCGTTTTTCCATCATGGAAAAAACAGACATGCCAGATTCAGATAGAAACTAAACCTGGTGCTGCATTTAGAAATCTATATACTCATCAGGACTTTGTTCTGCAATCCTTTGGTTCATTCTGTGTGTTTTGTATTGGTAAGTTTTCCCATTGACTTTTAGGTACTGAGTTTATTACACCTTTGAATGTTACAGCTACATAGACAATTAAAGGTCCATTTAATGGCTCAGTCTCCAAGCTGGCTGGACACAGATCCTACCCAGTACAGAAAATGTCTCTTTGCAAAGTCAGTTTTGAACTATGAAGTCCAGTGTGTGGATTTACCATATCAAGCATGGCAGCACATTTCCCAGTGCCAGATCAGCTAAACGTCTGCAAAGAGCAGACCTATGCCTTTCTTCAACTCTGTGCTGTCTTCCTTAAATGCTTCTCAAGATGGCAGAAATGGCATGCAATGCACATACACCACACTACATCCTTCAGACCCGTAACTTTCTTAGGCATGAAACGGAGTTTCATGATGTGATGCAAGACCTACATTTTTGCCTGCTAGTGAGAAGCAGCTCACTTGTGAAGCTGGAGAAATACCAAGAATACACTAGAGATACAGTCAGTGGAGGCACTCTTCTTTGGGTTTTGATAGGTATTGGAATGTCTCCTTTTTTCCCACCTGCACTCTTCACTTTCTGGGGCTAGAATTCTCATTTGGTTCTCCTTTGGTGTCTAAGTTGGTAAAAGAGAGCTCACATTACGCACATTTAGGAAGTGAGTGGTTTGATTTTTTTTAAAGCAGCAGTGAAATACTTGATCATCAGCCTTCATTTGCCAAAAGAAGTCTATGGGTTAATTATTGGACTTGAAGTTAGGTTTCTAATTTTCCATTTAAACTGCATGAAAAAGTTTGTTGTCTTCCATACTAGATGAAAAGAGAAAGCAAGTGGAATGCCTGCTGTTCTTCAAATTCCACCTTCATGACACCTTTTAAGAACAAATATAAACACCTGGCACCCCACTAATACTGTATTACAATAATATTTACATATATTAGCTTTATTCTGCAATACTTGTGTTTTTCATCGGTCCTTCATCTTCTTACTGACCCGACTCTACTCATTAGTCTTCCCTTTGTGTGACCTTTGGAACACTATAGCTGAATCCACAAATTTTCTCATAGACATGTACCTCTCTCGCCAGCTGACTATTGTAATTGTGCGAATAACAAAGTTTGAATTGTCACTTAGATATCACAACAGAATCCAAATAGCTCTATCTGTCTTTCAAAATGACAGTATATTATTTCCTCCAGGCAGTCAACTTCTGTTTCTTTCAGTTCACTCATTAATTTCACAATAAAGATTTCATCAAATTCCTCTGGACTCTTGGGTCTCTTCTGAGAAGTAGAAAGTGGTCCAACTTTGAAGTTAATTCTTTTAACATTTTTTCCCAATTAAAGGAAAACTTTGGTCAGAATCACATCTCTTTTCCCCCATCTTCATGGTCCTGTTTCAAAGGTGTTTTGATTTTTCTTTATGGGGTGGGGGAGGGTGTGGTGTGATCTTTAATCTGTAGACAAACATAGGCCATTTTAGCCCAAAATAAATTTGTCTGAGAAGTAACATTAAAACAGCAGTTGAAACATAATGCAAACTTAATTCTAATTGTTGCTGTTTGGAGTGCTATGTAGTTCTAGAAGCATTTTAAGTTTGAAGCATGCATAATGGAAGACTTCAGCCTGTCATATGCATTTTATATTCCCATAAAGATATTTGAAAATCATCTAAGAAACATGTTTTTGTTCACAGATTTCAATTAGTAAAGTTGATAATTGCTTTTTCCTACTGCATGTATCTATGCTAAAAGTTGCTTTCAATCATCATCTGGCAGCTGTTATTGTAACATATAAACTGGTTTAAAATGAGCTAAAGATATGTCATAAAATAATGAACATCTTTTCAACAGTTAAGACTGTGTCTAGTATGGTATGTGAAATTTTACATGGAGCATACAATCGCACTGATGTTATCAAAGCTGGAAAATGCTGTAGACTGTACATAACACAAAAAAATCTGTAATCTGGGTTTACAGACCTCATCTGAAGCAGGTGGGAAGAAGCTGACACCCTTGCTTAAGCCATTAGCTCAGTCAGAGAGAGACACCGTAATTATGAATATGACACTGTCTTTTTCTCTAATGAGTATTTAGTATCATGCTTGCTCTGAAGAATAATGAGATTTTAAACTTTTAAAATGTCTTCTGAAGGCAGCTGGGCCAATAAGAGAATGAAAAGATCATCTGGAAAAAGCTATTCCTTCCATCTTTGAAATACTCTGTATATTTTGGGTTAGTCTATTAACTTTGGCATGAAAAGGTGGGTTCCACTACTAGTCAGGTCATGAAAGGGCAAGGCAGAGCCCTCACTAAAGTTCTTTTGTGGATGTAGCCCTGAGTCACAAACAAAACGTGCCTAGGTAGGGAATTAAACCTTAATTGGTTAAACATGGAGATATTCCTATTTGGATGAAATCTGGTTCTTATCCTCCAAAACGACCACCAAGAAGAAGCGGTATGCTTTGTCCAAATTCCATCCCTAGATTAAGAAAGACATTGGCTGACTCTGCAGGGTATGCAGAAATTTTAAAATAAAACTGGTTAGAATAATAATTTGAAAGGTACGTTGTGTGCCTTGTACCATTAACCTCAGAGTACAGTGCCAGTCCTCCCTACAACATAACATACAGAGAAGTATATTAAAAAATTAAGAACCTCTTTGTTTATTATGCAGGTGTAGGATTTTTAATACAATAGAGTGTATTCAGTATTCCTCTAAGGTCTTGAGATACAAGAGGATTACAAGAGGATTACCTGGTACTGATTAGGAACTTTGTTTTTTCATAGCTCTATAGACTCTTCACTATGAACTTTCCAGAACTGACTTCTAACCTGTTTTCTGGAGTACCTTTGGACTAACCTTCTAAGAGAACAGGTATGGGACATCATCAATCCTTAGCATGTACTCAGATATGCCGGTGGTCTGCCACCACTCTAGAATCTAACTACAGTATTTTTTGTTACTCAGCCTACAACAAAACCCAGCTTGTGGCTTCCTTTTGAGGTTTCCTAATTTGAAGGGCTTCAATCTCATTATTATCTCCCTTATCTGCTTTCTAAATAAGATGCAGGTCTCTGACAAGGTGCATGATGCTAGCACCACGGCACTGGTATGGAAGAAGTGGCTTAGCAGATGCGAGGGCTGAACCCTCTCTCAGTGGCTGGAGATCTGGTGGTGACTCCCATGGGACACAGTGGAACCCCAGGATAGCCAGATGAAGCAGACTTGGACCTCACATCTACTGGGCCTTGGGTAAGATATACCTGCATTATATGACCCCTGTGATCCTATTTGGGCAGTGCCCGCACTTCTGGTGAAGGTTACTGAAGAAATGTGTGCACTGAAGCAGTTCTTCACTGGTATATAGGAGATACCGAACCTGCCCAGTAATTAGTCTGTGCAATCTCATCTCTGAGTGGGTACATTTAACATACTATGTCCAATTTCTCAGTTTCAGTGACAGAATAATTTCTATGTCATCTCTCCCTATAGAGTAGATTCAATAAGCTGAACTACACCGTTCTCTGAACTACTTTTGGGTTTCTAACTAACTCTCTCTGATCACCTTCATGTTGGAACTAAGATAGAGTGGTGTTTGTTTTTTTCTAGGTTCAATATTAGAGATTTATTTTGAGGCTATGGCATTCACTTTAACATTCGTATTGAACATTTTAGGCATAGTATGAGTTTTCTATTGCAGACTCTTTTTAAGCATTCATTTAACCAACATAAAGATGCTCTGCGTTTATAGGGTTAGGATAATTTGGATATTGCAGTGATTATCTCAGTAAAGAGGGAAAATAGATCCTTTTCGAACTGTTGGATTGCTTTTTTGAAATGAGGGATCTATGGCTGGAGAATGTATTTTTATTAAAAGCTTATGATAGAGCTGTCAGCAAAGGACGCCGGTACCTTTAACCAGAGTGTTTATTGGGCCCTTTTAGCTCCTACATCAAGAAAAATGATACTACAATTTTAAGTGTAGGTTAAAGCATAACACTGGTCCCTGATACCTCTTATCTAGTGTTATAGTCAGTGTCAGAGTGCAGGAAACATTTAAAGCCTTTGAATAGAGTAAGAAAAATAAAAATAGTCCTTTAAACATTCACTTCATCACTTATTTTCTGTTTCTGTATTGAACTTCTCAAGGGTTTGAAAAATATTCTATGCAAAAGTTGTTCTCAGTGTTGTGCGGCTACAAGGCAGGCACTTCTGATATGACAACATGATGAAAAAGGTTTTTAACAGTGGTTGAATGTTACTAATCCTGGTGTAGGTAATACAGTCCCTCGTATGAAATAATGGATACAGTCTGGTCACATATCCCTGAGACAAATGTAAAACTGGAGGAAATGTAAGAAAGGGCTGTTAAGACGATCAGGGAAAAGGAGACCTGCCTGTGTGAGAAGAGCTTCTTTAGTCTCTGTCAATGGGACTGAGAGGTGATATGACTGGTCTTCCATCAATATTTTAGAAGGAAAACATTGGAGAGGAAAAAAAGCTAATTAAACTAAAGGACAATGTTGGCACAATGACAAGCAGGTATAAATTGACCATGAATACATTTAAGCATGAAATGAGAGGTTTATACCCACCAAACGAAACAAGTTTTGAAACAGTAGATGCAGCAGCAAAATGCCTAAGAACAGTAATTATGTACATAACAGTTTGTGTAAATTTATGACATGGCTGGCTATGATCACAAGGGACAAGATTCAATGATTTTACCTTGGCCTTATCTGGCCAATGTCCTTTATCGATCAACAGAAAAAACAGGCTTCCAGATGCACTTGGAGACTGTAGTATGTGGGTTAAGGAAAAGAGGGGAGGCTGCTCCCTAAATGGTCAGTCATCTGATCTAAGGCCTTGCCCCTTCACCCTTCTGATGAAAAGAGGGACAGGATTCAAAATTAAACATCCAAGGTTTAAATACTCGATACTTAAACTGAGTTGCAACTTAACATTAAAATCTCTCTTTAATAAAATACCTTGTGAGTCAGAAGTAAAGGAGAGTTCTTGTTTACCTACGCATCAACAATATTTTAATTGCTATTGTACTTCCTCTTAACGAAGACAATGGTTTTATATCCTACATTCTAACGATTTTATATCCTATATTCTTTTAAAATGTCAACCCAAACACTGGGTTTCAATCTTTGTCATGTATTAAAACAATTCCTCCAAACACTGTTGCAGCTCTGACCATCAGTCCAGCAGAAAGCTAAGCTGAAGTTAAAAAAAGGGAGCAAACCATCTGGGATGTATGTAGTGTGTCACCTGTCCCAGTTCCACTCTTAACTTCCTCTCTCCCAACCTGGGTAGGTTGGAATGTTTCAGATAGTTCAGACAACACAGAAATGGCATGGAAATATAGAAAAAATAAAGATCTCCCAGGAATATTACAAGTGATGAAGTTAAAAAAATTGACAAAGAAAACTTGTATAAATACTGAATAGTAAGGTTCATCTGTTCACCAAAGAGAAATACCTCAACTTCTCCAGGTATCTCAAAGATAGTAATGCAACAACTGCAGCACTTCCAGCGGTGTCAGTATGCCAAATTTAACTTCATTTAATAAAAAACTTGCCATGGTCGAGCTCACGTTAGCAGAGTTGAATTCCTTTATTAAAGCCAGCTCCTGCAGCTTCCGCGAAGCTGTTACTTCAGTTTACACTCAGCGCTGTGGGTACCCTGGACCTTGTACAAATCAGTCTCCCCTCACGCCTCAGGCTGAGGCGTGAATCTTCAACTTCCCAGGTTTTGTCAAAACGTTGTCCCACATTTCTACTAGTTCTTGGTTTGCACAAACTCTTGTGCTTGGAAGGGGCTCTACACAGAAACAGGTTCAATCTGTTCTTGTATTTTAGGAAGAATTTATCCCTGCCGCTTCGGTTCAGTGGTCTGACCCAAACGAGTGGGACCGTGGGTAACTACCTCCTGAAGATGAGCACCTAGAACTGGTTCAAAAACATCGTCTTCTGGATAAGGTCCTTTGTGCTGCACCACCCATCTGAGATGTGGGACTCCGGCTCAAGTACGGAACCGCCCCGGGGCGAAAGGGCCTTCAGCCCCCAACCCCCTTCGCGCAGACTCCCGGGGAGCGGCCCGCCCCGGCCCGCTGCGCGTTCTGGGAGCTGTAGTTCCCGCCTCGACACGGGCAGCGATGCGCCTACAACGCATGCGCGTAGCCTGCGCCGCGGAGAGCGATGCGATCCAGCGACCCGCCTTTCTGTCCGCACAAACGGGCCCCGCCCCTTTTTGTCCCGGCAGTGCGCTTCCTCTCTAGAAGGCGCTCGCCGATTGGCAGGTTGGCTCGTTCACGTGCTCCCCGAGCCCAATCGGGTGTTGCGGTTGCCGACAGCCGCCTTTCCGCCGTCTCGCAGCGCTGTGAAATGGCGGCGTCCAGGGGGCGGCGGGTGCTGTGGCACGGGCGGTGCTGGTTCTCCCAGACGGAGTCCGCCGGCCCGCCGCAGCCCGCCGTCTCGCTCTACCCTCCCATAGTGGCTTCCGCCACGGCGAAGAGCAAAGCGGCCAAGCGGCGGCGCCTGGAGCTTTTCAAGGAGCGGGTGCACGCGGCGGACTCGATCGAGGAGAAGCTGCGGCTCTACGGGAAGCTGCAGCGCCCCAAGTACATGGTTTACCCGCAGACCTTCGCCCTCAACGCCGACCGCTGGTACCGCAGCTTCACCAAGACCGTCTTCGTGCCGGGGCTGCCCCCGAGAGCGACGTCGGAAGCCGCGAAGGTCCCAGGAGCGGTGGCGTCGGAGGCCGCGGCGGGAGTGGCAGCCGAGGCTGCCAAAGTCCCGGAACCGGGAACGGAGGCACCAGGGGCTGCGAAAACCCCTGGGCCCCCGGCGGGAGAGGCGCCGTACTTGGATATAGGCGAGCTGCGCGCCCTGGCCTGCGACGCCCTCCTGCAGGAGAGCTTCTACCAGAACAAGAAGCGACCGTACCTCTACCGCGATCAGGATCACACGCCCGGCCCGTTCCTTACGCAGCTCGTCTCCACCCTCGCTGCTTTCCTGTGCCGTCGCAACCCGCTGCTGGGTGCCTCCTCCCTTGGTGCGGAACGGGGATGGGAGGGAGGGGGAGGTGGGAGCCCTGGGGCGGTGGGGTGTGTGAACCCGACAGGAGTGGTGCTGCTATAGTGGAGTTGTTCAGACCATGACCAGTAATTTGTCTGTCGTCTTCATCGTCCCACCTGGTGTGAGTGGATTTTGATTTTTCTGTTTTACTGCAGATACAGAGCAAGAATTAGTAGGGCTTAAAATGCAAATGGGCGATCTCTGTTTCTATCCCTCTTTTCCTTTTCAGATTTAAAACCTGAAGTTAATTATTACTGGCATCATGGTGAGGAAGTTGTTGTTCATGGTCATCGAAAGGGTAGAGTTGATCCTGTGCGATTTCAGATAGATGATAAGCCACACCTTCAGCTCCGTGTACCAAAGCAACTTCCAGAGGTATGGATGTTTTCAACAGGAAGTTAATTACATGAATTTGATACTGGTCTTTCTGACAGCTACTGAAACAATGCAGTAGGTAGTACGTGGAGGACCTGTTTATTTAGGTATGCACCACATTTGGGTGTCTTTCAAGTCTTAATGCCCTTACTGCCTTGTGGTAACTGCTCTGTAGATACTGAGACAGTCTTCTGAACTTCAGGTTGGTCATCTTTGTGCTTTAGGTCAAATATATGGAGTTTTTAACTTTATGCTTGTAAGTGGAGGCAAGAATAAGAAACCTCTCAGTGTGGGAGTGTAAGAGGACAAAAATGGAGAAGAATAGAATAAGAGCATGTATAATCTGAATGTGAGCTTTGTTACCTGTTAGTACTGCTTACCAGGTGTTTACCTGAATGCTCAATTTTCAGGAAACTGATTAAGTATCCATGTCTTTTTCTTGTAGGTTTATATGGTACCCTAATTGTGTAGCCTCTGAGGGTCTCTGTTCCCCGGTTCCTACCACAAACAGAAAAATGTGCTCTACTTTCTGTAAATGCTGAGTATTTCTTGCCAGATTATTTGGGTGCTTAGGTTAGTACTGTCAGATGTTACAAACCTTGGCATTTTGGAAAAACTGTCTAAGCAATTAAAAATATGACATAGTTGAAACGCTGAATACCTGTACACTCACTCTGCTGGTTCAAGTTAATTTATTGAATGCGGCTAGAAGTGGTTTTGCTCGTCTACAGCAGCGGGTTTGGTTTTGAAGATTGTACCAATTGGTAGCTTTGTTAGCACCATTTGAAGTGATGTTTTTTGTATATTGCAGACAATTCAGACCTCAGTATGAGGTGCATGTACTAGCGCTCATCACAAGGCAGGAAGTTCTGTTGCAAAAGTGAATTTCAGTTGAAGTTATACATATGGTGTATGTAAGCAAGACTTGCACTTTCTGCTGTCTGACCAGAAAGTAGCATATTACGTGAGGCCTGATGTCAGAAACGTTGACTTACACCATGGCTTTTCTTTCTTCTACTTCTAGATTGTACCCCTGGAGTCAGATCTTGGAGATGTTCCCGTTATTGATCACAAACCATCCAAACTGCCGTTGTTCAAAAGGCAGTATGAAAACAAGGTATATATAGGTAAGAGTTTCTAGTCTTGAAATTATAACTACTTTTGCATAAAAAACCAAAACAATATTAAAAAACGCCAAAACACCACCACCACTCCAACCTTTCTACTCTTATCATCAGGAAAAAAATGTGTATCTCTATATATAACTATACTGTATAAATATATATAATATATAACTCTTTATTAAGATTCCATGTCAGTTACAATCTCCTCAGAGACATTTTAATGTGTGAACTCTTGCCTTTTGGAGTTGGTGAGCCCTCCAGTCTTACCCAGAAATGGAGGAATCTCAACATTTATACAGATCTACAGTAGATGTTCCAACCGTCTGTTGTTTGGAGTCTGGCAGTTAAGACATGTTTGTATGCATCATAAACAGCATTCTCTGACCCTTTTTTTTTTGTTTCGGGAAACACAGGATCAAAGTTAGCAGATCCATGCTGTTATGGACACACCCAGTTTCATCTTATTCCTGATAACCTGAAACGGGAGAGGTTTGTAAAAGCAAATCTTGAGGATCAGATTGAAGTTGTTTATCGAGCTAATGGAATTGCAAGTCTCTTTGCCTGGACAGCAGCACAAGCAATGTATCAAGGTGAGACAGCTTGATAAATTTTTCTGCTGATGAATGACTACAGTAAAGTTCTCTTAACCTCCCCAACAACTTTTTCTCATGCTTTTTCTTCTGAGGACCTTCCTTTGAGTAAGTCTTTGGAAATCTAATTGAACCAACAAATGATGCAGACTTTATACAAAGGAGTTAGTTTGTCTTTGGGTAGTTTGACTGAGGGAGAGCTAATTATGCATAAAAATGTTTTTTATATATAACACTGAGCCTGTGCAGAAACAATCCTGCGTTCACTTGCTTACTTCACATGTGTTACGTGGAAAGGTGGTAGATACCAAGCAGTTTGTTTATTTCTGAAGCAACAGTGTTGTTAGCTCCTTGCTTCAGAAATGGCAATTCGATGAAACTGCAGTTGGTGAAAGAAAAATGTCAGCAGCCTTACTTCAGGATTTTATGCCTGTGTTTGCCTAAAAAACCTGTAAGACCTGGATGGATAGACCAGATCAATCTTGTGCTTACTGATGTTAGTAGTTATCTAGTGTTACAGGAAGATACCTGCTGGTTTGTAGTTTCACTTGTTAAATGCCACATGGAAGAAAATCCTTTGATTGTGATGTACACTGCTGACTCTGCATAATTTTTTTTTTATGTAATGGCATGTTAGGCAGCTTGACTTTTTTGTGGTCATAGAACATTGAAGTCAAGTAAGCTGGTGACAGTTGTAAGTGCATTACAAGGGCAGCGTGATTCAGATCTGTGAATTTTTTTCAGTTCTGTAGCAATTTCTAGCAGTATTCCTTGCACATAATACCAAATACCTTTTAAGAATATTACTGTGTGTGCTAGCACACATGCATAAATATATAAAGAAAATATTTTTAAAAGACAATGCTCAGCAGGGGTTGTTTGAAGCATTAATACTTACAGTGTTTGTGGTGTTGTCTGGCTGGTTACTATAGTCAGTTATGCTCTTGCATACATACTCATGCCTGTCACAGGGCAGTGAAGACTTGCTTCATGAGAAGTGTGGAAGAGTCAGAAGACATTTCCCCTCAGGTCACTTGCAGGACTTGGGTGCATTAATAGCTTATGTAATTTTGAAAAGTCACTTAGCTGATCAGTGTGAGGTTTTTATCAGTCAGTGAAAGGGAACTGTGTACAAAATGAAATATGCCACTGTCCTCCTGATGTTAAATGTACGCTTAACTGAGGCTTGCGTTTTAGTCTGTAAGAAGAATGCTTATTTTGCTAAAGCAGACAGGACTTGGCTGCTGCAATTCCCAGTATTTTTCTGTATTTTGAGACTGGAGTTTAGTTGTATGTGCAGATAGGAGTTCCAAATCCTGTGTAACTAGTGTTTTGTCTTTTTGTTTTGTAGGATTCTGGAGTGACGCAGATGTGACCCGTCCTTTTGTGTCACAGGCAGTAGTGACTGATGGAAAATACTTCGCTTTCTTTTGTTACCAGCTAAATACTTTAGCACTAACTGTAGAAACTATTAAAAATAACCCTCGTAAGAATATCTGTTGGGGCACAGACAGTAAGCCGTTGTATGATGTTGTGGAAGATGGTAGTGTGAAAGGCTTTAATGATGAAGTTCTGCTTCATTTGGTTCATCTTCTGTTAAACAGACCAAAAGAGTTGTAAATCATTAAAGTATTTCTGTTTATGTGCCTGAGCTTCATTGCAATGCCATGAAGTACGGGCTAGAATATGCCTTGTTCTTAGTCAAGTATTTGTCTAGCAAACACTATGTACATCTCATGGTATCTGGGCCTTATTTCTTTTATTTTAAATGTATGGTACTGTACCTGAAAAATAAATGTCTAGAACACCATAACGTCTTCTGTGTATTTTCTGTTAGAAGTGTATTGCACTAATTCCAAGTCACGTGAGTACTTTCTTTTAGCAGGTCCCGTAGCTCTAAGTTGAACTGTCACAGTGCAGTATGAAGTCATATGACCATCTGATTAAGTCACTCGGTAACTACTGTCTTGATACTCAGGACCAGTGAAAAATTTCTAATTTTGTGTCTGAAAAGAAACTAGTTGTCTTAAATGCTTACTCTTTCTAAAGAGAAAGTGACTCAGAATAAAAAGTGTTTCTTCAGAGTGAATGGTTGGTGATTTAGTTACATAGCAAGGGAAATCCTTAGACATTTATTGAGTGGTAATATAAACATGGTGCAACTTCCTTGCAAAGACTGTTATGAACATGCATACACGTTATTAAGCTGTCACCTCAGGAACCACCGAGAGATCTCTGAGATGCTTGGAGTTCACAGTTTCTGCTTTAGCTTGGGACCTTGATTTCAGCTACAGCCATCTTGATGTTTTCATTGCTGATACTTGGATGTCTTATGACTTTTTAGTAGACCGCAGCTGGGTCCAAACCATGACTAGGATCTCTGATAAATAAGATAAAGACATAAGGACTGTTTAGGAATATTTACTTATCAACAAAGTATATCTGGCTTTGAGGTAATTAAACATGCCTAGGATTTCATGTAGTTCTGTACACTGACTGACCATTTTGGAATTTTCCAGGGTTCTCGTTAAAAGTCAAGTAGTTTGTTTTTAAAGAGAGTACTGAATCATACGTGATGACTTGCAATATTTGCCTGTGCATTCCTCAGTCTGAGCAACTGGGGATCCTGCTTCCTGTTGTAAGCTGGCTTACAAAGTATTTTGCTAATGAAAGACGAATATTTGAGAGTTTTATTTGATTGGTACTTTGCTGTGTTGAACAAGCTATAGTTGCCACTTTCTCCACCAGCAGAAGATCATCTAGATAAGAAAGATGTGCACAAGTACTGGTGTCTTTGTTACAGGAGTAGTACAATGCTTGAATCTTACTGGTTCTGATCACTGCTGATGCTCGGAGTAAACGAATATTCCATGTAGGCACAGAAGTTAAACTGCTGGGAAGGCATGTTTATTATAGAGAATGACCTGTGACCTAGCTTAAAAGTGAGTGATACCTGTTTTCTGCTGTGATAAAGAGATGATGCAAAATGATGGGAAAGGTATTAAAAACAAAACAGTTGGGTGTTCTGACCATGCAGCCAGGGTTCGGAATAGTTGCTACAACATGGTATTGCCTTCAGCTTGAAACTGTTGCGTGGCATGCAAGTAGTGGCTGTGGAAAGCTGACATGCAGAGTCAATGAAACACCTGCTTCCAGGGTAAAAGTCCACTCCCTTTTCTGTGATTCAGCCTTCGTCTATCCCGAGGCTTCAGCTGTAGTAGAGCAAGTTCGAAGAACTGTTTGTCCTTTGTGCAGCTTTACTGGTGACAGAAATACCGCCGTAGACATGTAACCTGGTGAAGAACTCGATGCCGGAGTGGGGAGAGAGGCTTAGTGTGAGCGGGCTGTTCAGTGATTGCCAAGTACCAACCTGAGCGTTGTGCAGCTGTCTCAGGGTAAGGAGATGATATCCTGGAAAAGCAGTGGGTGGCAGTGTTCTACTGAGAAAAAAGCATAACAGGCTTTGTCACTGACTGGCAAAGTTGAGATACCATAATTACACAGTTTTCTACAGCAATCATTCATCTTGTACCCATCTGTTCAGGGTGTTTAATGCTGGCTTACAACAATGAAGTAAAAAGAAAGTGCTTTTTTTTTTTTTTTTTTGTCTTTAAAGATCCTGTACCTGCTAAGTGTTTAAAAGTAGAAAGCTTAGAAGCTGCAGCATTCCTCTGGGGCTTTGCTCAGCAGAAATTCCCCATGATTCTACTTCTCTAAGTCTTGTGGGACCATAATTCTTTAACCTTCTATTTTGTTGAGTTTGCTGTTTGAAAAAATAGACCGGCAATTCAAAGAACAGAGGATGGAAAACTCCGAGTTTGGCTATGTTTTCCAGTATGAACTTCTGCTTAGGCCTATTGGAGCGTATCACAAGGGAACATAGGCAGAATCTAAAGCTTTGGTTTTACATACTGAGGCAAGTATTTTCTCCAGTACTGAACTATTTTGCTTAAAACTTACCACCTTCAAGTGGGTGACTGATGTATGAAATTCTACCTTTACTGTTCTTTCAGGTTATGAGACTGCAAGTGGTGACTTGGAATGGAACTGCCCAAGCAACCTTTCCAAACATTAAAGCAGAAAGGAGGACATGGGAAGACTGAAACTTTCTTGTATCTGTATAGGGTCATGTTGCACCAAGTTGATAGCTCTGGTAGATAGTCCTGTTTGCTTTCAGATGAGAAATAACTTCAACATTTATAGTGTCTGCTTTGTCATGCAGAATTCTCTCCTGTACTCAGGTCATTGGAGAAGACACCTCCTTTTATTTTTGAAGCAGATGAAGGTTTCTGTGCTCTGGAGCTGTACTGAGGATGTTTTTCTGGAGGCAAAAGCAGCTTTTGGAGCCAGCTGCTGGTGAAAGGGTCTATTCACAGCTTGTCTTACTGGCTCTGTAGAGACCACACATACTGGCATATATCTCTGATGGAGGCAATGAAAGTGGCTTTCCAGTGCCTCCTACGCTAAAATGAGACATCCTTCATCACTAGTGTAACCAAAGTGCACCAGAGTAGATCTGTGAGGTTTGCACTGAGTTAGCAAGAATTCTGGTCTGGTAAAAAATAATAATGTCTTGTGGATCAAAAATGAGTGTAGTAAACATAGCTCAAGACAGCTTGCAGAAGAGATTGCATAAGAACTTCTTTTTCACAGAAGAAGAAACTTATCAAGTGGTTAGAGGTGTCCGAGTAAATGGAATATTAACAAGCTCATGATGAAGAACATGAAGTAAGTTAGAAATGACAGAACTTGAAGTAGTGTCAAAATCAGAGTGGTTGCAAACAGCATGTGACCACATACATTATATTCTAGTAGTGTACCAGAACCCACTGAGACAAAAAGGAACTTCAAGAGATACAAGCAAAGGGACCTTAAAAAAACCTCATGAATTACAAATGTATGTAACATAATATGAATCACAGAATGGTTTGGGTTGGAAGGGACCTTAAGGATCATCCAGTTCCAACTCCCCTGCCATGTGCAGGGACACCTCCCACCAGACCAGGTTGCTCAAAGCCTCATCCAGCCTGGCCTTGAACACTTCCAGGGATGGGGCATCCACAGCTTCTCTGGGCAACCTGTGCCAGTGCCTCACCACCCTCTCCATGAAGAATTTCTTCCTGATGCACTATCTAAATCTACCCGCTTTCAGTTTAAATCCATTACCCCTTGTCCTGTCACTACAGGCCCTTTTAAAAAGTGTCCCCCCCCAGCTTCCTTGTAGCCCCTTCAGGTACTGGAAGGTGCTGTAAGGTCTCCCTGGAGCCTTCTCTTGTCCAGGCTGAACAAGCCCAACTCTCTCAGCCTTTCTTCATAGCAGAGGTGCTCCAGCCCATTGATCATCTTTGTGGATGATCATATCTGACTCATATCTGATTTCATCTTACATTTTTGCAGAGAGTGGACAGCTTTTATTGCTTGCAGGTCTGAAAGAAAAGAGGCTGCAATAAGGTCTCCACAGAAGTCCTCCGTGTTTGGGACCAGGGAACAGCAGATATGAGACAGGTGTGGGTTTTTTTTCCCCATGTTCTCTGTCTTAGAATAGTGTCATTCTCACCAAAACCAATAAAGGCAGTCACCATAAAGCAAACCATAATAAATCCCTGACAAAGGGCAGGTAATTGCTAAGGGAGGAGTTTTCTATGATTCCATTACTGAAACTTTGGTATTTCTGCATAATACTGACTAGTGCTAGGGTGGAATCCCACAACATGTCTGAGATTGGTGGGGGGAAAACAGGTAACTGCTACTGCTCTTTTGCTATTGTGAAAGGATGGCAAGTGTAGGTAACGCTGCATTTGACAGTGTAGTATAGGCTGAGGCTACATCAAGAACGTGACAGAAATGAGAAATTGCCCAACCAGGTCTAGCTGGATTTGGTTTGAGACATTTGTCAGGTGGATCCTTGGTGGGACTTCCTGACAGGGCTTATCATCTTGTGGCTGGTTAGCCACAGGAGAGGTTACAGATAGTATGAAAGAAGCTCATCTGTTCTGATTCTGGAAATCCTGGACCATGAACTGTTTGAAGATGTTAGTAAATGGAGGCCAGTGATGATTACAAAGATTATGCTGCAGCCCTTCTCCAGTTCACTGACAAATTATGTGAAGTTTACTCAGTAAATACAAAGGAAAATAGATTTTCAGAACTGAGTTTCTTGGAAGATTTGGTGTCCTATCTCTAGAAATAAGCTAAGAAGAATTACAAGCTACAAGGACTTAGCATATGGATACTACTAATGCATTTATTAATGCATGCTGTGATGCAAATGGAGAAAGTTGTGAACCATGTTACATCTTCCTACAGAAGGAGTTCAGAATTCAAGTGATTATTTGTCTCTAATTCAGAATGAAGGAAGGCAGTCTAAAGTCTGCCATGCTGTTCAGCCTGGTAACTAACCCATTGGTCTTGAAGATGGAGATTAAAGATGTTCAGTTAACAATTGTTTCCTCAGCTTTGAGATGGGTGGGCCACTTACTACCAGTAACATGTCCCATGAGGAGTTTATTTACGTACTTTTCAAAAAGTCCTTGAAGAAGGCGAAGAAGGCAAAGAAGTAGAAGGACACTTTGTATGCTTTTTTATGTCTCTGCAGGACTAAGTCCTATCTAGCTTATGCTATTGGAAAGAAATAATTCTTCCAGACAGGGCAGACAGCTTTATGGTGTCTGCTCAGCTGTATTGACCTGTAACTATCTGCAATAGTTTTTAATCTCTCCTGTCTTTCTCTTTTTCCTTTCTTTCTTCTTTTTTTTTTTTTAATTGTGCCTAGTTTCTGCCTAATTTGAAATTCCTGTCTTTAGCTGAAGTATTCTTCGAGTGAACAATCAGTATTTCTTCTTAGCTTTTTTTTTTAAAAATTTTTAATTTTAATTAATATTTGAAGTTAAACATATTGAACTACATCTCCTGCTACAGAATCTTATTTGTATTACCTTGGTCGTTCCTACTGTGTCATGCTGGATTACATTTGTTCTTTTGTTGTGTAGCAAGAGTTGATCTTAATGTGTCTCCTTTAAAGGAAATCTTCCTTCCATTACTTTCCTCTTCTTTTGCTTTCAGTATTCCTTTAAAATGTAATCAGCTCAGTATGCTTTATCACTGCCCTCCAGGGACATGATGCAGGATTGTTTTCACTGTTGGAAGGTGTAGCTTCCAAAACAAGAGTGTCTGCTCTGCAAACATGCATACTTTTGTCAGTCATATATCCCAGAGCAGGTTTAAATTTCAACCTCAAATTTCAGCCTGTAAAGGTTTTTTATTTGTTTGTTTTAAAAGCAGTTTCTGCAATTCTTCTGGGTAATTGAAGGTGATCAGGAGTTGAAATTTGGAAAACTGAAGTTCTGTGATTGTTTAGCCTGCAAAAGCGTAGGACTCTTAGCAATATGTATAAATACCTGATAGGAAAGAGTGAAGGTTGGGCTAGGTTTATTTCAGTGGTAACCAGTGAAAGGGCAAGAGGATATGGCCAGAAACTGAAAACCAGGAAATTCTACTTAAATATAGTGTTTGGACAGGAGTTTTTTTGTGTGTGTGTGTGGTGTGGTTGTTTTTTTTTTTTGTTGTTTCTTTGTTTGTTTTGTTGTGGGGTTTTTGTTTGTTTTTGGTGGTTTGTTTTTTTGTTTCTTGTTTTTGTTCTTTTTTTTTTTGTGGTTGGTTGGTTTGGTTGGTTTTGTGGGTCTCTTTTGTTAGTGTTTTTTGTTTGGGGTTTGTTTGTTTGTTTGTTTTTTAACTATAATGGCAGCTGACCACTGGAACAGATTACACAGGGAGGTATGTGGAGTTTCCATCCTTGGAGATGTTCGAAACCAGACTGGTCAGCCCTGGGGTAGGTGATCCTGCCCTGCACAGAGTGAGTTGACTAGACAAGAGGTGCCTTCCAACCTCTATGATTTCGTGAAAATAAATTAGAGGTCAGCATGTAGATGAGTCACCATAAATGTGGAGGAAGAAACTACATGTGGAGATTTGGGTAAATAGTGGACATTGGGCCTGGACCATGTCTCTTTGAGTCTTAGTGTGGCCATCCGTGTTTGTGCATTAATTCAGCATAGACACATTTTCCTGGATACACAGCTGCAAGAGGCTTCAGCAGAAGAGAAGGCCCTTATATTACATCTTCCTTTCTTGGCTGAGTACTGACACTGATAATGCAGTTAAAGCGATACACTGAATTGTTGTACCTCCAGGTTTATCTCAAAGCAGATTTGCCTCTGGGTTTCCTATCAATATAGTAATTCCTTGCATAGGACCTCTGACATGTCCAAGTGCCTCCTCGCTTCCAGAAGCCAACAGCAGGCAGTGGTGACTCAGCCTGTCTTGTCTGCGTAAGAATGTGGGGGGTTCATTCTGTATATAAGCACAGATGTCAAATTCAAACATTTCCTGAACCTCCAAATGATAACTGCTAGAACAGACACAGTTCTTTCTGAAGGTGTGTCGTGTTCTTTAATGACCCACTCTAATCCAGTTGGTGTTAAGCAGCTGATGTCAAGTATTTTATTGCCACATAAATTCTTTGGGAAATCCTTTGTGAATAGACAGACAGACCTCATAATGAAAAACTTCTCAAGCTGATAAGGAAAGTGAAGAAGGATGGGGAAAAAGCACAGGAACAGTAATGCCTACTTCGTAGAAAAACTATCCAAAAGCATAAAGATAAAATTGAGGTGGAGTTAACAGTCAGACTCTTTGGTAGGATAATAAGATTTAGGGCTGTAACTGTGTTTACACAAGAGATTTGCACTATTAGATTATTTTATATCTTTCAAATAATAACAAGATCTTATTTGATGTTTCTTAATAGCCTGTTGTTCTTGGTGAATATCATTTGAGACTGGATATATTTAAAAAATTACCAATAGGCTTAACGTTGCAATTAGGTAGGTACTCATTAGGATTTTTTTAAAGTATCTAAACAGGTTACATTCCTAAATCCTAATAATTTTAATCGAATTTATGTTATATAGATATTTTGATGTTTTTTTAAAATGTACTTTTGAGGTACAGAACTTGCCTTTTGAAAACATTCAGCAAGGTTTCATTACAATAGAAATTTACTAAATAAATCATTTGGCTTTGCTCAGACTGGACAGTCCATAACTTCTGAAGTGTGCTGCTTTTCACTCTGGTAGGCATGGTATTATGCTGACCATGAGCTGAATTAGCACATGGCCAGCCTTATATTGAAGAGACGCTAAACAAAATCAACATAATGACTGTGTGTTTGGACATTTTGCTCTCTCTGGAGACATACCTACTGGGCTTTTCTGAAAATGTCATATGTGCACAAAGAATGATCTAAAAATTATTATTTTGAAAAATAGTAGCTAAAGGGATTAAAATAATGCAAACTATATGAGTCCATTGGCTAGTATTAATATATTTAAATTTATATTGACAATAAACAACCTAGATGAGGTACCTCTGGGCTAGTCATGTCCTTACTAAGAGATGCATGTCCAAAATCCTGCTGACACTCGCTAGGGAGAAGACTGACTGAAAGAGGAGGTGTGTGGATGTGTTCAGGGACAGGGACATGTGCCAGAGCATTTGGGTGCTGTGCATAGAGGGAAGGGTATGGGGGAGCCTGTAGTAATCAGGTTAATGATTGTGAGATATAAAGAGGTTCCCTCTGCCCCCTTATGAAGCTTTCCAAACTTCTGGAGCCTACCTGGCTCTTGCCAGTCTCCCATTGAGATCACACAACTTTCTTCTCCCAAACTACTTCTGGGCAGATCCTTCCAGGTGGTTTTGGAATGTATACCCTGGATTTCAGCTTGGGTATGATAACCTGGGCAGCAGCCTCCTCTGTGAATCCCACCAGAAGCTGGGTCAGGCTGGCAACTTAGTCTCACAAATCTTTCAGGGATTTTGCTTCTGCTTCCTGTGCTTTTAAGGTACTTTAAAGTTTATGTATCTTGGTGGACATAGTGGTGTAGGCCCAGATGGCAACTCAGCACCACACAGCCACTTGGTCACTCCTCCCCTGATGGGATGGGAAGGAGAAAATACAATGAAAGGCTCCTGGGTCAAGACAAGGACAAGGAGGGGTCACTCACCAGTTATGGCAATGGGCAAAACAGACTTGATCTGGGGAAAAAATCAATTTAATCAGATACTCATCAGAGTAGGGTAATGAGGAATAATCCCAAATCTTAAAGACACCTTCCCCCCAGCCCCCCCTTCTTCCTAGGATCAGCTTTGCTTCCCATTTCTCTACCTCCTCTCCCTGAATGGTGCAGGGGGATGGGGAATGGGGGTTGTGGTCAGTCCATCACATGTTGTCTCTGCCGCTTCTTCCTCCTCACACTCTGCCCTGGCTCCAGCCTGGGGTCCCTCCCACAGGATACAGTCTTCCACAAACTCCTCTGACATGAGATTCTTCAGGAACTGCTCCAGCATGGGCTTCCCACGGTGTCACAGGCTCCTTTGGGCATGTTTTCCTGCTCCGACATGGGACCTTCCCCAGGCTGCAAGGGGGCTCTCTGCTCCATTGTGACCCTCCATGGCTGCAGGGCACAGCCAGCCTCACCACAGGCTGCAGGAGAACCTCTGCTCCGGCCCACCTCCTCCCACCTTTCTGCACTGACCTGGGGGTCTGCCTGGCTGTCTCACATCTCACTCCTCTCTCCACTGCAGGTTCCCCAGCAGGTATTTTTCCCTCTCTTAGGTAGATTATCCCAGAGGTGCTGCCACCGTCGCTGACTGTCTCAGTTGTGGCCAGAGGTGGGTCCGACTTGTAGATGGGGAAGCTTCTGGCAGCTTCTCATAGGAGTCACCCCAGTAGCTTCCCTCTCCCTGCTACCAAAACCCCAGTACCCATATGCAATACAATGTAGTTGCTAACAGCAGATTTAGGAAATAGTTAATAGAGAATTGAGTTATCTTGCCTAATAAAAGCACATTGACTAAGACCTAGTTTTTGTACATAGTAGCTTCACCTGTTTTGGAATCAGTGCAGGGAGGGACCCTTCTGAAGAGCAATTAATGTATTGTTAATTAATTAATATAACTGTCCCTGTCACTGCTGATTCAAAGATAGTAGTGGTACTTTCAGCCATTCCTTTTCTTCCAGTGATTTTAGCTTTGATTCTCTCTTTTTTATAGGCCTTAGTTTGTTAGGTTTTTGTCATGGTTAAACTATGATAGCAGGGGGAATAAATGCTTTATGGATCCTTCTGAGCTGGGTATCCCAGTCACTGCTGTTTGAAAGGAAACTGGACTGGGTAGTCAAGGTGACTTCACACAGTCATTCATGCAGAAGTCTCTGTATCCTTCAGAACATCAAGCAGTGTTGTATGCAGGTGGTGTTTTGCTAGCTGGAGTTAAACCATGGCACAATTATTTTTAAAATGCGATAATAGTATCTGATTAACTTCCCTTGTCTTGGTCTCTGTCACTGGATGGTCTTCTGAGGGTTTTTTGCTTGTTTCAGCTTCGTGTCTCTGTGTTCTTTCTTTGACCTTCCTTTTTTTTTTTTTTTTTTTTTTTTTTTACAGCCTTCAGCAATATTTGGTGGAGTGGGAATATGGCATCATAGCATACTGAAAGCTTTGTATCATGTTTGTGAAGGAGGTTACTGAATTTCATTAGGGAAAGTAAAGGGAATTTGTAACTTCATTCACTGCTTTAAATCAGTATGTTTACCTTCTGTCTCCAGAAATATATTTAATTTCAAAACAGTTTTGAGGTAAGCAGTTTCAAAAATCCTTTAATGTTGCCGTTATTGTTTCCTATGGAGGACGGAATAGTTGTTATGGTATATAATGTCATTGGCAGAAGGGGAGGATTAATCACAGGAGGAGAGAGAGTGAAAGGTTTATCAAGAATTGGAACAGGCTGACCTGGTAGGTGGTTGAGTCACCATCTGTGGAGGTATTTAAGAGATGTGTGGAAGAGGTGCTTAGGGACATGGTTTAGTGGTGATGATATTAGCAGTTCTAGGCTAACGGTTGGACTAGATGATCTAAAAGATTTTTTCCAATCAAAAAGGTTCTATGATTCTATGAACAAATGGAGTACAGTGCTGGTTCTGAAGTCTAGGGAGATACAATGTTGAAATCAGTGATGGAAGGATTAAAAGAGCCTGACAATATTTCTGTGGAGCCCTTGCTGCTAAATTTTTATCATTTTCTACCACTTCATAACTACTCTTCTTAGTGTTGCTTAGCATTGACTTGAAAGCTTGCTTGCTGTTGTTTAAATCTGATACAGATTCTCATTATGTGTTGCGTGGAGAAAAGGTGAGGCCTTTTAAATTCAGGTGCTATCCTGTATGCCATGTAAAGATTAGAATGGAAGAAGTGTTTGCAGCATGACTTTCAAATGAGTACCTAATAGAAGCAAAGCCCTTCCATGAGGCAGAAGAGTAATTTTTCATTCAAATTAACACCCACTCATTTCACTGTCTTCTGGGGGAAAAAACCCCTCAAATGTAAAGTGGAATAGGAAGGTGCTTATTTTGAATACTGTGAAGAGAACCAAGGAGCTTGTTTGCAGGTGGAGTTTAATCCTGTGTTCCTTACTTCACTGTCACTTGGCGTGTTGGCTTTGTGTGGTGGTGGGTTTTGGTAGCAAGGAAAGGGTCACAGGGGTGGCTTCCGTGAGAAGCTGCTAGAAGCTTCCCTGGCTGCAAGTTGCAAGGGGTGCAAGAGAGGCAATTGTGCAGACCTCCAAGTCAGTGAGGAAAGGTGGGGAGGAGTTGGCTGGAGCAGAGGTTCCCCTGCAGCCTGTAGTGAGAGGGCAGGCTGTGCCCTGCAGCCATGGAGGGTCACAGGAGAGCAGAGACCACCCTGCCGCCTGGGGAAGGCCCCACGCTGGAGCAGGGGGATGCCTGAAGGAGCCTGTGACTCCGTGGGAAGCCCACACTGGGGCAGGCTGCTCCTGGAGGACTGCACCCCACAGAAGGGACCCATGCTGGAGCAGTTCGTGAAGAACTACAGCCTGCGTGAAGGACTCAGGTTGGAGAAGGTGGTGGAGGATTGTCTCTCATGGGAAAGACCCCAGGCTGGAGCAAGGACAGAATGTGAGGATCCTCCCCTGAGGAGGAAGGAGCAGCAGAGACAACGTGTGATGGACTGACCACAACCCCCATTCCCTGTCCCCCTGCACTGCCTGGGGGAAGGAGGTAGAGAAATGTAGAGCAAAGCTGAGCCCAGGAAGGAGGGAGGGGTGGGGGGAATGTGTCTTTTTTATTTTATTTTATTTTATTTTATTTTATTTTATTTTATTTTATTTTATTTTATTTTATTTTATTTTATTTTATTTTATTTTATTTTATTTTATTTCTTATTAACTTACTCTGATTGGTAACTGATTAAATTGATTTTTTCCCCAAGTCGAATCTGTTTTGCCCATGACCATAACTGATGAGTGACCTCTCCCTGTCCTTGTCTCAACCCAGGAGACTTTCCTTGTATTTTCTCCTCCCCATCCCATTGTGTGGGAGTGAGCAAGTAGCTGCGTGGTGCTGAGTTGCTGTCTGGACCTAAACCACAATACTCTTTTTATACTGTGAAGCTGTTGTGAAGCTGCTGCAGTTAATAGAGTGCAAATTGTAGTCTCAGTTGCACTGGTATAAATTTGGAGTTACTCTACTGAAGCTTTTGCTACAGCAGCAGTTGCAGTACTTGGCTGCTGTGTTACTATATATGAATATACGGAGCCTGATAGTTACTGATTTCTGTGAGTGAAGAAATTCTGGGATTGAGGAATCATACTGTTTTTTATGTCCAAAATTGCCAATGGAGACAAGGGGATTTTTGTACGTACGGGAGGAGTCAGGGTGCGTATTAAAGCTGGGAAAAAAACCCCCAGAGCTAAGAAATATTAAAGAACTAGGACGAGGTGGTAAAATAAACAGCATACAATAAAATGTAGGGGAGAGTGCAGAATCACATAATTTCATGCTTTACTATACTTAGAACTAGCAACCCATATATCAACACCCCAACACGCCCCCTTTTTTTTCCCCATATTATCAAAGCTGTAGATGAGAAAATACTTGCTAAACAGTGCCTCATCAACTTTGAAAGTGGCTGCTTTATGGAGTTTCTTTGCAAGGAAGTGCTTCAGAATCATAGAATGGTTTGGTTTGGAAGGGACAGGCCCTTGTAAAATGTCAGCCCCAGCTTCCTTGTAGGCCCCCTTCTGGTACTGGAAGGCTGCAATAAGGTCTCCCCAGAGCCTTATCTTCTCAGGGTTGAACAAGCCCAATTCTCTCAGCCTTTCTTCATAGGAGAGGTGCTCCAGCCCACTGAGCATCTTAATAATTACCTGCTACTGGTCATGCAGGTTGGCAGTGATGAGGTTGTGGGGAGAAATCCAGAAGACATCAAAAGGGACTTCAGAGCACTGAGGCCATAGGTTGCAGGATATGGAGCACAGGTACTGTTTTCCTCAACCCCTTTAGTGGCAGGGAAGGATACTGGAAGGAACAGGAAAGCACACCTGATCAACATGTGACTCAGAGGATGGTGCCAACGGTGGAATTTCAGGGGCCCAAAAAAGCTGAGGAGTATTCAAGGACCTTCTCCTCCAGGCTCAGGAGTGATGCATCCCAATGGAGAGGAAGTTGGGTAAAAATGCCAGGAGGTCTGTGTGGATGAACAAGCAGCTCCTGGGCAAACTGGGGTGCAAAAAGTAAGCCTGCAGTGGGTGGAAGCAGGGACAGGGAGCCTGAGAGAAAACTTCCTCCAGGGAAGTTTTCCGAAAATTTAGGGTTCAGGTTAGGAAAGCTAAAGCTCTGATAGAATTAAACCTGGCCAGAGATATCAAGGACAACAAGAAGGGCTTCCCTAGATACATAGGGGATAAAAGAAAGGTCAGGGAAAATGTAGGCCTGCTGTGGAAGGAATCGTGAGACCTGGTTTCCCATCATATGGAGAAGGACAAGGTGCTCAATGTTTCTTTTTTGCCTTGGTCTTCCTTGGACAGGGCGTAAGCCATACTCCCCAGGTCATGGAAGGCAAGGGCAGGGACTGGGAGAAAAGAGAGTCACCCATGGTTAGAGAGGATCAGGTACAGGACCACGTAAGGAACCTGAAGGTGCAGAATTCCATGGGACCTGATGAAATACATCCATGGGTCCTGAGGAAACTGGCATATGAGGTTGCAAAACCTCTATCCATTGCGTTTGAGAAGTGGTGGTCTGGTGAAGTTCCCACTGACTGGAAAAAGGGAAACATAACCCGCATCTTTAAAAGGGAAAAAGGAGGTTCCAGGGAACTACAGGCCAGTCAGTCTCACCTCTGACCCTGGCAAGATCATGGAACAGACCCTTCTGGAAACCATTGATTGATGACAGCCAACATGGCTTCACCAAGGACAGATCATGCCTGCCGAACATGGTGGCCTTCTATGGTGACATCAGAACCTTGGGGATCAAGAAAGGGCAACTGATGTCGTCTACCTGGACTTGTGCAAAACATTCGACACTGTCCTGCATGACATCCTTGTCTCTAAATTGAATAGACATGAATTTGACAAATGGACCACTCCATGGATAAGGAACTGGCTTGATGATCACACTCAAAGAGTTGTGGTCAAGGGCTCGATGTCTGAGTGTAGACCAGTGATGCGTGACATTCCTCGGGGGTCAGTATGGGGACCGGTGCTGTTCAGCATCTTTGCCAGTGGCATGGACGGTGGGACTGAGTGCACCTCCAGCAAGTTTGCCGATGACACCAAGCTGTGTGGTGCGGTTGACATGCTGGAGGGAAGGGATGCCATCCAGAGGGACCTTGACAGTCTGGAGGGGTGGGCATGTGCCAACATCATGGAGTTCAACAAGGCCAAATACAAAATCATGCACATGGGTCAGGACAATCCCAAACACAATTAGAAGCTGGGCAGAGAATGGATTGAGGAGAAGGACTTAAGGGTACTGGGGGATGAGAAACTGGACATGAGCCGGCAGTGTGCACTGACAGCGCAGAAAGCCAAGTGTATCCTGGGCTGCATCCTGAGAAGCATGGCCAGCAGGTCGAGGGAGGTGATTCTCCCTGTCTACTCTGCTCTCATGAGACCCCACCTGGAGTACTGCGTCCAGCTGTGGAGTGCCCAACAAAAGAATGATATTGACTGGGTGGAGCATATCCAGAGGAGGCCACGAAGATGATCAGAGGGCTGGAGCACCTCTCCTATGAAGAAAGGCTGAGAGAATTGGGTTTGTTCAGCCTGGAGAAGAGAAAGCTCCGGGGAGACCTTACTGCAGCCTTCCAGTACCCGAAGGGGACCTACAAGGAAGATGGTGGTGGACTTTTTACAAGGATCTGTAGTGATAGGACAAGGGATAATGGATTTAAATTGAAAACTGGGATATTTACTTTGGATATCAGGAAGAAGTTGCTCCCAGAGAGGGTGGTGAGGAACTGGAACAGGTTGTCCACAGAAGCTGTGGATGCCCCATCCCTGGAAGTGTTCAAGGCCAGGCTGGATGAGGCTTTGGGCAACCTGGTCTAGTAGAGGGTGTCCCTGCCCATAGCAGGGGCGTTGGAACTGGATGATCTTTAAGGTCCCTTCCAACCCAAACCATTCTGTGATTCGTTCTATGACTCTGTGTTATGGTTTCCTAGAGGATTTATCTGAAGCCATTTCTGCCATAAGACTCTTAAGTTGTGTAGCGCTATAAGGTGCTAATATTATTTTTAGATTAAATATGCTTTATTAATAAATGGGAATGAATATTTAGATAATTGCTAATTTACTTCCTGACATTTTGAAAGTTTGTAACAGAAGATGACCTATTCAATATGTGCTTGGGGTAAGCAGTTGTTCTCTTTAAAAGAATTTTTAGTCACCCCTTCAGGAAGGAAAACTAATCTAGTCTGAATTAGAGAGCCAGTCACGCAAGGGGCACAAAGGCACAACACAGTCCAAAATGTGCTTTCTGAAAAGCACCCCATGTACTGAAATCATTTGGGATCAGCTTTTGGATGTTTCATAAGCAAAACCAAGGTTTAACTTCACAAAATAAATGCTTCACAATGAATAATGCACCCAGCTGTAGCTGCAAATGCCATTTGCTCAACTGCTTAACTATTCATCCTTTTGACCAAGGTTTATGGTGGTGTGAAATGAAGCTTAACTTTGCAAATATGGAATGTATAGTAAAATTATCCCCTTTTGTGGAATTGAAGGAATAAGCTTCTGATGGGTGTTTATGTACTGTGCTAACAGATTATAAAAGATTAAAAGGAAATTTTAATGAAGTGAAAAGCAGCCCTTGCAGCTTCTAACCCTCATGATTAGAGGAGCAGAAGCTAGGGGATTTAGGAGGGTTTAGCAAGATGAGGTTGATGGGGTAGGGAGATTACGACCTGCGATTGGAACCAGTTGCTTGTCTAACTCATGTTTCCTTAGGTAATGCATTTAGGGCTCTAGTTCTTTCAAGAACAATGAGGGTGAGATGGGCAGAAGTAATCTAGTCTTGAAATAGTGTGAAGCCTATTTATTAATGAAATAACAAAACACAGAAGTCAAACACAGTGTCAAAACATAGTGTTAATCAACAAAAGAGAAGAATACAGCCTTTACATATATGTAAATAGGATGTTGCAAGTAATAAGATAATGCAATTATTTTCTATACTTATTGTAACAATAATGACAGAAAAGAGGCTTAATGCAATGCTTGGGATTATAATCTGAACTCTTCATCATGTTTTAAGCATATTGTTGTGATATAAAAGAAGCTTGGTCTGTAATACAAGTGTAAATTGTATAAATTATTCATAAGGAAATATTTGGTTTAGACCACAAATTGTGTAGACATATTGCAAAATATTGAGAGCATTTGAAGAATCCAAAAGGATATTGATAAGCAGTATTCATTATTCCTATGAGGGAAAGTAAGAAAAGCTTAAAGTGTTATTGCCATGATGCAATTTTTATAAAACTGTTGGAGAACCACAAAGGATGAGTACAGAGAGGAATTATTTTGCTCCCCTTTCTCATATGGGTTAGGCCATCCCAAGTAAACTCAAGTTCTGGTCAAATGTCAGTTTTGCAAATGTGATAGTTTTCAATCTTTGCAAAATGCCTGAGACAGCAATGCCTCAAAATAATTGATTTCCTCTAGCATCACTGGAGCTTCCCATTTTGCTGCAGTCTCAACTTGTCCTGGGCTAAGACCGCTGTGGAGAAATTTTTGATATGCTACTTGTTATTTTCTATTTTAAATCTGCAAGCTTTCCTGGGGACTGGATGAAACTATTTTACTGATATCATGCACTCACAGTATCATACAATTTCAGACCAGGTACTTGCACTTTCATTTTTGAAGGATTGCAGCTGTTGTTTAATGAACTTTCCCATTTCATACTCTGTCTCAGTACAATCTGTTCTTCAAAATATAAACAAGGAAAAGCTTCTATCAAACAGAGCTTAGAGAGCCCCTTAGGCTTTTACATTTGAAACAGCCATTACAAACACTCCTAAAAACCAAAACATTAGAATTGGACCAAGGAAATTATTTTACTCTGACCCATGGAATGAGCAGTATGAATCAGTTTGGACATCTTTATAAGCTTTTCTGGACCCTCTAAGTAGATAGGTAGCTATGGCTTTAGGCATCTTTAGATACCTAAATCATTAGGTATATGTCACTAGGATTCTTAATTCTCAGCTTGATTATAATATGATACCGTTTTAGTATCTTCCCTTCAAGTAACACAAAGCTACCTAAGGACTGAAGTTGTCCATGCAAGCCACTTGGAACCATATCTAAACCTGAGAGGCTATCTATCTCAGAGGCCGTCTTCAGGGATTCTGAGATGAGGCATTCCTTGGTCTATCAGGTATGTGAAGACAATCCTAGAGAGATGCAATGAAGCAGAAGTGACCTTCAGAAAAGTGGTCAAAAAATGAACCACACTACATCACTCATGGTTAAAGAATTGTTCTAGAATGCAGAAGGATATTGCTGAAATTTCTGCTCCTCTTGGTTTGTAGAAGAGATTTAAATACCTGTTTTCCAGAACAGAGAGAGTTTAATAACCACTGAAATATAGATTTTGTATTTTGCCCAGTTAATACTTTTCAAAATGTTAGAAGAAGGTCTTGAGTGCTCGATCTACTTCAGAAAAATGAAGCAATGGCAAGAACACTCACCTGGGACAGACATTCAAAGCACTGTTTTTGAGCAAACATACCAGATATGGAAATGAAGACAGCCTTGCCATGGTCCCATAAGGGCACTACTGTCTGAGCTCGTGGATAATTGTAATGATTTCCCTTCTTATTTTTGGAAGGTGGGTACATAATTTCAGGATTGAAGAGACTGATTAAGACCTTGATCTTTAAGGTCCCTTCCAACCTAAACCATTCTGTGATTCTATGATTAACAGCAGAAGATGTCTGGGTAACAGTGGGGTCTCCTTATGTCCAGGTCATCTTTGTAAGTAACAACATCCTACACCTTTCCTCATTGGTTCGCTCCTGGCAGGCTTAAGTGGTTTCAAGTCAGCTAGGGTCAGATTCCTGCTTTTGCTGAACGTAGGCTGAAGCTGTAGATCTGAATACACCTTTTGAACTGGAAGATTAGTAATCAGCTAGCAAAATCTCCACTGTTCCAACTTCTACAAAAGCACTAAGAATTTCATTTTTTGAACCTGAGACAACGATATTGTGTTTTCTGGGACCATCTGTACTCTAAATGTCAAATAATGAATACTTAACTATTCCTTATGATAGATCTGCAGGCTGCTGAATACAGAGTTTTCAAATATTCTTTTGCAAGATTGGAAGAGTGCAAGGAAATTGGTCTATAGCTTAGTTCTGTAGGGAGTTATAGCTCAAGTTATAATTTCTGTTGATTGACATTCTAGTGAATTATTTATCTATTGACTTTTGAAAATAGGTCTGCCTATGGACTAGAGATATATGTCGTTTTCTCTCATCACAGCTGAAACTTGGCAATCCAGCATAAGAAAGAAAGAAGTTTGCAGTAATAGGAACTGGCTTTAGAACTATGATTTGACCAAATAATTAGCCAATTTCCGATGAACTTTAAGCTTCAAAGGTAAATTATATCTCCACAATTGCTTAACGGAAATATAGTTCAGACAACATTGCAGACCTGAAGAAATGTCAAGCCTGTCTGATTTTATTCTGGCTGTTTCAGTCAGTCCAAGCAAAGATATGACATCTCTACATACTTTCTTGGCTTACATTGTTACACCATCCTGGGTGAAACAACATTATTATTATTATTATTATTATTATTATTATTATTATTATTATTATTATTATTATTATTATTATTATTATTATTATTATTATTATGCTACATCCCTGTATGCAGAATGCACTTTTTCAAGTAATGAAGATCACATTAGTAGCTATGATAACCTCTGCATTTCAGTCCTTGTCCTATTCAGAATAGGAATGAATGAGCTCACACTGATTTTCATGCAGTCAGAGGGTTATTACAACTAATATTGGACCTAAATAGTTCACTATTTTCTTGGGGTCTTTATGGTCTATTATGTATATTTTACAGATATATGTAAAGATGTGTATATGGCAGACTCCATCTGTGCCTACGGATGTCACTGTCTTATACTGAAGCATTATAAACTACTAATAAAGCTTGATTCAGTAGACTTCCCCATTTTTATATTCAAGTAACTTATAATAGAATTTGGCAGAACTTCTTTTAGCTTGTGGGTACTGAAGGTAAGGGGCATAATGTGCTGTAAAAAGCAATAGCAAAAATAATTTGTGGTCAAGTCTGCTCAAGGCAAAGACGAGGTTACCTTTGTCAACTTCTTTTCTATAAGACAGCTACACTTATAGGATATAATGGTAGGAGCAGCCTTCTAGAATAAGTCACTACAATATTCTGAACAAACTGTGCTGGAGAAGAAAATCAAACCTTATAAAGTTTCACCTGTAGGGGTCTCATTTTGTCCCTCTTTATCTCTCTGATTTCTCTGTGAGATTAGCTTTGACTTCATAAATTGGGTAGCAGTGGAAATGTTGCACTGGGCCTCTTGTTGAAGAAAACACTTGAATGTTTGTTATTTCATTGTAACCCTTCCACTGAACCAGATGTGTTCCCAGCCTTCTCTGGTGCTGACATGAACTTTTATATAATTCCCGAACTAAAAATGAGCTGTTGATATTCTTTTCTTCCTTGCTGCTGACCTGTGAACTGTGTAAGCAACCTTTTCTTAACAATGCGCATCTCAGATCTTTATGGTCACTTTTTTGCTAGTCAAAGCAGCAGTCCTTTGCCAGCCTGATGTATTTTCCCACCCTTGATGAAGACTGAAGTTCTGATATTCTGAAATGAATTCAGGTCTTAGTGCTGCTTTCCCCTGCATATCTTGCATACAGTTCATTATCCTTCTGACTTAATTTTCCTGTAGTTCCTCATGTTGGAGTGAGTCCAGACAGGGGGGTTGGAACTGGGTGATCTTTAAGGTCCCTTCCAACCCAAACCATTCTGTGGTTCTATATCTTATTAACACAGGAATTACAAAATACTTGTTTAATCATCCATTAAGTATGTCATGCTTTGGAGTTCAAACTGTGACTTCTACTGTGAACAGTCTATAGGATGGTTTAAACAAGAAAGCATAGGCTGATTTTTTAAGCCAGTGAAGCCATTACATTTAAACACACTGCCGTATTTATTTTCTGGATTTTTCACAGTAGTTGAAAAATCAGTTACAAAATTTGCAATGGAACTGACATTTTTCATCTCTGCTCCTGTCCCCAGAGTACTTTAATCAAGGAACAATTGGGATGGTGTATCTTTAACTCTTATTTGACCAGTAGTAAAAAAACAAATGGAGAAACACCCTATAAATATGTTTCATTTAAGAAGATGTAAAGATATCACTGCAAAATAGCTATGTCAAAATCATGTCTCATTTATAATAAGAGGAATGAGGCTTTTTTTTTTTTTTTTTTTTTTTTTTTTTTTTTTCTTATGGTACTGAGCAGTTTGGACCTGATATTAAAGTTCAGATGTGTGTTAAAATGTTGGTGGAGCTAGAGTCTATCAGACCACTATGGCTTAATATTAGGCGTTGGTGGAGTTCTAGCAGCACTTTAAATAAAGAAAAAAGTAGCTTGTGAGGCCAGAGTGCTCAGCATTTAGGGGAATGTGTGAGCTGTGGCTTGCAGGGATTTTGAGTCCCTGGAGATTCTGGCTCTTCAAACACTAAAACTGTCCTGCTGGTGATCTTGCCTTTATGTGCAGTGGTGCTTTTTACCGATGTTACTGAAGTAGAGAAGACATCCCTTTGGCTATTTGATATGTGTAGGAAATATGTTGATGAAAGGGTGCATTTCTGCTTTTTTGAAAAAGCCTTTCTTCTGAAATCCAGCCTCACATTGAGACAATCTTTCCTATCACTCGAAACCCATTTTTCTTGATGATATGTGGTTGTTGCTGCCTGGGAGAAGTGGATGTACTACAACTTCCTCTAAAGTGGCTAAAATCGCTAGGATGCCAATTTAACATTTCATGACATTTATATTGTGGTTTTATAGATGTTACCATCCTGATTTAGGAAAGAAGCAAGAAGTACAACTGTTCGGATAGGTTGACAAAGAGATAATTCATAAAACAAAACCTCTTAGATGGAATCGGGCTATTCAGAGACATGGTTCTACATCTTCGAATGCAGGTTTTTATTGTTCATTGGCATATAGTGCCCAAAATAATCTATAGCCAGATTTTGAGCTATATAAAGTGACTTGGATCATTTTGACTATTTGAACAAATATCAACAAAAGAAAAAAGAAACCATAGGGAAAATGGAATGCTATTTTTTTTCCTTCAAATGAAGGAGAGGTGGGACTATATAATAAGCACTCATCCTTTCCTGCCTTAGTCCTATAGTTCAGAAGGAAATGAAGCAAAAGAAAGAAGGTGAAATAATGATAAGTAATTTGAATAATTTTTTTTCTTTCATCCAACATTATGTCTACAGTTGTTGCAATTTATATATAACTCCATAAGGCATAAAAAGAAGCTAAAGTAATTATTTGCTTGGCTGTAGTTTTGCAATTGTTCATGATGCTGGGTATTATGAGGATGGTGATGTAATAGTTCCAGGAATTGTGTCCTACAGCCACGCTGCAGTCAGCCAGAGTGCAAGCTATTAGAAGATGCATAGGATTACCTTTCAAACTCATTGCATGAGCCTCCCCGGTGGGGATTTCTTGTTTGTGTCCAGAGCTGGAAAGTCAGTTCTCAGCCTTTGCCACCAGAGGTCTTCAAAGAACATTATACAGATATTTTTCCAATGGCTGAAAATGAGAGGTACATCTTACAGTCACCGCTGACAGAAGTAGTTGGGAGTAATTTACTCAAGTGCTTCAAGTCATTATTTGTCTGAGACATAGAATTTGTGCCAGACAGAATTGCTGCTGGAAAATAGGAACAGCTCTGCTTGTTTTGCATGTCTATCTCTCTGGGTTGTTAGGTATTCCTCTGCTTGAGGAGGTAGGGATTTTGATAGTGATGAGTTAACAACAGTTTCTGATTATTTCTTGAAATATGTAAACAGAAAGATTTCAGTGAGAAAAATCTTGTTTTCCCTCAAGGGCCAGACGAGGGATGCTGTGGGCAGAAGCAAGTGGGAAGGATGGAGGTGCTGAGGGTGACCTGGCCCTGCAGGGCCTTGCAGAGGATGCTCTCCCAGGATGAGCCCTCCTGCATGCACACTGCCCTCAGCCCTGCCAGTGCAGGGTCTGGCTGACCCTCCTCCACAGCCTGGCTTTTCCTAGCCTTCAGCTGGAGCCTCCTCTCTGAGTTAGGGTACATACAATTGTATTTTGGATCTGCCTTCCTGAACGCCATAGGACAAACATATTTCTTGGGCTCCCTTTTTTACCTTTCTTCCATGCTTAAAGAAGGAAAGGGATTTCTGGGAAAGTAATTCATTCTCAAAAACCAGATTTTTCACTTTATATTGGTTTTACATTAGAATGTGGTGACCTTTTACACTATGATAATGCAAGGAAGAGACAACTCTGTTTCTGTTATGAAAATTCCCAGCAGGATTGTAAGTCTTTCAAGCTCATGTAAATAAAGTCAATACGTCAGTTGAAAGAAGGTGTGGGATAGCACATGTAAAGAGTTACTGGTTATCATGTATTCATAAAATGTATGTCCCATTTTCATAAATGGAGACTCAGATTGATATATTTATGGGTTTTTTTTTTTTTTTTCATTCTTAGGGAACGAAAACCCAACAGGGAATGAACAAGGGACTGTGATGTTTCTGTTCTGCATTTACTGTCTTTGTATTTGAAAATAGTCATTATTTTGGCTGTGAAGATGATAGGGTATGGGTGAGGGTTTATTAGAGTGAGAAGGGAGAAAAAAGGGATGGAGCCTAGATACTGCTGTGCTCAGTGACGTGGATGTCCTGCAGGAGAACTGCAATGTTAGATTCCCGTTCTGTTGCAGAGGAGAACAACCTCCTCCTTTACCTCTCCCACCTCCCCATGCCTGCTTGATTCTGTTAAAGCCAGAGAAATGTCAGATGTGGCAGCGGGTCCACCACAAGAAGAAATTTTTAGCAACATGGAATGAAATAAAAAGAAATGCAAGACAGAGATAAACTTCCACTTTCATTCAAACCCCTATTTGACTGGCTCCAGTCAGTGTTCCCTCTGCCATCTGTGGATTGTTAAGCTTGTCTGGGCATAGGGCATGCCTGTCTCTATTCTCGTGGGGGCCTTCTGTTTCAGTTTTGTTACAGAAACACTCTTCTAAGCCAGTACTTCCCAAATATATGTTATTGCTCTCATATGAGGCCTTGACACCATCACAGGGTGACAATTTTACTGCCTGTTTTTGGGAATTCGGGAACTTTTATATGCCACTTACATGGGTTGCTGCTAGTATAATGAAAACCTTAGAGGAAGCATCAGCCTCCAGCTATAGAACTGGCAGATTCTGGATTTGGATGTAGTCCCTGATAAAATGAAAAGCCAAGCAAGCTGTCATATTGCGGCTGAAATTTTTGGGAACAGTTTTCAATGCGAGTTTGGGGGAGAGTTCCTCACAGACCAGGAAGTTCATGAAAATACTGAGTCAGCATATTTCATCTCATCCATGATTGTCTCCCTGGAGGGAGTAAAGTAGTAGAAAGCTGAAAGACTTTACATTTAGGGCCATATACTGAGAGACTTGATAAATGTGATACCAATTGGATTTTGTTTCAAAAAAAAAAAGGTGTGTCTAGTGGGCAGCAGTGAAACACTTAATAAACACATGGAGCATTTAGTATGCTCTATTTTTGTTTTTAGAAGAGAATTGTTTTATTATTCAGGAGAAAATCTGAGACTTCTGTATGGTTAAAAATTTCATCTGGTACTGGTGAAGTCCTTTCACTTTGAGTTAGCTTGGTAAGATCATTCCTTAGCTTGTTCTGCCAAACAAAACCCAGGTCTCTCTCTCTGATATGGTAAATGAAATCTCAGATCCAGTAATACCAGAGCCATATGGTGCAAATGTGTCTTCTGAGCAAACCTACAGAGTCTGTCCACATAGGGCTTATCAGTAACAGTCGAACACCAAGATTTTCTCTGTTGCAGGTATTTTCAGACAGCTGTGGTGGCTAACAGTTGTCTGAACTCTCAAAATTTACAATGGATTTTTTATTGCATCTGACTGGCATGCTGTATGAAAATATTAGTTCAACCTTTCGGTACTAATGCTGCTGGATTTTTTTTTTTTTTTTTTTTTTTTTTTGGTGGTGATTTCTCTTATATACATCAGTAAAACCAGTAAGTAAAAAATATACTAAAATTGGGGTCAGAAAAAATATCCACATCTGTATAGAAAAAAAGATATGAAAAGAAAGGTTGCAGAATGTCAGGTTTTAGATGTATATGAGTTGATAGAAGCTCTTAAAACAGTTTTGTAATCATGCAGTTAGGAATAATCACACAAAACCTGTGTATATTTAAAAAAGCTTAGGTTGAAGCAAGTCCCATCTTCCTTTGTTTTTGTTCTTAGTTCTAAAAGAGTTAGCTTCTGGGCGTCAGGAGGGAATAAAGAGATTCTGAGATATGTTCTTTTTCTCCTAGTTTAGCCTCTAGAAACTAGGTTTACGTGGTCATAGGCAGTATTTTTGTCCAGATAACACAGATATGGAGGGGTTGAAATAAGGAAAACAATTAGGTCAGTGCAACTTCTGTGAAAACAGCAAGTTCAGTAGGAGACAGAGACACTAGAAGTGTGAGAATGGAGTAAAATTTTTCAGAATTTGTTTATTGTTAGAAAAGAACAGCCTTATGAATTACCCAAATCTTTAATGGGAATGTCTTAGAAACTCAGTCATCAATCAAATGCAAAACATAGTCTGTATTTAATGAAACATTGTTGGTTCAGGTTTTCAAGGAATTCCTCAGTTTTGTCTGAATAACAGATAATAGTTAATTTGTCTTTCCTTATGGACACATGTAAGTTCAAGAAACTACTGTAGTTTCATCTGATGTGAAGGTATACACACCCTGTGCCATGGTTTGAACACCAGTATGTAGCCATTGCAGCCCAGTAAAGCTTGAGATCCTTGACACTGTTGTCAGCTCTCTGAGGGTTGATGTGCAGGTCCCGTACTTATTCTCTAATTATAAGAGATGCTGATATTAGACTACATCCAGCTTCATATGTCCATTTGTTTAAGAACTGACATTTTTGTTTTCAGTAAGGAAGAACAATTTGCCTAGAAGCAAGGTAATTAATAATATAAATTTCTTCCATAGATGGAGGAAAAATTATTCTTCTTAAAATGAGTTCAGAGGGTTTACGCTTCTTCTGTTGGGAAATGGTTTCGGAACACATTTCTTTGATAGATCAAGAATCTTGTTTTCATTTTAAAACTTAATTTATGCATAGTCAGTTTATGCAGATTTATTCCATTGCAGGGTATGATCTTGTAAAATGCTGAGTGCTGCCTGTGAGAAATCAGGCAGGTCCAAATTCCTTAGCTGAACTATGTCCAAAGAAGAACCAAATACAGAAATGGAAAAAGATTCTAATTGGCAAAGAAAGGTATGTCTTGGAATTCAGAAAGAGTAGGAATGAGACTTGTGAGAAGTTAAGCTAAGTTTAGCCTTACAAAGGAAACTGAAGAAATGGTACTTGGAAAGAGGATGAGGAAAGAGCAAGTGAAGATATTGGGAAGCAAGGATGGGCCAAGACTAAAGACACTCTGGAAAGGAAAAAGTATTTGAATACCTTTCTTTGCAAAAAGGAATCTGACGAAAGAGTAGGATGAAGGTGGACTAGTAAAGGACATGAATTTTATCAGAATGTGAGAGAAAGAGGGGTTGGACTGCCTGAGGAGGAGGAAACCTGATTATCTCCAAAAGGGAGAGATACGGGATTGTTCCCATCAACGTTATTGTGGTCTATCACCCAAACACTAAAAAATTTGAGTATACAGATAAAAGTGAATGGTGATTGGGTGTTTACAGACTTGTTATATTATTTCAATATTATTTTCTAAGTAAAATTTTGAAGGGAATAATGATTGAAGACAAATAGATCATAACACCTTTTCCAGTTTCCCAAAAGATAGGTCACATTGTACTAGCTTGGTGCTTTTTATTTTGAAGTGATTCACTGAAAACAAGAAGCCTGCTTGCATTTCACTGATGTATTTGATATAGTAACTGCTATGATATTATTAATTAAGCTAGAGGGAAAGAAGGTTTTTGTAGGAATTGTAAGACTTAAGTTAGTATTGGTAAAAGTGAGCCTAATGTGCTGATAGGATCTCTGACATAATATTTGGTCTGAAGGACTTTCTCAAAGGGTGAACATTATGACCAGTCTCATTTAATGTTTTCATTAATGATTAGCATTGAAGGGCAGAAGAATTCTAGTAATTTTTTTTGCGACAAAATTGAGAGGAATTATCAATGTAAGAACCAGTGCGTGACACAGGAAAGACTGTATTTCTGGAACTCCTTTACTTAAATATATTAAGTTTTATTTATACTGTTTGCAACGTTGCCCACATGAATGATGCAATAACCTGGGGGTTCCTTAATTAGTGAGAAAATAATCTGTTCAATCACATAATGACTATAAAAAAGAAGTTGGCTGTTACTTCTGTGGGGAGAAAACAAAGGGCAAATGTGAGCCTAAAATGTACAGCAAGGTGTCTTTATATATACTTCAGGTGAAAGTGATTGAGATTATTAACAGCAATGCCCAAGCCACTAATAGTCTTTTGGAAGACTGTGCTGTTCAGTCACCTGTGTTTGGAAAGCATGGTCTCAACCCGGATGAAGTGCAGAAAATGTTTCCTAAGGTGATCAGGAGAACAGAGAAGAAATGGAAGGATTTTGTTTAAACTGTCAAAACAAAGGCGAAGTGTTACAACACACTGTTGAAATGACAGAAAGAGTTAAAAACATTTTCACTTTCAAAAGCATTCTGGAACAGGAAATAATAATTACATGTTTGCCCCGAAGTAGTCAAGAATTTAGAACAGGTTTCCAAATGCCTTGTACATGACAGTGGGTTTTTGTCTGTGTTTCACTAGCCTTGTATTTCTTAGCAGTATAGCATTAATTTAAGTGGTTTTCCAATAGAAGGAGTGAAAGCAAGAAACACAGGTGGCTTGCAGACAGGACCTGAGAATTATGTTATCAGAGAATACTGCTGCTTTTAGCTGTCTCTGTCAATTAAGCACAGGAATGTAGGTGGTATGTAAACTGACTGGACATGATACTAAGTGTAGAAATAAAAGATGTGTCTTAAAACAGTCTGAATTTTAACAGGTTAACTTTGCTATATTATGTGGCTGGGCTACAACATGTCTTCCTCCTCAATTTATTAGATGTTGATATAACTTATATACATTTCACCCCAAAATGTTGTTGATCAGTGACTGTCATTTTCTAAGGTCAAAGTGTTGTGGTGTGGTACTGTTAGTTCTACAGGATAGCAGAAGTGAATTTTCCCTGAGCTGCATGCATTGGCTAGAAAGACAAAAGCCAGGAAATGGAATTGGCAGCATCATAATTGAATGAGGGAACAGCCTGGATTTCTCAGTGACTAATAGTGGCATAACAGCTGCTAATTTGTTAAAATTGTACCTGAAATGACCTTATTTATATAAGCATGGGTTTTAGGAAAATTTTACGGAAGAGAAATCTGGAAATTAGAAATGTGTGGTTAAATAGCAGGTAAAACTCAACACAGTCAGTGTATTTTTATTTCAGAGGTAATGCGGTATACTGTGGTCCTGTAATGAAATGGCAAAGATGAGTATATATGGATACACTTCAGTCATAGAGATTTCTGAAAGACACCAAAATAAATCCAAATAGTTCAGTAATCCTTTATTCTGAAAATGCAAGTCACCTCCTATAACAGTGTTTTTAGGGCTCCCTGTAATTATTATATTTAACTCTCTAATATTCAGCTTCATTGCTGTGGCCAAAAAACTCCTCAGAAATACATATGAAAGTAAAAACCAAATGGATTCTTATTTAATTCTTATCCTGTTTAGTCAACCAACTTCTTTCAACACAGATAATCCTGTCAGTTTGCTATATTCTGCTTTTTCATTTTTGACAAATCTGTGTTCTCTTTGTTCTGTTGTTCTGTCCTCTGGCTGCTGCTTAAGAATGTCCTTTAACATCATCTATTCTTCCTTATTTGAACCCTTTCACATGCATCCATGGGTCCTGCTTTGCCTCTCTTTTCCCTCCCTATTCTTAGTGTTTGAATGATAAAAAGAGAGAGCTTTTGCTAGCTTCTCTTTGCAGGCAACTCCCAAGCTTACCTCTTCGCCCCATTCTGTCTCTCTCAATTTAGTTTCACATTTCAGCCTGTCGTTCTGGATGTCCTGTGCTCAGTTCAAACCCAGTATTCTGAAAGTGAACTATCTTTGGTTTTTTTTTAGCTTATCAGTATTGCTCAGTTCTTCATTGTGGCTGGTAGTTTCATTATTTCTTTGGTGATTTGGGCTGTTGCATGTGTCCTTTCCCAGCTGCGTTTGTGCTGACTTGTAGAAATTGCTGCTATCTGTCCCCAGACAAACAGAAACCCAGAAAGTTTCTGTTTTTACCACATCCAATGGCTGAGAACTTTTAGAATATATCATTTAATGCCAGTCAGAATGAAGCCGGTTATTTTAAACAGTGAATTTCAAGTTTATTTTGATGTTGAGGAAAAATCACATGAACATTTCATATGGATGTCAGACTGGACCATTACCTCTTTTAGTGTCAAACAAGGAGTTTTTGGGGAGCAATAGTTGCAGCCATTACTAATGTCTATCCAAAACTATAGCAATGGAATCTTCAGATCACTATAGCACCATAATGGAACAAGGGTTTTTTTGTACTTTTCTTCACAGTTTCTTCTTCTGTTATGGTCAGAAATGTGTGACAACTTCACTCTTAACCTCCTAGCATGTAGACTACATTAAAAAAATAAAATTAAAAGAAAAAGAGAGAGAGAGAGAGAGAGAAGTGGGATCAAAGGCCTGGAATAAGAACTGAAGGAGAGGATTCAAAGCCTTCAGCATTTAGATCAATGCCAGCCTTGACTGTGAGGTAGGCAGCAGGGAATCCTCCAGAAAGGGAGAGTCCTGAAGGTACCACAAAGCTCTTTGTTTTATTTTCCAGGATCAGACTTCACTCTGTGTTCGGCTTACAATGCAGGATCTTCTTTTGAAGCTAGATTTGTAAGGATTACCTAATCAGAAAGTTGAAAAAGAGTAGATTTTCTCTGTCAAACTGATGAAAAGTGTTGTGGCACTGTTCTGGTGTGCTTCACAACTCAGTAGCTAAAGACCTCACCCAATGTGTGTGTGGCCTGTGCTCACTTCTCCTTTGACTAAACAGATTCAGACCTGCTTTCTGACTTTGCCCTGGTCGAGACAGTAGGTGTTTCATTCTCAAGCTATCCCATGGAAAGAAAAATGTATTTTCCTTGTTCTGGATAATGACTGATTGGGCATTTGGGCAAGAAGTGCACTTCATGCTCCATCTAGTGGTTATTATGCTTTCACCTTCAATTTAGAAATCCAAGAAGGAATGTGTCCCACTTTCTCCGACTTTGTGACTGCTCTTGCCACTGGACTACTTGACAGTTAAAAGAGCATGTGAGATGAGGAAGAAGGGATGGAGCAACATCAACTGCAGGTAGCTGTTGTCTCTAGGGTGTGCTCTTGAGAGAGCACCAGCTGAATGAGGCGGGGGCACGGTTAGAGAGGTGAGTTGCACAATGTTGTCAAGACTGATATGTGTCTGTGCACGTTCAGAAGACATTTGGATATGCAGGGAACTCCACAAAGATAGGAGTTAAAGCACCAGAAGGATTAGACAGAGACTGAGCAAGTTGCAAACCTCAGTGCTCTGGGCTTGGAAAACATGGTACTCAACCAGATGAAGGCAAAAGCCAGTCTGAACAATATTCTGTATGTGATGTTACACAGTAGTGGATGCCTGTGGAAGGGAATAAGAATACACAGCCGTATATATTTTCATCAGGCCAGAGATGGAAGTCTATATTTCATGGTCTTTGCTGTATTTTTCTCCAATGAATTTAGCCAGCTGCTTTTTAGAGACATTAAAGTTCAGCATTCTCAGCATCCTGTGGCAAAGACTTTTACCACTACTTGGGCACTGTTGCAAACCACCTTCTTGTACTTATTTTGAACTTGTCATCTGCTGTTTCCAGCTGGAACCTGAGAGAGGGTTCACTGCACTACCATGACAGCTACCATGTTCTCCATAAATGCCCATGCCAGTAGGTGAGTGAGATACCTAAACGCCTTTTTGGCAAGCTGGGCTGTTACACTTGGGAGCAAGCAGCGCTGAGCACACTGACAGAACTTGGTGAAAATTAAGTAAAATATGCCATTAAAAAAAGAAGCTGTTTATTTTTTTTCCCTGCTGTTTGTGCCATCAGTATCTTTCCATCATACATCTGTATCTATGTCTGTAACAGCTAATTCTTTCTAAGACAGGGAGACCAGGACTAGATGCATTTTTCTGCAAGGAAACACATAATTGCTTTTTGTATCTCTATATATAATCTCTAATAGCAGAAATGCAACTGGTTTTCATAGAATCATAGAATGGTTTGGGTTGGAAGGGACCGTGAATACCATTCAGTTTCAACCTCCCTGCCATGGACAGGGACACCCTCCACTAGACCAGGTTGCTCAAAGCCTCATCCAGCCTGGCCTTAAACACTTCCAGGGATGGGGCATCCACAGCTTCTCTGGGCAACCTGTTCCAGTGCCTCACCACCCTCTCCAGGAAGAATTTCTTCCTGATGTACAATCTAAATCTCCCCTCTTTCAATTTAAACACATTACGCCTTGTTCTGTCACTACAGGCCCTTGTAAAAAGTCCCCCTCTATCTTTCTTGTCAGCCCCTTCAGATACTGGAAGGTGCCCTAAGGTCTCCCTGGAGCCTTCTCTTGTCCAGGCTGAACAAGCCCAACTCTCTCAGCCTTTCTTCATAGTAGAGGTGCTCCAGTCCATTGATCATCTTTGTGGATGATCATATCTGACTCATATCTGATTTCATCTTACATTTTTGCAGAGAGTGGACAGCTTTTATTGCTTGCAGGTCTGAAAGAAAAGAATCACAGAAATAGAGATGGTGGTCCTTTAACACTGTTTCACTAAAAAGTTCATTGCTAGAATCCTCAGGGGGTTATGTGTTTTCCTTCACTTGAACCTATCTGGTTTTCCACTCTTCTGCACAAATTGGGTGGTGTATTGCTTGAGTTTGATTTCAATGGCCCAAGGTAGTCTGTACCATCTGTTGCTCATTTAGTTCTCTCAGCCTTGGTATTTGAGCAACTGGCTTTCCTTTTTTTTTCTCATGTTGTCAATGATTTGTCAATGATTATTTTTTTTTTTTGAGGACTGTGTTAGGACCATCAAGAGTCCTTTGCTTACCATGGCTCCTATATATTGCAGAGCAAACAGCTCTACTTTTATTGAAACTAACTAGTAACAACTACAAGGAAAGGAATAAGAATTCAAATATTTTCATACCAAGGAAGCAGAGGTCCTGTATACATGCTCTAAGGACTGAAAATCTTTGCTTAATTGTTCACTGAGGTAAAAACTTCATAAAAATTACTACTAAGTAATAATTTCAAGTAATATCAAAAGAATGTAGTATAATGCTGCAGATTTTCTTTCAGCAAGTGTTATCTGATGTTGGTAGGACTTTTGCCTGTGTTGCACTGGCCATATGATAAAAAGGAAATTAAAGAGATAGTAGGACAAACCACTGTGTTTCCAGAACTCATGTTGTGCTGCATAGAGTGAAGCTCTTAAACATCTCATTATCAGCAGAATTAGAATTTGATTCTTCATGATCAAAATCTAAATCTGTAGGGGTCTACTCCTTCCCTCCAAAATCAATAAATCCCAGAACCAACAAAAACCCCCAAAATAACCTGTTGACAAACAAGGCTGAGAAAAAGTCAGTGTCATTAGTATTTCTTATTATTTGGCATTACAGAGTTTTATGCCACAATCCCAGACTTGGTTGTGATTCCTGTGTGTGATAAGTGTGACTTTGCTTTAGTGATTGATGGGGAGTCTTGGTGCCCAGTGCAATAATCTGCATTTTTATAAGCAATAATTATCTAAAAAAATGATGCCGTGCAATCTTTAACTTTGTGTGCCCAATTTTCGTTCTGGACCTAGCACTTTCAGTCACCTCTGTCTGCAGATTGAACTCTTTCCAGCAGAGGGTGATGGTACATTTGTTGTCAGGCAGCTGATACCAGTGGCTCAGGAACAGGGCTGATTCTGTACTGAAGAGGACATGAACACACCTGCACTTCTGTTAAACCCAGTCCTGTGTGCGGGTCTGAATGGTTCTACTGTAAATTATTGCCCAAGACCGTAGGAGTTTATTACTGATCCGATAATAAACAAGTAGGTCTGTGAACACCAGAACTAAAGAAACTTGGTTTTATGTGATGTCTCTTAATTGATTGCTTAGTTATTTGAATTACAGTCTAATTCTGTGTTGTACTTATGTCGACCTACTACTTTCCCTTTGAGAGCAATCCCCACTCAGCAACGTAAGTGTTGCTGGTTTTGACTATGGCCGTAGAACTCTAAAATCAAAAGTTTTCAATTTTGAATGTATATCCACCTGTCTGTTTTTACAGAGCTTATAGGGGCTTAACTAACCTTGAGACCTCCTTGCCTCTAGCCAGTTCAGGTGAAACTGGTTTCAAATCTTACGTGGGGAGGAGGGGAACTGAAACGACATGCAGGATAGCTGCATAATGTAAGTATTGTTTCCATAGGAAACCAAGGTGTTGAAAGATAAATATACCTAAAAATTGCGTGCATTTTAGCATCATTAACAACAGTATTCAGTCCATTATTTAATAAGTACTTGGAGACTTCTGAATATAAGGTCTATGCAGAAATAGTTCAAAGCTTGACTGAGTCGAGGTCTGGCATGGATTAGAAAAGAAAAATCACAAAAAATCCACCCATCAACACAAATAAAAAACCCAAAAGAATTACAAGATGAAAAAGTGTGTGTGTGCTTTCCAGCATGCTAAGGGTATTGATTTTATTGTCATTTACTCTCATCCATTAATTCTGATGATTTCATCATTAAAGCCATGCCTATCAGTGAATGGCCCCAGTTACATTGTACATAAATGCTCATGTTGTAGATCTCCAATTGATTTTGATGGCTTTGTGTGTTGCAGAGCCAGTAACTTTAATAAGTATTAGCTGCTTAAGTCTTCGATACCTCTATGTCAAAAATAGATTTGACATAACATACATTTAACCAGAAAAAGATGAATGTCATGCTAATACTCCAAACAATCTATTTCTGTATGTCTTTTCACAACTGAAAGCTTATTCAAACTTTAATTTGTACTGTTTTCTCACATGCATTGAGAAAACTTCCTTTATTTTCTGGTGATTTTATTTGATTGCCATGTCTATGTTTTCAAGTAGGTGTACACCTGACAACTAATGTTTGAAGTACAAGCAGAGAAATGCTATTTTGTGCACTGTGTTTAAATGCAAAGCTCTTTCAGACTTCCTAGGTAAAGAACATTGAGTTCTGAAAGAGTAACTCCTTGCAGAAAAGTACTTATTTTCTACTATCTGAAAACAAATTGAATACCAAGTCTAGAACAGACTGCATTTGGGGAGAAATCTGTAATTGTGGTTTGATGTTAATTTAGCTGCAGAATGAAATATTCATAGCTTTCTGTAAAGTATAAACAACAACAGCAAAAATTACTAACATTTTTACACACACGCTTACACAAAAAGAGATGAAAAGATTCCTGGCTAAATCTAACTTTTACAGCAGTGATTGGCTGGATTGATTCCGTCTTTTAGCAAGTAACACTTGCAAACAAGTAGCTGGAAGGACTTAGAGTAGCAGATGCTGCTGTTTCTTTGCACTCTTTGGGGCTATAAACAAGCGCACAGCAGATGTTGTAACCTTGATGCTTCTAATGGAATTGTTTTGGATAAATTAGTATTTTATATTATTATATCTGTTTAAGCACCTCCTGATCTTGTAGTAGGTAAATTCCCGGAGCTTCATACGATCTTCTGGGAAATAGTAACTTGCTTGGTCTTTTAGTTACAGAGCAAAGAAATCTCACTAATTTATGGCCCTGGTCAGAAAGAAGTTTCAATTTAAGTTGTGTGGCTATAGGTCCAATATACATACACCTTTATTTATTTATTTAATATAATCAGATTAACTCTCCTTTTTGCAAAATGAAAATTAGTGTTTGCAGAGGCTGAATCTTTTATGAACCTCCTGAGATTCTGTGGCTGACTCCATTACATCAGGGAAACAGAATTCCCCTTTGAATCCCATGTTCCCAGTTGGGCCACACAGAAAACACACATTCATTGGAACGGGCTCAGGGCTTTCAGCGCTCCCCTGAAAGATGCAGAAGTGTGTTTTCCTCTAGGAAAAAATACTGGATCTGAATATTTTGGTATGTTTTGAGAGAGAGCTCTGGGCCTCTGAATTTCTCTGTTCTTTCTTTTTTTAGGTAAAGGAAAGTATGTTAGCCATGGTGAACAGAACAAATTTTAGTTTTGGTAGTAGATTATTCTGCCAGATGAGTTCCTTCAGCAGTTTGAATTTTTCTGTCTCACAGCCATGAAAATGTAAGTTGTTCCAACAAGTCTCTTTTACTTCATGGGGACATTTCAGGGTTTAGTGCCTATAATTCTTTGTTATTTTTAGAATTCTTTGAGAAGTTGGTGGTTTTTTTCTTGAGTGACTCTTTTCATTAATTTAACCCATAAATTATTCTGAGGAAATAAGCTGATTAAATAATAATGATATTAGAGGGAAATTAATGACCTTTGTGGCAACCCATGTTTTACTGTGTGTACTTGTTCTTATAAAAACATCGCAGTCATGGGAAGGACAGATTGAATGTCTTCCTGCACCAAAGCAAGATCTTCTTTCATATATTTTAGGCACTGTGCTTTCACCCAATAGAAGGCTAGATTATGATTATATTTATGGAAATAAATAAAAAATAAAATACTGATGTGAGTCCAGTAAAGGGACTCAGTAAACATTCAAAGTAAACATTCAGAAAATGCTAAAGCAATTAGCAGGACTTTCAATCGAACATTTCTTTAATGAATCTAGAAAGTTATCAGGGAAATCTAGTGAAACAATCTTTTTTTGTTTTGGTTTGGGTTCTTTATTCCTGCCTAAGTTCATGTAATTGGTTGTCATTTTCATACTGTCTGAAAATGTTGCAAAGTCTGTGAGGTGGGAAAATTGTTTTGCATGTGGGAGTGGAGGCACAGAGACATGACATTCTTGGTCACATTGACCAAGAAGTGTAAGTGTTCATCATAAAGATAAGCACCCATTTTGTTGCTGTTGTTTGTGATAAGGACTTGAGCCAAGGTCACAAAAAGGAATGACAGGACATAGCCCCCAGATTTACCCAGTGACAAGCTGTCCATGTCCTGCCTCTTGCCTCATACGGCTGGCATGCTGAGTGAATCAACCTGTTCTGGTGGTGTTACTTGTGAACTTAGTGAGTCCCCACTTGGCCCCTCAGCCACGCTGTTACCAACATACTGCCCTTCCTATCAGCCAGAACCCTACCTCATGCAGTTGTTTTTAAGAACAAACTCAATTCAAGACCAGCTTTGCCATTGGTATTGTTTTATTTAGGGAATAGATCAAGTCACAAGCATAATGCTGTATATTACTGAATAAATAGCATAGAGCAAAGCCAAAATCCAAAGGACATATCCAGCTCTACTGGCTCACCTTTAAACAGTATCTTGGACGTGTTACCAGACATTTTTTTACTGCCTATCTACTGTCTAATAAGTGTCTGTGATGCACTTGGACTTCTTAAATTTACTTTAGCAATGGGCACTGTATGCAATAAAGCCTTGCAGTGAATCCTTTCATGGGTGACATATTCTGTTAGCTTAGTACATGACTATTTGTCTATTTCTCTACTCCTTCCTTTGTTTCAGCTGCAAAACCCTAATAATTAGTTTCAGGCCCTTGTGGGGTTTCTTTAAGCTGATCCTGTCAAGTACTGAAACCACTGGACCATCTTTCCTATCCTAGAAGTACCTTTGATGCACAGACAAGCACAACAGTGTTGGTTTATTTAGTTTTCTGTGTGAAAGGAGAGAAAGGGCAAGGAATTTTGAGTTGATTTCCTTGGTAAATTTTGTAATTGTGTGTTGTGGTAAGAAATATTGTGGATTTTGTAACATGGAAATTATCAGAAACTTGTGTAAAGTTTAAATGTGAAGACATGAACAAATGAAATCAATGACTGATATGAAAAATAGTTTTAACAAGCAGAGTATATAGCACAGCTAGAGTTTGCTGAACTTCACAGAATAAACAAAACAGTTATAAGAAAAGTATAATCTGGTGTGCTGGTTTTGGCTGGGATAGAGTTAATTTTCTTCATAACAGCTGGTGTGGGGCTATGTTTTGTGCTGAGAAGAATGTTTGTAACACAGGAATGTTTTAGTTTTTGCTGAGCTCTGCTTACAAAGTCAAGGCCTTTTCTGCTCCTCATCCCAGCCCACCAGTGAGTAGGCTGAGGGTACACAAGAGGTTGTGAGGGGACACAGCCGGGACAGCTGACTGCAATGGACCAAGGGGATATTCCACACCATATGGCAACATGCTCAACATATAAAGCTGATGGAAGGAGAGGGAAGGGAGAAGGCACATACTCAGTGATGATGTTTGTCTTCCCAAGTAATCATTATGCATGAGGAAGCCTGGCTTTCCTGGAGGTGACTGAACACTTGCCTGCTGATGGGATGTGGTGAATGCATTCCTTGTTTTGCTGGGCTTGTGTGCATGGATTTTGCTTTATCTGTTAAACTGCCTTTATATCAACCCGTGGGTTTTTTCTCTTTTACTCTTCTGATTCTCTCACCCATCCCACCAGGGGAGGAGTGAGCGAGCATGTGGCTGTGTAGTGCTTAGGTGCCTGCTGGGGTTAAACCACAACATCTGGGAATAAAATATTCTAGGACTGGTTCAAATTTGTAGAACTAATACTGAGGGGTTGTATGAAGTATATTCATACATTCGAATATTTTCTTCTGTTGCAGTTCTGTAACTTCATCCTTTTGCAGGTTGTGATCAACTTTTGAGAAAGAGTCTTTCCTTTAAACTCAGTCACTTCAGCTAAACAAACCCATATATGCATATCAGTATTTAGTCTGACAGCTGATGCTTTTCACTCAGAAATGTCTTTCTGCATCCTCTGTCTACAATAGTTAACACAGCAGTCATTGTTTGCAACTGAAGGTCTGTAAAATTATAGATGTACTGGAGCTGGCTTTCAGTTACTCATCTATGGTACATCAGCTATGTGAACAGGACAGCATGGAGCTTAGTAGGGCTGCAGAATTCGTCTGCTAAATAAGACAAACACCTGTGATATTAGTTGGCATCGCACTGCAGCCTACTATTGAATGCTCCATCGGTATTTGAACTAGCTAATTTAAAGCAAACAAAATATCTCCATAGTGGGCTGCACTATAACCTCTTTGATGCTGAAAGGTGACTACAGGAACTTCTTATTTTGCAGGAGCAGTAGACATAATGAGTCAGCAGTAGCAGTGCACTCTGGATTCCCTTTAGAAACTGCGTTGTCTTATAAAATGCATTTTTGTGAACAGGCCTTCTTTTCAATTTGAATATAGTTTTATCTAATTTGACTAAACAGTGAAATTATATTATTTTTATATGAAAAATCAGGGTCAGGGGGAGCGGTGTTAACCATCCTGGGGTCCTGTGTGACAACCTGTTGGAAATTGTTGGCGTGAGAAGTTTTTATATATGTAGGTTATTCATGCCTGTTTACACAAGCTTGTAGCAGCCAATGATGTTCTTAATCTCAGATTCCGTTTCACCAGTCAGCTCCGTATGTTTTACACTGAGATGCAATAGAAAGGTTCACAGACCCAGCAAATATCCTTAGAGGATGGAGCCTAACTAACTGAGCAGATTCTCTGCTGTCTGAGATTGATCCTGCTTTTACTTTAGGAACCTTGCTCCAGCAGTACTGCAATCAGATTACAGCCATACAAAAGTAAGGACACATGATAAACAAGGAGCTAGAAAGGAAGAATCAGAAAATGGAAATAGGACCGTTCAGTAATTTGAATATATCTTAGGAAAGGCTCATTTTAAAGTTTGTGTAGAGGGGTGAAAAAGATTGGAATTGCAACAGGAATGCTCCACTGGTGTCAAGGCCACTTATGTTCTCGTGGAAGCAGCAGGAGCTGTAGATGCCCCAGTCTGACAGACCTCTGTTGCTATAGTTCAGCAATGGTGTAATAAAGGCTATGGCTGTACAAAAAGAGGGCCTGCTAATGAACTCCAAAATATGTTTTAAAATTATATGTAGCCTCTTTAACGGTCATAAACACATTAAAAACTTATTCACAATATTTAAGCTCCATCATTCTGGGAATATTAAGACAGTGTGTAAGTACAAGTTCAGTCTCAGATCACTGTGTAGGGCTGCAAGGACATAGATATTATCCAGGTCTCAAGTCCTGGTAAGCAGTGTCCTGCTGGGCTGGGCTAACATGTAAATCAGACAGGTCCTGTTCAGTTTCTCATGCTGTGTAGAGGCAAAGAGTAGTGCCCCTGAACAACAAAACTAACTCTTCTCCCCAGGGCAAAGGGCTGCCTAACAGAATGGGAAATTGTAAACATCTGTGGAAAGGGACAAAGAGGATTTGTATTACATTTGTTCAGCTAATCACTCAATTTCAAATTCAGAAAACTATGTCTTATTTTGATTGCTTTTACTTTCTCTTAGTCAGTGCATTTCTAAACTTTGACATGTCTTTCCTATGGTGTCTGCCATGGCAACCAAGAAAGCTTAAGTCCCTGTACATAGAAACCTGAGTCTTATTTACCTCTTTTGAACTCTTTAACACTTTGTTAGCAGGATTATTTTAACAGCATTTATTCTTTACAACTCTTTGGCCATCATAGTTGTCGTAAAATATCTGTTTATCAAGAAACGTGAGACTGAAGGGGATTTCCTAGGTTGTTGAGTTAGGTCTTTGGTATTGCAGGCGTCCCAGATCCTTTTCAGAAACCAATCAAACATTATATCAGCATTTGAATTATTGAGCTCATGATTGCCTTTCTCCTTGCAGCCTAATTCTGTTTAAGGTAAAATATTAATTGCCTTTCTGGATAAGCTAGAATAACTTTATTTTGTACTACCTGGCACCAGAGAAAGATCTCTTTTCTCTGGTGTTTGTAGTTGGTATAGTTCCTGTTTGTTTTAATTTTCTCTGCTAGATTTTTCTCAGCTTGACTTCTAGCTGTCCTGACATTCCCTTGAACCAGCTTGTCTGCAGGATGCTAATCAATGCCTATTCTTATTCCTTTTCTCCTCTCTGTTTACCCTTTTGTCTTAGTTTGGAAGTGAATATCCATCTAGCTTATCTGTAATCCCTTTCCCAAAAAATCTTCCTCCCTTTGATTATTTTTGTTAAAATTGGAAGTACTGATAAGTCTTCAACATAATGTTGTATGTTGCATCATTTACATGATATAGGAAGTAGATTTATTAAATACATTCTCATAATCTAAGAACAGATAGTTCCCTAATGTACACACACAGAGGTATGCTACTATTGTATTATTACTGTGTAAGGGTAGGCTCATTTTATGCCCATGCTTCTATGAGCTCCAGAGTAATAGCCACTAAGGATGATTCAGATTCAAGAAAACAAGCTAGATTATTGCTGAAATCTTCATTTTTAAAATATCAAAATTCACAGTAGAAAATACATTGCTCTTCTGGCTGTGGGAATTATTTCTTAATGAAAAACTGTTTCCTGGCTATTCAAGTAAATAAAACATTGTAAGGTTTGCCTCTGCAGCTACCTTGATTTTGAAACAAGGTGTGATAAAGGAAGCATCCTCTCCAGGAATGCTGCTCCTTGTACCACAAAAGCAGGCAGGATCACTTCCTCCATCCTTCTGAGAGCAAGAAAAGATGGGGCTTTGGCTTCACTCCCAAAATGTTGCAGATGAGCTTGTATGAAGCTGAAAGCAGTTGGTGCTATACAAAGAAACAATGTGTGAGGCAGAACATTTCACTAGGGATGCTACCAGCCTGTGGTTATCAATATGATTATGTGGTTGCAAAATCTGTATTTTTGGTGATTTTATGCCATCATTACCCTGAAGTAGGAAGCATAGTGCTCTGGGGAAGGAGCTCTAAGATGACTGCAGTGAAAGCATATTTCTTCCACTGAAAGGAGTCACAGCAGATTTCTTCAAATGCTTCACCTATATTTGAGCAGGGCTGTCAGCAAAAACAAATGTGTTAAGAAAGGTTGGGTTTTCTAATGGGTATCTCCAACCAGCCTGGGATCGGTGAGAGAAGTCTAACGTGGCGAGAGTCACTGCAGAGCCTCTCCCTACCCTGCAGGTTTCCACCAAGATCCTCAAAAGTAATTCAAGCTGCCAAGCAGAGCTGACTTCAAGAGAAGACAATAAATTTACAGCTGTGTAGTACTTTAATTTCCATCTCTGCTTCTTTTTGCTTCAAGCAATCAGAATATGGCTGTTGTCCCTCCATCTTAGCTTTCTGGTTTCAAATATGTTTGGCTTGAGAATGGGCATGAAAGCCAAATCCCAATATTTTTATTCAGAAAAGAATGTCTATTGACTTCAGTAACATTTCTTACACAATGGATTGAAATGATGAAAACCTGAGAGTTTAGCCAGTCACACAGTTACATAATTCTGTTATGTAAGTGCCACATAGAATCATAAAATGGTGGGGTTGGAAGACCATCTATTTCCAACCCCCTGACATGGGCAGGGACACCCTCCACTAGACCAGGTTGCTCAAAGCCTCATCCAGCCTGCCCTTGAACACTTCCAGGGATGGGGCATCCACAGCTTCTCTGGGCAACCTGTTCCAGTGCCTCACCACCCTCTCACTGAAGAACTTCTTCCTGATATCCAGTCTAAATCTCCCCTCTTTCAATTTAAACCCATTACTCCTTGTCCTGTCACTACAGGCCCTTGTAAAAGGTCCCCCTCTATCTTTCCTGTCAGCCCCTTCAGGTACTGGAAGGTGCTATAAGGTCTCCCTGGAGCCTTCTCTTGTCCAGGCTGAACAAGCCCAACTCTCTCAGCCTGTCCCCATAGCAGAGGTGCTCCAGCCCTCTGAGCATCTTGGTGGCCTCCTCTGGACTCGTTCCAACCGGTCAATATCCTTCTTATGTTGAGGGCTCCAGAGCTGGGTGCAGAACTACAGGTGGGGTCTCACAAAAGCAGAGTAGAGGGGGAGAATCCCCTCCCTCGACCTGCTGGCCACAGTTCTCCTGATACAGCCCAGGATACGGTTGGCTTTCTGGGCTGCCAGTGCACACTGATGATTAATGTATGATTAATGTACCCTTTGATACATTGCATAAGGGACACAATGACTGTAAAAGGATAAAGTGTCTCTCTCTAGGAGATCCTCTTACCTGAGTGGCTGCAACCAAGTAAGTTCCTCTAAATATCTGTAAATACCCTTCTTTCCCAGCCTGAGATTTTTTGCTCTGAATTACACAGCAAGTTTTACATAATTCAGTGTGAATAAAAATACATTTCCTAGGTGGCTGCAGTCACTAACAAAAGTTAAACACATTCCAGAGGAATTTTTTCCATTAGTTTCTACGTTTTGTTTTTTTTTTTTTTTAATGGTACTTATGCTGCAGTTAGTTTTGACACATTTCTTTGTATTCATGTTCAAGATTCCGTGAAACCTGTGTACTAAAATGCTGCCATTTACAAAGGAAAGATCAGCAGCATCCTCAGCATGTCAATGTTGAAAATGATGTTTGGTTTCCTATTACTGTGCTGTGAATCATGTGTAATATTTCAGATATTAATTCTCTCTGATAGCAGTAGGATGGGGGTAGGTGGGTGGTTTTCAAAAGAAGATGTGTAAGTGCCTCATTTGATACAATTTAAAGTCTATGGTTTGAAGCGCTTTGGGAAGAAAAATTTGAAATTATTATGAGTCCATGCTTTGCTCCTACATTCTATAACAATTTTGATACAAAAAGTGATTAGATTGTCTCAGCCACTGTGAAATATTCTAAATGAAGCTACACCAGCTGCATTCTCTCAGGGCTGATTATCTTTGGATAAAGGGCATGTCGTGCAGTTGCTTGGATATGACTTGTCATTCATATATGCCACATGCCCCTCACAAACAATTATGATGAATTGTATCTTCTGTAGAACTGTAATACACCAGGGCCTAGGGAAATAAGAGATTTCATTTTTTGCAGTTCGCAATGAATATGTGAGAGCTGTGAAGAGTGCCTTATTGCTCCAGGCAGGTAGCTTAAATGTCAGACAGTAGAAAGTTAGAGGAAATCAGGCCGTTTTCTGTTCTATCTCGTCCTACTCTGCAAGAGTATTTGGGCAAAGAGAAGATAAGATAGGGATTATTTTAGACAAATAAAATTATTCTAAATTTACTCCAAGACCTGAATAACACTATGTTCCATTCCAAACCAATTGTCCTCAAAATGGGACTTTAAATAGCCTCTTGGCTCGTGTCAGTGTCTGCATTATACACAGAGCTACCTTGCTCTAATAAGACATAGGCCATTTTGAGGCATCTTTGTGTTGCTGTTTTCTTCCTTTAGCTGCTGCTGGTCACTATAAGAGGCCATTCATCTTCAAGTTTTCAAAGGTAACCCTAAGAAATCATCATGTGTGAGTGCATTGCTTTTTCAAGATTAGCTACTGTTTGCAAACTATTTACATCATTTAATAAAAGAGATTTCTATTGATCTAAATGTTACATCAGTTTCTTTGCTGCTACAAAAGGACACAACAGTCTTCCACATGCTAAAACTCACTCACAGCATTTCCATTTAAATGCCAACCATGAACAGACGTTCATACCATCCACCTGAGTTGCAGCCATACACCTCACATATCATTAACCTGTATGTATACATTTCTCCCACATTCCTAAATTTATTGTGGTAACACCAGCTGGCAACCATGCACACACAGCTGCTCCAAAAGAATGGGAGAAGAGAATCAGAAAGGTTAAAAGCGAACAAACTCATGGGTTGAGATAAAAAGAGTTTAATATTTGAAATAAAATGTATTATAATAATACAATAATATCAATGATTACAATAACAGTAATAAATTGTAATGAAAAGCAAAATAACAGAGAGAAAAAAAACCACAATAAAGTGATGCAAATGAAAGCAAATGCTCGTGACATACAAATGAATGTTCAGGCAGTCCCTGAGCAGCGGCCCCCCTGCCAACCTTCCCTCAGCTTTATATGCTGAGCATGATGTCATATAGTATGGAATATCCCTTTGGTCAGTTGGGGTCAGCTGTCCCAATTGCCCCCTCACAACCTCTTGTGCACCCCCAGTCTACTTACTGGTGTGGTGGGCTAGGAAGCGGAAAAGGCCTCAACTCTGTATAAGCACTGCTCAGAAAAATTAAAAAAATCACTGTGCTACATTCTTCTAAGCACAAATCCAAGACATAGCCCCACACTAGCTACTAGGGAGAAAATTAACCTATCCAAGCCAAAATCAGCACACCCAGGAAATGTTTGTTCTTATTTTATCTTTCACTGAGTTCAGAGTTTTCATGCATGTCAAAATTTAGAGAAATTTACATTTGAGGTAATATTAGAAGGTCATGCAGATAAATACTTAGATGTGCAAAGAGGAAGGTCTTTCAGATAGTTAAATGTGCAGAGATAAATGGAGACAAACATTATCTATGATCATATACTAGAATAACGTAAGTGCATTGACTACATAAGGTAGGTCGATTGGCTTTTGTAAATACAAGAAGTTTGAACTGAGTGATACAAGAAATTTGAGTAGCTAAATTTTGGCAGACACTGAAAGTTCTGTGCAATGATATTGTCAATTCTGAAACTTTTCTATGAACAAAAGTACTGTACCTGTCAGCAAGATGGGAAACAGGTATGGATGCTTGTATGTTCTCTATTAACTGAGAAGAGAACATACCATGACCTGCCTCAGCTAATTTATTTCAAGAAAGAATATTTGTGAGTTTGAGTTAGGAGGGCTCTTTATTAAGATGAAAAGACTGTAATACTGTATTAAAATCTACTTTCTCGTCCTACATCTAGGTTGTCAAAAAATAGATGCTAAGAGTGGTTTAGGCTGTTTAAAAGATCGGCATCACAAATATTAGGGGAAAAGCTAATATTTTTAATATGAATTCGTGAGAAGTATGACAACAGTATTTGATGGCAAGGTTCACTTTACTACTTATTCAACGTGGAAAAGCATACAAAGGCAAAAATCAAACTTGCAACAGATTTAAAAGGTTTATACATGAATTAAAAATAGTTTACAGAGTCAGGGAAGTCAAAAGAGGGATTGGACTGTTGTGATCTGAACTAGGGAAAAGGGGCAATGAAATTCCTCCTGTTGGGTAATGAGGTTCAGACTGGACCCCCTTGCTTTCTGAACTTCTCAAAGAGAAGTCTAGGTGTGGCTGAATCCACTCACAGAACCAGTCCTGGGCAGTGGTTTATGCTTAAGGAATTGGGGAAAGGAATGAGTTAAGGAGGGAGGGTAAGGGAATTCCCTCACCTTGAGTCATGAGTTTCAAGGTGGACTCCTTGCTTTTTAAACTCCTCAAAAGAGAAGTCTAGGGACAGCTGAATCCACTCCTACTCCCAGACCTGGGCAATGGTTTATGTCTAAGGAACTAAGAAAAAGGGATCATGGTGTGTAAAGTTTTGTGCTTTATGCAAAACTTTGGAATAACAGCAATGCAAAATTCATTATTACTATTCAGATATATCACACAATTACAATGTATAATTGTGCAGCAAAACTTAACTCTCAATGATCAGTACAGTAACTTAATCAAAAACTTAACAATGTTATTGACATAAACTTGTATGCATACACTCACACAGACAGCGATACAGAGATAGATACACATATATATAGAGGTACCTGTTACAATTTCTCCTTGAGTTTAGTGAAAATTTAGGATGTCAGTGCATCTCTCAGTGGGCAAAGAGTTGAGCCTCAAGGAGATGTTCAGCCCAGATTGTGTCGACAGTCCTCCGATTTCACAAACTTGAGAGTTTGTGAACTCCAAGAGGCACCCCACTCAGAGGGAGATGCTGGGCACAGCCCACTGTGGTCCATGATTGCTGAAAGGGTCTTCCTTGGAACAGCTATTTATAGGTTTGTGAGAGAATTGACTTTAGGCATAAGTAGATTCACATCCTGGACATGATTTGGGTAAGTGGTGTGCTGGGTTCAGTCGTGGGGAAAAAGGTTAACTCCCTTTACTGTGGTTGCTAAGAAGCAGTACTTATAAGGCCTCAGCTGGTGCTGGGGAGGGCCTGTAATTTAAGGTCTTTTGTCTGCTTTTGATACTGTAACTGACCCAAACTGACCAAGGAAGTATTTCATTCCATAGTACGTCATGTTCCGGGTCTCTTGGGCGGGGAAGGGGTCCGGTAGCCATTACTCTTCCCTTCTCTCTCTCCCTTACTCCCTTGCTCATCTCTCCTGGCACTTGCTAACCCTCCTGTGTTAGCTGCTTTGCTAACTCCTGTGCTGGCTCATTCGTGTGGGAGTTGGTGGGTTGTTTAGAGTTCCTGGCTGTGCTATTGCTGATAGAGTTCGCTCGGAATCTGCTGCGTAGGCTCCCGGGCTCCGGCCTTCAGGCTGTGGCTCTCGGGCTGCGATCGCTCTCGGGCTGTGGTTCTCAGGCTCTCTGGGTCTGACTTTCATCACTCAACATCTGGGTGTGCATTGGTCAGTGGATGGTGGGAAATTGTATCATATTGTATATATTATTTTACATATTGTATCATATGTTTTATTTTCTACTATTTCAATTATTTATTATTAGTAGTAGATAGTTCTTATCTCAATTTTATGAGCTTCCTTATTTCTTTTTCCTCCGATTCTTCCCCTCTGTTGGAGGAGGGGAGGGGGGATTTGTGAGAGCGGCTTCATGGTATTTTGCTAGCCAGAGTTAAACCACTACAAGTGGTCACTGGAATTCCCAGAATTTTAGTAACGCTGGTACCGATATACCTTGGTTACAAAAAAGTTCAGGGCTGCCAGGGGATGAATTATTTCACTTTCATCCCCTACCATAACCAGGCAACTGAACCGTAGTATGGCCAGTACTGTTGTAGTTGCCCACCTAGCAATGCAAGAGTATTTTAATATGATAAAAGACACTTACCCACCAAACTCCCTGCATGATGGATAAGGTTTGATGGGAATCTCTAAGGGCATAGAGCAGTCCAGGACCTGAGAGGGGAAGAAATGCACCATCACATAGGTTTAGTACTTAACTGAGAAAAGGAATCTATTGCTTAGGTATTCCAGTACACAAAATGATTGAGAAGCTATTGGTGCTGACATGTTTAGATTAGAAGAATAATTAATTTACTGGGAGTTACACTTTATGACAGAGCTGAACCTGTGCTTCCAGTCAACTTCAAAAAGAAGCTGTTCTTAGAATGACAGCTATATGACACCAGTATGCCTATTTAGTCAGATCTTCAAATTATCTTGACCTGAATAAGTTCTACAGCTATTTTATCACTTAGTTACAGTCGCAATTTTAAAGGAAATTGATTATTTCTGACAGTGGAGGTTGTAACTTTAAGCAAGTTGTAGCTTATAAGCAAGCTGCCAAACCTATTTCAAAACAATTTTAGTGGCACCATGTCTTTTCTTTGTTTTATTTTTCAAATCAAAGGCAAGAAATCAACACTTAGAAGCTGAGATGAATGTCGTGGTTTAGGGCTAAAAAATGACAGTTCTTTTTGGCACACAACATGGGTCTCTAACCCACGACCCTGCATTAAGAGTCCCATGCTCTACCGACCCAGCATGAAGGGGCTTCTGTGGGGCCTGGCTGTGGGGAAAGTTGGGGATGGGGGGCCCACATGGGGCCTGGCTTCAAAACGAACAGTCATGGTTTAGCTCTATCTGACAATTAAGTACCACCAGTCACTCTACCACTCCAAATCGCACCTCCCCCCTCCCCAGCTAACAGTGAGGAAGGGTTGGAGGAAAAACAAAGGAGGGTTATAAAAGTTGAGATAAGAACTATTTAGTTCTATAAATATCTCACCACACGTGGACCGACACAGCCAGGTTCCAAAACGTCAAGGCAAACAAATGCCAATGGAGAGGAAAAATACCTGATCCAAAAGTGAAGAGCAAAAAACAACCCTCCCTCAGCTGAGAGCAGGGAGAAAGAAACTTCCAACCCCCCTTCTCAGATCAGTTCCCTGACAAAAGACACTCCTTCTCTGCTAATCACCCACCATGAGATCTGAACAAAGACTGCGCTGTTGGCAGGAATCTCCTAGCTCACTACCCCTTGCACACCTTCCTGGTTGTGCCTCTCACGGTCCCCTTTTGTGCCTTGCCAAAACTGCGTGCCTTGCAAAATGTACCCCCCGGTCCCGCTGGTTCCCAACACTGCTGGTACTGGGGTGACACTGACCACCCAGCTTGATGTATCATGGAATGAAACAAGATCCTGTGGGCTCCTCCCTGACTGAAAACAGAACATACTTCCAATGGTGACATGCTATGTAATACGTGTTTTGTTTAGTAACTAATTTAGTCACTTTTTCAATATAATTTGGCATTCTTCATTAAAGTTTGTATCTATGTCCTGGATAATGTTTGTTGGGATTAGCAGTATCTTTTAGTACATGAAAATGATAAAGCTGGGGGCGGAGGAAATTGTATAATCTTTTCTTCTGTCCTGAAACAGAAATGACATGTTAATGCTATGATGGATCCAAGTTTACTTTGATGTTACACAGGTAATTTCAGAGGAAAGTGTTTTTGACACTAATGAAATAAATACTACCTGGGTTTGTATGCAAGGAAAGTTCAGTTTGTCTTTGATTATAAATATTAATAACTATAGAAAATGAGTAGCTGGCAGTTTTCCTTGGATGTTGCAGCAATGTTTTTCTGAATAATGCCATATATCAATCTAGGTTTGGCCCAGGCTGATATTACTCTATTCATTCGGCAGTCCAGGGAAAGACAGATGGTCTGAAACACAATTCACAGCCAAAGGAATAAAGAGTTAAACAAAATTCTTATTTTTTATTGTGTTGATCCATAGTTTATGATAATCTCCTGGTGTGTGAAAATAAGATGACTCTTAGGTAGGATATTTAGGTAAAAAATAATTTGTTCATTTAAAAAGATGCTTTTAATTTTCCTCAGGGCAGTTCAGGACAGGATTCCCATGCTGCAGGTTGTTCTATCAGTCATGGAAGGTATTTTTCAATAGACATCCCAACAGGCTGGAAATATTTTAATATTAGTTTCTTGGCTTTGATCCAAGCAAGATGATATAAAAGCAGATAGAAGAGAGATGAAAAGAGAGAAGGAAATAATTTGGCTTCATTTCAGGCTATTAAATATTTGTCTCCATGCCAAGTAGCTTCTTAATTTCAGATGGGCTAATATACTTTGTCTCCACTAAAAGAGTGAAAGGGAGAAAGGGAAAATGAGGGTAAGATTATATCTTTTTTTTCCTTTTCCAACAGAACTATTTTTAGCCAACGTGGAGTTAAAAATAACAAAAGTGGGTTTTTTTTCCCCCTTCTCTAATAAAAGGACATTGATTGGTGGGTTGCCAGAGAAGTCTCGGGTACTCCGATTCCCCAGCTAACACAGCCTGGCAAGGATTGAACTCTGTGATGTTCAGAGTCAAATGTTAGCCTCCATGGTTTGTTTTTCTGCCTCCTACATTTTTCTGTGCAGAACAGAAGCCACAAGCTGCACAGTACATATCACACTGTAGTAGTCTTAATGGATCAGTTTTGCTCTGGGGCTCTCATGAAAATTCTTCCACTTTTGTGAGGGAGTGTGGATTTCCATCACAGAGCTACCACTTTTGCGATATAACTTTGGGGCTTGAATAAATTCATATTCTTTAAGCACAACTTGTTCATAACTGTGAAGTTTCTGTTTGCACCCAAATCATGCAGAACTGAGTTGTGCATCATTAGGATGCAGCAATAGGAACGATGAATTATTTGCTGTGTTTTTATGAGTCTTCTTTGAAGAGTGTAGATGTGAGGATTTTGTTGTCTGTGATGTGATTTGTATAGTTTCAGGTCTGTTGCAAACAGTCCATACGATTGAAGTACCCACAGAAAGACATGGTTTGAGATTACCCTAACTTTTCTTAAAGACAAAGACTTGTGTTAGTTCTAGCTATCTGGAAGCATGTGGTGTGATACCTACAGAAGGAATCTAGTCAGGTCTGTGAAGAAGATCCCAATGAAGGGGTAAAATTCTCCTTAGAAGCACTGGTCTCTTTCTATTAACTGTGCACAGGTGCTGTAAGTGCCATTGGGTAGCTGGGATGCTGCACACAGTTGCAAGTTATTTTCAATCAGGCCATTAGCAGGAAGGGTCAGTTGTCAATAACCATTAAATGCAGACAACTGTTGCTGAACCATTGCTGTTTTATGGAGGTTCTCATGCTATGAGCTAGGGAAGTACTTGTGCACATACTGTGACCTGCCTTTGGCATAGAAAGACTCCTGTTTGTTTAACATGATTCCTGAATGTTTGCTGTACATTTTCCTCTTACCTTACATTATTACTGACCTCTGAAAGCTAAATGGAAAACAGTGGTATTTCTGTCTGCATGGTAGCTAGTCTTTTCTAAACACAAAAGAAAGCATCTTGAGGTAAATAGGGGAATCCTTTTGGAAGTTATTAGTAATTAAGAGAAGAAAACATGCAAAAATAACAGTAATTGAAGAGTTTTTAAATTATAATCTATCTGCATTTGATGTTTAAACAGGAAACAGCAAAAACTGGGACTCGACCCAGTGTTTTCTTCCCCAATTAATTATGTGCGCACAAGCAATTTTTCTATTTTCTGTTCCAAAGCTGTATGATCTCATAGGTTTTGACAGCTCTACCAGAGGTTAGTAAATGTCTCTTGCTGCTGAAGATATACTCAGTACCAGGAGCAACAAAGGAAGAGTTCATTGCAGACATTAATTCCAAAAGTAGACTATGAAATTGATATTAAATTTTTTTATGATTGCTCGAAATATACTTTGAAAACCTTATCAGCTCTAACCGTTTGATTTTTACTTTATCTGCAAAACCAGATGGCCTATTTGGCCACCCAAATAGACCAATTGTTTGAGAATTGTCATTTTGAAAACCTGTTAAATGTGGGAATATTTTTTTCAGGACTGGCTGCAGGTCCAGTGAGAAATCGCAGAACTGTATGCCTGTCATTATAGGGTGCTGATGGGAGGCTGAATTCTTGCAGCTTCCCAGTCCCCATTCAGGGCAATATTGAATATTTCCTTAACTTCCACTTAAAACACTGATGCTACCACATGCTTTATTTTCATTAGAAACTGAAGATCTGGTTTAGGATCCACTGCAGTTAGGGGAGAGACTTGCATTACCTTGGTGCGGGGAGCCTTAGTTGATGGAATTGAGGACCATCATACTCTAAGTCAACAGAATTTGTTCTGTATCATTCAAAGGAGGAGGATCATACTCTAGGAAAGAAATGCTACTCGGTGAACCAGCACAAAGCACATGCATGGTAACAGTATGTAGTGAAGCACTGAGCTTGGTTATGAACTCATACAAGAATTCCGATAGACTCCTATAGAAAAATACAAGGATTGGCAGATGTGCTGTTCCTATGGTTTGCACTGGAACTGCAACTTAATAGAACTAAGAAAAAATGCATTCAGTGTATAGTTATTAGGCATATATTATTTAGACACAGTTTTTCATTTGTATACTGTCTATTGCTGCATTTATTTCTAGCTGTATTTTAGAATATTGCTAAAACTCTGTATAATACGTGTAATATTATAGGAGAGGTGTTTCAGGAAAAGAATAAACTTAGTTACATATTTTCAGTGCTTGTGAGTACTCTGTCCATTGTAAAGTTGGAGGACACACAAGGTGTCCACTCTGTAATGATGAAGGATGTCATGATGTTTTTACCCCTCTATTTTTCTTTTCTTTTTCTTTTTCTTTTTCTTTTTCTTTTTCTTTTTCTTTTTCTTTTTCTTTTTCTTTTTCTTTTTCTTTTTCTTTTTCTTTTTCTTTTTCTTTTTCTTTTTCTTTTTCTTTTTCTTTTTCTTTTTCTTTTTCTTTTTCTTTTTCTTTTTCTTTTTCTTTTTCTTTTTCTTTTTCTTTTTCTTTTTCTTCTTTTTCTTTTTCTTTTTCTTTTTTTCTTTTTTTTTTTCTTTTTCTTCTCCTTTTCCTTTTTCCTTTTCTTTTTCTTTTTCCATGTAGTTACTTCAAGGGTAGTAAAGACAGTAGTAGTAGACAGTTGGCAACCATCAAAGAAATAATGAAGCATTTCATTTAGAGTCTGTAGAGTTTTTCCGAATATCACTTCAAGGCTAAGAATAGCACAGAGAATTTAAATGACAGTGCGGTATTCAATTTGTGTGCTACTTCTACAGTGTGAAGCCTTTTTTTTCCCTGGCTTAGGAAGCTCCCATGATTATTTTGAATCTATAGGCAGCTGGAAAGCCGTTATGTATGAACTCAGGAAGACGTTATTTGGGGACAAGAAAGAATAGAGGCCTCAGGGATCAGAAAGACAATGTTCCTCTGTCATTTTGGGTCACAGAAGGTTATACCTGAAAAGGATAATCTCAGATAGGTATTTCTAGCTCACATATGGAGAAGTAGGACAAGTGATTATTTAACAGATCAACACAAAATTTGTTGGTTAGGGTAGCTGGTGCCAAATACTGAGTTTACTTGGCACTAAATTGCTTTTTATCTAGCTTAATCTCTTCACTAAAATCTATTGTAACTAATCCATACTTGAGGAAATGCTCCTTTATGGATTAAGGCATGAAAACTGATTAAAAATAGCATCTATTTGAAGGCTGTGGATTCTGGAGAGCAGGTGACCAGAGGAGAGTGCTACCTGCCAAATGCCAGTGTTTTTTCCAGTGTCAGAAAGTTTCCTAGGGCCTGTTTTTCAGTAAGATAGAGATTCAGCTAAGTAACATGCCAGTTCATTTCAACAATAGTTTAGTTCCTGTAGGCAAAAAAGCAGCATTAAAAAAGGTACATTTGAGCAGAAACAGATTCTTAGATTTAAAAATTAATATGTCATTGGGTCTAAGAGAGGCACTTCAAGAAAAGTAATTTATCATCATCCAAAATGTTAATGATGTTGCTTCAGGAAATGTTTTGCAAGGGGGTTGCAGTTGTTAGGGTAATTCCTAGGTATATGCCAATATATTATGAAAGACAACAGCCTCAGAAATCTGCCTGTGAAATCTGCCATAATAGCTTCATGTGTTTTTAATATATTTTATGTTCAAAATACCTGTACTTACTCAAAATACTGTAGAAGTCAGTAACTATATAACAGAAATTATATTCTCATTTATATTTTTATGTGTACATAGTTTAAAGATGTGATGCTGTACAAACCAGGTTAATATGGAATAAAGAAGTATTCAGCAACTTTAACAAATAATGTTCTATAGGTTCTGTAGGTGTTCTGTTCTATATATTTAATATGATGTGTTCAAGATTGTTCCATGAAACCAGTAACCAGATCTGTCCCAAATGTATCTGAAATCAAAGAGTAAGTTCTCTTTCACTGTGAGCAAGAGATCTTAACTTTTCCGATATAATCTTCTTCAAGTGGTTGAAATTGGCGTGCAATAAAAATACAAAATTTTAATAGAGTATTTCATTAGTTGCATAAACATCCCCACTTCCAGCAGCTGGTATATTCCTAACAGAAAAGAATTTTAGTGGGATATTTCTGTGATTAGTGTATTTGTCTTAGAGAACAAAAAAGTGAATTTCTTAGCGGATCACTGTGAGGTTTGGTAACACCTGAATGAGATGTGAGGTCATGTTCTGCCACCTTTGAAGTCTATACCTGACCTTGCTGACATGTATTTGCTCTCTGAAGGTGATTAGGGTCAACACTGCCAGCTTTAAAACAGCAAATTAAATTATTAATTCATTATGTTTATGTAAATAATCACTCATAGACAGTCTGACCAAGAAGGTATTGCTTCAGGACCTCAGCTGTTTCAAATAAAGATAGATGATATGTGAAAATTCCTACATCTGTAGTCTAAAAAGGCAGCTTTTGAAGCAGTTTTAATAGAGTCATAGTTATATGGAAGATTCAGAGAAAAGTTTTGTAATTTGCAAGTCTTAAGTGCCTGGAAAATGTATCTTGAGCTTACAGGCATTTCCATGATGAATACTCAAGCTGAAAGGAGGTTTCATATCCCTATGGCACACAGAGATAGAACTGTGATTCTCACTGAATATTTGCTGTGCTGCTTTCATTTCATCCGGAAGGGTGTGTATGGGTAGCAAAACAATGTTCCAAAATTAAAAGCTCGGAAGACCTTAAACTGACCTCTTAAGTCCACATAATAACAAAGCAACATTGGAGGCCTGCCCTCACCGACTCAGAAGATGCAGTGCCAAATAATCTTGTGCAGTATAGTGAAGCCAAAATATTGAACCTTATTTTAGCTCTGCTCGGACAGATGCGTCGAAGCCTTAGGCTCAGGAGCTGCATGTGCTTTTCTGCTCATGAGCAACATTCAGCTCAAGCTTGTAAAAAAATAAAAATTGAAGTCCTGCGTGTCCATGAGTGGAGCTCCCCTTGCTGCAGGGCTGCCGGGTGCTGAGGATGTGGGAAGTGCAGACGCTTGTACAGCTGGGGCATGAGGTGCACAGTGCATTGCCCTTAGGGGTTTCTCTTTCCTTGCTTGGGAAGGGATGATAGGAATTAGATACAATGGAGTAGTGATAGAATAGAAGTGACGGTCCAAGGAAGACCCGATCTTTGCTGGTGAAGGCTGATAAGAGGTGCATACCCCTCCTCAGGCATTCGTTGTTTATGGCAAGCCTGGGTGGAGTTCGCGTCACTTAAAGTGACTGGGTGTACATCAGCTGGGAATCAATGCAAGGTTAATCACAGTGAAGTGGAAAATGGGACCCTACGTTAAACTTAGGGACAAAGACCTATGAGGATTTAATTCCAGTTCTCTTAAGCCAAAGGTCATTCTTAACCCAGTCCTGGGACTGGATATCGTGGCACAAAGCTATGAGGTTTAAGGGTATTCTCAGCAAAACTGTAACAGCTAGAAATTCCTCTTTGGGATTGAGACACTCTGGTGGGTGGATGTAACCCTTTTCCTAACTGTAGGCTATGACCTAGGAATGGCTCCGATTGCCTAAATCCACTTCTGTCTCTCTCAGATGGACACGTGACTGAAATGCTGCTGGACCAGGTTTGTCTGCAGAGAACTCAATCTGAGTGCCATCTCTTCACTGTGTCCTTCTCATGATAGATGACTTTCACTAGGAAAGTGTAAACTGCAAAAGCGTGTTTATAGTGACATAAATGTGTCTGCTTAGGATTGTAATGAGGGAAATATTCCTGCTCAGAAAAGCTCTTATGTTAGGAAGTTTGCATTCTGAAAACATACTGGATATATGGGGATAAAAGTATAGTGGAAATAATACTTGGCTACTCCTCTGTAATTTATGCAGCATGCCTAATGCTTTTGTTGTGTAATATTACTTTCCTTCCTATAATAAAATGGCTAACAAAAAAAAAGTAGACAAAATAGAAGTGCTGCAAATGAACTGTTTAGTCTTTTGCCTTGTCAGTCCAAGTAGAATTTTCTGCTCTACACTGTGTAATTGGGTAAATGTTTATTTAGTTGTTTGTTTTTTTTAAGTTGGAAGTGAAGAACAACAATGTTTTGATCTTAGTTTGAAATAGAGAAAAGAATATAAATACTCTGAACCTCCTAAGTAATGAAATAGGGATTCTTAAAAGAAAAAAACATACATGTTTAGAAGTCAGAGGTCATGAATTAGTTTAGGGTTCCATGCTGCAATTAGAAATTTTCATGACAGTTGAAAAATACTGTATGGAGGACTCCGGTTTATCTTCCATGCAAGTAAATTGAAATGCTGCAATCACTTCAGGGTACTTTGGTACTGGAAATTTATCAAGAAGATTGTGGGACAGAGCAAGAGGAAGGTCTGCATTCCTTTCAGATGAATGCTAATGTCTGGTGGGATTTTTATCCAGAGACGCTTGCAGTCATCAGCCTTGTCAATATTATTTTTTTATCTGACTCGCAGAAACTGTGACTAACAGTGTGTACGGTTACTAACAACATTGTGATGGCAGAATGAGGTGCTGTCAGTATTATCTCTTATAATACAGATATTTCTCAAGCTGTGGATGCAGTGGGTGGTACGTGATCTGTGAAAGATGAGAAGAACTGAAAGGGGTGTGGATTTTTTTTCATCTGGGGCATATGGACATCTCCTCCCAGACCTTCCATGCTGTCTCTGTGACTGTTTTCCCTAGCTTTTTGGCACAGCCTTGTCCAGGCAGCAGAACCATTTGCACCTTGAAGAATTGAAAGAGCTTGGCATTATCACAGTATTTTATGGATGTAAAAATCACTGCCACTTTGTCTGGGTACAGCACAGAGCCTGTCAAAGGTGAACCCAGATAAGGTGAACTGAGCTGAGAGCTCAGCTGTTCCCATTGCCATCTAAAATTCCAGGAATATTATATCAGGATTACAAGCTTCAGATTCTGCTACACCTTGCTTGAGAGGGCAGCAACTATAGGGAACACTGCAGAATTTGATAAGTATATGAAAGAATATGTTGAGTACAGATGATATATAGCTTTATCTTTTTGTGTTCTTGTGAAAGGATAACTTGAAATGCTGGGAGATTTCAGGCCTTCGGGCTTACACAAAATAGTTGACAATGAATGTTAATACTTGTCTTCTGCTTTGGTCAGTTGTCCTTAAAGCAACTCCTGCAGACTCCATCTGGCCATCCTTATGTGACATTGAAAAAGTCAGCACCATAAACTTCATCTGACTGTTAATTTATTAAGGTTTTTTATCTCTGTCCAGGCAGATGGAATAGTAAGAAACTTCCCTTTGCTGCCAAGAAACAAGAGAGATGATGAAATTCAGGTGCTTTCCTCTACTCCCATTCTTCTGCATTGCAATAGTGTTATGAGGGAAGGGAGAACATGTATTTTCTCTGCTGAAGTGGAAGAAAGATGGCAAATGCAACAAAAAGGCATTTTGTTCTGTTTTATCAGGAGGGATGTATTAACAGGACTTTCATGTGTAAGATGTGAAGGTTTATGTTCCATTCTTGTTGCTTCAGAATTGCAATTATGTTATAGATTTCAATATGCTTCTTCCTTCCCTCTTGTAGGAAGGTGAGTTAGGTGGTCAGTTTGATATTGCTTCCAATTCTGCCATTTCTATGATTTTTAGCTTGCATTTAGGTCTACCTAGACTGTTTGAGTGGGAGGGTACTTTTTAATGGTAGGGTAATCCACAGTTGCTTATGTTGTTTTGAGGTGTAAAGGCAGCTACCTGCCATAATGTATATTGCTGCAAATCTCAGAAAGCAGCAATCATACTTCCATTTGCAAGCTGAAGATCTGACTGTTAGTTGCAGACAGGAAAGCCATGGATTGAATAAGCCTGTGCAGAACATACAAGGAATTAAACACACATAGAATAATTGAGGTTTGAAAAGACCTTTAAGATCATCACGTCCAGCTTTTAACCTAGCACTGGCAAGTCCATCCCTAAACCGTGTCCCTAAGCACCACACCTATCTTTTAAATACCTCCAGGGATGGTGTCTCAACCATTTCCCTGGGCAGCCCGTTCCAGCAAAGAAATTTTTCCTATGTCCAATCTAAACCTCCCCCAGTGGAAAATGAGGCCATTTCCTCTTGTTCTATCGCTTGTTACTTGGAGAAGAGACCAACCTCCACCCCACTACAATCTCCTTTCTGGTAGTTGTAGAGGGTGATAATGTCTCCCTGAGCCTCCTTTTCTACAGACTGAACATCCCCAGTTTCCTCAGCCACTCCTTATAGGACTTGTGCTCCACACCCTTCACTAGCTTCATGGCCCTTTGGATGCGCTCCAGCATCCCAATGTCTTTCTTGTAGACAAGAAAGATACTAAGCAGGTCATCTGGTCATAGGACATGAGGTTAGAAAAGCAAGACCTGCCTTACATAAACCCATAATGACTGGGCCTGACCACCTGGTTGTCTTGTTTGGGCTGCATAATGGCAATCAAGATGATCTGCTCCATAACCGTCCCCGACACTGATCCTCCTTCCATCACTTCTTGTAGATGATGGTCACATTTGCTAACCTTCAGTCAACTGGGACTGACCTGGTTAGCCAGGACTGCTGATAGATGATGGAAAGTGTCTTGGTCCTTTACAAGGACCTTTCCAAGGACTCAAGGCTCAGGGCTGCCTCCCAAGGGTCTCTGCCAACCAGGCCCCTAAACAGGCCAAAGTCTGCCCTCTAGAAGTCCAAGGTGGCAGTTCTGCTGAACCCTTTCCTTATTTCTCTGAGAATTGAAAACTATAATTTCATGACCACTATGCCCAAGACAGCCTTCAACCATCACATCACCCACAGGCCCTTCTCTGTTCATGAACAACAGGTCCAGCGGGGTGCTTTCTTTCGTTGGCTGGCTCACCAGCTGTGTCAGGAAGGTCTCTTACACTACAGGAACCTCCAAGACAGTTTCTTTTCCTCTGTATTCTATTTCCAGCAGACATCTGGTAAGTTGAACTCCCCCATGAGAACAAGGTCTAGCGATTGTGAGACTTCTCCCAGCTGCTCACAGAATATTTTATCTGCCTTTTCATCCTGGTTAGGTGGTCTATAACAGACTCCCACCATGGTATCTGCCTTGTTGACTTTTCCCCTGATAATTATCCTTAAAAACTCAACCCTATCATCACCATTATCAAACTCTAGCCAGCTAAAAATCCCTAACATAGGGCTACTCCACCACCCCTCCTTCCTTGCCTATCCCTTCTGAAGTGTTTATAGCCATCCATTGCAGCACTCCGGCTGTATGAGTCATGCCACCATGTTTCCATGATGGCAATTACATCATAGTTTTTCCACAATAGCTTCCAACTTCTCCTGTTTGTTGCCCATGCTGCATGCATTGGTGTTGATGCACTTCAGCTGGGCTATTGATCCTGCAAACTTTTTTGAGTGGAGAAGTGCTAATTCCTGTGTGACTGCTCTCAGGTGCTTCCGTGGCTTCTATAATATCATCAATCCTTATGTCTTTGCTGCCATGTGGATCTCCAATCCCTGCCTCAAATGAGATGGCTAAAGTGCTGTATGCATTAGTATAGGGATATTTCAAATGTTCTCCAGTGTACTCAGCACATTGTGAAACAGACCCAATGACCTCACTAGCACACTGTCCCTCAAACATTGGCATGCTCTCCCATGGCTTATTACTAGTGAGTCTGGTTTTATCCCTTTCCCACTTTAAATCTAGTTTAAAGCTCTTTCAATAAGCCCTATTAGCTCTTGCATAAAGATTCTTTGCTCTTTGAGAAAGGTCTACCCCATCTGTCACCAGCAAGCCTGGTGTCATGTAGGCCAACCCATGGTCAAAAAACCCCAAATCCTGCTGATAATAGCAGTCTCAAAGCCAGGTATTGGTCAGTTGAGTATTTTTGAATCTTCCAACATCATTCCTCGCAACTGGAAATATAAAAAATAAAACCGATCCCTTAACCAGTAGTCCCAAGGTTCTGAAGTCTCTTTTGAGTGACCTTAGACTTCTTATTGCAACTTCAGCACTGCTTGTGTGAAAAAGCAATAATGGATAATAATCTGAGGGCTGTAGCAGCGGAGGAAGTTTTTTCATTATGTCTTTAATCCAGACCCCAGAGAGGCACCAGGCTTCCCTAAGTGGATCTGGTCTGAATATTGGCCTTCTGTTCCCTTCAGAAGGGAGTTTCCTATGACAATGAGACATCTTGGTGGTAGATGCATTCTGGTGCCATATGCAAATGCTGGTAGCCTTTGAAAAGTTTAGATTTTGTATAAAGCCTCAACTTTGCTATCATAAACTTAAGCCACAAATAATTTAAGATTTTTGTGAAAGAACTATCTTCTTAGCATTTTATAGTGAATTAGATACTTCCAAATGTAGATATGTCCATATATATAAAATCTCAGCTCTCTCTGTGGCTCTTAATGGGACTGTTATAGATGGAAAACCAACATAACCAGCTTCCTATCTTGCCCTTTGTATTCCAACAAGGAATAGAGTGGTGGTGGCAAAGATAGGTTGTCAGAAATTGCATGTGTTCAGGAAATCATAGTAGCTGCCACTGCTTCCTGAGAGCCAGTATAGTCAGTTGCAGCTCAGAGGACCCGTGATTCAGTATCAAGCACACCTTCAGAAAGTGTGTTTCTGAAGAGCTAAGTTTAACGTAACCTAAAATATTGGTGATATGAATTGACTAATGAGAGCTCTTTGGTTTGTTTTTATGGCCTTGATAGTAAATATATTATGCTATATTCAACCTACCATTACATTTTCAGTTAAACTCTGTAATTAAAAAAATACCCTAATTGTCTGGTAGATGACTTAAACCCCTCTCCCTTTATTATAATTTCTACAGTGAAATGTTTTCTGAACATTTTTTCAGTCTACCTGGGGTAGAAGCATATAATTTCCCAAAGGCGTCCACTGACCTCTGGTTTGTTTTTTTAATAACCTTTCCTATCACAGCTATGTTGGAATTAATAGCTCTATTTTCAGAAGTTTTGCAGGACTATAAGAAATGCAGGCAAATATGTATGAGCAAAATGTAAACTCTCCTGAAAAATAATATACATACAGATGTATATGAATAGATTTGGAAAAACTGAGAATGCTCTGGTGTTCTTAAATATTCTTATACCAGTTCACTGGGGCTTTTTGAGGGTGTTCCCAAAGCTTTCCAGTGATGGAAATTCCAGAACTTTTTGCTTGGCATTATATTCCATGTTTATATTAGAAAGTTATATAATACCTGACTTTGTCTTTTTGAATCCTGTCCTTACTAAACTTGGAGACCAACATATCTACATTTTTACAATGTCTTCTTTCAAGCATCTTATCTCTTGTCCCTGAAAATAATTATTCTAGTATTTTCTGATATGTCTCGTTTTCTTGACTCCATCAGAATTTACTCTATATCTTTCTTGAAATATGTGGCCTAGTACCGGACACTAAACTCATGCCTTATCACTGTTGGAAGGGTTACTTTATCCATCCTGCATGTAAAGGTCCTGTTTATACACTTCAGTATGCTTTTTGCTTTTTTGGCAACAGGATGACAATACTGCTTCAAGTTTAGCTTTGATCTATTCAAATCTTGTTGTTTTTTCCTGTTCTTTTTTTTTTTTCCCCCTCTGAGAACTGCTATGTTTTCTTTCACTTTCATTCTTCTGTTGATGATGGCTGCTTCTGCTGAAATATCGTATCTGGCATTTGACCTAACCAAATTGCATCTTTCTTTTTTTTTATTTCTGCCTATTTCTACAGTTTGTCAGGATCTTTTAAAATTCTTAAAATTGTAGCCTCCAAAGAATTTGCAGTCTTTCCATGATTGTTATCATCTGACAGTTTAATGAAGCTAATCTCTGATGCATGATCAGTGTCTTTGATGGAAGTTTTTATCAAGGTTGAGGAAAGCCACAACAGAACAGAAACTTTCACAACAAATTATTTGTATCTTATCTCTGAGGACACTTTTAAGTTAGGTTTACCAAAAGCTTGCATTAGTTTTATTTATACTGTACTCCCATAGTTTATGTAGAAGAATATCAGGTCATAGTGTCGAATTCCTGACTAAAGTCACAAGCTCTATTTCCATACTATAAAAAATAATATGACGTTAAGTATACCTAATCCGTCTCCAGTGGTGGTTTATCTTGTAAAGTCTTGAAAGCACAGTGCCGATCCTACTACTTTCCTAGCTGACCAGTCCCAGTACTGAAGTATAATTCAGCATGGATATGTTTCCCAGTGTGCTATCCAGATCTCTATTATTTGAAATTGTTTTGTTTTTGCATGATCCTTGGTTGGCGTGGGGAATGATCGAACTCTTTATTTCACTCTCCTTCATGTCTGAACTCTATTTTTATGCTCCACTTTTCAGTATTTTCTGAACTAAAGAAAGCAGAATTCTCTTCATGTCCTATATTTCAAACTTACCATATTGTAGCTGATCTTCTTTACATTGTCTTTGGCTTGTCTAATAGATGATGCCCAAAACTGGATGGAGCACTCCAGCTGAAATTATTGCTGTTTGTAAGTAGTAGAAAAAGAAAAGAGAATCCTGTACTATGCACCGTACTCTATTACATTGTAGACTGACAGTTCGTTGGAACCAGAGTGTAGACTTGCATACACTTAAAGAATGCATTACGAAGTTTTCCCTCAATCCTGATTTATTAATCTATGTTAAGAGTTCATTTCAGTCTCAGTGTAACTCCACCTAAAAAGCATGCAACTGCACAGAAGGAAAAAGCTCTTCATGAAATGTTCTCCGTTCAAAAGAATGAAAAAGGAGGCAGCAACAAAACCAAAATCCTAGTTATAAACTCTGCAAAGACAACTTGGCTAAACTGAATTTGTTCTTCCCTGGTGTACTCACACAAGGCCCAGCTGGCTCATGGTTCTTCAGAATTTAATTTGCTGCATGTAATATGAAGGGAAATTCTCTCTATGGGCAATTTGACTTCCCCAACACTACAAGCAGAACCTGATTCCCCTACTAGAAATAAGCACAAGTGCTTTTCAGTTTGCAGCCTGGATTACAAGCCATCTCTCCCTTCTAAGGGACAAGTTTCACCATAGTTTCATAGAGAGCAGATAGAGTTGAGAGAAAGCAAAATTTCCTAATGTTGGATAAAAAACTAGATGAGTGCATAAGGTGTAGTCAAACACAAAGCAGTGTTGGATACACAGGCAGCAGAGGTTAGCTGCTCATTCCATGGATGTTCCTACAACCAATATTAGTATGCTGTTATAGGAAATCACCTGCTCTGCCCATGCCTAAAGCTAGCCCTGTTTCAAATTAGGTTGATGGGAATTCTGCTCAGTGCTTCCCCATGAACGCTGTGCTGAGGCTTAGACATCTGTGTGATGCTACAAACCTATCCATGCTGGTCTGAGCCATGACTGTCTCGCTGGTTTCTCTGACAGAAATGCAATTTGCAGGACTCTAGCTACAGCTGAAAAAGATGCAAGTCTACATGTAATTGTTTACTCAATAGTTAGAAGTCTGCTAGCCCCAGATTTGTGATCCTTTCCTCCTTCTCACTCTCTTTGTGTGAAGAGGAACAACTTGACTGTCCATGGTAAGGTGTCTGGCACATAAGTTGCCAAAAGGTAATCAGCAGGACTGTTTTTCATTTAACACATGAAGCTGGCACTGACACAGGGGCAATGCTGAAGTTCAGATAATATCCTCAGCAGCCTTGGTCAGCTGTTCCAGGTGTGAAGTGTGAGGTCCCTCAAGAGAGAGAACTTAATTTCTGTCTTCATCAGCACTAACAAATAAGAAACATGAGACACAGACTTGCAGGGGGAATTCAGTCCCTTTGACCGCTGGGCCTCACTGAGCACAGCAAGAGAGATGCTGTCCTTGGGGACCATGTTTCACAGATATGTGTGGAGTATGCGGCAAGAGGGTGAAGGAGTTCATGGTGCAACAGCCTAGGTAACCAGAAACCTTCAATGAATTCAAGCAGCAAATATCGAGATTTATTTATAGAGAAGTTATGTAGGAAGCAGAAACCTGTATCATGGGCACCCTGGTCATGTTGAGGGGTGATCTGCAGGCAGAAGTCTCTGCTTAGCAAGCATCCGGTATTATTACCCATATGTGAAATATAGAGAATCAGTAATTTTTTTTTTTTTTTTTTTAACTGAGAGTGCAATAGAGGAACAGAATGGTGGTCTGCTTAGCTTAGTAGCCTTGTTCTCGAGTTGGTCAGAAGCAGATGGTTAGGGAAAACTAAGAAACTGGACAAGTGGTAAATTATTCTTCCTTTTATGATTCTCTCAGGCTCCAGCAATCAGTATTTTTAAAAAATCCTGGAGGTTACATCTGTTCTGTATGTAATATGTACTCATTAACTCCTGTCAATTCACATATTTCTCTAATCTAGAATTTGTCTGCACTGTTATCATCAGTGACATCTCATGGCAATGAATGAATTAATAATTAATTAATTATGTGCTACTTGAAAATTCTTCCAAAATCTCCTTTTGTTTTAAACCCACTATCCCACAATTTCATAGTGGGAAACTGCTTTTCACAGTTAATTGTCAATGACATTTGCAGTTTGACAGCTAGAACATAACAACTCAGTCATCTCATTTGCTATGAAGAGCACCTGCCTACTTAGCCTTTGTATGGAGGCTACTCATAATCTGTCCTGTACACATCACTCGTTACCCACTCAAAGCCTTGATTTTCTGCTCAAAAAACCCAAAAACATAGAGTACAGTTTTGGCCTGAGGGAAAGTCGTGAGCATGATATAACTCGAGATAAAACCACTGAGAACACTGGGAAATTGACATTTTGAGAAGCTCACTGGGTTGAAAGCCTGCTAGGCTTATAGTGCTGACCTTGGCAAGTTTACCTTGTCAGTGTATCTATTGTTCCAAGGTAAAAGCATTAATAATTTGTACTGGTTAACGGGAAAGGAAAAAATAAGTGCACCCTTATAAGCCAACATCAGAATCCTTCAGACATGAACACAAACAGGATCTGGGCTGAATTTCTAAGGTTTCATGTCCTCAGAGGTCACTTGGTGCCTAAGTGTAATGATGAGATAACCTTTGGCCACTGTCACGGTTTAGCCCCAGTCAGCAACTAAGCACTACACAGCTGCTCGCTCACCTTCCCCTCTCCCAGTGGGATGGGGAATCAGATGAAAAAAAGATAAGAGAACTTTTGGGTTAAGAACAGTTAAATAATTTAGAAGGAATAAAATAATGATACTATTACTACTATGTAATGAAAATACTACTAGTACTACTACTAATGATAACAATATGTGATGAAAAGAGAAAAAGGAAAAAAGAAAATGGAAAAAATTATACAACTGTTCACCACCTACTGATTGACATCCAATTGGTCCCAGATGTCGATTGTGCCTCCTGGCCAAATCCTCCCAAATTTATATACTAACCATGATGTTTGGCACCATGATGTGTCCCTTTGGTATTTTGGGTCAGCTGTCTCCTCCCAACTTCCTGTAAAGATTTGTTAGAAACTTTATCTAAGCAAATTTCGAAGAGTGAGTGTGTACTGTTTTTTAAAACAAACATTAGAAGCATTGTAACATAGGAGGTTAATGACCCAGATTTCACCTGGGTTCAAATAACTTTTTATAAAGAGAAGACAGCCAGTTTTCTTGGCTGACCTTTTGAACCACGAACCAGAGTCTTTGGCTGAGAGCCTCATCAGCTTTTCATTGAAGAAGAGAGCCAGGGAGGTGGAGAGCTCCAGGAATAGCAGGACATGATAAGAACTCTATCACTTCATCGCATGTAAATGAGTCACGTAGCAATATTGACCTGAGCAGTTTTGCTACTTCACTTCATGTCATAACTGGAGATTTGGACTACCTGACAGCTTCTTCTCTGGTACAGCTTCACTGGGCCACTTGGCTCAAGTGACACAGGTTGACTGTATCTGCTTAAGGGAGAGCTACATGTAGAAAAGCTATTGTCAGAGAGCTGAGTGCATCTACATCACAGAGGTGAAACTGATTACTGCTGCAAAAGAAATAAACCGAATAACCTTTATGTAGCAGCACAATGGTCAGGGCACTGGTGCAGGCTGAGTTTAATGCCAGCTTCATTCAACAGTGGTCAAACCCATGGTTTTGAAAAGTGTATATATGCATGTTTGAAATGGCAGGTAGGAATCTCTTCCTATCTGCAGGCACAACTAAGTGAAGAGTAACAACTCATCTCTGTTAAATATTAGACAGCTTTTCTTAAAGAATAAATTTCTTTAATGCTTTATGTATCTCATATCCTCACATAGCTATAAAATATTTGTTGCAACTGTGCTTATGCATGTGTAGCTGCAAGTGTTACATTTTTCTGAGTAGATTGATGCATCTTCCATGCAATGCAAAAGATTTTCTAAGGGATAGGACACTACTTAGTGTCCTCTAAATGTATTATTATAGGTAGAATTTGCATCTAGAGGGCAGCAGCTGGAAACTGCAGATCATAATGATGGTTTTCTTCTGATGATACTTAATATCATCATTCCTTTTCCTAGCGCTTTGGCATTGTTCTAATTTTAGTCAAAAATGTTTCCACTGTTTACAGGAGTTTAAAGTTTAGTTAGCTATTGAATTTCATTACCATATTTTGCAAATTGCTGTTGATGGTTATTTGAATTATAAATCGTTCAGAGTATATAACTACTTACTATTATGAAAAGGTCCATTTCTGACATCTAATTCCAGTTTATCAGCCAAACTAGTGAACTGATGGCCCTGGTCAGCACTGTAGGATGATAAAACCCAGCTTTGAAGTATATAATCCTCTTATTAGTTATATAAGACAGGCTAGCAGGAAATTTCCCAAATGAAGTCTTAAACTGTGTTGTTCTCCAGTCATTCAAAACCATCCTAGAATCTCAGTAATGACATTTCAAGCCTACCTTTGGGTGGACAGGAATTATTATAATTTTTGGCATCTTTTATTATTCAGAAATAATTTCATCCTTTCTTCTCCCTCACATTTTTCAGTCGATTACATATTTTTTTATTTGCTGCCAATTCTATCAATAACCACTTTTTAATAATTCTTTTGGAACACCTTGAGGTCTTAAAGAGTTAGTTTCTTTTTTTCTCCTGAACAGTCTTTTCAGTGAGAAGAGGGGACGAGAAAGCACTAGGAATACACCCACCAGCAGCTTTGTCTCTTCCTTGATTTTTTGAACTTCAAAGCTGGTAGCTCTATGGCAGTGTACTGGGTGTGCTCCTGGTTTACAGAGAATTGTTGGATTTAGAGGTTAGAGAGCTCAGTTCTCTCATTTAATGTTCTAAATCTGTGACATATTTTAATTCACAGAAGGGTCATGCTGATTTAACTGATAATGGTTTCTATTAATTCCACATGCTGTACCAATTAAAAACTGGACATGCAAATTAAAATCTTTATTGTGGATGAACAGAAGACAGGGGAGGTTATAAGCCCCAAATGCTTCTTTGAAGCATGGCTGTATTTGAGCAAAACCAGCTTCTAAACATTATACTCTGAGTTTCTGTGTGTATTATGTCTAAATCAATCCTTATCAAATGTGCCCAGGTTACAATAAACAAGGTTTTTATTTCGTTAGCTGCCAACCCTGACAAGCTGAGGCAGTCTGTCAGACTCAGACTGGGAACTTTCCATCACACATTACATGACCAGTAAGAAAGATTCTGCCATCCAAAATCTGTCCTCAGCTGCACTTCTGCAATCCTGTTACCTCCATAGCATGTCCTCAGTGACACCAGAGCAAATCCCTCCTGTGCAAGGGAGCTCTTCAGCTCTGGGGTAGATGCTGGAAGAGTGTTAGAGGTAGCTAAGAGATCTGAGGAGGTGACTGGTGCACTTTCCCATTCCAGAGCTTATTGTTTATCTGTTTGCTTTTGTAAAACATGCATTTTTATTGAAAAATAGTTATTGAAATTTTTGTTGAAAAATATGAAACATGTACTCTTAATACTGTACATTGTAACTGATCAACATTTAGTGAAAAATTTTGAAAAACATGAACCAGAAGTGCCAGAACACAAATTCATGGTTTGGTTTCTCTCTTTGAGCAAGGTTCTTTGTATTTCCATTGAATTAGTAACTGAAAAATTACTTTTAGAAAAACAAAACAAACAAAAAAAGAGATTAGTCTTTTAATGTCAGATTTGCATTGAAAACCTTCATAACTGAAATATCAAGTGTTCAAGTTACTGTCTGGAATGCAATATTCTTCTATCTATCTAACCAAATAGCTGTTACAGGAACAGCTTTGTGTTTTGGATCTTTTTGACAACTAGTGCTTACTGAGCATATTCAGCACCTTCACTTACTCCCTTTATACCCATGTATGAATAGATATATTGCTTATTTTTAGGCACTTATAGAATATTTTGAGAGAAAACATTGATACAAGTAGCAGATTACGATCAGCACTCTTGCACTGTTTATGACTTCCGCTGGATAGTTATTCTGTTAAGCAGGACTAAGCTACATCTGGAATTTTGTCTGCAGTCAGCCCCCTGTGACGTAACTTATGTCCTGACAAGCTTTTAAAATGGGAGATTAGATGGCAAAAGACGTAGTAATCACTGTTCCTTCTGATATTGCTGAAAATTTAACACTCTGTGGACATTTTTCACAACTACCAGTAGTCCAAATATACAAGAACATAAACTGTGATAAGCATGCACAGCAAGGCAAAGCAGCTGAACAATTTTATTTGAAAAACATTTGCAAATCATTTTTGTTAGCAGCTGAAATAACTGTGATTATGAATATAAAGTATCTGATTGACAGAGTCAAGAGAATTGCTTTGAGTTTCACAGAATGCTGGCACTTAATAGAATAAATGAAATGCATTTTAAATCATATAAATAAGCAGGTTTATTGTTCAGATTTAAAGAATTAGAAATTTAGTCTATCAAACTAATGTCATAGTAAAATCTATGTTAGGATTTGTGCTTTAACAAAGGTGCAGTCAAATTTCTGTCTTTGGTGTATTTCAATTTATGACCTGATTGAGATCTTGCAGTGCCATCGTATTTCTAAAATCACAGGGTGTATGTCCTAATATGGTGGGGGAAAAGAAAGGAGGAAAATGAAAAAGAGTTGTTAGATGATTTTCAGAAAAGAAATAATATTGGAAACACCTTGCTATCAGTTTTTAAGGAAAAATATAAATAAATTTATGAAAATCTTATAGTTGTACCTATTTTGAGAGATCCCTCTGGTTATATTACGTTGTGAAAAAGCTAAATCTATATGTTTAACCTAAAAGACAGACATAGATGTTGGTGATGGGCAGGTTAGTAGAATTTACTTTTGAAAGGGACTATTGTTTCTATAAAATTTAGTTTTCAGGTAGAACAGCTGTAGGAGAAGAGGGTTTTTTTTTCTTAAAGTAAATTAACTGTTATTTTAGATCATGGATGTAATAGGGAAGATTGTTTTAAATAAAATCTAACTAGAGATTCTCTGGTGTCATGAAAGATCAGCAAATCCAGCAGAGAGAGTGTTCTATTGTTAATGGATTGGGTGTCATAAAAATACTAGCCATCACTTGCACTCAACTGGTGACCTTTGTAAGTCATGTTTTCAGTTGTTTGTATATAAAAGATTACCTGATTTTTATCACTATATTTATACAAATAAGAGTTGCATAGCCGAAGTAAGCCATTGTCAGAGCTCTGCATTCATAATATATTTACAGCATTGTTGTCTGATAATAATTTCAATGATTTCTGCTTTACTAAATCTAAAACATGTTGGCTACTCTTTGACAACTTCCAAAAACTAGTCCATCATCTCTAAGTAAGTCCTGTGTTTGCAAACATTTTTGAACTTTGCATTGATTACAGCTACGCAGAATAGAGAATTTGAGCACTAGAAATGTGACAATTGGCAAAATCTTAAGAAAATACTTGTCTCTGAAAAATGGTTTTGTATTATCAAAGACAAAAAATCCAGTAGAATTGTTAAAAAATAAAACTGTAATGATCTTATGACTCAGGAACTTAAAGGTTTAATCATTAATCTTTTGACACATAAGCCAAAATACTTTCAGACTTTGCAAATCAAGATTCAAAATTTTGAATCTAAAGAGTCAATTCAGCTGTAGGAAATGATGATTAGTACAAACATGCTAGATAAAGTGATAACATTGGATTGTAACAAAAAAGGACAGCTACACTAGGACAAAAAGGGACTGGTAAAATTCCTCAGTTATTTGTTTCAGGATTGACTGAATCTAATACCTTCACTGGGCAACTTTCAACAGCACCTCCTAGAACCTTCAATGGCAAGAGTAGGGTCCTGCACCTGGGGAGAAATAACCCCCTGCAGCAGTACAGGTTGGGGGTTGACCTGCTGGAAAGCAGCCCTGCAGAGAGCGATCTGGGAGTGCTGGGGGACAATAAGTTGGCCATGAGACAGCAATGTGCCCTGTGGCCAGAAAATTAAAAATAACATTTAAAAGACCATGGTCAGCAGGTCAAGGGAGGATGTCTTTCCCTTCTCCTTTGCCCTAGTGAGGCCGCATCTGGAGTACTGTGTCCAGTTCTGGGCTCCACAGTACAAGGAAGACAGGGAACTACTGGAGGGAGTGCAGCCGAGGGGTATGAAGATGATCAAAGGAAAAAGAGTGCCTCTCTTATGAGGACAGCCTGAGAGAAATGGGTCTGTTTATCTTGGAGAAGACTGAGATGGGATCTTACCAACGTTTACAAATGTCGAAAGGTCTGGTGTCAAGAGGATGAGGCCAGACTCTTTTCAGTGGTGCCCAGCGACAAGACAAGGGGCAATGGGCACAAACTGGAATGCAGGAAATTCCATCTCATTATGAGGAAAAACTTCTTTACTTTGAGGGTGCCAGAGCACTGGAGTAGGCTGTCCAGAGAAGTTGTGGAGTCTCCTTCTCGGGAGATATTCAAAACCTGACTGGATGCATTCCTGTCCAACCTGCTCTAGGTGAACCTGCATTAACAGGGGAGTTGAGCTACATAATCTCCAAAGGTCCCTTCCAACCCCTAGTGTTCTATTGCTAGTACAGTACTGCTATTGTCAGTATTGCTGTACAGATTGGCATATGCTAATAAAATTTGCAGATAATACATTGTTGGCAGGCCTTGTCAGTTCATGGAAGGCTTTGAATAGCGTGTGCTCTTGAGAAGAAATTGAGTGCATTTAAGTACTTTAGTACTTAAGTACAAAACATAAGTTTTGCTGTTAAGAGTGGAGATGATGGGGAAAATTGCTGAGGAAGGAACACTGAGGTTAGCATTGATACTATTATCATCATTAGGATAATATGGATCTCCATAAGACACCTGTGATTCCAGAAAAAAAAATCAACCAAGGTGTTGCCTGAAGAGACCAGAAGATATGTGTTTTCTTTCTACAAGGCATGGGTGAAATCTCACACATGTTCCAACATGTATTTCTGAACACCAAAGTATAAGGATGATGAAGGCAAAATGCCTTCCAAGACAATTAGGAGGAGAAAGATCTTAACTTCACTTAGCCAAATGAAGAAGCAAACTGAAAGAGGCTAGGACTGTTATCAACAAACTTACCAGGAGGGTAAGCAATGGGGAGGAAATGGACTTCAAAAGAAAAAGCTAAAACAACAAATAGACATTAATTGGTTCTGAATGAACTTGGAAATTCAAACATTTCTAATTGCTACAGTCTGGAATGTCTTCTAGTGGACTGACAAATTAAACCTGAACTCTTTGTGAATGGAAGGATATTAACCAGTTGCCTGCAAACAGAAGAGCTAAGTGAACCAGAAGTCCCTCAAGCCAAACATTCTAACAGTGTTGTTGATCCCTCTCTCTATATATTCAGCCTGATCTGTCCTGTTACTGAATGTAAACATCAAATAAGGTTAAGACATGCTGTCTACACTTTTGTACGGTGATCTTATTCATTCTTTAATATCCCTTCAGAGCGTAAGTATTGCTTCTAGTTTCTTGATATCATTCCAGTGGATGCACTTCAATAAGCCTGTGATAATCTTGGATTCTAAAGGCCTGTGAAAGGAGAAATCAATAGAAAGGTTTTGTTGTTTGTAGGTTTTATAGTTTTGGGGTTTTTTATCTCTTATCTGTCTGTGTTCTACTTCCACTGTTTAATGTCTGTCTAGAGGGAGACTGAGTTAAATGGCCTTGGATTCAGTAGTATGCTCACATAAGAGCATTCAAGCCTGAAATTTCTGTATACAATAAAAAAGCATACTTGAAATTTAAGTGTATTTTAGTTCCAGAGAAGTAGTACATGTGTTCTCCTCTGTTGAGGAGCTAGTCTGGATCTGCATGATTGAGAATAACTATTTCTTCAAGTTTATTTGGCACAGATTCACTGAAAGAAAATGAGCTGTCTTACATCTTGCCTTTCGGCTAAGGGCAGAGTCCATTTCTTGTACTACCTTGCATTAATAGTTTAACTTGCATGAAGAAACATGGCCTGGCCTCAGCCAGCAGATAATACTTCAGAAAAAAACCCAACATCCCCCCCCCCCCCCCTAAAAGAAATCCAAAGAAACCACCCCTTTATCTGTCTTTGTATTTGCACATAGCCAATCTACATACCACTTTATAGTCTTCAAGATCCTAAAGGCATCACTGGCCGGGCTTGGAACAGCAACAGCTGGATTTGCACTATATCTTCCTTGCTTTCCCTTATTATCTGTGGTTCAGACATAAAACAAGATTTTTCTTTGGCAAAGTCAGGATTTCTGGATATCATAACGATTCATGAAATTACTGTTGGAGACAGTTCTTCCTCCTGGCAGAAACTGTGTGCAAGATAAAAAGAATTTCATATTGTTGATAGTCAAAAGTACTCCATATTTTTCTGGAAATAAGTTTTAAAATATTTCCCCTTTCTTTTGTTTTGTGTAGACTGTTAATAATTGTAAAAATCCAGTGCTATCATGGTCTTATTTATATATACTGCCATAAAAAATAGCCTTCTAACACCAGAAGTAAAGGTGCTGATTACTTTATTTAATGAGCTTCCTGCCAGTTCTGGGATATAGATGCTAAGTAGGGAAGGGGAGTTACAAAAGAGAGTAAGGGTATGGTAATTATTTCTTTTTTTTTCCTCCCCGTTTAGAAGCTTAGTGGGATAACTCTGATTAAACACTTAGAAGAAAAATAGGTGTGTCTGGATGCAAAATAGCCATATGTTTGCCATACATCACTTTAAAGGCCTTTTAAGTTGGGAACTCTTTTTTTCTCCCCAAACATATGCACACAGCAGGTTGAAAGCTAGGTGCTCAGAGACCTCACCATAGATGACTTACACTGAAAACAACAACAAAAACTCTCAACAAACCTCAAAAGGACACATGCACTTTGGAAGAACAATTGAAATACATTATTCATGCTTGTAATTACTAGACAGGCTGTGTAATAGTGAAAGAGCAGTAACATCCAGTATTTTCCAAAGTATGAAAGACATTCAGGTATAAAGACACACTCCTTTTTTTTTTGGTTTGTTTCAGAATTAAATGCTCAACATTGCTGTTATATGCAGATGATGGTTACAAGTTGACTGACCACACTGTCATCCTGCTTGGCGCAGTTGTGAGGTGCAGGCTCATTCACTGCCAGGCGGACCCCTCGGGCACCCTGGGGTTTCTCCTCCAGTCCATGGTGCAAGTGCAGGAGGCTGCACTGGTCTGCAGGAGGAGCTGGGAGACCCAAGGCTCACCTGGCTCACTTGGTACTTGCAGCTTGTGCCTTTATCTCTCCACCATCTGTCACAAATCGCCCCTGACTTGCTTTTCCTGGCTGCTAATTCAGGGCAGGCTTAGAAAGGAGTTTTGTCATCTGGACTCCATGCAGCTCCCAGTGACCTCCTAATATGATCTTGCCAGAAGAGAGTAGAAGCAGGGCTAACTATGGTAACTTCTATAAAAGTGTACCTTGAACTTAGTCTTCCTTCTTTATTAAATGAAAAAAAAGTTATATAGGCAGAATTTAGCTTTTCGGCTGTGTTTTCTGGTTGATTCTTCAGGGGTGCCAGCAGACAGATCTCTGGTGTGGAATGCATTATGGCAGTCTGTTGGAGCATGCCAGGGCCCACAAGCCTATCCTGCCTTCTCTCCTGCTAAGAGGAGTTGTTGCATTACGGCCATGGTGGCCGTCTTGCATGTTGTCTCATGTTGTTCCATATCAATAATTGTAAATGCTAAGTAAAATATCCTTTTTTTCCACCCTCCACAGATTTTTCCTATCTAATTCTGTTTTCTATCATTTATGTGTGATTTTCTTTCAGCTGACTCAGAACCCAGACAAAATTGAAATGGTCATTATTCTAAAAGCATTAGTGCTGATATGCAGATACTCTTCTTATTCTCTATGCATTCCTACTGAACTCCTAGTATATTTTCTCCAAACCCTTTCCTACTTTGTTCCTTTCTCCAACTGCCATCCTGCAGCATATATTACTTTTCTGTAATAGCCACTTTCCTCTGCTGCTGTAATAACATGACATAGTACCTCAGACTAAAAGCGGCAAAGAACTAAACACTCAGTTGGAATAGGCTCTTGAGTCAGAGTTAATAGAAAAAAAAAACTAAGGAAGGAAAAAAAAAAAAAAGAAGGGTTTTTAGTGTGGGAGGAAACATCACTTAAAGGCAGCTGTAGAAACTGGAATTTAAAATCAGGTACACTATGCATGGAAGAATATCACAATCAGTCAAGTAGCTGACTTAAAATTAAAAAGAATGTAAGCAACTGAAAAATCCTCTCCTTTTTCTTTCCCTGTTGTAGACATAACCAATAGCTCCTTTTTTGTGAGAAGGATGATTTTAAAATAGCAAATGATTGTTGCTTCTCACAATTTCGATGTGCTCAGAACTTTATTAAGCAGTCTTGAGAAAATGTCTCTGTCTCAATTGTTAGGTGTGCTTCAGATACATTTATCACAGTAATAGGACAAGAGCATGGTACTGCTTTCCATCTCCTTTCACCTCTCCACGTTCTTGGCCTTGTAAAGGGCCTGGCCATCTCCACTCAAACCTGGTGCAGTTTTACTTGGCTGCCTAACACCCTGCATTGGACATTTCTGCAGTGCATAAGACTCTGTCCCTTCCTCTGCATGGTCACTTCCCTCGCTGGGAGTAGCACCAACCTGGCCAGTTTCACCATAAAGGAGTTGTTATACCCTTACAACTGAAATCAAATCAGCACCTGGAGCTCCAGTTCTGTGTGATGATTCCCCTAAACTGAAATTACTGTTCTTATCATAGTGCTTGGCATTAAATTATTGCATGTTGACTCGAGATGTGTGTCTTAACAGCTAAATTTTGTCAGTTATCCAGATGCAATCTATTGCAAATGCTACTGACTCCCATGGTACAGTAAAGTGTATGTAAATAACAACACTCTTGAGGCCTTATTAAATTAAGATAATTTACTAATGCTGTGTAGGAGGAGAAGAGGAGGAAAGAAAAGTAGGAATTAAATGGTGTATAGGTGTGGCACTAGAAAGATTTTAAATGGCAGTTATGAGGTTCAGGCCTTGCAAAGCATGGTTCCCGTGTTACCTGAGTGCAGTAGACAAGAAAAAGAAATTGCAGGTACATACTCCTGCAGATTTTGAAAATAACACACTTCTGGATCCTTTTTACATCATTTAGGGGACATGATTTCTAGCTGCAGCTATAGAGTCGCAGTGTTTTAGCAGAGATTGCTTGTGCTTGTGACAACCCCTTATTGCTGTTGTTATTATCCAAGAAATTCTACCCTCTGTCAAAGCTGATACTCTTTAACAACCTGTCACAGACTAACATTAAGCACTGAAATCTCACTTGTTGGTTTGGATTGTTCTGGGTTTTGTATGTTGTATAAGTGCATATGCATTATCCTTTAATGAGTCAGGTTATTTAAATTTCAGATCAGATTGGGGATGTAGCGAGTGTGATGGTTCTATATTCCTTTACCATCTGTCACTGAGGAGCTCCTTAAAGCTGCAGGACCTGGTTAGAAGAACAGCTTGGTCCTGTAATCTCTCTGTTGCTGTTTCTAAGCAAAGACTAGAGACAGGCTTCTCATCGACTGAGCACAATTTTTTGAATGAAAATTTCGTAGTGATGGAAGGGATACTAAGGCTGCGTGGAATATTCAAAGACTATTGTTTCGGAATTACAAATGTATGTATACCTCAGTGGTGCAGACTGGGGATGTTTAGGAAGTCACCTCACAAGGTAGTAATTTAATGCAAATTCCTAGTGCTGAAGCAAGGCAGGTGTCTTAAGTTGTACTCCCACAGGGAAGGGAGGCATTGGCTGTTCTTACTGTTTTTCTTCCTTTTGGTACCCTTCAGCGGGATCAGGCAACCCCAGCTGAAGCAGAGGAGTCATTCAATCATTTCAGAAGTGAAATGAGACTGACCAAAACAGGCTCTCTGCAAAGATGGTCTGAGAGACTTCAGCCTTAGAGTGTCCTTGTAGAATTTGGGTGACTGCCTGGAAAGAGCTAGGGATTGTATTCTGAGCGGTTTGCCCTGTGGTGCTTTTGTTCTGAATAAATGTTACTGTATCAAAGCTGGCTGGTTTTGATTCAGGCTGTCCTTAGTCTCAAGGGACGGTCTGTTTGCAGGCATCGAGTTAAGTCAGTCTTGCTCAGGTGAATTGCAGCGGACTGCAGGCATCATTTAGGAGAAAGAGCAGGGACGGGTTGGAGGCCTGCAACCAAAACAGCACGTCCTTAGGAAGCCCCTGATGGCACCAGAATCAGCAAGCCTGGCTGGTGATAGCAAAGGAGAGACAGGAAAAGGAATTGGTCTGCAATTAGTTCTCCTCCACCCCGGAGAGTACAGCAAAAAGGGTGTTTTTATGTTTGTTTATTTGCTTGGGGGTTTTTTGTTTGGTTGGCTGGTAGGTTTCCTCTCCTTTCCCCCCAAAAACACCTATGATATTTCCCCTCTTCTGCATGCCCATGTTACCTGCTTATGTAGTTCAGGTCTTGCTCAGCAAGAGGCTGGATGGCTTTGCTGATAAGGCACAAGGCTCAGGAGACACAATCATCTCGGATGTTCTGCGGTGGTCATTAACATTTTCTGCTATTCCATTTTCCGCCATGTAGATTGTAAACTCTCCAGGAAAATCTTGCATGAGGGACCTGAATGTTGGTTAGTGATATCTCTGTAATCAAGATTGAATTAGTTGAGATGTAATTAATGAAGTAGTGATATCTCTAGTTTTACTGAATTTATCCAGCTCTAACCTGGGTTGAGATATCTGAGTGTGGAAAGAGGAAAGCTCCATTCTATTCCCCCTTTAACAAATACAACACAACAATAATAAATAAATAATCTTCATAATTGATCTGCAAAAACTATTGGCTTGGTTTTAGTTTGTCTTTCAGTACAGGCTCTGATTTAGTGATGCTGTCTGATGGGTAAATACATGTCTTACCAGTTTATTACATAGTTTAAATGGATCCTTAAGTGTCACAGAGATGTCAATGAGGACAAAAGCCACTCATCTGCTGATACGTATAGGCTACTGTATATACAGGAAGTTACTTGCAGAAATTAAACATATTATTTATGCTAATAAGGAGATATTTGCTACTCCTTTGGAGTACCGACATGAAGTGCATCATTGACGTGACATCAGAGTAATAAGCAAAGTCATAGTATTCCTCTTACATGAAGATTTATGATGTGGACAAAATGGGTGCTGCTTTCTGTTCTCCAGCCTCACTCATGTCTCAGCAACATTAGAATATTTTTTGACTTTACATTTCTAATTGGCTTCATGCTGCAGTGATTTGCTGAAATTCTATCCTTCTTGGATGACTGTTGTTAACATTTTCCTGTGAAGCTGGTCCTGAATTGTTAAAAGAAAGCTCTTTCATATGTTTGTGAGTCTTTGGCTTCTTCAGTTCTTAGGAGTATCTTCTCCTCAAGATGAATTCACTAAGTAATATTGACTTCCCATCAAAAAGATGTTTTCTGCTGCACACGTATAACTTCAGTGCTATAATTCAATATATGTCCTAACCACACTAACCACAGTTGTGATTTCAATGTCAGTACTGAAAAATAATAACATTTTAAATTACTTTTTTTTCCACTTCTCATGGATATTTTCCATTACGACTTTGTGAAATTACTAGATGAAAAATATGTGCTAGATTATAGTCTTGCACAGTGAATGTGACTTAAAGCATGTACATCAGAAATTTTTTGAAGTGTCAGACTGTATAAACAGTGATAAAATTAAATCACTGAAAAGGAGATTATTAGAATACTCTAAATACAAGGCTTTCCTGTTTCAAAGTACTACTTACAGTGAGATAAAAAACCCAACTCCATTATACTTAATACTGTCGTCACCTAAACTTTTGCTAGTTCCTGGTTCTCTGAGTATAGAATGGATTGTACATATGGTATGTAGCTATTCCTAAAACCTTTGTTCTCTTGTACTGCTCTGACATGACACACAACCCCTGCTGTGCTTTGGACACTACCCTGACCTGGCTTTATGGAGAGGAAAGGGTGCCATCATTGTGTGCAGTGAAAGGAGGACAGTATTGATTCCTGGGAAAGGTGATTACAGAATTGTAAAGAATATGGCAAAAAATATACAACAGCATATGAAGGAAACTCTAAGAATAGTTTAAAACATTAGAAGGGGAAGACAAAATAAGTGTATTTTGTGTATGTGTATTTCTCAACAATAGAAGGTTGGGAAAGAAGTGATTATTGAGAACTTAGCTGCAGGTTTGGGGTGAATATTGCCTGCCAGTTCACCTGGGCACTGTAAAATTGCAGATTTTAAATGTCTTATAAAAGTGTCATTGGTCTCAGTTCTACCTGCTGTGGCAGACATCTGCACTTTGGGACTCTGCCTTCTTAGTACAAAAAGCAGCCAACAGCACTACTAAGAGCCAGCTCACCTACCCTGCTGCAGTCCAAATGCATTAAGGTCAATGTTACACAGGGGTTGTTTTTTTAATTTAAAGAACTTTAAAGAAACAGTATGGATGCTCACACAAATTACTATGGAGCTGTATACCCAGTTTGTCCAGGTCTGCTCTAGATTCCTTGCCAAAGCAAAAACCTGGCAGTCTCCACTGCCCGCAGAGCAGCATGACAACCCTCCATGGCGTAAAGCGGTGCCTTCCTCCCTCCCCGAAGCAATAACATGTTGTCTCTGCCCAGAGGCAGCAACATTTCTGCAGCTAGGAATAATCTATCATCTGTGTCTCAAGAAGGAAGATACTGTGTCATGCATATCAACAAAACTTTTTCCAAGCTTATTTTTAAATCTTTCAGCATCTCTGGAGGAAGGTGCACTATCCCTTTTAAAATGGCAGGGAGATGTAGGTACTGGAAGAATTAATTCAGTCCTACTGGGACAAATGATTTTGCAGCCATGGCAGTTTCTTGTTTGTTCAGCCAGATCACCCTTCAGCAACTACCTCATGTAATGTTCTCATTCCTGTTTAATTCTCTTAACTTTGTTGAACTGACACAGCTGTAGGAAAAAGCTGTGGCCTCGGTTCCTCCTGTGTGCCATCAACAGAACTCTTTATTGGGGTCACTTCCAACACAAGGCAGGCATGGAAGCTGCACTACTGTCCTCAAGGGACTATTTGGGTGGCAGATAATCTTGTGCAGATGCACAATACTCAGCAAGGGATAAGTCCAGCTTGACTTTCAGATTCTAGCTTCAGTATTCAGGATTGTTAGAAGCAAGACAAAAAAATCCTCATCTTATTTTATTCATACATTTAACATTGTTATTGAACAAAACTTTGAGGGATATATACGCAGAAGACCATAGAGGTGAACTAATTTCCATTTTTCGGAGGAGGTTCATGATAACCAGGTACATGTTTATTTGTTCCCTGCATATTGAGAGTGACAGATAAAAGATAAAGTGTTACAGGAGAGCTGATGTGGAAAAAATTTGTCTGAAGTCAGACAGTGAGTGGGTCAAAACCCACTGCAACTCGCTGCCTCCTGAGAGTCAGCTCCCTGGGTAAAGCTCGTTTTGTTTCTAACTGGATGCTTGTGAAGCATGGTTCGGTGGCTCTGCCCACAGTATGGATACACATCTTGCTGTATGGAGATGTCTGCAGCAGAGCTACTAGTCCTAAACTCTCATTAAAGTTGTCAGGGAGAAGTACATTCAGGGCACAGTTCATCTCATCCTAAAGTGGATGTGTAAATTAGATACACCATGCCCTAAGCGTTCCTGTGCATGTGTTGACTACAAAAAGAGCTCTGGGTGAGCAATTCAGCTGTAGATGTTGACCTGGTAGATGTCTAAAGTTGTGAGATGCAGATGGGTCCATTTAATTTAGAAAAAATCAGACTGGTATGTTTGACTTACTTTTTTCATCTTGCATTTGGAAAAGGAACTACTTTTTTTTTTTTTTTTTTTTTCATTTTCTGTTCTCTAGAGTAATATTAAAAACATTTAATTAAATGCATAATGTCTTGATTGTGGTGAAGTATTAGTTTGTTTTTCTTTTGTTGTTACTTTTATTCCTGACAGGTTTAGATGAAATGTCTTAAAAACGTGTCAGTTTCTCTAAAATAAGAATTTTGAAGTTTAAACAGCCCTATAGCTCTGCTCAATTCTGAAGAATTGAGTTTTTAAGAAAAATAATCATACATATAGGCTTGCTAGGAAGTGTCCTTTTCTGGAAATTTAACCTAAATAAGATTTTTATTATTTATCCAGTATCTCTGATTGTAAATTCTGGACTGATGACAGCTTGGCATGGTCAGATGAACTGCACTACATGTGCAGTGAGGCTGACTTTTCTGGATTGCGTGCATCTTCATGAGCAAGTATCTTCAACAGAACTCTGGTGACCCTCTTCTGTCCATTTGGTGAAAACGAAAGTGAAGAAGAGACAATGAGTGTACCGATAAGGAAATGGAGGGAAAAAAGCAGGCAATAGGCAAAGCTGGTTGGAAAGCAGAATATTTTCATACATAAAAGTGCAGATTTCATCACACTAAGGTGGTTTTTGAATTAGAGATTTTGCATGTAAACTAAATTGGTTTGGTTTTGAGGAGCTCTTTAAACAGAGGTATAACTTATGTGATATTCACATTGTGCATCATCATTGTGGTGCTATGTTGGGTCAAAACCCCAACGTAGCCTGACATGTGGGGAGAGACCTTGATGACCCCCAGCAGCAGTTCTCTGTCACCCTGGCAGCACAGCCTTGTCCATTGTGCTGTGCACAGAAGCTCGGAGGCTGCTCTATGTCACAGGTCTTGCTTTGCAGTTACATTGCTCTGCTCTCTTTCTGTTCCCTGTGTATTCTTCCTCCTCCTCCTGCTTTCCAACTTCAGGTAACATTTAGTTCTCAATGCTGGTATCTATTTATTTTGCAGCACCACAAGTTTCTAAATGTCTAATTAAAAATACGCAAATAAGATCTAGAAAGAATTTTTATTTAAGTGTTAATAGTTCCTTAGAGATTAATGGTAAGGTGTCTGCCCATACCTATGCAGGAGGCAATGAAAATCAGCACTTACTTTAGGGACATCTCCCTTCCCTTCTCTCCCAACATCCCCTCTGTGCCTGGACACTGTTTGCTGGGGTATCCCAGCCATCTGCTCTTTCATTAAACCACTGACGAGAACTGGTTGTTGTGCACTTTTTGTGACTCTGCAATGCTTCTGTGGGTACAGTGATGAAGCCGGTTTTGAGGATGCTTTTGTATTTGCCCATGTCCTTTCCCTCTTTTCCTTCCCACCTCCATTCCCCTTGTTTGCCTTTTCCTTAGTTGTGTTGTTACAGGTATTTTTGGGACTGCACAGCATACGGTATCAGTGGAATGAAGCAGTTTTAGAAAAAATACAAATCCTCATTTGTATCAGCAAAATAAAGTGGACAGCAAACAATAGTGCAGGGGAAGAAGTAGGGGACAGGAAACTAAAACTGGTCTGGCCATCAACAGGGGGTGTCTTCTAAGTACATTCTGTATTACCTAGGCCGACTCTATGTGCTTGGGCCTGCACCACAGATTCACTGTAAACATTACCCTCTGCAATGGAGTTGTATGTGGATGCTATTCCCAGCTCAGCTTTGCCAGCAATCAGCTTGCCTTCCTCTGAGGGTGAATGGAGTCTCCTCTCGTGTAAACATTTGGTCCTGCTGGAGGTGGGTGGGGAAAGCTTAAGCCTGTGCTTTCCTCCTATGCACCAGCTGTTCCTGGAGTCAGAGCTCTTATTTATCCCTTAGCTATTCACAAACCTTTCCTGAACTTCTCCTCAGATAAAGCCTATTCATGCTGTCCTCAACAAAAGATGTCAGCTTGGTCAGGCTGTGGTTTTCAGAGAAGTCTAGGTGACTTGGGCACCCAGTTTATTTGACATTAAAAGTATATGTCCAAATTTAGATGGCTTTGAAAAGTCCCAGCTGGAGTCTGCTTAGTGGTAGAAAAGGAACAGACTGATAAAACGACCTTGGCCACAACACTCAACAGTGACTCAGTGCTATAATTCAGCTTACAGCCTCCATTACATTTAACAGTATTTACTCATTACTTGTCCTAAAATCTCTCTTTTCTTCCTTCCACTTGCTTATCAGGGACAGATTTGTTTCAGATCTAGTGGAGAGAACATTTCTTTCAAGGACATTCTGTAGGAGTTGTTTGTACAAGGCTGATGAAAAATTGCAAAACTGAATAAAAAAATCCCCAAATTATGTAGTGAAATATGGAAAATAATAATGGCAAACTTTTCACAGTAACAAACCAAACAGCAAATAAGACATACAACTGTTTAGTTAAAGAATCATTTCTTTAATGTACGAGGTGCTTTTCAGCACTGGGGACTAACCTGTTCTGAACCACAATAATTGGAAAGCAGCAGTCTTTGCCATAAGCGAAACAGGTGACATTATACTTGTTTTAGGTAGCTAATTCATATGACTGTACGGTATGTCCCAAGTGCACAGTACTCTGTGGTATGGAGACAGCTGAGCTAGTCCTAAATGCACTAGAACTGCTGTCAGAAGTGGGGTAGCTGGAGTTCCACACAGGTGCATTTGTTCTAGTTTTCATTTTTCAATCATCTGCAATGCAGATGTGCTTTATGAATCATGGAGCAGAATGTTCTACCTCCTCACTTCCAGCTTACATTATCAAACGGAGAAAAACTTTATAAATATTCTGTGAACAGTGCTTATGATATTTGTTAACAAATTTCTGATGCTTTGCTCCAGTGAACAACTTTCTGTTGGAAAATCGAAACCTAAAAAATGAGGTTTTCAGAAAAAAAATCATGCCAAACTGTATGTTAGACAAATATTGCATTATATTCTACATGCCAATGAAAGCCGTTGAGAATGCAAATGTGCAGACTAATCTAGGTCTTCTCATCCTCTAGTCCAATTTTTTTTTTTAAGGCTATATTACAATTTTAAAAGCATCTGAGGAACTACTTGAGGAAATACTTCACAAAAACATTAAAGAGCATACCATTCTTGACCTTAAAATGTTCTTGTAGGCTGCACATTTTTGTTAGACTCAATTGTGTGGGAGGTTGAAAATTTCATATGAGTGCATTTGACTTAATTATTTTCCTTGATATATGTACTTCTGTCTCTAAATGCCAGGACAAAGCATGAGCTATTCTAAACTGGTGGTCTTCTATTCCATCCAAAGCAAATACTTGAATTTTCATCCTCTGAGGAAAAGGACCTCTGTCTTCATTAGCAATACCTATATAGGAGTTCAAAAACCAAATTCAAATGATTGGCGAAAAATTAGGTATGAAAAGAAATCATGGTTTATACTCCACAATTTGGGTGACTTCACTTGGCTGTGTAGTTGGTGACTTCACGCTTCTTGTAATCTGTCTCAGACCAAAAAGGAAAGCCATTTTATGGCAGCTATAAATCCAACCATCAGCCCTTTAAGATCTGTTTTATTCACTTCTTTTTGGGTTTTTTTATGATTTCCTGAGGCCTCCTGAAAACTTTTTTTGCTGTAGTGACGGTCTTGTTTTACATTTTCCTTGATCCTCATAAAACTGGACTGAATAATTCATATACCAATTTAAAGTACAGAGTGAAACTTTTTAAAAGTCATTGTATCCTCTCTTGTTGTTACCAGAAGAAAACTTAGAAGAATTTCCCAAGGTACCTAGTAGATCATGTTATTCCTAACATTTGGGTTTCTTCAAACCTGCCTTAGAATAGGTGTTTGTGTGTGCATTGCCATGGTGTCCACCAGAACTTCACCTATAGCATGCTTAACAGTAATGTGGAAGTATTGCGCACAGCATCAGATTTTGTGTATTAGATCACTGAGCATGTACAGATGGACTTTACAACACACATAAAATGAATCAAACATTCAGCGATATATTGGATTTACTCCACCCACTCTGCACAGCAAACTGAAAAACACTGTCTGTCGCAGGGATTCACACCAGGACACAGGCAAGCAGCACCTGCCCTGCTCTGTCTGGGTGCACTGGGGTGAAGACTTGGGTTCTGGTTTTGCAATGAAGAAAGCCTGTTGTGGGCTAGGTTGAGCTTGTCTCCAAGATTCTTCATCTAAATGCTAAAGAAGACTTTTTTAAAGTCTTAAATTAATTTACTCTTTGCTGCAAAAGTAGCCTAGTTTGTCCTGCTCATGGTGCGTTAGAAGGTCTGTTGAGCCTGACCCTGACTGGGACAGGCACCAGTAAATTTTAGAGTTATTATCTGTGTGGATTTTTATGAAGTTACCATGTCAAACAGAAACGCTTTGATAGGACCATTTAGAGAATATGATGTGATACACATATAGATTTATATTGCTTTCCTTCATTAACCAAACTATTAACATTCTTTCACTTGTAAGAAAAAAACCCCCACGTTATTGCCTAGAAATGGTATGGACCTCTGAAAATAATCTGCAATAAGTGAGTGCCCTTTCACTGGTTTCGCAGTTATTCACGTCCCAGTTAGCAGGTTAATACTCCTAAGTGTTACGTCTGTCACAAGACTTTGCATCAGGGGATTTCTTTTAATTTCTCACCTTCTCAGCTTGAATGAATGCTACTGATGCTTTGCTATTATTGTCAGTATATGAGCAACAAATGGCAGTTTCTGATAAAGCATTCCTTAATGATTACCTGCAAAAATCACAATTGTTCATTCTCACCATCCAGACTTCTACATCATTACAGATCAAGTTCAACAGTGTTTAAAGAAGTGATGTACTGAAAAGCTAGAATCATAGAATCATGACCTCTTAGATCGGAAAAGACCTTCCAGTCCAACTGTTAATCTAACGCTGCCAATACCACCACCATACCATGTCCTTCAGCACCTCGTTCACACGTCTCTTAAATATATTCAAGGATGGTGACTCAACCACCACCCCGAGCAACCTGTTCCAATGCCTGACAATCCTTTCAGTGAAGAAATTTTTCCTAATGTCTAACCTGACCCCCACCGCCCGCACAACTTGAGGCTATTTCCTATTGTCCTATCACTTGTCACTTGGGAGAAGAGACCAACACCCACCTCTCTGCAATCTCAGGTTGTTTTAGAGAATGATAAGGTCTCCCCTCAGCCTCCTCCAGGTAAACAGCTCCAGTTCCCTCAGGCACTCTTCACAGAATTTGTGCTCCACACCCTTCCCCAGCTCCTTGCTCTTCTCTGGACATGCTGCAGCACCTCAGTGTCTTTTTATAGTGAGGGATCCAAAACCAACACAGGATTCAAGGTGTGGCCTCACCAGTGACCGGTAAAGAGCAACAATCACTGCCCTATTCCTGCTGGCCACACTGTTCCTGATACAAGCCAGGATGTCATCAGCCTTCTTGACCACCTGGGCACACTGCTGGATCATATTCAGCTGCTGTCAACCAACACCCCCGGGTCCTTTTCTGCTGGGCAGCTTTCCAGCCACTCGTCCCCAAGGCTGTAGTGTTGCCGGGGGTTGTTGTGACCCCAGTGCAGGACCTAGCACTTGGCCTTGTTGAACCTCACACAATTGGCTTCGGCCCATCAATCCAGCCTGTCCAGATCCTTCTGCAGAGCCTTTCTACCCTCAGGCAGATCAACACTCCTGCCCAACTTGGTGTCATCTGCAAACTGACTGAGGGTGCACTCGATCCCCTTGTCCAGGTCGTTGATAGAGAAACTAAAGAGAACTGGCCTCAGCACTGAGCCCTGGGGAACACCACTTGTGGCCAGCCACCAACTGAATTTAATTCCATCCACAAAAACTTTTTGGGCCCAGCCGTTCAGTCAGTTTTTTCCTAGTGTAGTGTGCACCCATCCAAGCCTTGAGCAGCCAGTTACTCAGGAGAATGCTGTGGGAAATGATGTCAAAGGCTTTACAAAATCTAGGTAGACAACATCCACAGCCTTTCCCTCACCCACGAAGTGTGTCACCTTGTCATAGTTTGGTCAAGCAGGACCTGCCTTTCATAAACCCGTGCTGACTGCCTGGTCACCTGGTTGTCCTGTGCAGTTGTTATGATTGTACTCAGAATGATCTGCTCCGTAACCTTCCCCAGCACCAAGGTCAGACTGACAGGCCTGAAGTTCCCCAGATCTATAGAGTGAGAATCTGCTTAAAGGAGAAGCAAGAAGACTGGATGGAGATTCTCCTTAGCTCTCCTTTTATTGCTAATGTATTTATAGAAACATTTTCTACTGCCCTTTAGGCAGCGGCCAGCTGAGGTGCAGAGCTGAGAGTGATTTACAAGCCTAACAAGCAAGACAGATATTTTTCTGTTGTCAGTAAGCAAATTGGTCTTACCTTCGTGCCTGCTGCATTTGATGTTTACAGTATTTACGTTTACAATATTTACGTTAATACTTAGTATATGCTTCTGATTCACATGAAGATCATGAAGATGTTAACTTTATGCAGTTCTGTGTAGCTAATATATTTTAGCTATGGTAAGCTCTTGGTTTTCTTAGGTGTAATTAAGGCTGTGGTTGTAGGGTCTGCAAGTCAGCAGTGGTAGTGGTCACTTGTTTTTAATACTTACATATGTGCATAACAGAATTTTCTCACTCGTCTTTGCATTTATGTATGCAAATACATATGATAAGACATGTACTCTTTGTTTTTACTCTTTGTTCTATTTAATCCTTGTTCAATCACACTGTTTGTCTTAATAATTTAGACTAGAAGGTTATTTTTAAGTCAACACTCAATTAAGGTGTCCTGGAAGCAGTGCAAGGACTTTCTCCCTTCAGAACTAAACAGTATCATTTTCTGTGTGAGACCTTCCTACATTTCTATGCATGCTGTCACAGAGAGTGTTTTTTCAATATGATTCCCAGAAGATGGATCACTGAGATTATTCAGCAACGTCAACCTGGTTGTCACAGCACAATGACACACGGTATTCTCCGGGGCCCTCTCTGGCTACCGCTGGCGTGTGAAGCTCCAGTTGGCATGGCAGAGGCTTCCCTAATTGCTTACAGGTGCTGTGCGAAGCCATTCTCACTGAGGCCTGTCAAAATTGAGCTATTCACAGCTGACACATTCTTCCTGGGCTTGTGGCTGAATTTTTCTGGTTTCCTTTTTTTCAGTGTGTGTGCTTTTATCTCACTTGTAGCCTATATTTGAATGTATTTTTTCTAAGATAAGACCTGAAAAAAGAAAATAGCAACTACTTTGAGATGGAGCCTGGTTTGTTTATGAATGCTATTTCTACCACATGCAAGAACAGGAAGCAGAACAATTCTTCTATAAGCCTATATCCCACAGCATGCCAGTGTAGCATATTTCTCTGTTTATCTGGATTATGGCAAATTACATTTCATACAAATGTTGAAATGTTCCCGGGGGGCAAAAATGATTACACCATTTGCTATATATAACCTTTAAACTTCTAGTTTGCTATGTGAGTAAACCTAGTATATTAGCAGAACAGTTTTACTTATCTATTTCTTTTACAGTCAATAACTAAGCTCTCATTTTGGAATGACTGAACGATAAGGTGGCAGTTGAAATTCTGTGTGGATAAATATGAAGTTATGCACTTAAGGAAAACATCTTAATTTTACTTTTTTAAAAAAACCAAAACACATTCTGAGTGAATGTTTATATTTAGGATCAATATTTTGGGATTAGAGGAGTTCAGTAGAAGCATGAACCCATTACCTGAACTTGAGTCCACTGCGCTCATTAAATGTGTTAGAAATGAGAAGGAAGAGAACAGAAAACAAAGCAGAAAATACAATTTTAACAGTGTATAAATCCATGATATGTACATATCTTGAACACCCTGTACACTTCTGATCTTGCCAATTTAGAAAGACATGGCTGAATAGGAAAATATTTAGGAAAGAGTAATAAGGATGAACAAGTTGTAGAGTGGCATGCATATGTGGCAAGCAGACAACAGCATTTTGGAATGGTAAAAAATAGTGGTCTGTAGACTCAGAAATGGCCAGGAGAAGGTGCTAAGGGAATATCCTTAGGTTACTAGCCTAAGCATACCTGCAGTTTGAACTAATACAACTGTTCTTTTGGAGAAGAGTAGGCCTTAGTAATCCTAACTAAAAGGCATATAGTTAGCTTAGAATTTCCTGTTTAAATAGAGCAGTGAACCTGAGCTCTGTCCAGACTGACTCAGTTTGGAAATTTGGGTAAAATTTAATTTTAGTGAAGGCTTTTCAAACTGCTGCAAAATTCCTCACAGACAGCAAATCCTTTTCTGGGGCATGAGGGCTTTCTTTTCTTTCCTTTACCTTCTTTGTGAGCAATGTATTGACCTCTTCAATTAATAAGATTTTTCCATACACTTCAATAGTGCCTGGATTTCTCCCTTGGGTTCTTTCAGAATATGGAACTTCAGCCATGAATTTGTCCTTGAACGTTGAACTAGATGCAGAACACTCCTTTTCTCTCATTGTTCTGGGTGATAATTAGTCAGCATTATCTAATGTTGCCAATTCTGTTTCTGTTAAGCTAAGTACTGAGGAGGTGAGCAAAAAGTAGGGCAAGAGGCTAGGAAGAAACCTTTCTTCATTGACCTGGTATAATTCAAAAGTAGGTGAGCAACTGTCTAATCCCAAACATTAGCAGGCAAAGGGAAATCTGTCCATTGAAGAATACAAGGATAGGAGTCTTTTATTTTTAAATTTTTTCATTATAGTTAAAGCTTTGAATCACATTTACCCAGTCAGGTCTCAAAGATAGGGATGTTGTCCTTAAAAGCTCACTGATGTATAAGATGCAACAGTAATAGCTTGCTAGACAAGACAGAATCATAGAATCATAGCATCATAGAATTGTCTGGGTTGGAAGGGACCTTAAAGATCGTCTAGTTCCAGCCCCCCTGCCATGGGCAGGGACACCCTCCACTAGACCAGGTTGCTCAAAGTCTCATCCAGCCTGGCCTTGAACACTTCCTGGGATGGGGCACCCACAGCTTCTCTGGACAACCTGTTCCAGTGCCTCATCACCCTCTCTGGGAAGAATTTCTTCCTGATATCTAATCTAAATCTCCCCTCTTTCAGTTTAAACCCATTACCCCTTGTCCTGTCACTACAGGCCCTTGTAAAAAGCTCCCCCCTCCCCCCCTCCCAGTTTCTTTGTAGGCCCCCTTCTGGTACTGGAAGGTTGCAATAAGGACTCCCTGGAGCTTTCTCTTCTCCAGGCTGAACAATCCCAATTCTCTCAACCTTTTTTCATAGGAAGGGTGTTCCAGCCCTCTGAGCATCTTTGTGGCCTTCTCTGGACTCATAAAATGCCAGACATCATAAGATGCCAATTATGAGGTCCATTCTATTTCAAGATCATGCTTCAAAAGACATTTTGATTTATAATAGGGTTTCACAGAAATAGTCGAATCAACTCCCTCTATGTTTTCAGTAGTGAAGGGCTTTTTTTTTTTTTTTTAAATTGCAAATGAGTTGGAGCTGCTGACCTTACAGCTTATTGCTAAAGAAAGGAGTGAGAGATCAGGCTTCACCTGGGTACTTATTTCATTCCAATTGATTGCAACCAGAGTAGAACATCACTAGCTCAAAGATGGTTTAATAGTGAATAAGCAGGAGCTAATTTTTATGAGGGCCCAGCTGGCCACCAAGGCCGCCCTAGAGATCAACATATTTTCTCATTTATTTTATATATGGCATCTTACCAATGGGAGTGTGGAGTTCTCTTCTTTCTTCCTTTCTGCTCTTTTGTTGTTGTGTTTAATCAACCACATTCTCCCAAGACATCCTTTCCCCCTGCCACAAATACACAGTTTCTCAGGGCTAAATTAGCCACGGGAGAAAAATTCCTGTCCTGAGTAGAAATAATAAATTAATAAAAATGAGTTAATTAAACATTAGATGAGGCTAACATAGTTCAGGGAATTTGCAGATTTTTGTCATGATGTTTACTATTTGCATGATACATTTGCATTTAATTTCACATGTATTTAGTTTTCTGCCCCATAAAAAGAGGACAGTAAAGAAGAATTAAGGATAATTTCCACATTTTTATTCAACTTTTTAAAAAGTATTATTATCTTTTTCTGTGTGCATCACTGAAGTAAATCATTCCATGGAACACACAAGAAGGTATTATTTGGCCAGCATAAAGAACAATCTTTCTAAAAACCAATAGCACTCAACTAATTTGCATAAAGATAAAATGTTAGTATTCTGAATTAAGGAAAGCAAAATAATTTTCCCTTTGAGAGTCTAATTAAATCATAAGATACCTCAGTTTTCATCTACATCGTGTGATATATCAAATATTTCTAAAAAGTAATAAAGCTCCAGAAAAGTGTCTTATTTCTGGAATGTAACAATCTGCCCTGTATATATTTTGATATAAATGTAGAGGAAAAAGCTGCAATGATGATGAAACACTAATATTGAATACTGCTGCTCCTAGGAGTAATGAAGTGTGCAAGAAAAGGGAAAAAACATTTGCATGGGCAATTCTGTCTGTGGGCATAACAAAGGCTGGATAACTCTTGAGCACCTTTCCAAACTTGATTTTTCTGGAGCTGTGAGCACAGGTCCCAGCCTGGCAGGGTAATAATGTGATCGTTGCATCCCGCCCTTCTGCAGCCATAGTGTGTACCCTTTCCCTTGGTGGATTCTTGGATATTTCCCGGTGGAAACATTATCCATATTTAGATGGGTTTGAGTGTCTTCCTGATAGGCTTGTGGTTTTATCCTTCCCTGATGTAGTTTTGCCTCAATATAGTCAGCAAGACAGACTGGGTAGTATAGAGCCAGTTTCTGGCTACATATGGCTAATTTCCTGTACTCAGGAGGCATCTCTCTTTCTATACCTTAGTGTAATTCCTGTGCCAGCCACTTGCCAGAACACATATACATGTGTTGTCAGGATGGAGATACTCCCTGAAACTGCTGGCTAGCAACTGATTCAAATTCTCCATGGACCTAGAATTTCTCAGTTTGTATATTGGCAGCAAGGCAAAGCCAATCTCTAGGAAGTAGATTTTCTCTGCTTATAGCAGAACTAAAAATAAAAGACCTTTCTCTGTGTAGATTTCATATGAAGAAGGTATGCTATTTTTTTTTTCCAGTTTTTAATTAAAAACATGCTGTATTAATTAAAAAAGTTTAATGCAGATATAAAAAGTAAATATTTTTGTTCAAATACTCATTTCCATATAACACTAATAGAAACTCGCCTCTATTTATTATAAGAAAAATTTCCAAAAGGAAAATGCAAGGATTATTTTATTCAATTTTGGGGGAAAATACTGACTGGTTTTTGGATAATAGTTCCTCATTTTAATGTTGACTGTTACAGATAGGTGGATAAGCAGAGAAAGAGTTCTTTGAAATCTGTGTTAGAAGTGACTGCCATTTCAAAGATATTCTCTCTGTATATTGCTAGCCATGAATTATAAAAATAAGCTTTAATCTCTATCTCTGATTTTCCTATAGACTGCTAAGCAGCCAGCAAGCTGTCAAAACTTCAAACCTGCGGATACTCGTCTGATTCTCTGGCATGCCAGTAAAGAAGAAAGTAGATCTTTGAATGCTGAGCTGACACTTTCATCAAATACTTGTTTATGGTAATGTTCAAATGGAAAAATCGCTTCTAATAAGTCATCATCTTTCATCTTCAGACTACTATGGAGCTCATTATATATGAAGTCTATTGAACTGTATTGCTGAGAAATTAATTCTAGTTTTTGGTTTTTTTGTTTTTTTTTTTTTAATGTGAACTCCCAGTTACCTTGCTGATAGTGTCATCAGCTTGTCTAGTACCAAAAAAACCAAATAAATCTATCTGTCAGATCAAGTGATATTCTCCTTTGTAACAAAGCTGATTGGGTTTGCTGTTGTTTTATAAACCATGCAGAGTGTCAGGTGTTTTATGGGCCTTTTATTTTGGGAAAAGGAAGAGTGGGCATTTTAAGAACTTTAGCTAGTTGTTTGGCAAGCATTCTTCTGTGAGCTGGTGCTAGCAGCTTTAATGTGATGTGTTTTTAACAGTGTAGAGTTACAGGTGATAAGGGGAAAGACCATGGAAAATAACAGAAAACTTGATTTAACAATCTTTGACCAATCAATGACATTTGTGAAATCTAGACATGAAAAATGCATTTAATTTTTTTAGGCAATGTTTATGACTCTTGTTAGATTTCTAATGACCTGAATGCAACTTAAGGAATAACAGAAGAAAATAGTTTTTACAAATCAGTTTTCTTCTCCTGTGTCTGACTTTTATCTCCCCGTTTCTGATATCCATGTATTTTGATTAGTTTCAATGGCATGTAATTCATGGACACAGTTAAAATAGGTTATATTGTTACCTGTTTTAGAATTCATGAAACTGCCTATGAACTATGCAATTTGTTAGTGAATATTTGTCTCAGCCTTAGCTGCAGTATTTATTAGTCAACCTCTCGTTCTTCAGTTTGAACTGTGACACACAGGATTTTGCTAAATGTATGTATTGAGCTTCAGAGTGTTCAGTAGTATTGACAAAGCCATTTGGATGGCAAGAAATCCATTACAGCATGGCAAACAGAAATTTCTGGATGCCAAAAGATGAAGGAGAAGAACATATAGGAGAGAAAAAACTCAGTGTTTCTTGGACTGTGCCTTATTTTACGCTGCTAATATCAAGACACATAAAATGAGAGTACGATTAGAGCAGAAAGTTAAAACAATGCTGTGTGGGCCATGTGTTAAATTTTGTTGGTTTAGAACAACAATAAAAAATCCAGCTTTTTTAATGTGAAGATTTTGATTAATTGTCTTTACCTTCTAAATTTATATGTGTATTTTAGTGATGGAGGAAATACTTAAGTACTGCTTATAGACCTCTGGACTTGAGCCTTGAAGGCACTTTATCCCCCACACTGAAAATACACAAATGCAGTGGAACACCTGATAAGCAGTTGTGAGTGTGACTGTCCTCTTATAAACACGTTCAGCTCATCCACCCATTAGTGCCATCCAAGTCTGAGCCACCTTTATTGAAAACACTTAATTTCTAATTACAGGTGCAAGTGTTTGTTTTCTGGTCTTTCGACCCGTTCTAATCTCAACGTGTTTATAATTAGTTCATGAATTGACCCATTCTTCTTGTATCAACTGCCAGGATGGTCCACAACCACCAAATAATAATAATAATAATAATCTGTTTAGAAGAAGATTATGATTTAGATAGAAAAATCATATTCCCAGAAATAAAGGAATGCCAGATTTACTCTTGTGCATCCAAACCTCCATCCCTTTACTGGCCTTGCATTTCAGCCATTGTGCAAAAGCAAGCAGAGTCCAACTTGCACAGTGAAGCAAAAGAACTGAATTTGCCACTGTTTTAACATAATTTGCTAAGATTTGTCTATTTTTTCTAAGGGGAAAAACTGGTAATCACACATTTTGATGCTAATCACTGTTAAGAATAACTACCTTGTATATCTAGAGTTTGCTGTGACTCCTGAAATCTTAGGAAGTACCCACTTAACACTTGAACTGTGGGATGGACCTCATAGCCATGTAGACTTATTCTGGTCTCCCTGCTCTCACAGCAGTTTTTGTAGCTACTGTAAGTGCAAAGTTTCAGCTATTTTGAGTGGATGTTTCAAGTGGCCTTACCTTGGCACAATCTTCCAGAAGTACAAACAACAGAAGGAAAACATTGTTTCCCACTCCTCTTAAATCACGCTGCAAAATTTGAGGGAAATTGAATAGAATAAGTTAAAAAGCCAAGTTGCCAGCTGACAATTTCTACCTGCTGATTTTTAAAAGCTAGAAAAAGCATGGGCCTTCCCTACAGTTCTCAAAATTAAGTTCCTTTCAGAATCCTTTCCAGTGGAAAATTATCAGGTAATAAAAACAAACTACCAACTTTACCTTACAATAAAAGAAAATTATTAATAAATATGACTTAATTGAGAAAATGGTATACAGCTTTAGAGGACACAATTGAAATTCTGTAAATTGAGGGCTGCAATACATCAATGCATCAGTGTTTGAAACAGACAGTATTTTTCAGTTTTTTGAAGTTTAAGAATAAATCTTTGTGTCTTTATGGTCTGATTCCTAGCCTTATGTTGCAGTGGTGGTACAGAGGACTAAATGGTAGGCGTGACCTAGAGCCCTTGCTTATGAGCCGCCTTTCAGCCTCTACATCCATGTGTGTAAATTCTATGAAATGTCACTGTCCTTTGTTTGATAGCACGTGCAGACCTTGTTATGAACCAGGACTCCACTGTGCTAAGCAGTATACAAATGTACAGCACTGAAAAGGAGCTGCTCTGTAGGGACTTCCTGCTTTTACTGTATGTTGTGTTTGTCTCTGCAATAACAGAGTGCCTTCCAGTAGTGCACTGAGCAATGTGACTACCATCTGGCATGTGTTTGTTCACACACTCTCTCCCCCGGGGGACGAAGTGTGTGCAGTGGAGTGTTATGTTTCTGAATTTTTATACATAGATACTGGCACGTGCGGCTGTATGTGCTTACACTAGAAATGACAAGGTCAAAAAATATGCCTTCATGCCTTACAGTTGGGGTAAAAAATAGTGATGTTTAGGATGTTAGTTAATTCTGTGTGCGCAGGGTCTTGAGAAAGATGTCCCTGCTGCATAAGAAGATGTTGTATTTTGAATTTAATGCAGCATTTCCCCATTTTGCGTAGCCTCTAGTCACCCTCTGTCTTCAGTAAGGAGTTGCCAGGGGCTTCAATCCCTTTCTCCAGATGGTGTTGGGAGCTAAAGGCAAGAAATGGGAAGAGGAAAAGTTAAATTTAAAAGTGTTCATGCTTAGAGAAATGAAATCTCTTCTTCCTGAGACTAAGAAAAGTCAGGACACACCAAATTCTCCACTCACTCACATCCTGTGCAAACCCATCTAAGACAAGAAGCTGTTCCATGTGTTAATACATACAGCATTTGGTAATAACAAATGCGTTAGTGCTTCCAAAACATGAAATCAAACATAAATGTACATCTTTGGTATCTGCTGAACCAAAAGAAAACAGTGAAATTGCTCATCATGATCATTTGCAAATGGGACCAGAAGGGAAATAATAATGATTGAAAAATAAGTTGTTCAAACAATGAATTTTTTTAATGTCCCAGAGTCTTACATATAAAGGTGGTCAGTTAGACTATTGCATTAGCCTATTGAAAATGTCAGGGAAGAGTATTTCTGACAAGACAGGCATCTATGGTTCTTTAGTTATTTCATAACCCAGAAAAGTGTCATGTGGAATATGTGTACTTATGCTTCAAAAGGGAAAGAAACCTACTGCTTAAAGATTTTTTTCAAAGGGAATTTCCAGAATATTTCTGAAGAAGTCAACATAAGTTCACTTGTAATTGTTCAGAAGCCTTTAGATGAGTTGTAATAAAGTGACCTCTTCCTTGTTGGTATTCTCACTGGATGGAGTCTCCAGCCGTTCCCAACTCCATTCCTTTGTGGTTATTTTCTATTACTCTACAATATTTCTGTTAAAGCTTTATATTAAGCCATTCTTTTTCAAATCTCCTATTACAGATTGTTTTTTTAGCCTGTAGATGTTTTGTTTATGAGTTTAGCAGCAGAAAACGGTGAATAACCCAGGTATCCCTGGAGCCTTCTCTTCTCCAGGCTGAACAAGCCCAGCTCTCTCAGCCTGTCCCCATAGCAGAGGGGCTCCAGCCCTCTGAGCATCTTTGTGGCCTCCTCTGGACTCACTCCAACCAGTCCATGTCCTTCTTATGTTGGGACCTGTTCTGGTTTTAGCTGGGACAGAGTACATTTTCTTCACAGTAGCTGTATGAGGCTGTGTTTTGGATTTGCACTGAGTACGGATAACACGTGATTTTAGTTGTTGCTGTGGAATGTTTGTAAAAAGTCAAGGACTTTTTTGGTTTCTGGTTCTGTGCCTGTATTTCCAACTTCTTTGCTGTAATAAGCTGGGAGGGGACACAGTCAGGACAGCTGACCCAAACTGAATAAAGAAGTATTTAATTCCATAAAATGTCATGCTTAGTATATAAGTTGGGGGGATGCTGGGGACATGTTGGTTGGCTTTCTTGTTTGCTCTCTCATGTTCTCCCTCTTGCTCTTCAGGGCTCACTCTGGCTCTACTACCATCTGTCTCTTGGGCTCTGGCTCTTGCTACCTGGGACCAGGCTGGGCATCGGTCAGTGTGTGGTGAGCAGTTGTATAATTTGTTTTATTTTCCTTTATTTTCATGACACTATTATTATTATTATTATTGTTACATATTATTAGTAGTAATATTAGTGCTGTTAGTATTATTAGCATTATTGGCATCACTAATTCATTCACTAATTTTATTCATTTATATTCATTATTAAATTATTCTCATCTCAATTCATGGGCTTCCTTGTCCTTTCCTCTAATTCTCTTCCTCCACAGGAGGAGGGGAGAAGTGAGTGAGTGGCTGTGTGGTTGTTGATTGCTGGGGGGGATTAAATCACAACAGGGCCCCAGAGCTGGACACAGAATTGCAGGTGGGATCTCATGAGGGTGGTGTAGAGCGGGGGAATCACCTCCCTTGACCCTCTGGTCATGCTTCTTTTGATTTTTATGAATTACACAAACTGATCCTAAATTCCAATATAATACCATAAAATTAGCTTTAGTTTTATTATTAAACATGGAATTGCCTTTGTAGGTGGATAGCTTCTTACTTCTGATATGGAAATGAAGTTATTTTTAATTATGCATGGAAGATTGTATTTCAAAACACTGTTTATAAGTATTATTATCTTCTCTGTGTCCTCTAATTTAGGTGGTTATACCAGAGTAGTTGATCATCCTTCTAAAGTTTGTGTCCTATTTTTATTATCTTCTATAGATTTTTTGCAAATATAGTTTTGTCATGTATGTTTTGCTTCATGCTGTTGTCATATTTGTCACAGGAATAATAGGTTCTGCGCTTTATCCTCTGTTTTGCCTGGATGTATTAGGAGATGGCAATCTAGGACTAACTAGAGTAATGCTCCTTTCCCATGATAAACCACAAAAAAATGCCTTTATATGCACTGGTGGAATCAGCACTTTGCCTGTAACTTCTGTTTCAGTGTTTGAAGCTGTTTGTTCCTCTTCTAGTAAAGGCAAAATACAGGGAACCATGTCCTCTGTGTGCTGCAGTTTTGCAATAAGAAGCTTCATACTTCTGAAGCTACCTTTTGAATCTATAATCCCCAGATACAGGCCTGTATATTCATTGCAAAAGACTGCAAAGTAGGGGTCTGCACAGAGGATCCATCATCTGTTTTTTTTTTCTTGGTCCTGATCCATCTTTTCCTGCATAAGTGTATTGCACAGATACTGTGCACAGATACTTTAATTTCATCAGTTGTTGGCTACTAGACATACTCTGGTTCTTTTATGCCAAAAGAGCATTTAGGGACAGTGTTTGTTTGTTTGTTTCTTGGGTATACGGTGATGCAGCACAAGAGGGTATTTACTTACACAGCACATACTATAGCCTCATGGGTGTTTCTTTAGGATGTGGGACTCGAAAGCTTAAATAAGGTATATCTGGAAACCAGGATTCACACTTCCAGGGCAAGTGCTCTCTTTATTACATATCTTGAATGAGAAATGGGCACTATTTTTGAGTCCAGCTATGTTCTAACACAAGTGCATATCAATATATGTATTATATATATATGTATTCATATCACTCTTTATGCACACCTAGAAAACCAGTCAAGGGAAAGTTAGAGAGTGTTACTACATTTGGAAGTAGACATGTAAACTAGCCTGCAGAGTCATTGCTTAGAATTGCCCATTTCTCTTCAGTGATTCTAAATAGAGTTAAATGAAATAGTTCAGGTTTCTTCCTTCTGGGTCATGAGAACTTCATCTTTTGTTTCTGGCTTTGGAAAGGCCAAAGGTGTGAGAGATATTCATGGACCTCCTTTGTCCGCTCAGCTCGTGTAGGTTTCGTCGTCATGGAACTGCTCTGTTAGGGAAGTTTGGCAGATCCTCTGCTATCCAAGCTATTAGATGTGTGTAGGGGTTTGGTTTCTACTCTGAAATCTATAGGTCCATTGAGAGATGTACTTCAACCCGGTTCCAAAGAAATCTTCATAATCCAGTGACAATCACAGTAGGTCTAGGTCTGGTCTTAAATTGGTCTGCAATAGAACCAGTGTGGAGCAGGATGGTGGCTTAAAGATACACGTTTCGACCAGAGGAAAAAATGAAGATTATAAGGCAATTTCATCCTAAGCAGGGTCATCTGAATTTTCTGGAAAGTGACAGAGGGTGTTGGAGAGGGATGATAAAATGCTGTCCTGCTTAACCTGGTCAGTTTTTCATAATCTGCAACAGCAACACTCAGACTCCCATTTCCCAGAACACTCCAGGGCCTTCAGGGAAGAGAGATCCTCAGCTGTTGATCATTCACTTTGAAAATAAATGAATCTTCTTCTAAAAGTTTTACATAATTCTATGTATTTATAATTTTATATATACATTTCTAAAATGCTACGGAGAAATTTTCAGCTGGTTCGTTAGATGTATCATATCTAGGCATTGCTAATTCACCACAGAGATGGGACATCTTTATTCAAATAAAAGCATTATCAAAATCATGGAATAATGCTGCCAGCTATGCCATTTGCAGCATAAAACATGGTTTTCTTTTGAAATGAATGAAAACCTTTCCTAATGTGATTACACTTGTGGGAACATTTGTCAAACAGTATGCAAGCCAATTAGGGATTTCTTTATGATGATTCATTACAGTTCATTATAAACCAGCTATAAATATTACCAAATACTTCCATTTAAATTGTTATCTGCTACTGTCAGTCTAGGTCTTTCACAGATGAATTTTATCAGAATAAAGAGCTGACAGCACTTTTTTAAACTGAACTCCAGAAGTCAGGGTTATAGTCTGCAATTTCCAGTGTCCTCCCATACCCTTAATATCTGCTGGATGAAAACTGTTACTTAATTCATTTGGCACTTTTATCCACTTTCGCCCTTGAAGGGTGTAAATGGGGCTTGAGCTCTTTTAAGCCACACAAGATAAAACCGAATATTTAGCCTAGGAAAGCTTGACAAAAGCATATGTGAGCTTTATTTAAAAAAAACCAGAAGTTTCCAATTTGTCAAAATTACTTGAGTGTCTTATGTAGGAAGGAAGGATGTGACTAGGGAAGTAACTGAGGTAAAAGCTCTATTGTCTTCAACACTTACAGTAATGGCTAGATAAACTACCACTCTTTTCCACTTTTTGAGGAATGCCTGACAACTCATGAGGCAAATGTACAATCGCTGATGGACTTTAAGTGAGCTCCAAAGTGCTATTAAACCTTGTATGCTCCACAAAATGCAATAACACCTAGTAATATCTGTTCTCAGCTTTTATAACTAGATTGAGGGTGTTGATCATAATTTTTTTCTTTTCTATCTTTCTGCTGAACTCTACTAAACAACAGCATGTTGTAAAGCAGCTGTGCTGGCATTCCCCTGAGAGGCCTGATGCTGTGAGTGTTACTAACAGAAGAGTGCTAAATATTGGTAGGATCAGGACTGTCACTTTAGTTATGGCTTTTCAGTTTTGTTTTGAGAAAGGTATGTGCTGGAGTCTGCCTATTGTAGAACTCCCCTATCAAACTCCTTCAGCAAGAGCTCTTTCTATTTCTTCATGTATGCATCTCCTGCTTTGTCCAGAAGTATGCATTTTGTTCACCGTGCCATCAGTTTTTCTGATTGGAAACCACTCCCCATTTCCTTTTTTAGAAGCTAAGGCAATGTAAAGCAAGAAATGAAGTACTGCTGACACCAGACACATAGGATAGGGACTAGTGTTAAGGTAAAAAATCAGCAGAAATTAAGGTTCCATGCTCTTTTGCTACTATTTCTAGCCCTTTCCTCCTACACCCCTCATTTCTCAGCTAAACAATACTCGGGCATGAGCCCAAGCCACCAGGTGGGAGGTGAGTTGGCCTGTGTCCAGAAGGTGGGATGGCCAAGTTTGCAGGCAGTATTGATTTTTAACATTCGCCAAATTTGCCTGAATTGTTGACAACACAAGTCTGATGAAGGAACGAAAAGAGAAGAGAAAAATTGAATATTCATCAGAGAATAGTGTTTTCTCCCATATTGTTTATGTGTTTTAATCATTGGATGAAAATAATTAGACATGATTTTTCAGTCTGTCTGAGCCCTTATATCTTCTGTACCTCTTTATGCTCACTCCCATAAAGGTTGCATTAGTTGCTGGCTGGTGTCCCATACTAAATTGGAGTCTTAAAATCTCTACTTATGGATTAATTTTCAAAGATATGGACTTGTTATGCTGAGGAGGGAATGGACTTTGCCTTTTTGATACACTGTTTTAAGAAGACTATCATATAAATAATCCACACTATCACTCTTGTTTAGCAGTTCAAAGTGACAACTATGTTTTTTTAAAGAATAAGCTGAAATCATAGAATCATAGCATCACAGAACAGTTTGGGTTGGAATGGACCTTAAAGACCGTCTAGTTCCAACCCCCTTCCATGGGCAGGGACACCTTCCACTAGACCAGGTTGCTCCAAGCCTCATCCAACCTGGCCTTGAACACTTCCAGGGATGGGGCACCCACAGCTTCTCTGGGCAATCTGTTCCAGTGCCTCATCACCCTCTCTGGGAAGAATTTCTTCCTGATATCTAATCTAAATCTCCCCGCTTTCAGTTTAAACCCATTACCCCTTGTCATATCACTACAGGTCCTTGTAAAAAGTCCCTCCCCCAGCTTTCTTCAAGCCGTTTCAGGTACTGGAAGGCAGCAATAAGGTCTCCCCGGAGCCTTCTCTTCTCAACGCTGAACAATCCCAATTCTCTGAACCTTTCTTCATAACAGAGGTGCTCTAGCCCCCTGATAATTTTCATGACCTCCTCTGGACTCACACCAACATGTCTATATTCTTCTTAAGCTGAGGGCTCCACAGCTGGAAGCAGTACTCCAGGTGGGGTCTCACAAGAGCAGAATACAGGGGGAGAATCACCTCCCTCAACCTGCTGGCCACACTTCTACCGATACAGCCCAGGATGCAGTTGGCTTTCTGGGCTGCCAGTGCACATGGAAAGCTCATGTCCAGCTTTTCATCCCCCAGTACCCCCAAGTCCTTCTTCTCAGGGCTGCTCTCAATCCATTCCCCACCCAGCCTGTCCTTGTGCTTGGGATTGCCCCGACCCATGTGCAGGACCTTGCACCTGGCCTTGTTGAATTCCATGCGGTTGGCAGAGGCCCACCTCTCCAGCCTGTCCAGGTCCCTCTGAATGCCATCCCTTCCCTCCAGTGTGTCGACTGCACCACACAGCTTGGTGTCATCAGCCAACTTGCTGAGGGTGCAATGTTATGCAGGAGTGCATGGGGCACGATAGGCGCTTGTTTGAAAGGCAAGACCTATTGACAGGTCTGGTAGGACATCTGAAGGTCCGCAGAGCACTGTGAAAACAGGCCTGATGGCTTGTCCTCTCATACAAAGAGCCCACAGTCATGTGGAGGCAATTCTGTAGTCCCGTGCTAGAATCCTGTGTACCCACCCTTCTCCTGTCTTCCCTGTATCTGAAGTACATCTCCTAGAGAACAGTATAAATGCACAGAAACTAAAATATGACACTTCCTATCAGCACGGACTGATAAAAAAGTGAGTGATTGGTCAGGTAACAGCCAGGGACAGGGAACGCAGGTAGTGAGCGGATACTTGTGCACTGAAAGGCAAGAAAGACCTGGAATATCATCTCCGCAATTATACTTTTGCTTTCATAGTAATTTGAACCTTCTATTTAGTGTTGGCAACCACTCTGATTGATTAAGGAGTTAGTTTTTATTGTTATTTTTCATAGAATTAGTTAGGCTAATTTTCAGCTACCTACAAACCATAAATAATTTATGATTCTACAGAGACATGTCTTTTACTGCTTGAGTAGTCGCTTGACAATTTCTGAAGTGGGAGCTGAGTAATTGGGAGCTGAGAAAATCCTATGGTGGCAGCAGAAAATTATATGGTTTAAAAGAAGCTTGTGATAAATCCAAGGAATAGAAAGCAATAGGTTTAATACCCTTCAAGCACAGTTGCAAGGAAAAATTCTTCTCACTGTGCTGGTCCAAGGTACTCAGAGTAGAGCTCTGGGAGTGTGAGTGGGAAGCAGACACTTCAAATGCAGCCTATTGATTTAGGTTACCGAAAATGAAAGTAGCCATAAATAAAAAAAAGATAATTATTTAAGCTAGAGAAATAGTCTCTGGTTTACATTTTACTGCACTTAAGTATGACTCAGTCTTCAGATCTCTGAAATTGGGGATTTATTTCTACTGGGTCTCAGTAGAAAGTTTCCATCACTAAAACGTTAAACTACTTTAAAGTGTGTAAATGTACATATAAGTGCATATAAAGGAACAAATTTAAATTTCAGTTTCTAGAAAGCCATTCTGTACTGTGGAGTAAAAGCTACTATTTGGCAGAACATACAATATAATATTTCTGAAAAGCGGCGTGTAATCCGAGTAGGTATAGACTGCAAGTAGTATACTATCAAACTACTGGATACCGCAAAATCATTTTTCATGAAGAAAGTATTGGGAAAGCAACTAAAATTATTTTTTTCATGGGTTCAGCCAAGTCCTTCTACAATGAATAAAGATTCACTTTCTTCTGTGGATGAGTCAATCAGATTCCTGGAGCGGTTTCTTGTTGGAACAATTATTGCCGGAGCAGGCCATCAGTGTCTTCATACCTGGAATGGTTTCACAGAGACGACTGCTCTTTTTACGTGCTAATTAATGTATGACTAGCACAGTGTTTGCAACTGACTATCTTCTTTTGTTCACAGTATTTGCAATTATCTTCTTGTGCTGATAGTTGAATCCACTGTACTATCCACCAGTTTGTTCTCCAAATGGTTACTGCATAACTAGCATTATGTACTTACATACTTTGTATGTAGTAAGTAAAATAGTTATAAAGTATGAGTTGATTTCTCTTTATACAAACACACTAGCTGCAAAATGAAACATGTTTATCTACGATAGGGAGATTTGTGTGTTCTGTATCGGGTGTTTGCTATTTACAGTGTGTTAAATGCCAGTGTGTTGAACGCAAGAATCCATATTTAATCAGAGCCTCCAACAGACTATCTACAAGTCTCAGAAATCATGATCCAGTTTCAGAAAATGCAATGTGAGGCCCTCTGACAATTCAGAAAATACAAAATACTGCACACAACCTAGGCTGTCAAATGTGAAAACCAGAAAGTTTCATTAGTTAGTTGCACTGATGCAATGCTGGCTTGAACAATGCATCCAGCTGCTTTTTCCCCTTTCCAAGGAAATGGAAGAAATATGTACACTGACTGGGTCTCATGTTTATGTCTCAAGTATCTGTGTACTGGGTCAGCATTACACAGTCTATCTCCAGTAAAAGGCTCCAGCATTTGAGTGCCTGGAGACACTGCCCCAGAAGCAGGGGAGCCCCAGATTAGCTCCCAGCTCAGTCGCTGGCTTCTCCTTGCCCTATGGCTCACTCCCCTCCCTGTACCAATTCTCCCATGCTGCTTAGGGTCGCCACACGTCTGACAATGTAGACATGGGATGTAGGTGTCTCTACTCATCACATCTGTGAAACCATGTGTAATAATTCCCTACAGGCTGTTTTTCTTTGATGGGTAGCTCAAGTAGTACCAGTTCCTATGCCCCACTGCTCCCCTGCACAGGAAAGGGAGACTCATGTTTCCAGTGCTGCTGAAAACCTTCCTGCTGAGAGGATGTCTTGCAGGGCAGCAATTGAAATTCCTCAGCTGTTGTGCTGGGTCTGCGTGAAAGGCTGAGCTGTGTTGCTTTCATCAAGAACTGCTTCACACTCATAAGCACTCAGCAATGTTTTCCGCTACATGGGATATGTCAGGGATTTGTGCTTTGATTGGATTAGTGTCTGGTTGGTGGTTACAGCGTATGGGCAGCCCTAATTCTTCCAAAATCTTTTGAAGCATCTTCTGAAAAAAACGTAGTTAGAATTGGAGCAGATGAAACACAGATCTTAGCATGCTGGGTGAGAGAAAGGTCATGGTCTGAAATCTGAATGATTTGTATTTAACATCCAGCTGTGACCTCTGTTCTAACTTGTCGGTAAGAAAGTCCAGTTTGAGACATCTATGCATTACAGAGGATGTATTTACTCGTATGCAGCAGCTAGAAACGGGTATTGATTGTTGGGATTGGGGTTTTATTGTTGTTTTTAAAGTGGATTTACAAAACCTGGGGAAAATGAAGAATGATTCTTTTGCTATGCCCTTGCACAAGCCTGAGGATCTATGCATGTCTGTTGCACTGGCTGCACACATGCCAATGTGGAGGGAGGAATGAGTGGGTGTTAGTGGTGGAGAATGACGTGGCAAGGGGAACAAGAATGAATGTGAGAGCTGAAATTCTGGAGAGACAAGGAAATGAAAGAACAAGCAGTCCAGGAAAAGGGACCAGGGTGAGAGGGATGAACACAGGTAGCCAGGGCAGATGCTTAGAAGAGAAGTAGGAGATGATTTCCACTGAGATTTTCAGACAAATTTCAAAGTGAAGTTACCATGCCAAGATGTGGAAAGCTCATTGAACAGGTCACTGTGACTTCAAGCAGTGAGATATGTCCCCTTGGGCCCTTCCCTCCATGGATTCCCTGTCTACCTCTTTCATCTGCTACTGTCACTCATGACTGCTCTTGTTCTCACTGGTCTCCTCTGTGACTGCCCACAGATATTGCACAAAAATAATTTAGAAAAATACAGGGTGGTCTTCTGCTGAGATGAGTTCTACTTCAGCTGCTGCAGAAAGGTTCAGTCAGTGCCTTAGATGTCTGAGGCAGGAATTAATCTGGAATGGGGATGAGGTGTGAGAGAGTGAAGAAACAGGAAAGCATGGGATGGGATGGGAGTAACATTTCTCTTCTTCTGGTGACAGTGAACCGTGTAGTAGACTCAGCCATTTGTAGGGATGCAGCCTGAACCTAACTCATGATCCAAAATAATTGGTTGGAAAGCTGGGTGTCACACTCCTCTGTTCAAGATTAAACATGAAAGCAATCTGACACATCAGCAAAAATCACAGACCCTGACACTGCTGCAGTATTTGCAAATGCACAGACTGTTTTGGGGAAAGAATGCTTTCTTGTGGGATGGTGCTGATAGCTGTTCAGCAGAATTCAGAAAGGCAAGGCATTGATGATATGAAAGGAATACCTGTCTATTTTTCTCTTCATTTTCCATGCTGCAATACTTGCCATCAGTAAACTCAGTGAATGCTTCTGTGCTTGTTCAGATGAAACCTCTAAATCATTTGCCATGTGCTTTCTCCTAGCAATTATAAGTGTATTGGTCTTACAAAAGCTTTGCAAAACATAACTATTCTGTTTTGCTGAGGTTGAAGCAAACTGTTTTCCTATGTGTGATTTACAAGTTTGAATTTCTTGAGTTTTTGCTTAAGGTTTGGGTTCGAAGCATTCCTGGCTTCAATCATAGACAATAAATTTTCTTCTGCTCATTCAAACCCCAAGGCAAATCTTTCAAGTATTTTTTCAGTTTTCAGTGAATCTTCACTAGGTGTGTTGCATTTTAAGCTTTCTTCTTGTTTGCAATTAGGAGACCTATCAGTAGAAGCATAAATCAAGTTGCCACAAATTACCTAATTGAAATCGATTTGTCAGTACCATATTACTATAAGGGAAAGAAAAAGTATTTCATTTGTATCTACATATCTGTGATATACCCACCAGATATGTTCAGAGCCTGACAAGTCTTCTGTTTGGCAGTAGGACTGTCTGGGACATTATATTCTGAGCAATTTATAGACCAATCAACAGAAGAGTTGCCACTGAAAAACTGTTTGTTTCTGTTGGGATATCTTGGCAATTGAAAGCATCCCTCCTGGAACTGAATCCAGGTGAGTCAGTGAAAGTTTGTGTTTATGACGGCACTAGGTAGAAAGAAGGTCTGTAGAAATGAGGACAGTTCCTCATAGGCGGGATTAGGCAGACAACAACTTCTAAACCAGTTGAAGTTTGGCCCACGAATCACTTTAGTGCATGTGGCTTGTGCTGTTTCTGTTCTTACCCTTACACACGCCTGCTATTACATGTGAATCTCAGCTTGTTCCCACCTGTTCTATCTTCTTCCTGTAGATAAAAAACCCCAACAACCCCTCACTGTTGACAGCTCAAGGGGAAAAAAATCCATGATTAAGATGGGATATAGGCAGGTGTATTGTACATGTCTGTAGAAATGGCCTCATTTGAGATTATATTGAAGCACAGTTTTAATTGATTAACACTAGTGATTAATTAAATGTCACTATATTTCTGCTTGTTATTCAATATTACTTCACATTCTTCCATGTAGTTGAGATTTCAGCAACTTTTCATTTACTCTTCTATTGTGGTGAATTGAAGCAAGAATACACATCATCTTACAATGACTGAACAGAGCATGGAAAAAATAACAGTGGAATAATTAGTGATTTCAGTTGAGAAAATAGAACAAAATTCCTATTACAACATGCAGGATCACTGCCTGTAAGTTTAAGTCTACTTTCCACAATGACTGAAAATTCCCTCTGAAACTGAGGAAGCTGTCTTTTCTTTTTCTAGTCCTAGGGAATTGATTTTCTGCACATGCTATGATGACATTTTGCTCATTGTGCTGGGGCATATCTCACCGTATCATCAATTGTCAAGTCTATTTGTTAGACCCTTGGACGGATTCTGCTCTGAGCAGAACTAGTGCAAATCAGAAGTAACACCAGTGAAATTAAAAAGCTTATGATGTTTGGATTGAAGAGCAAATGTTTTCCAGATTTGCACCTTCTACAACCTAATCAACAGAAATTTGGAGACCCTGTACCTCTGCTGTGCTAGAAAGAAAACAAAGCTGTCTGAGACGTTTATTTATCCTCCTGACAGCAAAGCTTCAGGAAATACCTTTGCATGGGTGAGATTATTTGTGTATGGAATAACATTTTCCATCTATATCAAAGAAAACCAGATTAAAATAAAACATGACAACCTAGGGTAAATGCCTCTCATGCAATTGTTTTTTGAGAAGCCAGTTTCGCAAGTGCAGTAGTAAGGGACATACACAGATGTTTCCTCAGTGTCTTAAGAGTGGTATTTAACAACAGAATTGAGTGATTTTGTGTTACAGAAACCAAAGAAGATCCTGGATACACTCTCTGTATAGAAGGGAGAAACAATGCTGTTTTGTCCTGATTTTGTAAGACATGAAAGTCTTATGAGGTAACATCTAAGAAACAGATACGACCCCATTCTGCCACGGGAGGAGAATTCCTACAGCTTTCAACTGCTCTCATCTTCTACTACTTTCCCAGTAAGCTACTCTAGAATTAAGCAGAGAGGTTAATAGAGGATCTAAAAACCTGTAGAAAGTCCAACAGTTTTCAGTTATGTTTTAAAATTCCTGGAGTGATATTCAAAGAAACCAACTAGAATATCTATTTATTTTCTTAATTTTCTTAATTTTATTCCACTTTGGTACTTTCCAGTCAGTTTACGAACAAGTATCTGTAAGCCAATTAGTCTGAGCAACTCATCTGAATCAGGGGGCCACAGTAGCCTTCATCCATAAAAAAATGGCACACATACTCTCACCTATATTGCTAAATTAATCTCAGAAAGTATTTTTGTAATAAGACTTTAGGTAGTAGCAAGAGTAGCAGCATGTGACTTGAAAGAGATGGCATATCACAAACTATAAAATACACTTTATCTAAAGTATCTTAGCTGGTGGCACTTTGATGTTGAAATCTGTCCTGTTACATCCTCACAGACTACTGCACTCACTTCTGAGATTCTTAACTGTGAGAGAGAACCTAATGAGGTTAGGCTTTACAGCTCAGCTACCTGACAAATGAAAGAATATTTTTGGACTCCTCTCTACTTTACTGAGAACTGAACAACTGAGGTTTCCAGAGAACACTGAAACTTTTTAATTCAGCATAAATTCTGGGATTTACCTAGGCTTTAAAATTGAAGAATAACAAACAAAACCTTTCATCTTTATTAAGGAGAAATAGATAAAAAATATGACAAGGAACTTAGCTGCAGCTCTAGTCATTGTAACTGATGACATGAAGCATGAAAGCCAGATTTTTATTTGGTTTAGGGTGAAGTCATTGGAACTGTGTTTTAAGTTATCCAATAACAGTTCCAGAATATTCCCATTTGGTTTTAAAGGTAAAAAGCTGTTAGGCTAGAAAGATAGTTTGTTGTTATTAATGTTGAAAGGGACCAGGAGAGAATATCAAAATACTGGTTGAGATCAATTTAGCACCTTTTTTTTTTAATTGCAAGGTACAAATTCATAAAAATCTGATTTGTGTTTGAGAAAAGACTGATTTCAGTTTATTTCAGCTTTCCAAAATGTACCGGGGCAAAAAGTTTCAAAATTGGTGATACTCCCTCTTCTAATGTTTTGAAGACAAAACCAGTTTGAAACAGTGATAATATTTCATAACATAAACTGTAATAAACAATATGTAAAAATTTAAAGCTAGAGCAAAATCCTGTGATAACCCAAACCAAGCATTGGGTATTACTTTCTGTTACTGTTTCCCAATTCAGCAGAGAAAATGTGCAAAGTCTTAATTTGTCCTCTTGAGAAAAAAAACCCCCCACAACCTAATCTCTGAAGTATATGACGTGTATATATATATTCTCTGAATGACTGAACGATTAAAAACATTCTTCACCTTAAAATGGCACTGAGGCTACATGTCAGTTAGTTAATTATCTTCTAGTAACATACTATATTGATTTAAGCAGGAAAACAAACTAAGATTAGAGAATAACAGATTAATAAGAGAACACTATTAATAGTAAGGTAGCAATAATTTTAGAAATACGGTTATTTTCAGATTTTTAAAAATTATAGTGATATTCAATACCTGTTAAGACACATTCTTTTGTGAAAACATTTAATTTTTCTTCTCTTAATGCATCACTGTATTCACAGTTCTCATCTCTTCTATGTATAGAATAGCAAGATTATTTTTTTTCCTAAGACATCAGAATGCTATTAAAGTTGCCAAAAGTAGGAAGCATCTAATTTCCATGAAGAGACTCAGGAATGCAAATAATGCCGCTAGACTAGGTAGAATATTTTTTTTATGTTCTCTATTTAGTTTTGAATAAGAAATAGTAATATACCCTTTCGCCTGAGCAAAATGTTAGGAATATAAAAAATTCTGTTCAACAGGCACATGTTAATACTTGTCTTTACTTCCCTTGTAATTTTCATTAACAATTAACAGAATTCTAAGGCAAAATATGTAGTACGTACACTCCTAGTATAATTTCATGCATAATACCCCATATTTATTTGCTAACACTGTATAATTTAAACTGGGTAAAATTATGTCCCAGAATATTGTTTGAATCAAGAAGGTAAAAGCAGTAAGTGGGCTGTGCACAAAAAGGTGACATAAAATGCTGTTGCTACTGAGTTTGGATTAGTGTGGCGGTACATTACTGAAGTGTATATTACTTGATAGGTACCCATACTTATTTATATATGTACTGGAGTATAAAATACACAGACATGGAGTACACGTTTCTTATTTAACAGAGCAGATTGAAAGAAGTAGCCTGGCAAAATTAAAAAGCAGTATCTGTTAAATATAAGGTGGAATATGATACAGAATATAATTAACCTGAGTTTGGCATAGAATATGGGACTTAGAAGTCAACTGGATATAGAAATAATTCTTATGGCATATGTATCTTTGGATTTATGATAATAACTGTACTAAAAAGATGATAGATGTAGAGGGCGTACTACAAAGTAACTACTTTCACAAACACTGGAAACTGCTTGAAAGTCTATTTCAATCAGAAGCTGTTATTGAATTTAAAACTGCGATGCTAGACTACATTTGTGTATACATGCACATACACATGCAGACACGCACACATGCAGTTCAAAAGATGATGCAACTACTGAACATTGGTGACATTTTCTGTGGTTGAGACAGTTTTTTATGACATATGCATTTGAACACATATTTTGCTGGAAAAACAGTAATGAAAAAAGAAGAAAATTGTGGTGCTTTAAAGAAATTAAAGGCCAGGCATGAATTTGCAGTTTTCATCAGATCTGAAATAGTTCCAAGTGGACAGTCCAAAACTTCTGATCATCCAGAGGCACTGAATGTTCATAAATGATAGCTAAAATTTGGAAAAGATTACATGAATTGCCTGCAGGCTGTCTCTTTGCCATTTTAATGCATTTTACCAATTTGCTGTCATCCTTAGTATTGATTTACATGAGATACTTTTACACTTAGATTCCCATTTTTCAGAACATCTCAGCAATCACCATCTACTATTGAGTTAGTTCAGTTGTTATCATGCCTCAAGTAAGAATAAGGCACACCGTGTTCTATTATTTGTCTTTGCTTATCTTCCCATTGCCATTGAGCATATACATAATGTGTTTTGCTTCTTCACTCATTCAAGACTCTCCCTTGTAGCAAATGTACAAAATATTAATGTGGGGGAATATTTAGGATATAGCATAAATTTAACTTGGTTTTACAGCTAAGCTAGGTAGGTAAACTGATCGTTATCTGATCATTAACTGATGAACATCTAGTCTAGCACCAGCTGGGGCCAAATGTATACATTTCTTGGCTAGAAGCAATATACGGTGTCATTGTACACTTCACTCCACAGAGATTATTCTGACACTAGTTAAGAATCACTATAGGGTAATTATGAATATTGCTATACAAAATTTGTATAATGCAAGTTCTTAGTTATAAAAAAATTGGACGACAGTTTACAGTTTCCTTCTCTAACTTCACTGTTGGATCAGATTTACACCTCTGATGTTTCCGTCCCATATTTAACAGAAATCTCAGAGTCACAAAAATGTGGAACAGGATTTACATTAAGTGGAAATACAACAGTTATCACTCTGATGGTGGTGAGAATGTCTGATAGGACATGGAGTAGATGGTATCAGAAAAAATGAGGTTTCTTTTTTGAGAAGAGGGTGCATAACTTTCTTTCAAATGCCAAACCTCACTTGAATAGGGTTCTAAACCAAAAAAAACCCAGCTCCCATAAATTCCAACTTCCATGTGTATCAACAGAGCTAATTGCCACTGCCTTGTAAAGATTTGCTGTCATGTCTAGCCCAAATCCTATTAAAACAAAAAGGGGTAATTTCAGCTGGTCTTACTTGAGTAACTGGTGTTACTATTACATCAATTTTATGTAACCCTGAACACATCTGTTCTTTAGTGCAAGTTATAATTTATATAATCTTTATGCTAAACTTTTTGGTGTTGGAGATTCATTGGACAATATTCTAGTTTCTGAAATACATAAAGTCTCTCAAAAGACAAAATTCTTTTTAGAGTTATTTTCAGGGGATGAAGATTACATAAGATTTGCAAAAGCACGAGTGTATAATGAACATCACAGAATCACAGAATGGCTGAGGCTGGAAGGCAGTTACAGTTATCGTCTGGTCCAAACCCTGCTCAAAGAAGTGTCACCTAGAACAGGTTGACCAGGGGCATCTCCAGTTGGGTTTTTAATATCTCCATGATGGAGACTTCACAGCTTCTCTGGGCAACCCTTTCCCGTGTTTCACCCCTCTCATTGTAAAAATTTCTCACTGAGAAGGGTCTGGCTCTGTCGTCACTGAAACAAACTCAGTTTAAACAGTTGAAAGCTTGCCTAGCAGCTTCTATTTGTCAGCTGCATCCATCTTTATTAAACAAGAGATCACTATAAAGCCACAGATTTACTACATCTGTAAGTAAACCTCTTACACAGGTGTGGCATTTTCCCTGACTAGGTAAATTGGATATGAGCCTCTAGACAGACATTTTGTTCAGTAATACAGCAACATCTGTCCAAATATATATTCGGATTTCATCACTGTGACAGGTGAGGTCCATAAAGCTTAACTGCCCAGGTTGTCTACACAGTGCCATAAACTGGAGTCCCCACCTAGAGACACCCACCCCTCTCCAACTAAAAGCAGAGCTGGGAATTTCTTCATATTTTCTTGCTGCCTCAGTGAGGAAGGTCAGGCCCTCCTACCCCCACAGTAAATGCCTTCTCCAGCTTCTTGATCCTCTTGCTAGGATACGTGTTGTGGTAATACTAGCAGAGACAGAAATGGGACCTAATGGGACTTTACCAGTGTGTAGGAGCATAAAATGTATGAGCCATTTCTACATTATTTATGCAACTCTTGCACCTTTCCTACATTGCTAGAAATTAACGCAGAAGAAAGACTAAAAGAATAACTCAAGCTTATATGATAGCAGCTAGGTAAACCTGCCAGATCTGTGCCTGACATCTGTTTGAGCCTCTCTTCAATTTTGTTTACTTTGTCTTGTAACAATTAAAGGATTATATAAAGTCACCAACCATGAGATATCAACCTGAAATTACTTTATGACTTTCAGCTAAAATAGATGAAGTTCAGTGCTAAATACATGCTGATGAAGTCTGGGGAAGGCGCTAGACACTTTAATGTCAAGCACTAAGGCTAATTCTGCATTGCTGGAAGGACTCCCTGCAAAGTCAGAATATGCAGCACAAATCTCATGTGTGCACATGTTTGAGGACAATGTTATTAAGAAAACTTAAAGATCTGAAGCTCATTGTTTCTGTCTGCTAAATTACTTTGACACTACCTTGGGCTTTAGTCGCTGTTTGGAAGGGGAAGGGCACTTTTAGATTGTGGCATCTTGAGGCACATATTGGACATGAGCCGGCAGTGTGTGCTGGCAGCCCAGAAAGCCAACCGTATCCTGGGCTGTATCAGAAGTGTGGCCAGCAGGTTGAGGGAGGGGATTCTGCCCCTCTACTCTGCTCTCGTGAGACCCCACCTGCAGTTCTGCATCCAGCTCTGGGGCCCTCAGCACAAGAAGGATATATAACAGTTGGAGTGAGTCCAGAGGAGGCCACGAAGATTCTCAGAGGGCTGGAGCCCCTCTGCTATGGGGACAGGCTGGGAGAGTTGGGCTTGTTCAGCCTGGACAAGAGAAGGCTCTGAGGAGACCTTATTGCAGCTTTCCAATACCTGGACAAGGGGCAATGGCTTTAGGCTGAAAGAGGGTAGATTTAGACTGGGTATCAGGAAAAAGTTGTTCATGGAGAGGGTGGTGAGGCACGGGAACATGTTGCTCAGAGAAGCTGTGGATGCCTCATCCCTGGGAGTGTTCAAGGCCAGGCTGGATGGTACTTTTAGCAACCTGGTCTAGCGGAGGGTGTCCCTGCCCATGGCAGGGGGGTTGGAACTAGATGATCTTTAAGGTACCTTCCAACCCAATCCTTTCTATGATTCTATGATTTTGTGTTTCCATGCTTCAATTGGACAGCAAAAATAAATCAGGTTTTGGACATTAATTTTTCTCCCTTCTTCTTCATAAAGCATCAATATTTTTGAATGGGATCTTAATTTTTACATTATGATTGATCAAAAACACTTACTCTATGTAGAGTGACATTTACCTTTCTAACTGGAAGACAAATACGTTTACAAATCTTTGGCCACTGCTGCCGAAATAGTTTAGTGTTTCATACTGGCGATTGATGGGATTATGTCTGCAGCTAAAAATGCTGCTTTACTCTAAAAGTCAGCAGGTAGTCAAACAGAAAAAACGGGAGGAGACCATCTCATTGTAGAAATGAGGTGGATTATCCTTACAAATAACATCTCACTGACTGGAGAATGGGACTATTCTATTCCCTGGATGTAAACAGAGAGAATAGCATGTGTACTCTTAAAAATGGACTGTATACTATAAAGCTTATGTTCTCTTCTCCCTCTTGTTCCTCTCATTTTATGTGTGAAAGAGATACTAATTTGTTTATTGTATAAATGCAGGCATACACTGTTGAGGAACTTAGGAGATCAAGTGTTTTATCATATTCTTTATCAGTAGCAATGAGAGCTAGGAGTTACTGCTAGGAGGATTGAGGAATTAATAATACCTTTTATTAGTGTTCTCTCTTCTGCTGACCCTCTTTTTTTGCCATTTCTCTTTATTTCAGTGGGAATTTCAGAGCTCAGATTTGTCCTGTTGAAAGAAATTAGTCCGGCGACTGTTGAGAAATATAAATGCTGTAGGTGTTTCTGCAAAGAAATGCCCAATGCTATTATGACTCCATATATATCTCTCTATATCCATAAAAGGCAGCTCATATAATACAGGTTAGAAAATCTTTTGGTGCTGTTAAAACTTTCAAGTCACTAATAAAAATGTCTGTAAACAACAATCATCAAATATTAAAAATATATTCTTATATCTTACAGCATATTAAAACATAAACCAGAGTTATATGTAATGTGTGCAAGTTTTACTTCTAGTCATCATTTGTGATTCCACAACACAAAACAAGATTCATAAAACTTTGAAAAGACACTGTCTTTCATGTGAGTGTGACATATTCTTTCCAATCAGCACAGCTCTCTCTTCTTTTCATGGGAGGGATTGCAGACACATGCCTGTTCTCCCTTTCAGCCTCCAGAGCAATGTTTCTTCAGGGACCAGATTTCACAAGGGCCTATTTTGATCCTGTCTTCATGCTATATTTGTTGATGCTGTATGAGTGAGTAGGGCCAAGAGACTTTTGATGTCTCCAAGACTCTCAGGAATATCAGGAAGACCAAAAATGTATCTTCTAGATAGATTTTTCTAAGATGAAAAATAAATATAGCTGCCTACATGAATTTTTAAAAAGGCAAACATATATTGATTTCAATATATTTTGTTTGTTTTGCTGTACTGTAGGATTATAATGCTATCTAGAAAGGTACTAAGCCTTAACATTTCAAGATTTTAAGAAAAAGATGCATCTAGAACAGATGCTAGTGCATACACCTATGACAATTTGTGTTTGTAGTATTCATGTTTTTACAGCCATACCCTAGATTCTAACAATGCTTGTCTAGTTAATAGAATCGACATATGTAATAACGTGACAATTCAGAACACTTGTAAATGTGGAAACTTGTAGCCTTACTTTTTCTAGCATTACACTGCACAAAAAGTAATCTTATGGACTACTGGTGGACTATACACTCTCTTTCTCCTACACTGTAATGTTAGCATTGATAAGAGCAACTGGAATTATGTCTACAGTTGTTCCTTTGAACCAGTTCCTTTTCTGCAAATGATTCTTATATGACACTTGCTGCCATCTCAACAGTCACAACGTTAAAATATTTGTTTTGGAGTCAAGCTCAGCCTTCTAAAAGGACCAATTTAACAACATGCTTTTTTTTTTTTTTTTTCTTTTGCAAACCATTCCTTCTCTCACTCTGTGAATACCGCTCCATTTTCTAAGCTTATGTTTATTTTAAAAGTCACTTTTGTCTCATGGACATCTACAGTCAATGGCCATGGTTCACCTCACATCAAACAAGCATCAAATGTCCCTACACAAGGTCCTGTCCTGTCACTTCAGGGGAAGTAGTGCAGATGTACAGAAATAAGTTGCACCAAATGGTCATGGCCACAGGCAATATGGAAAAGGAATTTGTGGGCCACATCTGAAGCTGTTTTAATCACCCACAGTATCTTTGGCTGTAAGGGAGATATATCTTTTTACACTGGCTAGGGTTGTGTTTCAGAATGAGATGTGGTTGTGCTTTTCCTTTAAAATGGGTTATTTATCTATCCATAATATGCATAGCTCTGTCACCACCAGGTAATTAATATAATATAAAGTGATTAAGATACTTAGACGTTTATCTATCTGTTTAGTTTTGGGGGGTTTTGCCTTTCATAGGAATATCCCTCACTCCTTAGTTTACAGACAGACACATAACATTTCACTTTTTCTTTCTCTCCTCAGTATTTCTATTCCATGCAATGCAGTGCCATGAACAGATATCTGACCTAGCTGTGAGCAAGGTTTCTTGGGTGTTGGCAGCAGCATGACCATATTACGATGCATGATCTGAGCCTCCTCTGAGTGGAAAATTAGCCCCCTGGCTAATTGCTCCACTAAGTCACCAATATGGTTCCCAGGATTAGGGCTAGTTATTGTACAGCTTTGTCATATTTTTGACCTTAGTTCCTCAGATCAAAATTATGAGAAGCATCTGTTTACTCTTCGTATGTCTTGGGGAAAGTAAGAGAAACATGTCATTGAAGCTTTAGATTAATGTGAAATAATAATCAAAATAAATCTTTTGATAAACTAGAAACTTCTGTTTCAGTATCTTTTTTTCTTTTCTGTGTCACAGCAGTAGAAACCCCATTGCTGGTAAATTTCAGCCTGACATTAATTTAATACAACAATTCATAGAGAACATCTGGCCTCTTTTTGTCTGTCACAGCCCATTCTGACCCAATGGCATTGCCCTGGTGGGTGGTAAACAAGTACAGGGGAAAATAAAGCATACCATCTGCCTTCTTTTCTGTTTGCCCATAGTATGTTTTCACATTATTTATTCACTAAGCAGGGTCAAGAGCTTCAATGAGGGCAAAAATGTATAGCAAGCTAGGTTTGACTTATGGCACAGCTTCTATAAACATAGTACTATAGACTGTGGAGTAGCCTTGACACACCAATCAGCATGGTCCAGATGAATACACTGCTTTCAGTCTGGTTGGGAACCTGCTTGGAGAGTTATTTTGAATAATTCTATACCATTATGAAAATTATTATGAAAATGGAAGGGGCATCCAGTGGAGTTCTGTAAAGGTTGCTCTGACCCTGCTGCCATTCAGCGTTTTTGTTAATGACCAGTTGCTAATAGAGGGTGCAAAGAGCCAAGAAGTGTCTACTGATGTGTTAGCTGAAAGGTTTTGAAATTACATGATGTAGAGAAATTGGAAAAATAGTCTGAAAAATATACATTAGCATTTGACATGGACAAATGCTGAGTGCTGGCCTTGGTGGGGATAAACAACTATGCACCTGTAGGATGTGGTATTGGCACTGTAGTTGCCTACAGGTTCAGAGGGCTCTGGATTATAAATTGAACATGAGGAAACACTGACATTTTACAAGGCAGACATCATTCTGGAAAACAGAGTGAAGAGTAGTTTGAGATAAGCAATATACCCTTGTCCTGTGAGTAAAGCATAAGTCTAGAGTCAGTTGCCTCACTCTGAGGGAGACTTGAAGCACCTGAAAACATTTCAGTAGGACACAACTCCCAGGCAGACAGCAAAAATTTCCTGCAGAAAAGGCTTACAAATTCAAGATCGTTCAGACTAAAGAGGAAATGATGGAGGAGTTGTATGGTAAAGGATCCTCAGCTTTCCAAGAGAAACAGTAGGATTTTGTTGCAGCAATGAAGACTCAGACCAGCTGTTAGGAAACACTTCCTAACTAGAAAGAAGGCCAACCTCTGTATAGGCTGTCTGGGGAGAGTGATGAGGGTTTATCTGTGCAAATTCTCACAGCTATGATAGTCAAGGAAATGTTGGAAGTATATTGGTATGGCTGGTCATAATGTGCCTGTATGAATGGGCCAAATAACATCATCTAGGGATCCTTCTAGCTTAACACTGCTGGATCTTGACAACAAATGAGCCTTCACACGTAACTCAAGATTGGTTCCTTTATTGAACATACATAGTTAAAATTAGAGTAAACATAAAGGCGTAGAGACCTGTATTAAACTTTTGGGTTTTTTGCCTTCCCTCCATTAACCATTTTGCTGTTAAACTACTAGTTTACTAAAACATAAATTTACTATTACTGAAGTGTTTTACATCAGATTGTAAATGGTTTGCAATCCTGACACTTGGACATCAGCTTACTGTATTTATGTTCATTGTGACCTGTAAAACAATTATTCTTCCTAGAAAAATAAAGCTGAGATTATGGTTTAAATTTATAAACATCAGAGTCAGGATAGTCCTGGTAATATGTTTCAGGCACTTGAATATTATAGAAGAGTACTAGTGACCCTATTATGAGTTTGACAAAAAAGTTAAGACAAGCCTTTAATGCATACATTGCCTCAGTGAAAATTTTCCAAGAAGAGAATAATAATAATGGTAATAAAGTAATGCAACTTTATAATCTAGTTATCAATAACTATATATTTATATGTGAATATGAGTCAACCATGCCCATTTATTTAATATTAATTGAAAAGATACAGCATTATTTTATTCTACCTGAGAATACTGAAAACTTCTAGATCCCAGGAACATGGCAATTCATTTAGATGTCTCCTTTTTCTGGTATGAGGGTAGTGACTCTGCATCTTTTGCTGAAATGTGCCCTGCCATTCACATGAATAATTCTCTTGCAGGAAGTGAGCTATGAGTTTTGTGACTGGAAGAGATCATATCTATTTAATTATGCCGTTGAAATACTCCCTCAATAGCTTGGGAAGGCTCACCAACCCTGGGACAGCTAACTTAATTAAATCAGTTTTTATATATTTGTGTGGGTGGGTCAAATAATGTTCTGGGTACTATGTGGAATGTAAATGGCAACAATAAGCTAGAGAATTTCTAGGCTATTTATATGCCTGGAAATAGATGCTTGACTTGGAAAGCTCTTCAAGATATGGAATAATTCTGATACATGTTCAAGATCATAACAGAGTTTGGGATTTTTTAAATTATTACCTTTTGTTTTTTGCCTGCAGGTACGTTTACTGTTTGAAGTGAGTTCTTTCAATAAATATATACAATTTTATTTTTCCTTAAACTGACTTTTTTCATAGAACTAAACCCTACATTTCTTTGCAAGTCCGTAGCACAAATCTGAGGCAGAGGATGCAGATAGGAATACTGAGGTAGTTAAATGAAATGCTTTTAATACTTCTTTTCACCCCTAAGTTATTATGGTCCTATTCAGTTTTTCTCTTGAGAAGATAAATGATTCAATTTAGTTTGGCTTAATATCATAACAGTAGCATGCTGTATGTTTAAAGGAGTCTTAGAAAAACACATCTGACAAACTCACTGCTTTGATAAGAGGTTTTGGAAAGCAGTATAACTCAAATAAATTGGATTAATGCAATGATGGCATTTACAGAGACATAACTTTACCTATTAATTTTCCCTATAAAATAGATCTATTGAAGAAATATTTAATTTTTCCTATAATCTTTTACAAATATTTGTTTCATTAAAAGACAAACAAGATGTTAATCCATTGTGTTAGATGAAGGCTAACTAACATATGGATTTTTTTGGGCTTAGCTAAACTGATATAATGTTAAATGTAGTCACAGCTGCATAGACAAAGATGTCATATTGTAAGACAATTTATAATTTTGTTAAATTTATTATCATAAAATTTTCAATAGCTTTGTATTCTTTATAGAGAACATTTCGCACTGACAGCACGTCTCATAAAATCCCAGATGTTGAGAAGAGGCTTGTGTCTGTAACCAACACCAGGTGTAAGCTTACCACTATGTTTCATGCAGAAAGTGCCATTTTTGAAAGACTTCAAAAACTTGTTTTTCAAGAATTGATCTTTCATTACTCTGACATTTTTTTTATTCCACTTCAGAGTGAAAATTGACATACTGAATCTCTTGTAAAAACTATTTATTTGCAGTTATGTATGAAGCACTTTGGATTACAAAATTACATTTGTTGAATCTATTTCATTTTAATCTAATTTAATTTAAGAAATTTTGCTTATGACCTCTCTCCTCTTCCTACCATCTCTTCTAGGTGTACAGCTGTGACTAATGCTTCTGGGGAAACAAGGTGTGGATGGAGCTGTAGAAACAGGGAATGCCAAAGCGAGTCCTGTCATTCTTAGTAACTTTCAAACTTCTGAAAAAGGAGAGACAAATCCCTAAACTACATCAATCCTGAGTACATTGTTAATTCACAAGCTTTTTGGTAGTGGCAGTGAAAAATAAAAATCTTGATGCATTTGATAACATGTCATATAAATAATTTTTATTTTGAGTCCTGTCTCTGAGAGGAAAACAGCTGGCGTATTAATTTTGCTGTTATATAACTTAAAGTCTCCTGCCATATTTCTCTAAGGCTGCTGGAAGACATGTTTCATAAGAACACTACCAGTTCAACACATAAGATTAAAATTAATTTTAATCAACAAAATTTAAGCAGAAGTTAAGACATGTATCTTTTGTTTTATTCCAGCTTCAATGATTTTGCTGTCAAGTATTAAATGACAACCTAGCTAAAGCAGACAACCTTTTGAGTTCTGATGAGTACCTCTATTATTCAGTGCTTTATAGTACAGAAATTGTTCATGTCACTGAAAAAATTGCAAGATAAAACTCTACTTTGGTCTAGTGACATCAATTTTGAAGCTGTGATTTGCATGTATGTGCTGATTTCCGTACAGATTTATAAGAGAAATTCCTGTTTGACTGCAGAATACATTGCCCATTCTGCAAAGACTTGTTAGGTACTTATTTCTGGGGGTTGTTAGAAGTTTTATATATAGTTCCAGTGAGGAACAAAAACTTACCTCAAATATATCTGAAAAAGTACTGTATGTAAGTTTCATATTTTGTAGGTTTTCCACATGTTTTAGGTTTTTTCAGAAGACCCATCTGGTGAATTTTTTCTAGATAAAAGTCATCTCACCTGACTGTACACTGTATATTTTGTAAATTTCTTTTATGAACAGTTTTGTTCTTGTATTCTTATATCATTATTGATGGCATTAACACTGGTCTGTTATATTGGATAATATAATTCCTATAGCTAGAATGAAATTCAAACAATACTGTTGACTTCAGTGAGAATACCTGTCGGAGTTTTCAGACCTTTCACCATTAGGGATGGCTGGGAGCTCTCCACTCCTAGTAAGAAGTGTTGAACCTCCAGGAATAGGATTCAAAAGAAATCCTCTCTTTGAAACATATCTCAGTAGTTTAATTAGTATTTCATTTCAGCAGTTCCACTCATTTGAGAGAAAATTAGTTGTGTGAAAAAGCTTGGCAGAGATTAAGTCTGTTGAATGGTAAACTCTTTGGTGTTATAAAAAAATTGATCTGGAACTCCACATTTTCATTATGGATTTGAATTTAATGCAAGTATTTTACTACTATATTTGTGCTCAAAACAGTAGACAAAATTGGATACATTAACGTGTTATATCAGAGATAGAGTTGTAGAGGATACCTTTCTGTATTATCATAGAATCACAGAATGGTTTGGGTTGGAAGGGACCTTAAAGATCATCTAGTTCCAAACTCACTGCCATGGGCAGGGACACTTTCCACTAGACCAGGTTGCTCAAAGCCTCATCCAGCCTGGCCTTGAACACTTCCAGGGATGGGGCATCCACAGCTTCTCTGGGCAACCTGTTCCAGTGCCTCACCACCCTCTCCAGGAAGAACTTCTTCCTGATATCTAATCTGAATCATCCCACTTTCAATTTAAACCTGTTACCCCTTGTCCTGTCACTACAGGCCCTTGTAAAAAGCTCCCCCCTCCCCCCCTCCCAGCTTCCTTGCAGACCCATTCAGGTACTGGAAGGCTGCTACAAGGTCTCCCCAGAGCCTTCTCTTCCCCAGGCTGAACAAGCCCAACTCTCTCAGCCTGTCCCCATAGCAGAGGTGCTTCAGCCCTCTGATCATCTTTGTAGCTCTAGTCTGGACTCGTTGCAACATATCAGAGTTTCATCAAAGTTGTAGAGTGTATCTTTTTCTTTAGAATAGTAACTTTTTTCATCTGGTATAATATGTTGAATTATATTTGTGTTTGACTGTAAACATTTAGTTGATATGATCCCCACTCTAGTGTCTTTGTTTCAATGATCTTATGAAGTGTAAGCTGATTTACTGTACTCTATGAGACTTTTGGCACTTACTAATGCTCTTAAGTGACTTTATCACATAAATAAACCCCTAAATTCCTGTTAGTTCCATCAGGTGTCTTATACTGGAGACAGAAGGCTTGATTTTCTAGAGTTAAGGTTCACATGAAGAACTGAAATCAAGACTGATTAATAAGCAGGTAATAGTACAGAAGTTGGCTTGAAAAATCTCCTTGGCTTGCCATCCTTGAGAAACAGTAACAATTTATGGAGAATTAACAGAACAGGAGAAGATGGGAATACATATTTATTTATTCCTGCGCTTTTCTATGATTATAATACCCAAGATATCATTACAAGAAAAAAGCAATTTACCTGAAAAACATCAATGTTTAATTTTCTTTTGTAATATGATTTGCATAAGCTTACAAAGAAATAAACGATGGAGTAAATTACTGTATGGCTGAATAACAGAATTATGGTATTGGAGTTATGAAGATTTCTCAGAAACTGTGCTCATATGATGGAGAATAGTGTTTGATCTCCTATAACAATATCATAAATAGAACATGTTGGTATACATTATTAGAGAAGCACATTAATAAAGAATTCAGGTTTTTTTCATTTAGATTTTTTTTTTTAAAATAACCCCCAAAAAACTGAATGATGAAAGAAATTTCACTTGCCAAATATAATGTGTCAAGGAAGTCTTATTCACTATAATCCTTCATGTAAATAACAGTCTTTTTAGTGACTTAGAAGGGTACACAAGGTGAAATTTAAATCTGACACATGAAGTGGTAAGGAAATTGGACAAATGATGAATTCTGAGTGCAAACTGGTTTTGGGTTTTTTTGCAGACAAGTTGCTTTGTGCTAGACAGAAGGAATTTTTAAAAAGTCTACTTTATTCCAATGACAGAATTAATTTCCTCAAAAGTCTATTTTACTTCTGTCAACAAAAAATAATTTTGTTAAGCTTCTTACTTCCTTCAGCGGATAAAATATATCCCAGTGCAGTACTGTCAACCAAATGTTACTGTCATTTTACCGACAGAAAGAAACAAAGAGAATGTTATTTTCTTAATACCATTGAGACTTACATTTATTTTGGGATAATAAAAAAGAGGAACATTTTTAGCAGTCACCCTGAAATTCATCAAATTTTTCTTAGATGACACACAAACCTGTTGAGAAGTATATAAAAACGGTGGCTGTCTGAATAGGAAAGACAGGGTTATCTAGCTATAAACTCTGTGAGAAAGCAGAAAGATTGGAAAGACCTTTTGCTGTGTTTCATGAGTGACTTGTTGAAGGAGAAAACAGTACTTCATTCAGGTTTTTTCAGGCTTAGTAATTGTCCTGTATCATTTTCTGCTGCCCACTTAGTAGGGCTTTTAGGAAAAATTATTGTTTAGAGGTATGGTCAAAGAATTATTTCAAACTGCTTTGCATGTGAAAATGAATTTTCATCTAACAGGAAATTTAATGTAATATCTCTGCTTTCTTTAACTATTTTAATTTTTTTCTTTCACTTCCTCAGAAAGCTCAGAGATGATTTACCAGGAAAAAAAAAAAAAAAAGGACAGTACTAAAAGATATTTAGGTCCTCCACACCCATTGATATATGTAAGAACTAGAAACTCACATAGTTTTAAAATATCTGGTTTGTGGTACTTCAAAATGAATATCACATCTCTCACAAAAATGAAACTGTGAGACACAGAACTCATGAATACTTCTGGGATTGATTTTCTGGCAGAATCATAGGGGTCCTGTCACCTGTCTTCATAGGAGAGGTGCTCCAGGCCTCTGAGTGTCTTTGTGGCCTTGTCTGGACTCGCTCCAACTGGTCGATATCCTTCTCATGTTGAGGGCTCCAGAGTGGATGCAGAACCGCAGATGGGGTCTCATGAAAGCAGAGTAGAGGAGGAGAATCCCCTCCCATGACCTGCTGGCCACGCTTCTCTGGATACAGCCCAGGATACGGTTGGCTTTCTGGGCTGCCAGCACACACTGCCGGCTCATGTCCAGCTTTTCATCCACCAGTACCCCCAAGTCCTTCTCCTCGGGGCTGCTCTCGATGCATTCTCTGCCCAGCCTGTCCTTGTGCTTGGGATTGCCCCAACCCATGTGCAGGACCTTGCACTTGGCCTTGTTGAACTCCATGATTTTGACAGTGGCCCTTCATGAGATTGGCACAGGCCCACCCCTCCAGCCTGTCCAGGTCCCTCTGGATGGCATCCCTTCCCTCCAGCATGTTGATGGCACCAAACAACAAACTTGCTGAGGGTGCACTCAATGCCATCGTCCATGTCACTGATGAGGGTGTTAAACAGCACCAGTCCCAATACCAACCCCTGAGGAACACCACTTGTCACTGGTCTCCACTCACACAGCAAGCTTTTGACCACAACTCTTTGAATGTGACCATCAAGTCACTTCCTTATCCACCAAGTGGTCCATCCACCAAATCCATGTCTCTTCAATGTGGAGACAAGGATGTCATGTTAGGATGGTGTTGAATGCTTTGCACAAGTCCAGGGAGATGACATTGGTTGCTTTTCCCTTATCCATCAACATCATAACCCCATTGAAGAAGGCAACCAAATTTGTTTGCTATGATTTGCCCTTGGTGAAGCCATGTTGGCTGTCACTAATCACCTCCTGGTTTTCCATGTGACTTAGTATGGTTTCCAGGAGGATCTGCTCCATGATCCGTTCAGGCACAAAGGTGAGACTGACTGGCCTGTGATTCCCAAGAACTGGCCTATAGTTCCTCCTTTTTTCCCTTTTTAAAGATGGGGGTTACGTTTCCCCTGTTCCAGTCAGCAGAAACTTCACCAGACCACCACAACTTCTTGAATATGATGGAGGCTTCACAACCTCATCTTCCAGCTCCCTCAGGACCCACCGATGTATTTCATCAGGCCCCAGGGACTTGTGCATCTTCAGGTTCCTCAGGTGTTCTCAAACCTGATCCTCTGTAACCATGGGTGGTTCTCAGTTCTCCCAATCCCTGCCCTTGTCTTCTGCCACTCAGGTAATATGTCAGAAACTTAATCAAGCATTACATGTTGGGGTCGTGATAGATATAGCAGAAAAAGCAGTAATACTGGCTTGGAAGGTTTAATTGCAATTAGTTGGTTTTGTTGCCTTTTGGATCTTTCTGTGGTTCTTGAAACGTCTTCCAAGAAATTCAGGAGGCATATTTGAATTGAAAGCTTTATATTATACTTACCCTGTTCACATTCCTCTGTATTGTGATACTAGGAATGGAAGGATATGAAATTGTACCTAATGACGTGTAAACTTATCTGAACTGTATTAAAACCCTGGTAGAATGTTGTTTTGTTTAAGAATAACTCCTGGGTGATAGTTCAGTTCTGTAATTCTACCTTCAGACATATCTGTCACTGAGTTCTGATCTGTTTGAAAAGAATAAAAATAGCCTTTTTCCTGGAAACTAGCATGGGTGTAGATGACAGCTGTACACTGACATTCATCTTTTGAATTGTATAATTCTATCACAAATCTCTCTTCTGCAATTTGGTACAATGTGTGTGTTGCCATCATAAGAGACACAAAGGGATCCTTCAAGAATTTAGTATAGTTTTTATTTATTTTTTAACTAACCTGAACAATGAGCTAAAATAGTCATTTTGTTTTTATCTTTAGAAAGTGTGATTATTGATGAAATTGAAATATATACGTTCTGATTTCTTCAAGCACAATAGACATTACTCAGCAGGAGAGAGCTGTCTGACCATTGTACAAGGTCTTCCTCTAAATACAAGTTTATCCTTAAAATCCTGCTTGTCAAGCAAACTATCTCACTTCCTTTGGTTTTCTTAGGATTATGCCTCAAGGTCATTAATAGATGTATGTCGGCTTCTGCTTTCTGATTTTTTTGCAGCTTCATAATGTGCATCAATATACACATAGAAATTAATCTATAACCAAAACCATATTCTGTCCATTTTTTTGTTCTCTAGACTTACATGAAATCCAAAGGATGTCAACACTTGTATGGAGGTTGTGAATTACATGCTTGGGTGATGATTTTTCTACTATTTAATATGAAGTTCACAAAGACAGTTCTATTATTTCATCATTTTCACTGACTGGAATCTGTCCTGCCAAATATTTTTTCCATTAGTTCCACTGACATGTCCTTTTAAGTTTCTAAAACTTAGGATAGGAGGAGTTCAGATAAAAATTCTGGTTTTGTGTGTGCATGTTAAATTTATTGTTATAATTTAACAGCAGAGAAAGAAGATAGCACTGCATTGAAATAGCCTATCTTTTCTGGTTCTCCCACCTTCTGACAAATTCCAATAACCTGAGAGTGGAGAGTAAGATAAGATCATACTCCAGTAACTATTTCTTCTAAAGGCTGTTATACAACTTCAATTACTTCGAAGTCTTAGAGCTTCTAGTGAATTTATATATGGCTTAAATAATAAAAGAAACTGGCTTTAACATTTAAAAGTACCCTGTGTTTATATTCATACATCAGGAATATGATCTGCTTAAAATAAAGGAAAAAGAAAAAAATATATCTGAAACTTGACTCAATTTATACAGCTCAGATGACCTCATCCATCCCAAAGTATTACACGTATTATAAGCATATATGTAAGATGTATCACATTTTAGGAGAGATCCTGTCCTCCTTTTTCTGTTGCACATCTCCAGGTTTCTAGTTTGGATACACATCTAGCTGTAAGGTTCTTGGCAAAATCGTTCAGCTGGTATTTTTGGTGTGTCTGCACTCTACATTTTGCCTAGTCTTGACGCTTCGTTATTTCTACTTGGTGTCTGCAAGCACTTTTGTGTGTGTGAATAATAGTCTTGGAGGAAAGTTGTTGGTTCTTGAAGAATCAGGCCATGACTCCATGAGCTCCTTTTTAAGAAGCTTTCTGTGAGTAGGCATGCTTTCCTGGGCTGCCTTTATGGCACAAGGCAGGGCTGATCCTGCCTAGGGCAGCTTGCAAATACAGCGCTGCAAACATTCATACATATGACAAACAGAATACCGAGGCAAAATGAGGACAAAAAGATTGTGGAAGCAGCTTTAATTGAGGTGAAAGCAATTCTCCAAGTTTAAATCATTTGTCTAACATCTTAGTTCCACAACTCAATATTCCCAACAATAATTTGCAGTAATAGAAGTCAGATAGTGCCAGACTTAGAAGCAAATATGGACCTGATAAGACGACTATCCATCAAAAAGAGGGACATTCGTGAAATGTGAATTATTCACTCTTATCTACTTACTATTTATTATCGTTTTATGTCTTCATCTATTCTATTTCATCTCCTCACAAAGCATAATTGGAAATGACATTTCTATGCCTGTAATTACGAGGAAAAATAGGCAAAATTAATTCCGTTAGAAGTAAACAACAATAGTTTTGTCCTTAGGATTTCAGCTCTCAAAGACGATCTGTAGAGATAAAATGTAAAAGGCTGCAGATATTGGAGCTTACTTTTACATTGTTTCATTCTTCTAGGTTGTGAGCGACTGCATATTGAAGGACAAAGGAGGAGAGCAAGCATGGAGAGGAGAGAGGCTGGAATTCCTGCTGCAGCAGGCTTTTACAAATCTGCCTTTACTGTCTAAGCAGCAACAGCTCAGTTTTTATAGGGTTCTCAGTACATTGTGTTGTCAATGATTTCACATTTTTGAAATCTTTTTCATCAGAAGAAGAGACTGGTCAAACCAGAAGTATTTTCTATAAAGTCACCACTTCTTAGAAATTTCTTGTTAGCCCTTTTTTGTTGAAAATACCAGAATGTTCTTGCTGCCTTCTTAAATATGAAACTAAAGCCCAATAATCTCTTTTACATAATTGGATTATAGATATTTCTGCTAGTTACAGAAGAGAAATATTGAAGAAGAAAGGTAGCAATAAAAAGATTTGACTGACCAGATATTATTTCTGGATATATGGTTTACTCCAGGTTTTCTGTTATGATTATGTTATGTTATGACTTACATTTTGGAGATTTTGCCTTTATGAGAATTATTTCTGTCAAAACCTGAGCCTTTTTTACAACAGAAACATTTTTTTCCTATTCCATTGAGTTTACTGTGTTAAGTAGAAGAATTAAGGGAAATCTAATAATGGCAGATAATATACCAGTAGACTGGCACTATATTTTTTCTTGTGAAATATTAAAGGGTCTTGGTTTGGAAATTTTAATAGGGTAACATATAAGAAATTGCTTTGTCGCTCAAGGAGTGCATTTTTTTTGAAAGGTTGTATAAATTTTTGATAGCTTGATGAACTCCAGTGTCATGGGACAGAATCATGAGGTAATTTATGTTGGAAGGAAGCATAGGACCACGCTTTGTGAATGTCATTGTGATCCTGGTTTGAATCTAGGTCAGTACTGACCTAAAATTCTCTGATCTTCCCTCCATGGCCTCATGAAAATAACATATTAAGATTATGTCGCTACCTGTGCCCTAATGCGGAAGGGAGGAATATGCCAAAAAACCTGGGCCCCTAGCAGAGAGTCTAAAGACACTCAACTCTGGGGGAAAGGGAAACAGTGAGAAAGATAGGAAAGGATTTTTCTCCAGTACAGACTAACATGAGAACAATTAACTAAAGATTTGTTCTTATAAGTGTAGCTATTTTCTCGATTATTTACCATAAACATTTGATATGATAGACTGCAGGGGTACAATTTTTACTTAAGTTGGAAATATTTGAGGCAACCTAATACAATATGCATGCTTCAGTAGAAAGCCTAAAGATATAACAGTATGGTGGGAGGAAAACTGAAAGATTTAAATACAATATACTTAGAATCAAACTATATCCAAACCAACGTCCAGCCTGTAGTGAGTTTTTGTACCTAAATTGTAATCCTTAATGTTAATGAGAAAAAAAAATATTACAATGAAAATAAAAAAGTAATTTTAAACTCAAAAAGTTTGTTCCCGGAAGTAAAGAAAATATTCTCTAAAAATATAAATTTAAAATAAAGCAGCGTATTATTACAGGGTTTGAAAATTAAAAGCCCTTGCTTTCTTTAACAAGTTACACTGGCAGAGTCAGCCTTTCAGACTACCTGCTAAGGTTCTTTTTTCCCCAAAATAGTCATGTCAGAGAAAATCATTATGTGCAAAATCTATGAAGTTTAATATTCTAAAGCACACAATTGCACAGTTTTTTAGAAATAAAAAAACCCTGAAAGGTGGCAACACAGCAACATTATATAATATCTAATAATACAAGGAATTAATGTAGTATTTAGAACATGTGTGGTGTTGACACCTGCGATATGATTTGAATACCTGTAAAGCAATTTCAGATATACCTCCATGGAGTTGATTTGGCAATGGAAAGTGATAGTACATTGCCTTGGTCCAAACTTGAAGTTACCTGAAAATTACCAAAATAATGAAGAGCAAAATTATTCAAACCATGTAAAGCCTCACCAACAGATTATAGAAAAAACATAGAGAAAATGCTATCAATCTTCTCTCTTCCCACACCCGATGTTACCTACATTCACATTTGTTGAGCCCACCTCAGGACCAGGAACTACATGTGATCTAATCTAGTATGGTCTGGTGGTTTTGAGGCACATTGTTCACATGAACTAGGGATTTGTTATTATGAAGAATTCAAAGTTGGTCTTCAATTTGATTTAGATTTTAACAGAAGACACCAAATTAATACATTAGAGTGAATGGCAGTATGCAGTAAGGTTACAGTGTGGATTTTCCAGCTCTTCAAAACACATATGAAAATTCACTTTTATTTAAACAAGAAGGTGTCAATTTTCACAGAAGTGTGAAGACACTCTTGAATATGGTACATTTAAAATTCTGCATGAATCTTTGAAATTTATCTGTTTTTTAAAAATAGAGCCCCAGCAAACCTGATTAAAATCAATTTTGAGTAAATAATAGTAGGCTTTAACACTTGTTTCCTATCTTTAGGGTAATGTAAACTAAAACAGAATCACACATTAGGCAACAATTACATTTCTTTCAAGTGTGTGAAATGACAGATTCATCTGAGGTAATAACATTTCACAAATGTGCCGTGTTTGCTGGGAGAAGGAAGGATCCTTGCCAATTTTAATGAAATTCTTCAACTGGTAGTTGGTAAAAGTGATTGTATTCCTTCAATAAAAAGAATTGCATAACACAAATCTGTAAATTGTTATACTGAATAAACAGAACGGTGTTTCTATTTTTTCAAATTTTTTTGTATGAACTGACAAGTTCATATTGCTCCATACTAGGATAGAAGATTTTTTTTTTTTTTAATTTTCACTTTTGTTTTAAAAATGATGCGAAGTAGAAAGAAAAGTAATTAAGGAAAATACAACCATAGTAGAGTAATAAAACATATTTCAGTAGCAAAATAAATAATGTCATACCTTTAGAATATGAAGACATTAGCTCCGCTTATAGGGATGGGAGTTTAGTTTAAAAGCTGCACAGCTGAAAAAGCCTTTCCAGTTTTAGTAAATAAACAAATAGATCCACCAGAAAAGCCTATGGTATTGCAAAGTAGTTTAACTCCTAGGTCTTAGGTTCCCAGTGGTTACTAATGAACAGATTGAGATTCCTAGACTCACTGGGCATTTAGTGGCGACCTTCATGAAGAGTTTCATGTTGACAGGGAGTATGACTATAAGCTCCGTAACAGATATAAAGTTGTAAGGACACAGATAGATTGTAAATAAAACTTTTCCAACATCATAGACATCATAGAATGGTTTGGGTTGGAAGGCACCATAAAGATCATCTAGTTCCAACCCCCCTGCCATGGGCAGGGACACCCTCCACTAGACCAGGTTGCTCAAAGCCTCATCCAGCCTGGCCTTGAACACTTCCAGGGATGGGGCATCCACAGCTTCTCTGGGCAACCTGTTCCACTGCCTCACCACCCTCTCTGGGAAGAATTTCTTCCTGATATCCAATCTAAATCTCCCTACTTTCTATTTAAATCCATTACTTGTGCTGTGACTACCTGCCCTTCTGAAAGGTTCCCTTCCATCTTTCTTGTAGAACCCTTCCAGGTGTTGGAAAGCTCCTATAAGGATTTAGGCATACTTTGTAGAAGTTTAACAAGGCCAAGTGCAAGGTCCTGCACATGGGTTGGGGCAATCCCAAGCACAAGGACAGGCTGGGCAGAGAATGTATTGACAGAAGCTCTGAGGAGAAGGACCAGGGGGTACTGGTAGGTGAAAAGCTGGACATGAGCCAGCAGTGTGTGCTGGCAGCCCAGAAAACCAACCAGATCCTGGGCTGTATCCAGAGAAGCATGGCCAACAGGTCATGGGAGGGGATTCTCTCCCTCAAGAGACCCCACCTGGAGTACTGTGTTCAGTACTGGAGCCCTCAACATAAGAAGGTTATTTACCGGTTGAAGTGAGTCAATGGGAACAGGGTAAGAGAGTTGGGCTTGTTCAGCCTGGAGAAGAGAAGGCTCCAGGGAGACCTTATAGCACCTTCCAGTACCTGAAGGGGGCCTACAAGGAAGCTGGAGGGGGACTTTTTACAAGGGCCTCTAGTGACAGGACAAGGGGTAACGGGTTTAAACTGAAAGAGGGGAGATTTAGATTGGACATAAAATTCTTCATGGTGAAGGTGAAGCACTGGAAGAGGTTGTCCAAAGAAGTTGTGGATGCCCCATCCCTGGTTGTTTTCAGGGCCAGGCTGGATGAGGCTTTGAGCAACCTGGTCTAGTGGAGGGTATGCCTGCCCACGGCAGGGGGGTTGGAACTAGATGATCTTTAAGGTCCTTTCCAACTTAAACTTTTCTGTGATGCTGTGATTGTGTACATGAAGACAGCTGTAGAACCATAAGATTATTCAGGTTTGACTAGACCTCTGAAGATCATCTGGTTCTCCCTCTTCTTCAAAGCAGGGCAAATTTTGATGATGTATCCAATTTTGAGATCAGATGAGGTTTCTTAGGGCCTTGTACAGCTAAATTTTTCTTTGTCCAAGGATAGAAATTGCACAACTTCTCTAAGTCTCTATCTTCATTTTTTGGAATTTAAAGATATATTTATTCATCTATGAAATACAAATCAAAGAACGACTGTTACTGAAACAGTCACTGTATGACCTGGCAGGCACAGGTTCAGTTCTGTTCTCCACTGAAAGGAAGTATGTTGTGTTTTAACTCTAGACAGCAACTAAGTACCACAGAGCTGCTCACTGTCTCATGCCAGGTGGGGTGGGGGAAAAAATTGGAAGAGAAAAACTGAGAAAACTCATAGGTTGAGATAATGACATTTTGATAGGTAAAGGAAAAGCTGTGCACACAAGCAAAGCAAAACAAGGAATTCATTCACCTCTTCCCATTGGCAGGCAGGTGTTCAGCCATCTCCAGGAAAGCAGGGCTCCAACACATCTAACAGTTTCTTGGGAAGACAAACGACATCACTCTGAATGCACTCTTCCCCACAGTCCTTTTTTTCTTCCCTCCCCCCCCCAGCCTACTTACTGGTGAGGTAGTGTGAGAAGCAGAAAAGACCTTGATTCTGTGTAAGCACTGCTGAGCTATAATGAAAACATTTCTGTATTATCAACACTGTTTTCAGTACAAATCTAAAATATAGCCCCATACTAGCTACTATAAAGAAAATTAACTCAACCCCAGCCAAAACCAGCACAAAGTCTTAGAAGAGTACGACCATCCACAAAATCTTATACAGTGCTTGTGGGAAGGGAGGCAGGGTAGTGATGAAAGACAAACTCTAGAACTCTCTTAGTTTCAAATGTGTCTGTTGAAGCTGTTCTATTTTATGTGGAATAAATAAATGCCATAGAACCAGAGCCTGGACCTAGGGTAAAGCCTTTCTCATTCTTATATTCGGTAAGATATACCTTTGTGCAGAAAAATAAACTTAATGCTTGCATAAGGATAACTGTAATTAGGGTTCCTTATACCATACATTCTTCTTAATGGACACATTTTATGCAAAGTTGTATCAGGTATGTAAGGAAGGGCTGAAAGGGCATCTCTAAGTGATAGGAAAAATATGTTTCATTTTAAATTGGCAAAGGTGGAACTCGACTCTGCAACTTTTACTGCTGAACTCAGATAAAAGGTACTTTGCAGTATGGAAGGTAATATCTCTTTATGAGCTCAGCCCGTTATGCTTCAAGACTACCAAATACATTATTCAGGAAAGAAAAGTCAACATGTTTCTGGTTTATGTCTTCCTACATGGTGCAGAAGTCAGCTAGGTACTAATTTCTGAACAGTCATAAAATTAAAATAATGGACTAAGATTCATTTTGCATCCACATTGAAAAAAAGTTTGGTGGTCCTTATTAAAACTGGTGCATATCACTCAGGCAGCAGCTGAGCTTTAAGCATCTGAAAGTTCCTAACTTGTTCCATAGGTATGTAAGGTGTTCTCAATCTAACAAAAAGCAAGTGAAACTTCTCTTTTTGACACTGAATAATAGATTAAAGACATTCCTAGAATATATCAGTGTGGAAATATCAAGGCGATATTAGCTACGAATATCCAGCTATGTTTGTGTTTAGTTTGCTGTCTACTTGCCACCATCAAACTGCAATAAGCCTACTCATAAGCTTCAAAGGTTTCAGGAACAGCAACAAAAATGAACTAAGGTGTTAAAACTAGTTTTTCAGTAATACAGTAGAGAAATTTGTCTAGTCATCAAAGGGAAACTAATCTGGTGATCTTATATTCCTATGTGGAAAAGAACTTCCCAGTAAGTAGACAGGTATGCATTTTATCAGAAGAAAAGGCTTAATGGACACTGAAGTTAGATTAATTCGTGATATAAATAAGGTGAAAATATTTTTAACAGTGAGGCCAATGAATAATTAAATAACCTCTCTAGAATGCTGAATTTTCAGTCATTCAAGGTCTTTAAATTAAAATTGGGTAATTTTTATTTTAAGTATATAATTACTCTCATGGAAGTTACAAGTTTCACAAAGAAATTGCAACGCAATGTCCCTTGCTGATCCTGTAACAAAGGAGAGTCTATATAAATGAATTTAGTATATTCTGGTTTTAAATAAACTGTTCTATTAATTTAACTGATTTATTTACACCAAAAACCATGGAGAAACCTGTCTCTCTAATCCATGTTTTTTGGCTGAATGTTGAAGATGTCAAACTAAAAGAAGGTGGGGAAACAATGCAAAGAACTAACAGTTTACTGACTGGACAATGCAAACGGCTTTCCAAATGACTTCTATGATTAAAAGTGACCTTTCCCTGTAGTAATGTCCTGTGTTACCATGAGCCCAATAAGTCTTCCTCTCCCACAGTCCTTTTGTCTTACTTGAGCTTGGACGATTTGTAACCCGGTAACATTTTTTTATTTTTCTAATAATGTAATTTGCTATTCATTATATAATCTTAGACCAAAGGCTAATCACTGAAACAGTGACTAGTCAAAAGGGTACCCAGCTTATCTCTGATATTAATGCCAGTAATAAACCACAAGTTTGGTCATTCCCGAATCAGGTTACCTTCAAATTTCAATGCTGTACATATAAGTCAAAGTACTTTTTATTGCCTCCTCTAGATTCAGACAAAAGAAGCCAAGAAGAAAATTAGTTATCAAATTTTTATTTCACACAAATGCTAATTTTAACTCCATGAACTAAACAGCATTTTAAAATGCATAAAATATATGAAGGAATAGATATAATTCATCAAGGGCGTCTAATGTCATAGCAGCTAGTGACTCAAAGTTGTAATCAGAATATTCACTTACAGGAAATCACAAATAACTCATATCTATTTATCACTCTACCATTGCAATGTATCCTCTAAAGCTTTTATCTTTAATAGAATAGTAATCTTCAAAGAACTAAGGTACAGTTTATAAAAATTAGGCGTACATTATTTCTATAATAGTTTCATAAGATTTTTAATTTACATAATTCTGAGAAGGAAATGCAGCAGCAATACTTGATCTGAGATATTTAAAAGGTGATAAGCACACTTCATGTGATTCCAGCCCTTTAGAAAGCTGTAACTAAAGGGATTAGAGATAGTTTCAAGTATGTGAAAAATTAATACTGAGAAGCTTTGTGAAGCCATGTAACAAGTTTTATAGTATGATTAGCAAGTTTTTCTACCCTTTCAATGACTAATATTTGCTGCTGTTCCTGAAGGTGCTGTCCAAGCCATATTTTGCTACTGCTCTTGCCTTCATGGAAGCATGTCATAGTATTGATTTGTACACACTTCTTATTTCCTTCAGTTAGAGGCATTTTCACAATTTTACTATTGCTAATTGTACCAATATAGAAGTGTTTACTTTTACACAGTTGCTTGAACATTACTATAATATACATAATAAACCATGCATATTGGGTTTGTGTCATGGGGTTTTGGCAGTGGGGGAGAGACCACAGGGATGGCTCCTGTGAGAAGCTGCTAGAAGTTTCCCTGGCTCCAAGTTGTACCCGTATCCAGCCACTGCTGAGACAACTGGCACCTCTGTGATTAACATATTTAAGAGGGGAAAACAAAGAGACCAGCAGTGGAGAGAGGAGTGGGATGTGAGGGTGACAGCCAGGCAGACCTCCAGGTCAGTGTGTGGAAAGGCAGGGAGGAGGTGAGCCAGATCAGAGATTCCTTGGCAGCCCATGGTGAGAGCGAAGGCTGTGCCCTGCAGCCGTGGAGAGCCATGGGAGAGCAGAGACCCCCCTGCAGCCTGGGGAGAGCCCCACACTGGAACAGGAGGATCTGCCTGAAGGAGCCCATGACACTGTGGAAAGCCCACGCTGGAACAGGCTGCTCCTGAAGGACTGCAGCCCATGGGAGGGACTCATGCTGGAGCAATTCCTGAACAATCTCATGTTAGAGGAGTTTGTGGAGGACAGTCTCCCATGGGAGGGATCCCATGCTGGAGCAGGGGCAGAGTGTGAGGATCCTCCCCTGAGGAGGAAGGAGCAGCAGAGACAACGTGTGATGGACTGACCACAACCCCCATTCCCTGTCCCCCTGTGCTATTCAGGGAGAGGAGGTAGAGAAATGGGGAACAAAGCTGAACCTGGGAAGGAGGGACGGGTGGTGGAAGATGTTCTTAAGATTTGACTTTATTTGTCGTTATCCTACTCTGATTTGATTAGCAACAAGTTAAATTGTTGTCTTCCCCAAGTGGAGTCTGTTTTGGCCATGACCATAACTGGAGAGGGATCTCTCTCTGTCCTTGTATGAACCTATAAACTTTTCCTTGTTTTTTCTCCTCCCAATCCCACTGGGGGAGGAGTGAGGAAGTGGCCGTGTGGTGCCGAGTTTCCAGCTGGGTCTAAACCACAACATCGTAAAATTGCAGTTACAAAAGGAGTTGTTTATGCTAAAGTAATTAATTCCAGATGAATTATACTCAACTACACTATCTTATCACCTGTGAGGCTTAAGAAACTAGAGAAACGTGTTTCTACACTCTAACTGGCCGCTTACAGCCCATGCTGTATGCAACATGAAAATCGTAGAATCATAGAATCACAGAATGGTTTGGGTTGGAAGGGACCTTAAAGATCACCTAGTTCCAACCCCCCTGCCATGGGCAGGGACACCCTCCACTAGACCAGGTTACTCAAAGCCTCATCCAGCCTGGCCTTGAACACTGCCAGGGATGGGGCATCCACAGCTTCTCTGGGCAACCTGTTCCACTGCCACACCACCCTCTCCGGGAAGAATTTCTTCCTGATATCTAATCTAAATCTCCCCGCTTTCAATTTAAAACTGTTACCCCTCTCCTGTCACTACAGATCCTTGTAAAAAACACCCCTACAGCTTCCTTGTAGGTCCCCTTCAGGTACTGGAAGGCAGCAATAAGGTCTCCCTGGAACCTTCTCTTCTCCAGACTGAACAAGCCCAATTCTCTCAGCCTTCATAGGATAAATTCTCCAGCCCTCTGATCATCTTTGTGGCCACTGGACTCGTTCCAACTGGTCTATTTACTTCTTATGCTGAGGGCTTCATAGCTGGACCTGCTATGAAGGTCCAACCTGCTATAAATATCCAACTCCGACTGGAACAGTATTTTATTACTAAAGTATTAATAAAATTAATATATTCTCTAAACTGATTTATGTAGAAGTGGCCACAGAGTACTCTGGCAACATACAATGTAAATTTCTCATTCTTACTGTTACTTTGAAGATTTTAATAACTGCCTGACTGACACTGTAAAGGAAAGTGTGTAAATGACATGGTGAAAATGTATTGTCTTCACCATGTGAAAGACAGGGTATTACAAGCCAAACAGAGTGGCAGTATTTCTTCTCTTTTATCTATCCTTATCAGTTTATCTTTAATGTTTGGTAAAATGAAATTACAGTGACAACTGTGACCCCTGACTGTTAATCTCTGCCCTGATCTTTAGGGGAGAAAATAATGGCTTTTATTTTTCTGAAATACAAGCTTTTATCCCTAGTGTTTTGGGTGCCAGTGCTTTAGACTGGAATTTCACCTTGTTAACTCAACAAATTAAATTCTTCAACCATTGGTTTAGCATTAAGAAAGTGTAAAAGAACACATCTTAATTATGCTTTTCTCTCTTTTTTTTTTTTTTTTTTTTTTTTTTTAATTTGTAGAACATATTTAAGAAGAAAAAAACACTATGTCTATATTAGTTTACTTGAAAGCACACTACATTTGACTCCCTGGCCCATATACAGAGTAAGTTTTTAAAAATTGTCATCTGAATGTGGCTGAATTTAGATCTTTCTCGCAATCAAGTCTAGAGGGGTTTGATTGTGGCTATAGTCACACTAGCTTTGAGTTCTTATCAAACCATGCTGTGCTGAGTGTATTCTTTCTAGAATGGATGAACTAGATTTTGCCTTGCTTTGCTTATAAACTACATATAAAAGAGCTCTGTGGACAGTTCTTAGGAGCAAGAAGGCCTCCTGATATTGAAAAATACCTTTCTATGCAGCAAGTTACAGAAGCTGCACATACACTAACAACGGATCTCATAGTTCCTATTAAAAGCAAGATGAAGTAGCCGTCAGATCTCCCATTACAGAGATGCTTTAGTGTAGTGTCATCACCAGGAGAACAGTTGCAAAGAACTCTGCATTAAGATTTTGAATGTAGTGTACGCTGTGATGCATGTGATCTTCTTGTACCATGCCTAATGTATTATTTACCTAGTGTCAACTGAACTTGCATGAAGTAAGAACGGATTGTGCTCTGAACAGTGTGACATCTTCTTGCCAGAGGTTAGTCAGTCATTTCACATGAAGAAAATTGTAATCTTATCCCTATAGTCAGGGAGGATGGGAGGGACAATGTGGTCCCTGACTCCCCAGCATGCTGCAGCCACCCTCCTCCTTTCTTTCCCAACATTTTCCTGCCCTCCAGAGCCTCCTTACAGTTCCCTTTGCCCATATGCAGCCCTTCGTTCTGAGTAAAACCAGTAACAACACCACAGCAAGAATGAGTCCAGCACAGTGATGCCCTTTTTGCACAACCCCAGCTAACACAACAAAAACTTGCAGAATGCAAGAGTCTGCCAACATGTGCCAGAAATATTTGCCTGCTCATACCACTAACAAATGATCTAGCAAACTCTATTTGGTCATTGGAGTACTTAAATCATCACCTTGTGTATAGAACAGAAAGGAGAATATCTTCCTGGCCAAAACCCAAGCAGTAGGGATACCCTAGAGGATAATGGGTCTTTGCTATCTGACAGTTGTTCCCTTTAGTCTATTTACTCTCTGTAGTGAAGTTATACTTGAACAGAAGGGGAGATGGAATTGTTCACTGCAGGGAATGGGTTAAGGAAAGCAGCTACCTGTACACACAAGACACATTTCTGTTGCAAGGAACATGGGTGTCCTTGTGACTAGGGCTGAAGAGAGAACTGCAACCAGAAAGTCAGCAGCCCACAGACAGCACTAGACCTGTTTCAGAGCATACTATAGGGTAAGAGAGATCATGTGTTCGAAAGGTGAAGTGGAGGTGTAATTATTAGAGGAGAAAATAAATAACATGTAATGAATTAAATTATAAATGAGCTGAAGAGGTAATGAAGTTTGAGCTCTACAGTGAAATGAAATTAAAATGCTCCTTATGCAAGAATTTGAACAATGAATGTACAAGCAAGGCATCAGGGAGTCCTAATCCTATTAAATCTAATCACTACACTGTCTGTTTCTGCATACACAATGAGTTTGCACACAGAGGAATAAATTAAAGCACATTGCAGGGTTTCACACTTTTCTCCAGACAACATGATGGGATAAATTTTGTCATTCTAGAATGCATACACAGTCACAACTTCTGATATGTTCATATCATTAAGAGACTTAGGTGTTACTCAAGGCACACAGGGTGTGACGATCTTCTTGATCTACATTTCACACATTCTGTGTAAATTTCAACAAGTCACTTCAAGTTTATGTTCCATGATTACCTACTTATTCCTTGGTAGTAATACCCATCTTCTCTCATCTGAAAGAATTTTTTTTTCCCCAGCTAAAAGTGAAAAGAAAAAATGTAATATGGTATTAGAATTATCTCCATTACCATCAGAGGGGGTGCTTTAATATCATAATATACATGATGGCTTCATTACAGATGATAATTTTTCCTAACTCCTTTCCTTCTCCTCTCTATTTTAAGTTCCAAACTACTTTCCCAGTCTGGTAATGGAAAAGGAAAAGCATCATCCAGACCCACATGAACTACTCGGACAGACAGATGAAGAAACGTCCCCTATGATTATTGAAGCATGTGTGACATAAGAGAGAAGAAAACCATAAAGAGAAAGAGAATGGAGAGGAAATCAGAGGAGTGTGAAGAGCTCAGTGAAGCTGCAGCTTTTTTAAACCTTTGTAATTTTTCACAGTGGACCGCTGTGGGACAATGACAGTTTCTGATCTTGGGGACATGAAATGATGAAAATTTGAAAAGAGGTTTTAATCCCTTTCTCTCATCTCTGAGCCATGAATCTGGTTGATTTTATCTTCTCCAGTGAGAATGCGTTGACTCCCAGAGACAATGTTTTTAGTACAGCTATATTTGGTGTGACCTTAATCCTGTATTCACTTAGGCACCAGATCCATTAAACTTGATGTAAGCATATTTCACAGGTGCTTCATGATATCCACCGTGAATGTCAGAAAAAAATTTTCCTAAACAGTCATGTATATTAACTATTTTACTATTTTTATTTCTGTCCTTACTTTGAAGCACCAGAAATACTCTGTCACCTGAAAACGGGTCCTGCATTTACAGTAAAGAATGAATATACTGATTGGGTATGACAAATCCTGTATCATTCAAAGATGACATTTCATTTATCTTTTTCTTGAAGCATTACTCTTTTGCTACTGGTGCTGACTGCCTTGTATAAGAGTGGGACTAGAGAAGACATCACCAGAATAATTGCATGTCAATTTTTCCTGCAGGAAGTGTAAACCCTAATATTTGTATAGAAGGGGAAAGACCATTTTGCAGAAGGGTGCCTCTACCAAAATAGGTATTAGGAATAAAAACTATCATCTGGTGTGACAATCACAGTTATAGCTCCTTTAAGTCAGTTTTCTCAGAGAATAATATACCACTGACTTTTTATGTTGCTGGGACTAGTACCATCTTTGGCTTTACATGGGGGCCTCAAAGTTCTTTGGAGCACAAGAACATATGAAAAAAAAGAAAATTAACTTGGGATTCAGTGTCCCTAAAAGACATTTCATGGATGTAGATCACTGTAAGAATGTGTGACTTCTATAGGGGTGAAATGGTCTTATAGTGCTGGGGTACAGTTGGGAAAAGAATGTAAATTGATAACGCAAATGAGCAGGGTATGTCTAGATCAGTCTGTGAATGTGATGCTGTACTTATCAAAGAGAGATAACACTAGACACATCTGATAACTTTCTTTGATAAAATAAGACCATGTTAGACAAGGGAAATGAAGTAGATGTAATCTATCTGGATTTCAATAAAACATTTGATGTGACAATCATTATTTAAAAGGGAGAAGATAGGAATTAGTGCATGAGCTGTATGGAAGATAAGGGATGGACTAGAGCAGAGAGAACTACTGATGGTGCTGAAAGTTAAAGAGGTTAGTAGTGAAACATGAGAATGGCTCATGGGACTGAGCTTGTCTAACATTTACATTTTTAAACTGCTTGAAAAGTAGCAATGTGCAAATGAGAATTATAGAGATTTACAAAGATTTAGGAGGATTCGTCTTCTAGGGAAAAAAAACAGAATAGAAAAAAAAGAAAAAGAAAAAAGAAAATGTGAATATCATCATCATAATTTTTAACGTCCCTGAGACTTTGCAGATCTTAGGAATGGAAATAGTATTCAGTTTTAAGTACAAAGAAAAAGAGTGTAGGAATTAATATCTGTTATAAACAATGTTTTCACCTGCAAATGGCAAGGAGAAAAGGTCTGTGAGTTAGTTAAGAGCAGAGGAAGTGTGTTTCACCTAACTGTAGCCATCTACAGATCTCTGGGGAGAGATCAGCGCCTCAGAAGATGATATAAAATACAGATCCAAGATATCTGGGAAATATGATACAGTTTCTGCAGAGAAGGATGGGTGTCTCAGGATATGACACATCCTGTGTTGTTGCTGCCATCAAGGTCTGCCTAGGGGACAGCATGGAGGAAAATGGGCATTCTGGAAAGTATGAGCTATCAGCAATGACTAAGTACGTTAGGACAGTTAAGAATAAGAAGATCAAGGGTGGAAGTACTTACACTTTACTGTTTTTCTGTAAGAGGTGGCTGAAATGAGGAAGAGAGCAGTCTTGAGAAAGGTGGAAATTTCTATGGGAAAAATCAGGAATTATCTGTCAGAAATGGTTTATTGATTCTAAAACTGCTATTCTTGCGACCCTCTTGAGACGACTTTTCTATGATTATTTAATGTTGATCTCTAAAACCTTTCCAAGATGAAAGCAAGAACACTGACTCTGAATCTCAAGTTCTTAAAGAGTCCTTGTGAAACAATGGAGTATTCATACAATAGCCTGAAGGTGAGAAACAGGTTTGTCATCTGAGTATTCATTCAAAAGGATGTTATGTTTCAGAAAGACCATGCTGAGAGAGGCTGGTAAGAAGAGCAGCAGTCATACGCCATCTATACTGAAATGCCAAAAAGTCTCCTACGACACAGCAGGATGAGACTAGATAAAAGACAAGAGCATTGCAGAATATTTGTAAAGTTGTAATTCCTATCTTTTTTTCTTTAGAGTAAATGCATGCACAGACTAAAGTTCTCTGCTAAATTTCCTTGATAAATTTCCTGCTTATTTTTCTCCGGGAGGTTTAAGTCACAGTATCACCTTGCAAATGAGCCCAGTGCAATTCCACTTTCAGAGGAAATCCCAGAAAGTCCTTACTAGGTTGGTTCGTAACACTACCCAGGTAGTGTTCATAAATAGCACATCACTGGAGCTATGTTATTGGCACATCCTACTGATGCCATGTGGTCCCAATGTTGGGTTCAGAGGTCTTTAAATTGGCTTGAATCAGTCCTTCCAAAGTACACAAACCATAATGAGCCATGAATCTACTTCTGCAAAGTGAATCTAAGAAGGAAAAACTAGAGCACTATGGTCCTGTTCAGAACAGGCAAAACTATTACTCATTTTAAACAATCAGATTACATCAATTACTAATTGTATCCTGGTTATTGGTTCTGGTTTCACTGTGAGCCAGAAGCTGCACAATAAAAATGTGAATTTTATTAAATATAGTTGGGAAAACTGGCATGGTTTTAGATAAGAAATCTGGTAAGAAATGAGGAGACCTCTCCCATCCCTGAGATTTAGAAACTATGCAATGTACAAGTCAGTAGTACTAGGGTGCATGTCAGTGTTTTGGATGTGCTCAGGAGCAAGTTAATTCAACTTTCTGCTAGCCACAGGTGCGACCATGAAGATCTGGCATCTGTGCAGAGCTCTGGTAGGAGTGACAACACCTCTGTGCTGGGCCAGAGCTGCGCTCTGGGCTGAGGAGATGGTAAGTGATGTGGGGTCAGTGCAGACCAGAGCATTCCCATCCCAGGTGGGGTTATGAGAGAGATCCAAAAATAAGGTTTAAACGCTTCATTCTGTTTGGTTTCTCTGTTACATGACAGAAATCCTGAGGGCAGTTTAACTTGCATGTTAACTTGCATGAGTCCAATTGTATTAAAGGTGCTAACAGTACCACCAATCACCTTGCCAACAGCTATATGCAATTCCTGTCCTGGATGGCACTCTGCTCTTTTACCAGCAGGATTATTCTGTTGGGTTGTTTACTGTTGATTTCTTTCTCCATCTATACTCTTTAAACAGGTGGCCGATGTGAATGTAAACCTATTAGAAATGTTCCATACATGTAAAACACCAATTCTTAGCTAGTGTAATCCTGCATATTTTTAGCCACTCTGTAAGTCTGCAGTATAAATTCATCTGGAAAGCTGGCTGAGCAGTTTGAATTTGCTGGGGCTAAATCTGTGTACCTCTGGTTTTAGTACTTTATCACAGAAATCTTGCAGATTTCACTTAACAAATGTATATATGTAACATTTTCATTTCACCTCACACTTCCATTTATTTCCATTTCTATTTCACTTAAATATTTTTCTTTTAACCACTTATATTTAATGTGATTGTAATAATAAAATGGCTTTACTTTGGGAGTGTGAATTATATATGAAACCCATGTAAACTCCATCTCTTAAAATTATACATTTTGATAGAAGGAAATTGAATGTTGAATGAAAATGCCTGCAATTTACAGTGAATTCTGGCTCCATGTAAAGTAAAAGTGAACAGATCATTTTCCTTTCCCTTATTTAAAAATGCAGTTTATTTAATATAAATGGCCATTTGACTGCATACTGGCAGGTGACACCTTTTGCCTCAGTTGCATGCTATAGGGAATTTAAAAGATTGCTAAATAAAGAACTTTAATCCCCCCATTTTCCTTCTTTTTTATTGACAGAGAAGAAGTATTTTTCTCCTTTCAACATTTTTTAAAAATTAATCTGAAGTATTTTTGCTATCTTAAAACCTCTTTTTATGGACATTCACAGCCTGGTAATGTTTATCAAGAGCATAACATTTTTTATGTACATTTTATACAACTTAATTTCTTACATATTCAATAGACCCATTATATAACTGAGCAACATGTTGCTCCATTAACTTATGTTTCAGGGATAAAAATCAAAGGGATTTAAAACTGTCCTGGAAAAATTGGAGATGTTTTTAATCAAGTTCAGTGCTTTTGCTGAATAGTTATTTTTTGAAAGATGCAGATTAAGCATCATTAAAGCATCTTCTCACTTACACTGTAACATCTCTCAGAGACTGCATCTGTTCTCCAGGCCCTCTGCACACACTCAAAGTCAGAAAAAAAATTATTTGAAAGCAGAGATAGAAGATATCTCGGATCAGAGAAAGTAATAATAAGGGAATCTGGGAGAAAGAGAAGGTAGTGTACAATAGACATGGTACATCCTGAACCTGCATTATCTACTCAGGAGAATCAGTGATGAGACTTTTTCTTTAGAAAAGAAAGATATGAAGATGTCTTTTTTATCCAGAACTGAGTTGAGGGAGCCATCCTCACTGGATTTGTAAAGTACTCAGATGATGTTTGTTGTGCTTGCTATTTCTTTTAGCCTAGTCATCTCTTTTAACTAAGATTTGTATTTTTAGATTAAAGTTCTCAGTCACTAGGGAGAGATATGTCAAGTAAAGACAGCACCTGCACTCCAAAGCACCACTCACACACATTCTGCTTAGGTGTGTGTTAAAAATTGGAGTATAAAAATTCGCAAAAGCTAAGAACACAAGGAAAAGACATGTTTGGAAAGGACAACAAATGTCAGTATATGTGTATGAGACAGTATACACACAGTAAAGATGCATTTGAATATTTAACAAAATCAGAACTTTGAAAATTCCATTTTTCTTTTTAAATTCTGGAAAACAGAAAAGAGTGTTGAAGAAATGAGTGTAGAACTGACTACTCCTCTGTGCATTGTCTTCCCCAAGACCTGTCTTCGTCCTCCCTGTGGCAGTTCTGGCATCTCTCCCTCTTTCCCTTCCCTGGCTTTCCATGGTTTGACCACCTGAAACCACTACTCATGGCAGGAAAATGGTAGAGATGAATGGATCAGTCTGATGTTCAGCCCAGGCCAGCTGGGCTCTGCTGGGCTTTTGTACGCCCCAGTGTACTGTGAAGTTTCTGTTCCTTGATATTCAGGTCTCTTTTTATTAATGGGCCCTTTCTGAATTCCAAAGAAGGTTGCATTTCTGCTTCTCTCATCTCTGTGTTGCTTTTTACAACTTGGCATATTACAGGATGGGGCAGAGGTTATCTGTAACATCATCTGAAAATTTCCTTCCTCCTCATAAAATCGTGTACCTGGTAACATCCTAGATAGGCGATGAGTCCATTTTCCTAACAAATAGTCACTGTCGACAATGGTCCATGTGTCTTAGCATGTTTGATGATGTTGTATAACATGCATTTTGCAGACAAAGTTATCCTATAGGACATCACTATATGGTAGGTGAAGATTTTGCATCTGTGAATAAATAAGCTTAGATATATTTTAAAAAATAATATAAATAATTGACTAGCATGAAGTGAGAGGTCACCGAACAAGAATCCCTGTAATACAAGAGGATCATCTTCTTAACCACGGAGCTAAAACACTGCCCAGGAATTTATTTTTCATTTTAATACTCAATATTACTGAAAAAGTAGTTCTGCTTTTTTCTGTCCTCTCCATCTCTTTCCTTCAGTTTAGTTCCACTTCTGCTACATTAAATATTCTTAGGAAAAACTAGCGGGTGTTTTTACCTGAGTTATTACGTTAGAAGAAATATTAGTACTGTACACTGTAGTTAAAAAAAACATGGCTTGGCTCGATTCTTCCTGACCATTTAATAGACCATGTGTGATCATTATCCTGTGGTATTCCTAACAAGCTGTCTGCAGTCTGCACAGCTGAGGCAGCTGTTTCCAACTTCTTTCTCATTCAGAACATATTTTTGTATGGCTGGCAGGAGGAAAATGATAAAATTTGGCTCTACCCTGCGTGATTGTGGCTTACCATGAGTACAGTCTCTGCTGTTATTTCATGCTATAAAGTGTTCTCATAAGACCGTAGGCAGGTGTATTTACTTACGCTTATTTGGTCTGTCTAATATCACTTTGTTAGACTAATGCAAGGTGTTTTACATCTGCTGCTATCATGTTGTTGATAACCCCAGCTTGCTGAAATGAGATCTTATCTGATCTGGGGACTCTGGAAATCTGTATATAGGAGGAAGGGTAACAAAATTAAGGATCTAACTGAAAAAATGATCATAGTACTCTGTAAAGCTTTACAATGCAATGGAAAGTCTATGAAAAATTTAATTTCTTCGTAGATGTTAGATTCCGTGTGAAAAGGGAGAGACAGTGTGGAACAGTAATGACAAGTATAGAGATCCTAAATACACAGTGAACTACCATGGGAATTCACCATCTTTAGGGCCTATCTTCTGGCACTAGAGGAGGGAAGCTGCTCTTATTAAGCTCTGGAGAAAGAATAAAAATTGTTCAAAGAGTGTTTCAGAGTGCTTATACTAACATCTTGCCCATATGCCTGTGACTCAGGACTAGTCTCCTGAGTTCTCTAATATTAGTCAGCATGAATACTACCCCTTAAATAGTCCTTTTTCATGTTGACTCTTCAGTGGAGGACAGTACTGCATGCCCACGAGCAGTAGCACTGTTCCGTGTAGACTGCAGCAGATATTACATATAATAATTATTTTTCTGCTGCTTGTGTAAAGTATTCATAACCTGTGCCCTTTCATTATGAATGGGTAAATCAAGCCACTGGTGTAGAAATACCTGTAGTTGCTGAGATAGCTTGGCAGAAGGCTTGACTTAAATCAAATCTCATGCACTTGAAAATGTCTTTCTTGACTTTTTAACACGATCGTCTGCACTAATATGATAGAAGTTCTATTATTGTATAACTTTGAAGTTTAAGGTGTTTTTGGTGAAGATATTACAGAAAATGTAGGCTGGTATGTATGTCAAAATCTGCTGAGGTACACAGTTTACCATGTCAAGTCTCTACTGTATTCCCCTATGGATATTTCATTCATTGGTGCCTCCCTAGTACCTAATGAATCATTTAATGGACCATGATAAATGGCTGTTTAAAAGCTGCTATTTATGGCGGTACAGTGTTTAACAGAGCTTCCTTTCCAAAATGAGTACTTATAGTTGTTTCACTTCTATCTAGTCACTGGTCTAGTATGAATGTCTTAATTGTCTACTTTTTCTGTGCTTTAAGTTGGTGTTTGTTGCTATCCCTATAAATACAGTTAATGGCATAAGTATCCTGATGAAAGGGTTATTATTCGTTCAGAATAGCCAATCCATCCAAATAAATTCAGGTATGAATGTAAAAGAGATTACCTACATAGTATTTGATTCACAATTGCATATACAACTTCCACTAACACGATCAAGAAATTACTGTGAAATATATTACTGTAATGAGCATGCAGTAAGGCGTGGGGGAAGGAAAAAAAAGAGTATTTCTATGTGCAATAAATGAATGACAATATGTTATCAGATCCTCAGTTCTAAAAAACCATCTGGAATACACAGCCTCAGGATACCATCCATTAGCTCTGTAAAGCTGTCTTTCACTTATTATTACAATTATATACCTAATGTTTGATTTCTGAATAACTCAATGGAAACAATATCCTGACAAAATGGAGGTTACTATTAGGCAATGGGTTACTAACATATATGCTGGGAAAACTGGAATTAGAAAAAGAAAATTAACTCAACTCCATCCAAAACCAGCAGAGGCACTGGATCAAGATGGCACTGGAGATTCCTTGGCTATTACATCACATCAGTGATAAAGAAGTATAGCCCTGGAGATGGGCAGAATAACATTAGAAACAGAACAAAGAAGGAATATGAGCAGCTACATAAAAACCAACATGTATAATAAATTGGAAGCAACATGGATGCACAGATCAATGAAGAAAAATAAGTTGTGAAAAACATATTAACAAAGATAATAACAACCCCAGGTAGATCATAAGCTGAGAAAGAGCTGTCAGTATCAACAGCACACACCTCCTGGCAAAGTACATAGGGGTGATGATGACCAGTTGTACATGCCTTTATCACTACCAAATTCACACTATCAACATTAGGACTCCAAGAGGCAATGAAAGGGCATGCATTACATGAAAGATATAGACACCAGGACATAGTTATGTGTATTGTGTATATTAATTTTAATTATATTATTTTGAAACTTATTTTCTGTAACAGTTTTCTTTATTTTAATTTATTTTTCCATTAAAAAAAACCCAGATCTTCGCTAATAATATCTTGTTAATTATATTTTTAAAATGTCATTTATACTAGCAATAAATTCCTAGTTCTACCTATCAGGTGTGCTTTCTGTTTGCTATTAACAGTCCCATAATACAATTTATGAAATAGTCTGGAAGAATTGACACATCATTTGATGTGATATTATATACCAAACTGTCAAAATTTGAGTAGGCTAGCTTGCATGTTCTTGAGTAGCCAAATGGAAAATTAGGATACATCCTAAGTATATCGAATTGTGACTGGCCACCAAGGACACAGATCTGATCCTTGCAAAGCAAGGAGTTCATGCTTGGTTTGGTCTTGAGTTAAAACACGTGTGTGTGTTGGCAGATTTGATTTTCATGGTGTATGAATCTGGAGTGCTGTAAAATACTAAGCTGTTGTTTGAGTAACATGAAAACCATGACAGCTTTGTAAAATCACAGACTGCTATTTTAGTTGAGATATTTACCATATGGGACAATAGGCTTACTAATTTGGGAATTTAGGATATAAAGTCAGTAAAGTTAATTCTGGAAAAGTAAACACTAACACAAAGATCAGTGACTATCTGCAATGGAAATTGAGGAGACAGAAATTCCTTGATGCTGGGGACATAAGTCTGATAAAGAGATGGAGGGTTTGGACTACCTGGATGTGCTACCACAGTTTTTATGATATAAAGTCTTGCCATGAATTCAAAGCACAACAAGAACCTTTTACCCACATGGCATGGCTATGTAATGGGTATGTGGGTTGATAACAGCCTGGATGAGCGCTCATGTTCTCAGGGCAAAGTCCTTGCTCAGGAAGGGTCAGGAGTAAACAGAGGCACAGACTTGGAATTCATCAGGCCAGTCCAGTTCAGATACAATCTGTTTCAAAATTCTTGGGAACCACCTTAAATTGGTGGATTAATTTTTACAAAGACTATTCAGAGAACAGCATATTCTCTTTCTGTACCACTGCTGTTTTCTTGGTTTGGTATTTCGTTGTTTGTTTTGTTGTTGTTTTTATAATTTTCGTTATAGTAGTATTCAGTCACACTACTTCCTTTGGGATAATTTCTTAATGTAAACTTGTACATAAATTTTCCAGTAGTTTTGGAATTTACCAAGAAAAGTAATTTTCTGAGATAAGGATGTGGTAATTATTTTTCACCGTCATTTATTGATTAAAAATGAATTATTACTATGTTTTTTCAACTGATTGTCCACTTTGTTCCTATAACTGCATGATTCAATTCCTTTTACTTTAGACTAGTTTCTATTTCACCCTGGTTTTTTACATGTATCAATGTGTGCTTTATTAGGTGTTATTAAAACTGGTGAAATATTGAACACTGAACTCACTCTTCTTATCACAGTGTAATTTCTCTACCAGAGAATCTGCCCTTTTTATTCATGTATTAAAGAAAATCTTGCAGAAATTTCAAATTCATGTCCATCAAGGTAAGTAGAAGCATCTGAAGTGCGTCACTATGAACAACGAGGAATCATATGACTAAGAAGAGCAGATTTATCCAAATCTCATATGATATCCATGAAAGTTAAATTCCCAGTTTTAAAGACATTTAAGAAGGTTGCTTGTAACAGAAACCCAGGCTTAGTAACTGTAGAAATTATGTGCCCACCTCCTGATGGATTTTTGGTTGTGATGGGAGCCTGAGGGCCAGATTTATTAAGGTATTTAAGTACCTAAAAAGCAATTAGGTAATGAGGTTTTTCAAACGTGCCTTGGTACCAAAGATTGAACTGACAAAGAGGACTTCCACAAATCACTCCTGCACTAGGGATCAAAGTCTGCACCACCCGTATTCCCTATTTTTCAGCTATTAAAAAACTCTTAAGAGCTTAAATCCTCAGTTCTTTCATCAGTGAAACATCTTGTGTGGCCAAATAACTACTCAAAAGTAATTATCAATTTGACCACGGAGAGGGACTAAGGATATATTTTCAAGATAACACACTTCTCTCAGAGCTGGCAGAGAATTGCTTCTTTGCTGGAATGAATGTCTAGTTAATTTAGGTAAACCTTATGTGTAGATAAGCATTAGTCAGCTTGCATGGATCAGACTGTGAGAAACTCTACTAAGGTACCTTGTAATTAAGGTGATTGGAACCAGCATTAAGAAAGATCAACATAAAGTTAGGATATGCATACTGACACTTTTTAGTTATACATTTTAGTTAACTTTTTATGTTAGCAAAACCAACAAGAATTTCTACCAGTATGATCAAAAGAAATCAGAGAGACATTTAAGTTCCATCTGTATTGGAATTTATATAAAAAGCTTAGTTGAGACCTACTGTATTGACATTACTCAAAGCACTTTATAGTTTTTAATATAGAAGCACCATGTCGTCAGATTTATCTATTTTTGAGCCTGGAAAGCCAAAATTACAACACAACATAAAACACAATTCTATGTAGGTTTAGGTCATTTGGGCTCAAATTAACTTAGTAGAATTTATTCCATCGTTATTGTTGTCAGGGGCTTTACTTTTGCCACTTTACAAATTGTCTGACTTTTTGCATTAAAGTGCATTTAAATGTCTGAGGCAGCTGTAGGAGAGTGGGGTGGGATCTGTATCCTGAACTGAATGAAGGCTCAGCAGACATTCACCTGGATAGTGCAAGTAGGGCCAGGCTCCTGAGTTCAGAAAATGATATCATCTCATTTCCAGTATCTTAATCCATTTACTCCTTTTGCTTCCATTACCAATCCTGTCATACAGAGAGTGGAGACTGTCTACTTTCAGTTTGCTTTGATCGTATTGAGATACTGTCAGTAATATTCAGTGTAATTTAACACCACCTTCCTTAATTTAATTTATTTAAACATAACCAAAATTTCATACTTACAAAGTAACAACAATGTCAAACTTCAGACAATGTCAGGCTAAATGGCATGGATTTGAGGTCTGAGCAGCTGGCAAGGAAACCTTTTCTTGCAACCATTTCTGCTGGTTAAGACGCTATAGTGGGAGTGAGTAGTTTTGCCTTCAGAAGGAGGGATAAGGATCTTTTTCTTTTCTTAGGGTTTTGCTAGCTTAGGAGAGATGCTGGTTACGTATTAAATATATCATTTTAGTAAATGTTAAAATTGAGAAGAAGCCAGGTTTGAGAAGGTGATGGAGCTGATGCACTACACAGTGTGACTGTGAATAAAGCAGTTGGAACTTTGAACTCCTACTCAGAGTGGAGATAATTCCAAAATTAGAGAAGGTTGCTTGTGGTCTTGCTCACCTTAGTCTTAAAAATCTCAGAGGATGGTGATTCCAGAATCTCCATGGGAAACCTGTCACAGTGTTTAACAAAACCCAGTGTGAAAGTCTTTTTTCCCTTCCAGCTGGATTCTCTTTGCTGCAGCTTAATGGCTTCTTCCTGATGCTTGCCCTTTTGCTTTGCACCCCTGTCTTCATCTGCCTTCTCTGTAATTTCCCACCAAGTCATGGAAGGCTTCAACTATCTGTGCAACTCCTTGTGTGACACATGATGACATCATTTTTGTAAACACAGACCCATACACAGATAGCCTGCGTCACCTCAATGGCACACTGCTGACTCATGGCAGATCAGGCACTGGACATGATATCCTAGTACTCAGAAAGGATTACAGGATTCCAGAGGACTTGGATTTTAAGAATTGACCTGAAAAATTAATAACAATGTCATGGCTTTACCATCTTCCAGAATAGAGTTGGAAAAGAATAGAGTAAAATAGAAGATAGAATTTGCCAATTTAGAGTTCTGGACAGCAAGTATCTGCATTATTTCTCTTGGAATTAAGACTCAAGTGTACAAAAGGTGCTCCTTCCACCATCCAGTCCAATCCTCTTTCATGATAGGTCATTGTAATGTGTAATCCAGGGAATACATTTATTAGAGTTCATTGTAAAAATTAGCTAGTGCCCCTAAGCTGAATTATCTGCAAAAAAATGTTCACTCAGCAGATAGAAAATCACTAGACCTAATGGGTAGAAGGATTTGAAAAAGTGGCATTTTAAATGTTTAAATATGTTTCCAGTGCTTGCAACAAAAAGTGGTTCCACTACACTGATGGTTAGAAAACTTATTGTAGTTCTCAGACTTGTTATGTTCAGCTCAAGTTTATAACCATTTGGAACTGTGCCAGCATTGCCTTTCAACCTTAACAGGTCTTTATCCTCCTCAGCAATAACAGTGCTGATGTATTTATAGTTACATCTCTTCTGGGGCTTTCATTTCCTGGATTCAAAAAGTGAAAATTGCGGAGTGGAGCAGAGCATCTTTTCTAAAATGTTGTAGAATCATATTAAACTATTTCATGACTGCATCACTCTGTTGTATAATAGTTCCCCTATTGTTGTTCATGACCTGTACTGCTTCCACTTACCTCAGTCATTAAACATCTGCCCTTACCCCTTGTTCCTTTGAAATACTGGGAGATTTGATTTTGCCTCACATATGTTCTGAATTAGAGCTGTAACCACTGGACCACTAACACTGTAGTTTTATTTCATCTTCCTTTTCTCTGTCTCTTAGAAACTTCAAGCTACTCAAGCTTTTTTTCTCTCTCTTTTCTGTTGAGCTGTCAGCTGCAAATAAAACAGATTAAACAAATCTATGTGACAGAACAATAGAACAAAAGTAAGAGGATAGAAATGTGTTTCTATTGTTCCTACGATAGAGATGATAGCTGGGAATCTTCCTGTCAGAGCTGTCTTTGAGAACTATTTGAGCAAAAATCTCAAGAACGCCTCTTGTATTAGAAGTTAATTGAGATGGAGGAGCAATTTCTTTCCCATGAAGTTGTTGATCCAAATTTAAAGAGGAGTTTTTAATGTTTTAAACTCTCTGAACCATCTCTCTTGTTACCAAAACCGAAATGGGTAGATATGCAAATAAGAGTCAGAGCATCAGCCGAGCATAGATTTCATGACACAGTGTACAGTCTAACGAAACGTTGCCTAGAGAGGTTAAATGTGGCTTTCAGGAAACAAATAATGTATCTTCAGCACCAATGTATGAAGAAGTGTATCTTCAAATGCTGTGAAGATTAAAAGAATATCAACAAAGGACCAACCTAGATATTCTTTACTAATTAGTCACCAATAATATTTCAAAAATATCCTTTTTAAAACTGACCTGTACATAAAACATGAAAAAGAGTAATTTCAGAAAACAGAAAAGGCTTTGCCTTAGGTTAGAGAAAGTTCATTCTCATATTATTTTCTGCTTTTGTTCTGCAATGCTGAAAGGATATGTTTTTTTTTTCATTCTGCACAACAAAGAAAAACATATGATCAGGACAGACAGTGGCATTTTTAAAACGTGGTTTGTAGTTTTTAAAAATCTATTTTGTAAGGGTTTTGTGTGTCATTTTTATGAAGTTCGTGTTTTCAGTTTTAAAGATAGATTAGTTTCAGCTAAATACTACCAGGTAATTCGAGGACACATGTTAATTAATCTCATTCTACAATGTCTAGTCATGCTTGTTAACAGGAGAAAAAAAGCTTTCTTTTTTTACATGCAAACCCCATGAGTCCGCTGAAATCCATTTCTAAATGAACGTTTAGCATTCAGACAAAATGCTTAAGGCTAAATTAAATAATAGGAAGGATGAGTTATATCCTTACCTGACAAAGTCAGGCACCCAATTAAAAATGTAAATACACCCAAATATTGAACTATTGGATCTAGACATAGATCTACATCATGACTTCCTCCATGTTCTTGTTGTATTTTCAGCAAAACAGTACTGATCAGTTATGAAAAACAGAGGCAACAGTTTGGTTGGAAAGGAGACTGAACCTGTTTTAACCAAATGAAGCACTGGACATTTGATCACATACTGACAATTTCAAAATCCAGAACAAACTTTTACTAACTAACCTCCTCATCCTGCAGTATGAACAGTGGCTGGTGCTACATGTTCACAGAAGAAAGTCTCCTACCTCTGGAAGGATACACCTCCCAGGCTGAAGACAGGCTAGATGCAGACGTAATTAGCTTTTAGGATTATGTTTTTTAATGTGAAGAGAACAGATGCAACTACTATATGATACATGCGATATGGAAAATTATTATTCTGAAGCCCACACTATACACTCCTATAAAAAAATCACAAAGAAAAAATAAAACAAAAATGTTTCCTGAGCTGTATCTTAAGATTTTCCAGCGACTAAATCTCAATATTTGTTGAGGATACTCATCACTTCCCTGCTTTAGTGATCAAGTCTTGCACCTTTTGCCCTGGACAAGTCATGACATTAACATTAGTAGAGGTAGGACTAAAACATTTTCTCTTCTACTAGATACAACAACAAAAAAACCTGTTAAGTTTTAGATTTCAGAAGCAATAGTTGTCTTTCCCCTGCCCCACCATGTTTTCACTTTAAATTTTGTTCCTGCTATTGAGTCACACCTACTTGTAGCAAGAAAACACACTGATGGCTCAGAAACTTACTGATGTAAACTAATGAACAGTGGATTTTGTATGGTTTGTCTGATGCACAGAAAATGTAACCTACTAAAACCACTACATGTACAAGTGGTGACTTTCAATTGAGATGGCAAGATTTATAGCTTTGTTTCCCTAGATAATTGATTTAATCTCTACTGAGAGCTGATACATAAACAATAGGTTCAGCTGATGCTTATTGTTGCCTAGAGTCGTGAAAAGGTAAGGTCTGTACCTAAACCCATAACTGTCTACTCTGTTTCTTTGCATTTATACTGCACCCCCTCAACTATTATATCACATTATTTTCTTTCTGAATTATAATGTAACACAACCCCTCCTCACCCCAAAAAGCATAGATTTAAGACCAAAAATGACATACAGAATTTTTAACGTTGTAAAAATAAAACTGTTACTTTGGAATTATATTTTCTTTTTTTAGGCATATAATTTATGACTTTTCTGCTATATATTTTAGCATTCCATATAAACTCAAGACTTGCTTTCCAGCTGAATGCACTAACCATCAAGCGGCATAGACAGCATGGTTTCTTTTGCTCTCACTCTCTCTGTTCCTGTGAATTTTGAATTATCCTTCTTTCAGGATAACACAGTTTTAAGGGGATAAGTGTCCTGCCCAGATCAGGCAATCGATTAGTGCTAGGGAACTCTTCACCAGATCAGAGATGTGAGTTTAACCTCCGTCTGGTTGACACAGGTTTCTTCCTCTCAGCCAATTTCTCTGTTCGGTTGTAGTGTTGAAAGACAGGCAGTTTCTTTTATTAGGATTTTAAAAGAAAGCAGGTTTGCTCTGCTCAAAAGAATGGTTCAAGGTTACAGCTTTAACACACAGCTGTAAGCAGGATGTCCCTAACAGAGGCACCTCCCAATAGTTCTGCCTCAAGCATCCCAGCTCCAATAGATTCCAAAACACACTTTTTACTCTGTTTCTTTTTTGTCAGTGCAGGGTGATCTCCTGCTCAATAGCTCCTTCCTGAAGTGCCTGACTTTCCTGGACCCTGAGGCGAGAAAACATCCAAAGGTGAAGTAATGAAGAAACTAAAAAGGAGGCTTTATTTTTGAATCTTTCTTCAAGTTACAGCACTAAAAGTGTTGCATGTAGAAGTCTTGGAGTAACTGCATATGTCAAGACCTGTGTGTGACAAGTATGGTTATGGAGCACTAATGGTGGTGGAAGTAGAAAACTTCTGTATTTGTGTTTATTATGATGAGTGCACTACTTGCAAACTTAATTAAAAACTGGATTGCTCAGCTCATACTCTCAAACCAGTTTTGTGTTGGTTTACAAGATATCTATGAAATTTTCACTCTTCCTATGCATTTGTAGTGTTTATCTCATAGTTCCAACTCAGGCTGATCATGGAAAATCTAAATGCATTTCTATTTTAGTGGACACTTATTATTTTAAAAATGATTTTAATAACATTCTTTTGTTGTCTTAATTTTTGTTGGTTTTTTTTCCTAAGCTTCAGTCACAGTGGAGGCTTTGGTCCTAAATTTCCCATATGATCAACCAGCTACGATCTTGTACACTTTATGGAATACGTAGCAGGAGTCCTTGGGAGAAAATACCTAGAAATCAACTTAGTAGATGCTTCAGGCTCAAATGGCAACTAATATACCAATAGTTTAAGAAGTGTTTTTTTGAAGACCTCGAAGAACGTTATTCACTGTTCATCAGTGCATGTCTGGAGAAAAGGACATTGCAATCCATCACAGATTGCCAAGAACAGAAAATGTATTTCAGATAGTAAAACAACCGCACTTCTGTCTAGAGAGGGACAGACAAGAAAAGTTTTCACAGAAATTATTTATACAGACTGTGTTCATCTTAGCTGTCCTGGACTTGCTGCTGGACATAATATGCTGCTCTGTCTACTTTGGTTTCCATGGGTGCTCTATCTGCTTCGTGTGGCTGATATAGCCCACAGAATACAACTGGTAGGCAAAAGAGAGGTAATTCAAGGGTTCCTGAGTCAACAGTGGAAGACTGCAGTTCAGACTAGCACACTTTTTTCCTTAGGCATATTCAGTAGCTAAAACTAAGAAATTTCAGGATAAGAGGTGGAGGCACTAGGAAGACAGCCTTACCATAGGGAAACTGATAATGCAATGGTCATCTGTTTTCGAGGTTGTTCACTACTTACTACTAATTTGTGTTGGGACAGTTAAAATATGCTGCTTGCAGGGGGTGACCACAAAACAAACATTATGTATTTTTGGCTCACAGTGATCTAAGTGGGTTGCAATGCAAAAAAAATTATATTAATTTTTCAGCTTTGTGTGTACAGCCAACTGAAAAAATTATGGTCTGGAGCCCTTCAGTCCCAATGCAGTCTGCCAACACCACATGCAGAGAAGAAGAAATTAATTCCACCCCAAAAAAACCCCTAGTCTGACTGTTTTCTATTTCCTGCTGCTAACGTCTATATTTAAAGAAAAAAAATCAACACCCAGTAAATGAAAGGCACGCATGCAATAGCAAAGGAAATGTAAATTCCTAAAATATAAAAAAACTGTCACTCAAATGCTTTGCCTAAATAACCAAAAGACATGGACAAATGAGACTAGACTACTGCCATTTCATTCTTTTGAAAAATAAATGTTAATCTCTTAGTGAATGGTTAGTTCTGTGACTACTAGGAAATGAAAGGAGGTTCCCATTCCAGTGTTTATGGGAAAATCTCTTCATAATATTTGGTTGAAGATACTATTGCTTGACAACGTTTTTCAGATCTGTCTATATGGTGTTCATCTTATTACTGTCAACTTCAATGACGGAAATATTTTCAAATTAACTTCAATTTTCAGCAAATGATACTGAATTAAAATACACTGAATATGTGCATAAAACTACTTCTCTTAATAAAGGATATAAATTCTGCTACTGTTACATAGTTTATATATTCATAATGGTAATGAAAAGATGGAGGGGAAAGAGTGTTGGAAGAAGTCCTAATATATGCATGTAGATTTTCTTGGCAAGTTTCGAAGAAATATTTTTACAAAGGGCTGTAATAATTTTTCAATAGTTATATGCATAAGCTTTTCAGGGACTTTAATCCTGGATTGCTCCACACCAACATAAACATTATTATGGAGAAAAATTGTCACAATGAAACTCTCTACAAGAAAAGTTAGATAGGGATGCATATGTTTTTCCATATTTCTCAACTTTCTTGACACTTCCTTGCAATTTCTGTGAGCAGTAAAGGTACAGAATGTCTTCATTATCATAGGGAAGTATATGGCAAGTGATCACACAACATCAGAGGATGTGAGGGTAAAATACACTATGTAGCAGCTTTATTCATGGTTTGGGGTTTTTTTTGGTGTGGGTTTTTTTTTTTTTTTTTTTTTTTTTAATCTAGAACAAAAGAGCAGCTGTTCCAATTAATGTGATTTTTTTTCCCCATTTTGTTGTTAAATCTGAATTTTTCTGGAAACAAAGAGATACAAATTATACAAAGTGCAATCAACAGAAAAGTTGAACTGAGGTTAGAAAACATTGCAAATATGTCAGTTTTCTAAGTAAAAGAAGGACCCTTACGTAGGTTCTTTTGCACTGAATGAAAGTGATTCCATTATATTCTCCTTTTTTTTCTGCAGTGACCTTGAGTCTGCAAAATGAGATGTTCCCTCTTCCCGATTTTGAAAATGAAGAAAAAGAAGTCTTCCATGCCTTCCAGGAAGTCTTCCAAGTTATTGACTTCCAGTTTGAGGGGAAAAAAGATATAAAATAAAATAATTAAACAACTTGGGGAAAAAGAAGGGGCTGCCTCTGAATATAGACATAAAATAAATGAATAGAATTACGTATTGTGAAGCCATTGCAAACATTAGCCTGGCTTTCTGTATATAACAGGCAATTGATACTTAATACACTTCTGTACTGAATGCAATAGCTTGTATATTCATATAAATTTTAAGTAATTTTTGGTTGAAAACCTGCTTTTCTTCACTGGTTGCTCTAATGATTGTCCATCTGGTCTCTTAAAATTGTGTCTTATTTTCTCCTTGAATTATCTTGGAACAAGTTTAACTTACCTGCGACCTGCAGTTCTGTGAGACTGAAGATGTTATTTTTTCTTCTTGAAGATGTTATTTTATCCTCTTGAAGATAACTGCATTTTCTAATGCAAAATCTCTTGGATCAAAATTAAATTATTTTTAGTGTTGTATTTTTCCTAAACTATGACAAAACTGTTTTCTAGCATACACTTTTGTTCTCTGACAAATTCCATTTTAAATATTCCACTTTGATTATTGTTTTTATCAACAATTCTAAGACCCGTAAGTTAGCTGGCTCTTCATTAAATGTGCAGAATTTTCAGTTGTGAGATCATCTTGTCACTTATAAAGTCTTAGGTACATTGTGTCTACATAGTTACCTTTATTAACCTGATTTCCTGTCTCTTTAGAAAATTAGGTTTCCTAGCAAAAAGAACCCTAGCTTTAATTGGCATTAATTACATTCTTCACCTTTAACCTTTTATTAGAGGAATCCCCTACCAGCTTTATAATTTATGTTGCCTGTGACAAATTTCACAACTGGCCTACAGGATCATCTTGTTGCCTTATGGTAAAGCAAACATTGTCCCAATCTTCTGGTATTTCCACTACTTAAAAAAAAAAAAAAAAAAAAAAGGCAACTGGATGCTGCTTTCTATTTGAATGTCTAATCCCAAGTTGTCTGCACCTAGTAATTTAAAAAAATTGATCTCTGTTAATGCAGTTTAGCATACTCCCTAACCACAGAAGGACTGGAAAGTACTTCTTCGGGGAACAGCTTCTGTTTTATTAGTGTTTTCAAGCAAAAGTATCTAGAATTGTCTACTCTTTTTTTTAACCACCGAGCAAAACTAATGACTTCACAAATCAATGAGAGTCCCCTGTAACAACAATGGAATTGCCTGTTCAATATGCTAGACAACACACTCAGTATAATCCTGGTTGTTTGGAGCATGACAAGACTTGATCTTTGCAATCTCCCCCATTAGGAGTCTGAATTCTGAGAGTGTGGAGTGGTGACATTTCTAACTCTGGGTAGCTTGTTGTTGATTATTCCTGTATTCCAGGAACAGATGACTATTCCAGGAACAGATGATAGTTGCCATTTCTTGTTTAATCTTACAGACGCTGAAATTGCCTTTGGAGATTTGGGTGAATACGGAGAGATATGATATTATCAGAAACTGAAGCCACACAAAAACAAACCAAAATTATTTTTACTCTCAGAGAATCATGAAGAATCTGGGACAATGACGAACCTCAGGTCATCACTACAGGAGCTTGTAGAGGTTTTGTTGTGTTGTGCAAAGCCAAGTGCTTACCTATTTTGGGATCTATCTACAGGTCTTGTTCACATCAGATAGCTCATGAAAAAAAAATGTAAAAAGCTGAGTTCTATTTTTCACTCACATATATTGCTATCTTTGCACATACATACTGAGAAAGATAATATTATAGGCATTCTCTATCTAGAAAAAAATCTTTATATCTAGAATATGAACTCTATATCACCTTCACTACGTTTCCCATAACCTCCCATCAGGATGCAAACTATACAAACCACACACTTCCAGACAGTATCTGAGTTTTGGGGGTTTTTAAATATTTTTTCTAAATACTGCATTTTTATATGCCACTAATTACACCTAGACTCTTGTAGTTACTGTATGGTCTGTTTGGAAGAACACACATGCACATGAACACACACTTACACAGATATTTGTAATGCTATATGGCTGTTAAGCAAGGTTGTTGACTTTCTTTAATCAAGAGATTTAAATCACTTATGCTGACTTTTGAGTTTTACTGGTTGTCTAAGGTTCAGTCAAGGCTTGAGTGAGGTGTAAGATGAGGGCTGTGATCACTCAGTTGCAGAACTGTGCTCCGTTGCCCCTTGGTGTTGGCCTGAGGTATTAGCTAATTGCAATGTCTAACAATGAAATTGCAAGAGTCTGGGTGTTTACTCTGTGGTTAATGGTGCCGGAGGAAGAGGGATATGGTTGCTGAGACCAGGATCTGAAGACTTAGGTTTCTTCCTGAGCATGTTCTAAGACTGTTAAAAGTTCAGGTCTCAAATAGTAGTGTCCTGTGTGTTGTATTGAGTTTCTGGGTGACCACTCATGGAAGCTTTCTCATTTAAAGTCTACAGCATCATTTGGCACCCTGGTGCTTCAAAGTCATCCCTATTTACTATCTGACTGCACAGTTTCGGAGCAACATGACCTTCATGTCTGCTTGAAGACTGCATTGAGGCGTTTGTGAATGCTTTCAACACTGTTCTGGAACATAGGTAATACACTCACATACACATCCTCAGCATCTTAACACTTCTTGATGTTTGCAGAACCATTCATTTGCACAGAAACTGTAGTTGCATGAAGCTGTGAGACAGTGACAAGCAAGGCTGTATAGAGGAACACAGGAATTCACCACAGATTGCTTGTCTTGAAAAAAAATAATAGTGGGAAACAGCACACACCTCATATATGCCACTATTTACTGACCAATATCTGGGTTCACTGCACTGCCTGATGATAGGCAAATTCTATCTTGATATCAAGACAATCCCCAGACAACTCCAGCTTAGCAGACCTACAACCTCTGAATCTGATCCATTATAGCACATCATACCTTCAGCATGAGGAAGCTTTGTGTAGTAACTGTATTATACTCTGGAGGGAGTATAACATGCCTTGAAAGTGTTCTCCAACCACTTGGCCACGATGGACAATTCTCTTTACCAACTGCAGAGTCAGAAAGATGAAGTAGGGAAGAACTCATCCCACAAGGACCATATAATAGCATGAAAAGTGAAAGGAACTACAAAATACACAGGGCTGTGTCTCCTGACTGTATCGTGTGGGTGACAACGTCATGTCTTATCTCAAGGCAAAGAACATTTAGACATCTCAAAGGAAATAAAACAATACAAACCAAAAAATTGGAAACTCAAATTCAAAAGCTTTAAATGAAAGATATCAGTTTCAGAAACATACATTCTCTGGTACAGAAAAAAGTGCTACATTAACTTGGCTTCATCCACTATGACTTGCTGGTGCAAAGTAGCTATCTTTATTTTGAAAGTCCAGCCCTCCATTTTGTGACTGCTGCATGTGCATAATTTACAAACAACGCTACAAATATGGCTGGAGGTATCTTAATGTCCAAGTTAAGTGAGGCTGAAAAGTAAAACTCTCAGCAGTCTTGCATTTTTTAAGCAGCTGAGGGAGGAAAATGCTCCAACTTGCTGTTTGTATGTTTACCTATGCTCCAAACTATTCCATATTCCCAGCATTTGTATATTTTTTAATTCATTAAAAAAAATAAATCACATGCTGTTCATAAGGTCTCTTGACATGAATATTCAGACTGCTCTCCCATTGTCAATATATGTCATTGTGTAAGTTTACACATGAGCACATGCTTCTGGCATAATGAAACTAATGCATTATCTACTAAAAAATAAAAGCATAAGAAAATTTAAAATATTCATTCTGAATATCAGTAGCTGAACTCTTAGGGAGCTTGTGGGTAAAGAAAACAAACATTTATATCTCAGCACATCTCTGCCTCCTTACTAAATATAACAGATGGACCGAAAGACAATATTTTGCAGATGTGATCCTTCTGGTCTGCTTGTAATGTTAAAGATTTCATTCTATGTCACTATGTGTTTGGTTAAGTCATAGTCGTATTGCTTAAGGGAAACTTATTTTTCCTTATTCAACATTGTAAGATTTGTACGTTCCATAAGTTGGAAGGAAAGCTCTTCAAGGTAAAACCTATTTTTACTTGTGCCTTAAAGGAGAAAAACAGTACCCAAACTCCAATCCTTCTCTACCTGGTTACCTTATACTATTTTTTCTTTTGGTTAGTTGATGGGCAATTATTTCTCCAAGAGCACAGGTATTTTAGAGCCGAACATTAAGCAACTTCAAGCAGAATTTTTACTTTGGTATTTAAACTCTTATTAAACTTGACAAGTTTGCCAGAATAAGGCCACCACCACCAGGAGTGCATCCACTAAAAGTTAAAATTATCTATATACACTGGTTTTGTGTGAAAGGCAAATTTTGATTACTATGCTGTACCTGGGAATGCAACCATCCAGCTAAGGGCATTTTTTCAGATCTGAATGTGGTTTGATTTTACTCACCAGGCAACACAGCAAAGAATTTCTTGTTAGTAAGAAGGTGAGACCCAAGGCCCACCTTCTATTTTGACCTGTGGAGGATTTCTAGGGATCCTTCTTCCTTTGAGTTCTCCAGGGAGACAACTTGTTCATAACAGTAAGGATCATTTATTTTGCTAGGTGCAAAGCTTATTTTCTGTGCAGAAGGGGAAATTTTTATGTTAAATAAAGCTGGTTCCTGGGCAAGGAGCCTCAGTAAATGTTGGCATCTATTCAGCTTTCTGGAAATAATGTCTTGGCTCCTGGTACCAGCTTGATTTTAAACTAAGCAAGATGGACAGACAAAACTTCATCTCACTTAATGGCCTTGTCTGAAATCTGCCTGGGTTACCCAGAGATTTAAAGGCACTGATATGAATTTTGGACTGGGAAAATGTCAATGCCATGTGGCTAAACATGTGTTTTTACTTGAATTAGAAAAAAGAAAGGAAGAAAAGAAGAGACTAGCCAAGACTCTCATTTTAATTAGATGGAGGAAGCCCATCTGTCCACCTGTATTTCAGGAAATATATATAGACCGCTTCAGTGAAGAAGTGCAATAGAGGAAAGAGCTTGATATAAAGATTTGAGAGATGTGGTCTGGGTCACAAGGATTGATTGTGAATTGTGTGGTCATTCTTCACCACTGTCTTATGAACATATCCTTAGAAGTAACAAATCAAAAGCAGGTCTTGCTTGGGCTTCATATTGTTTGATCATCTTCTATCTGAGAGGGAGCCTGAACTGAGAGCCTCTGATGTGTGTGTCTTCCCTCACCACTCTGAGGACAAATGTCTAACATTCTTTGCTCTCAGAATTCATTCTCTCTTACCTGGACCACTGGCTTCCACACAAACATAGTTTTCCTTTTATTTCTGCACAACAGGTCGTATACCAACAGGATAGATTCTCAAGATGCTGTGTTTAAGAGATTAGATTTTGGCTGAGGTGCACCAGGTAAGGATCTGACTTTTAAGCCACAGAACCTTTCCAGTCACACTGAAACCAAGGATCCTTTATTCCTGTCATATGCTTCTGTGCAATTTATCATTCCACATTCAGAAGGATCTTTCCTTTCAATAGCTGTCAGTGATTTCTGAAAGTGTACTGGTTATTCTCTTCAAAGTTGCAGGGGAGAGAAAGCAAAAAAAGCACACTTATAGCCTGCAGCTTCTTCTTTACCCCCAAATTCCATCTATTTACCCTACACTTAATGAGTGCCCACCAGAGCACTTTCAGTTTGCTAACTTGGCAAAGTCAGAATTATGTGTAAAAGTTTCTATTTTGTATTTCACAGAACAATCACATAATCTATCCCATTTCTCTTCTGGGTAGGGTGATTGAACATGGCAAATTTGGTGCTAAAATTTGATAACTTAGAAGATTCAGGTTCCTGCTTCTTCGGGACACAATGTACTCTTGTGTGTTTATGCTCAAGTGCCCTGTCAGTCCTCACAGAGTAGGGCTAGGCAAGGAGGGGTTGTGTCGGAGTCAGGAAGGGGAACTGAAGCAACATAAAACGGATTTTCTTGCTATCTAGTCTGAAAAAACTCTGTGTTCAACTGTGTAATGGCTGCTAATTAGTACATCTACTGCAGTGTTCTAAAATGGCTTGGCTTCTGGACTTAGGGCACCATACTTTGTAGACTCATCATCTAATACAAAAATAAGTTAAAGATCTTAATGTTTCATTGTGCATGTGCCTGATAAGATGAGTATTTAGCTGATACAGTTTGTCCATCATGGTCAATGAAGCTCACGGAAAGCCATTTTTACAAGCACCTGATAAAGATATTAACATTGCTTCATTACTCACAAAGAAGTTATCAGCCACTTTCAAATTCGAACAGTTTTCTTGGGACAGAAAGTTCAAGAAAAGGCATTAATAATATGAAATTCTTTATGAGGTGTTCATGAAGTATTTTTATGAAATGTTTTAAATGCTTTTGCTCCATGTCTTCATCTGCCTCTTGTTTAATTAAGATTAAAACACTCAAAGTAGATTTAAGTAGCTCTAACGCAGACCCCTGAAGTTTGCCATCCTTCTGGAGTACTACATCACATGTTCACACAATGCCTTTGCATATGTAGGACAATGTATAGCTATATAGTCAAATATGGTACTTTCTAAGAGTGTCACATATACTTTTTGCTATGCAACCCCTTCTTTCAGCCCTGACAGGCACAGTTATTCATTGTCCGTGGGCACAAGGCCATGCTCTCACTGTCAGGAATCACCTGCAGGCTCACCAAGAAAGTTCTGTTTAAATTCTAAAAGAGTAAATGAATATAGTTCAATTAAAATGTAAGAAAAATTGTTCTCATTCTCATTAGGTGTTACCTTATGACTTTTTTGTTTCTGAGATAAATAACTTTTAAAGACTAGAAAGCTTGTCTGTTGTTGCAACCCTACCACTGATTGAACAGCAGATATCAGCCCTCGCAACATAACCACAACATATCAAGTTTTAATTTAAATATGAATAGACAAATGGAAACTAGAAATGAGGTGACTACTCATAGTGATGAAAATGGGAATTAACGTTTTGCTGTTATGAGAAGAGCAATGCAGTGACATATAACAGGTATCTGGGGATATGGCTACGCATTTACATTAATTTTGCCTTACTCTTTTATTTGAATTCAGACAACCTGAGCTATGAATGTGACTTTGGAAACTAAATGCCTCTGCCACCTAACCTGTCATGTTGGGGTCCTGTATAGAGCATAGTTACATTCTACATTTCTATCAGTGGGCACTGGAAAACAAAGCACAAGCACACATAAGAAGTTCCTCTTTTCAAAACAGTAAAGCCAATTTCTAGAACAGCTCCTTGGTAGCAGTACAGATTTTAACTGGGGCACTTCCTTCTGCTTCTCTTTTCCATCTCTGTGTGATGCTTGCATGAACATTGGTGTAGTTATGGGGTGAACTGGGCTAAGGACCTGATCCAGAAGCAAAGTAATCACAAACATTCATCTTTTGGCTTAAGCAGTATTGTTATTATATACTGAACTACACTCAAAATGGTTCTCTTGCTTAACTCACAAATGAGAATTTGATCAAAACATGTTATAAAAGTTTTATAAATTCCATCAAGAGAAAAACACATGTGCATGCTTTGTCAGCCCAAATATCCATGCCTTTCTTCCTGTTTAACTGTGTCTTAAAGCCCAAGGACAGTTGCACAGTAATAAAAGCCACACAGCAGGAATAATATCCTGGCTCAGAGAGGCAGCTATTCCATTTACTTTTTTCTCTGGATTTGATTTTTGATAACTTAAGCTTTTGAATGAATGGGGAGTCCCCTATCTTACCCATTTCTCTCAAGGGTCCAGGTTCATTTCCAGTTGAGCATCTTACATGGGGGAGAAAATTTATGGGCTAAGCTTGATAACAGCTCAGTATTAATGGTTTGGAATTCGATGCCTTAAAAGGATGTGTATTGAAAAATACGTCTGGAACAAGAAGAAATATTTGTCCTACTGAGAGTATCTCATCATATTTGCTGGAGCCCAGTGCTTAAATTTGCATGCATTTTCAGCATCTGGCTTTAATCATCTCATTAAAGATTTGATCCAAGGACATAAGGTCGTGTGGTTCCAAGGACATAATGGCTTAAATGTTTGTGGGGAGCAAGACCACAATCTGCCTTTCATTAAAGCCTTTGTAATGAGGATGGGCAAGTTGGTGGACCTAATCAGGCCGTTTCTAGTTCCCAAGTAAGTCACCTGGTGAGACTACCCTTGTGCTGCTTTGTTAGGTGGCTTACAAAGAACACAACACAAGAGTGGCTTTCCTCAGCCACCCTACGAGACTTTGTGGCATGTGTGGAGCATCAACCAGTCATATACCCACTGCATCAGGAACAGCTGCCTTCTCACAGTATGTCTCCTATATCTATATATAACACCTGGGAAGTTTCTGCCAGTATCCATCCCTAAATGGGGTTTCTGTAGGATGGAAAGCACTCATATCTCACTATAACCCTCTAAACTAGAGGCCCTGAACTTGTTGCATTAGGGTCATTATTTGCAGCAGAACAGTAGAATTGGCAAAAACTACTGAAGATACCTTGGGTAAGATGCTGTACCCTCAGCAAGCTCATGTTCATTGGAAGCTAGGAAGAGGGGACCAGGGGACAGCTGCTTCTGGCCACATAAAATGTTAGTGATTTCTTGTCAGAAAAGTTTAGCATTATTGTGATTTTTCTGACATCAGTGTAATGAAAGCTTAAACATTACAACACATAATTAACACCAAACGTGGATACTAAGATTACCATTTAGCTTCCTGAAGTGCTGTGTTATCCAAGAGAATTAGAAAAGTAGACATTACCAACAGAGTAAAGCCAAATGATGAAAACTACCTACAAAAATGACCACATCTTTTCAGGACAACTCCAATACTTTTCTAGCACCAGGTGATGATGTACACCTAAAGCACAAAGATTTCTTTTTTTTTTTTTTTTTTTTAAGAGTGCATCTTTTTTTTTTAATATGCTACTGAAACTTCTGCAGTGTACTTTTATTTCATTTAGATATAATAAAATTTTCAAGTGTTTTTTCAAACTTATTGTGAAAATGTCCTTTTACTTTTAAATTCCTTTCTTCATCCAACATCTTAGTTTAAAACAGCCCCAACGCTTCAAAATCATAATTTTTCATTTTTATGGACCTTTACTATGCAATTATCTATTTCCACAATGACTTGGGTTTTTACTCCATAGCATATTTTTATCTCAGTCAGGTCTCACTGCTCCTGTTGCTCTTCAAAGAAAGGATGCTTCAGTGAAGAATAAAAATCCCTTTTCATCTCCACAAAGAAAATGACAAGTCATTCTGGAACACAACTCACCTGCTACATCCAAAAGAGAAATTACATGACTAGAGGACTGAAAAATTACAAAGAGCACAACAGACTAGTCAGATTTTTTACGTCAAGCAAGTAACCTAACACTAGTGTTCCTTCATACCCTCTAGTCTCTATGCAGCCTTGGGCAACCAGGAAAGCTCTGTAAGGGATCCACCAAATCCAGGAGGTCACCGTCCACTTACACAGTTCTCTCCAATTTTTTTTACCTTACAAGTTCCTGCCAGCCAGGAGATGCTGTGCTTTAGGTTCACCCAAATGGCTGTTATGGGACCAGAGCCAAGTTAATCATTAATTCAGAGCAGCCCTGGCTTGCTGTAATTTCCACCAAGGCAAATGTAGAGGTTTAGGATCAGGAAATCAAGAGCTGCCTGTCACTTATTTAGCTGCACCCAGTACAAGCCAGACATTTCAGGCAAGCACTGAAGCACACAGAGTAATTTTCAAAGAAAAAAAATCTAACAAACCCCTCCCTATAATAGATTCTATTTATTATAGTTTGCTCACTCTTATCAATGCCGCATTTTCTAGGCTTACTGTTTCATATGTCCTAGGAGAGAAAACTACTGACAAGAGGGTAAGAGGAAAGCATATCACTTAGAAGACAGAGATCAGGTCTTAAGATACTCATACTGCCAAACACTGTCACAGATGACCACTCAGTACCTATGCAACACACATAAGAAAAAAGCGCTTCCAAAGGAGAACCGATTTTGTTTGTAGGCTGTGATAGGCCTACACATGATGCTGACCAGAATACTCTTGTTATCCTAAAGAGCTGAAATAAGTCTTGGAATAACATTAAAATAAAATTTAGGTGCAATTAGTCAATTACCTTTAAGCATAATTGGCTTAATTGAAAAAAACTAAACAGCTACACCATCTGCAGTCACTCTCAGATTGTAGGCAGTTTAGGAAAATGCTTTCATTGGCAGGGAACACTAAAAAAAATCATCCATTCTTACTGTTACATCAATCATCTAATCTTACTGTGTTTGTTACAAATATGGTTCATATATACCATGTTTCTATGGTATAGAAAAGTGCTGTATACTTACGTCAACACTAATGATTAACTTTGGTATATTGTGACATAGGTACTACATATGTAGGATACATGCAAGAACACAGCATACAAACAATATGATCAGAAAATGGGTGATACGTTAAAGCTGAGATGTCTTTAGGATTCCTGTTTCTTCTGTATTGCTGAAACCTTTACCGGTGTGTGTCTTCTTAGCTCCCATCCACAGGAAAGTTGGACCAAGTGATTTGGAACATAGAGTATAGAAATGCACTCTCAGACCATCGCAGCAAATGTAGAGATTAACATAAATGTTGACAGCTTCCCTTTTTCAAATATCTTTTCTTTTTTAATTACTATTACACTTTTGATAAAGCTAAAAGTGAATCAGAATTACTGGAAATAGTTATTTGAATGAACTTTAGCTGTGAATGAACAGCACACACTTTTACTTTCCTCTTTTGTAGACCACAAAATGATGAGACTATAGCATTTATACTGAGTTAAAATAACGGTGCTAATTTTAATCTTGGCAGATCAGATAATGATCCCAGTATAAGAAAATGGCTGCATGGTTCTAAACCCAGACTGGGCATAGCAACATGTATCCATGGTCCTCAGAAGCTGTCACACAGAAGCTACAGCGTCTGCGCTGTGAAGGCTAACGCCACCTCATTCTTACCACAATTGCACCTGTGTTTTGATGTGTAGAGCTATAGACAAGTGTAACAGAGCTGAGACAATGCTAACAGGGAAGCATATAATGCTCCAGGTGAGGGTCCCTTAGGTTACAAGAGGATGGAGTTGTGTTTGTTTTAATACCAACCTGGACAAAAGGAGTTAATGGTCTTAATAACTGCCTGTATAAAGGCTTCTTTACCCTGAAGCTTACACTTGCATACACTCCAGAAAAGATAAGCAATGTCGAAATAAGCAAATATTTCCAAACCTCCCACAAGGTTTATGGGGCTGCTGGAAGCATTAACAGTCATAGGAGAATGAAATAGTAAGCACCTCAAGCATTTCAAATAAGATATCCTTATCACTGCATGAAAACATGTAAACTCATGTACTGACTTTGTCATCTGAAAAAAGTCTGCTGATTCTTGAGAGCAATGACTCAGATATCTTCCTAATATTGCTAGATGACCTGGCAAGGTTTACTGAAATTCTAATTAGCAGAAGTCATTCAAGCACTCTCTAGTAATAATTATGTCCTCCACTACCTAGTAGATGGTACTGAGCAGCAGGAAATTGGAGGAAACTGATAACCCTACATTACATTCTAATTACTTAAAATTGGGTAAACAATCCAAGGAAAAAATTACTATTTCCAGATGATTGCTCCTGAACTTCATGAATAAAGATAAATATTAACCATCCTCATTGATACACAATAACTGAAAGCACAGCTGAAAAACAATCATCTATTCAATGTCTTAATAACCCTGTGGGTTCAGGTATTTTTCATCACTACAGTTTGAATAGGTATAGGATTTTGCTTCCTTCTTGGTCATTATGGCCTCATTCCAACATTTTAATGTTTAAATGAGTCTTTATCTTTCTGTCCAAGAGACCCAGCTGGTTAATGCTAAAATAGTAATTCTAATAAATGTGTTGAACAAAGTATATGATCATAATCATAATTTAAAATCATTCCATAAATGCTTTATCACCATTGTGTAATAATGTAGCTTTAGAGTGTGCTTTGGCAAAGCTCATGCTTCCGATCCATTGTTACGCTGGCCTCAAAGCAAGAGTGTCATTAAGAAAATTGCTTAAATGTTTTATCTGGCAGTTAATATATGAAATCTTAGAGTGGTCATCATTGACTCATTAGAGTAACAAATATGATTGCATAACTCTGATGAGACAGTGAGATTTATGGGGTCAATACATGTGGATAAAATGGTGCAAGATGAGTCTGAATTTGTTCGTCTCTGGGGATCTGTGGGAAGAAGGAAGATCCTGACTGGGAAGTGTTGGATCTGAGCAGCAGACAGCACCAACATCCTTTAGGAGAGCTACAGACCTTTTCAGAATTGTGTATCAGCTTTTTAGCAGTGATCTCGTGGCTGCGCAGCCATGGGGATAGTAGACACGAGGTACATAACCTCACCAGGGAACGTGGCCAGCCTAAGAGTGAGCATCCTGGCACGCCTTGTGCATTCCTCTATAGAGCAGCCTCATCTGCACTGTCTAATGAGAAGAGTCTCTCACCTATTCACCTCACCAAGAATACTAAGCAAAATGGATAACTGGAGGCTGGCATTTGAACCCTCACCCCTGTTCTGCTCAGTTTGCAGGCTACCGCATCCTGCCTAATTATCTCATGAGTGCAGCTGTGCTGGCACAAGTCAGGTTTCAGCACACTCATCAGGAATTTACATCATCAGCTCTGGATGAAGTCTACATTTCCACAGGGTTACTTAAAGAATTTACATGAAAAATGGAAGATTTATCTGATATAAAGATACAAGAATATCTTCAATATGTTCTTTAAAAATTGGGGACTTGGACTCTCTGCTTTAATGACCTCAGTGCCAAACGGCTCATACTAGAACTTCTCAAATATGTAATTTCCTTTATTAGGTTTTCCCAGCTTAGCAGAACTAAAACACAACTAGCAAAGTACAGAATTTAAAATTGGCTACCTATTGTTAACTCCTCGACTTCAAGAACTGGGAGCACAGTTCTTGTGGTGCAGTGAGCCTTTCCAAGGTGGTCAGCACATCAGAAGCAGTTAGGCCACCAACTCTGGTTAGGGCATTCCCTGAGGCTGTGCTGTTTCAAGCTGCTAGAGCTGCTTCTGGCTTCAACTTTGGCAAGAAAAACAAACAACTCCGACCTCTCTGTTCTTCTGCTATTATTGCATCAGGAGATGATGTTGCCCTTTTTCCTATTTGTCTCCATGTAGAAAAACTTCTGCATTCATTATCACGGGGAGCTGTGCCACTCTTTTCCCTCGCAGGAATATGCCCAGTGTCTTCTTTTAGGAAGCTGTGTCAGCCCCAGGCAATAAATCAGACTATTTTTCCATTTTCTTTTGTATCAGCAACTCCCAGTGGTCCTCCTATTGGGTAGCAAGGGTGCTAGTAAGTTGTCTTATCAATGGTCAGCAGAAAAGAGAAGAGAAATTTGGGAGACAGGGCAACATGCTGTCACAGCAGCAGGGTCTGCATTATTGTTTTCCACCACACTGTTGGACCACTTGACCCAACTGGGACTGGCAATATATATTTACAGGTAGTCTTACTATGAGCAGCATAAAGTCAAGCATGTGGTTTGTTGAACAAACATCAAAATTAAAGGCTTACCGTATGAAACTAGATATAATAGACTCAGTAAGCTGAGTACTGGCTAGTCAATAAAGTTCAGGGGAATTTTATAAATGTCTTGAAGAAATACTTAATTTGATTCAAGCCCATGCATAAACTGGTAGGGTTATGGTAGGGTTAGATTTTGTAAGGATTTTTCATTATCCCAGTATATTTGAGTCCTGCATAAACCACTTTTTTTTTGTATTTTTCTGCCCCCGAATAAGCTCAATGTGAGTTCATTAAACATCTCTTTGTTATACTTTAGGAAATATCAGACAGATGTGCTTAAGCAAACCCCAGCTAGCAGCTGTGTCTCAGAGAGATGGTAAAGGCTATGATTACACTGTCCATATAGTCTTAATAATTTTTTGCACTGTCTTATTCTCAATAGCAGCTTGGGAAATCCCGATCTGTTTTCCCTTCAGTATTGGAAAGGCAGGTTTCATTTTTTCTTTTTTAAACTGATTGGCATGCTGTGATGGGACTCTGTGCAGGCATAGATGCTTGGATCACTTGTCCAAAGGGAATACACCCCAAACCTCCCAGGACTTCTGAATTAATAAATTTAGAAGTTTTTCAGAACTTACTTTAGAATAACTAACTTCTTTAACAGAAAATATCAGGGTTAAATAGATGAAAATTAAAGGATTTATTGCAGGCATAGCTCCCTTCCTTCAGAGCAACTGATAGAAAAATCAGTACAGTCCCCTATGGACCAGTTGAGATTTCTCTTTTCCATCTTGTCTGGCACTTGGTTATGCAACTGCCCTGTGTCTTGGTGGGAACCCTCCCAGCCTTTGACCAAACCGCTGAGCCACAGCTCGGAGAGCCTCTTGCTGTCTTCCTGCACTACCTGGCAGTCAGAGAAAACACTGAGAGCAAATGTGTTTGCTTCCCCACCACACATGCAAACTGTCAGCTTTGTCTCGCTCTGATTTGTCAGCTGCTCCAGAAAGTGCATCAGGATCAAACAAACCTTTCCCAGGTTTGTACCCAATCTGCAAATCATATAATTGCATCTGAAAACAAACAAGCATTAAATTCCTTGGAGGGTTTTCTTTCTTGGTTAAGCCTCTCCCAGCTGCAGAGGTACGTGTTTCTTATTTAACTAATATTGACCTCCTATATGCAAAGACATGAATATTATTTATTCCAGGGCCCAAAGACCAAAGCCTAGTTCTCCATTTGAATATATTGTAACTGTTTTAGCAAGTACTCTGGTAGATAAACCATTGTACAGTGCTGCTTCTGGGCATCATTTTATCTCGCATTTTATGCTACAGCATGAACAACTCCTTGCACTGGTTTTGTCAATTCTGAGTTTGAACAGTACACAACTTTCTCCCCCAGGTCTCTTTTCTTTCTCATTTTATATTCTCTCTCATGTCCAAACTGCAAAGCCACTATTTGTCCCTATAAACATCAGACTGGATGAAGCAAATTCCCTTACTTGCCAGATTTAATTACTTTATCAAAGGAATGTTCTGGATCTTTCTGAATGTTCTGCCTCAAATCCTAGAATTATGTGTTCCTTTGGTCAGAAATGCTCCTCAATTTTTACTTTCTTCTTGCACTCTCTCAATAAGCATACATGTAAAATGTTGGTTTGGGGTTTTTTTCTCCCAGAGTAAAAAGTAAATGCAACACTTGACTCATACAGTTTTGTCAAAGTTCCATATACACATAACTGCTCAAAGGCCTATAAAGACCCAGTTTATAAGGGGAGTAGACTGATGATTGGTATCAAAGCTATCAGATTGCTGGACTATAGGAAAATTGGTTTGGGAAAACTTTCTTTTAACATCTAGTCTGCTATTATGTAACAGCCTCTGCATTCCCTGAAGATGAATTAAGTTATAAAGAGCCTTTTTGTTGGACAGAAGTTATGGTCAAGTTTTAACTCCCTTAATTTATGATTGCCCCTTGGTTAACGATTTCTGGGTACAGGGCCCAGAATTCATTACAGAAGTTATAAATACTGACCTTGATCTACCCTTTCCTCTGGTGGTTCTCATATCTGCCTCCCTGCCTAGGGGCAGGGATGCTAATGTTGAAAATGTATTAAAATATGCTTCCACAAAGATTCTGGCTAATTGGCCAGATTTTTCTAAGATCAATAGCAAGCACACTGGGGTGAACTCTGAGTGCTTGAGCTATGAATGATAAAAAAAATTGCAGCCACCAAAATAGGCAAGTTATTAAGAAGTGATCCCCGAATCCCAGGATATTTTTAGCCATTGCTAATTTTTCCTTCCCAAAAGCTGAAGCCCTAGGCTTCATGCCTCTCCTACTGTGTCTTATGTCACCTTAGTGTTGTCTCCTATGTTGTCTCATATTTTGTTCAAAGTTGGTTTTATTTGTTTGTCTGGCTTTTTCTGATGTCTTCTTCAATGCACAGAAGCCTTATACATAAACCCAATCAAGGCAGATGGAGAGGAAATACATCAATTCATACTACCTGTCTGTGCTCTCTCTTTCCTTTGTTTCACACTGTACACATTCATACTGTTTTCTTTCTATCTGAAAAACATGTTTCTGGGAAAAAAACCCCAAAACCCTTTGTGTTTATGTTTAGCTTTTTTTTTACATTGTATTAATGTCAGATATGGTGTGGACTTTCAGCCCTCCACCTCCAACATTATTTAAAGAGTGACAGTAACATTTCACCCAGAAAAACAAAACCTAAAATTGCATCTTTGTTTGATGGAAACATCTAGAATAGGACTCATCTCAACTAACATAAAATATCTGAAGATACCTAAACCTATGCAATTGGCTTAAGCTCCCTCCCTCATCAAGACAGAAAAACACAACTAAGCAGTGATTCATCCTATCTATTTTGAGCACTGACTTTAGCTAGACTCTAGAAATGCTTGGTTTGGGTTTTTTATTATGGTTAAGAGAGATTTCTTAGTTGTGTTAAATTAAATAGTGTCAAGGTCATCAGGAGTTACATTGTTAATTGTCATGAAATAGACTATATGAAGTAAGGTAAAATTGTATGAAATTCTGGAAGATTATTGGATTTATTTCTTAGGGTAACACTGGAATGAATGCTTATTTGACCTGATAAGAATAGGACACACAAAACCTTTGAGCGTTCAGATTGTCTTCGGATTTCTAATTCCATACTTGATACTTGATGTGCTCCTTTATATAAAGCCTGAGACATTTCCTACACTTTATAATTATCATGTCATATGAAACGATAATTCCTATGACAAGCAAATGACCCTTTAAAAAGATTTTTGTAATTTAAATTTATTTTTCTCTTTAAACTAGAAGTGTGTTGAATCACAAAGCAGACACAGAAAATACTTATTGATTAACCTTCAAAGACAACCTGGGATGTTCTTTAAGAAGAAGCATCTTTCTCACTTTCTGTTCTGTAATACAAGAAGCCACATAAATCTGAATATAAGTGAAATTACCTGGGGGGAAAAAAAACAACCAACCAAACAAAAACAAAAACAAAAGGCCAAACAAACCCCACAACCTAGTGTATCACATCTCTTCTACTGGTTATTAGTATTAAGGGAAAGGCTCCTAGCAGCTGGGCAGGAGCAGAGAAGTCAGTGGGCAGGGGGTTGGTGCTGGGAAAGACTGAGCCCACCTTGAGCCCACCTGAGTTGTAGAACAGTCAGGCCTGCGAGACCATGAGAGGAAGGGAAAAAAAACCCTGGAAAACAAAACACAAAGCACTGCAAACCCCAACTTTCCCTTGTGACGCAGAGGGAACTGCACAGTTTCAGGCAATCAAGGAAGCCAGAGAAAGGTACTGGGCTAACATCAAGGGAAAAGGAACAGACAGTGGTCAGAGGAGTTTTGGTTTGGAAGTTTTGATACAAAGCTGTACAGCAGGAAGACTCAGCTTTCTCTATTTAAGAAGTGACCTTTTTTCTAGTATAAATATACTAGGAAAGTCTGCCTTCAAGCCATTGAAAGCAATTGGTAGTTTCAATGTGCTCAATTAGATGGAAAATTGTAGGCAACTAAATTAGGGACTCGTCACAAAGAGCAAAACTTTCCCTAAAATCCTCAGTTATAGTGACATTAACTTAATTTGTTCATAGTAACTAGATGCTTTATATAAGAACTAAGTTATAAATGGTGGTTCAAGATATTTTCAAGATACCAGTTGGACTGATCAGAATACTTGTGCCTTATCTGTGAAGAAACCTACTGAATATTCCTGAATATTGTCAAAGTATAAATTAAACAAGCAATAGCCTGTTCTTAATTTAAAATGTACTTCATAATATCCCACACAAATACTTAATGCACATTTTCCAGTGTCCGGAAATCCTTACCAAGGGATAGTCTTCTTCCCTGTTCTATGCTATTTTATAAAAACCTGGGTTTGAGGCAAAGACAGGAGTCTCCTTAAATTATGTACTACTTTGATCTCAGATAACCCTAAAGCTGGTGTGCACACAACTGAGGTTTGCATACATAAAAATAAACTCTCTTTAGTGCATTGAAGGCAATAGTAATTTTTACTTTATGTTATTTGCATGTACTTTCTGCTTTGGTATTAAGCTTGTTCTGAGCTAGAGTTCAGTTTAATTGCTTTTTTCTTGTAATTTTATTCCCTCTTTTGTAACGTAGAAGAGATCCAGCAGGCTAAAGTAGAAGCAAAGGAAATGGCGTCCTTTTTTTGCAGTGTTTTGCAAAGGAATTATGTGTAGAAACTGGCTTTGTACCTATTACATGGGGGCTGGAAATCACTGTGGAAAAGACTGAATGTGCCAAAAAAATCCCAGGTGAAGTTTTTAGTTTAAAATTGCTGGAACAAAATATCCTGACACTCCAAATTAACCATTCAGGAAGACAAACAAATGAACACTGGCATTTTAGTTTAGTTTAGGAAGAAGAGTTCATACTGGAGAATAAAGTCACTGACTTTCCGACTGTATTCTCAGTGGCCAATTAAAAAATCAAAGAAAATAGAAGGCAAATGGACTAAGGAGGTCACCTATTTTACCTCCACGTTTCATCAACAATACCTAACCAGTCCTGACAGATGTTTCTCTAACATGTCCTCAAAATCCTCCAGTGACAGAAATTCTAAAGCCTCCCAAAGCAGTCTCATACATATCAATTTATTATGATAGAATCTAAATGGAAAACAGAAAAGTTTAATCAGAGATTACATTTAAGGCTCTAAAGGAAAACATGTATATAGTTTTGAAAGTCTCTGGCAAACCTCCAGGTTGGCTTGAGAGAATCACAAGATGTATAACTGCAGTGCACTCAAGGTCAAGGCCAGTACCCAATGGGGTACATCCATTTACTCAACAGGATGATGAATCACATGCTGAATGCAAAAGCAATACCGTATTATAAATTACTGGCAAAGGTACAGCATTAAATCCATGCAGCACCTGATAAGGACACATGAACACGTAGCTTCACTAAGTACGAGGTATCCTAGTTCTCATCTATAAAGTAGGAGGAGGCCTTACAATTGACAGAGCGAATAGACTGAATATAGCCCAGTAATGTGGAATAGCTGATTAATTTTGCAGTAACTTTTTTATACATCGATAACAACAGAATAAGATAGCACAACACATTATGTTCTGGAATATGCTTAAGATTTTTGAGGAAAATACACAAGGGGACCTCTTCCTCTTCCTCTTCCTCTTCCTCTTCCTCTTCCTCTTCCTCTTCCTCTTCCTCTTCCTCTTCCTCTTCCTCTTCCTCTTCCTCTTCCTCTTCCTCTTCCTCTTCCTCTTCCTCTTCCTCTTCCTCTTCCTCTTCCTCTTCCTCTTCCTCTTCCTCTTCCTCTTCCTCTTCCTCTTCCTCTTCCTCTTCCTCTTCCTCTTCCTCTCTCATCAGGATTTCACCAGGGGCCACCTACTAACATTCAAAGGGGAGTCTTACACTGAGAGTCAGATGAGGAAAAAAAGACATTGAGCTATAATAAAAATTAAAAAACAGCCAAAGGATTAAGTGATATCAAAATTTCTCTGAACTAGATAATAGGTTGGCTATGGTATAACTGGACTCGAAATTCAATACATTATTGATGTTTTTCAGTTGCTCCAGCTCTCTCAGATAGCTGATCTGCACATTGACATGCACTGGAGATTAGAAGGTCTTTTGAGTCACGAATGTGTACTCAGTCTTTCGTACCATACATTTCTGCATCTGTTGTAAACAATACTAAATTTGCCACAAACTGCACCCTCTAGGCTATGTTGACTAAGGGAAAATGTTGGCTCAAGGGCAAAAAGAGTAGCAATATCTTGTTGTTCAGATATGTTGGGAGTAAATACTGATGTGGACATCAGATATTAACACACAGCTGTCTATTTACACTTACTATATACAACAACCTGCCTGCAAAAAGACTATAATTCTGCAAAAACTAAGTAAAAAATTTATAACCTACAAGACAAGACAGAAGATGCTGGAGTGGTGTGGGAATAGAAGAGATGATCAAACAAAGGGAATAGAAATTCCACATTTATTTGGAATAGGACAATAGTTTCAAATTATATCAAGGGAAGTTTAAATTGGAAATTACAAAAGAGCAGGGAGAGTTAGGTAGTATAGTATTGGTAGCTGAGTACTTGGCAGATAAAGGCTGGAAAACACTATCTCTAGGTGCTTTTTAAGACCCCATTAAGGAAAACCTCTGTGAGGATGCTTTAGGAGTAGTGGTCTTGACTTGGAGTAGGGGACTAGATTAAGACACCTGCAGCTCTGTCCCGTGCTCGTAGAAGATGGGAGGGATTGAGCTGTCATTGCTAAATGATCCAAAAGGCCTTCCAGCTAGCACTCAGAGTAGCTCTACCCCTCTGCCTTCTCCCAGAGACATTTTTCTAATCCTTTGCTTTGTATTTTCTTGGATGCCTTTTTATAATTCTTTTTCTGTGTTGTTTTGCCAATTTTCTCTCCTAACTAGACATACAGCTGTGAGCAAATCAATCCCTTACTCATTGTCTTATTTTCTTCATATCAGAGCTCTTAGGCTTAGAAGGAAGGCTTGGACACTGACCATGTTTGCCTAGTCCGGTTTTTGATGTCTGCATATTCATAGTTTCTTCAGTGGCTAGATATAGGGCAATTTATTTCCTTATTTAGCAGGCAATGACTGTTGTGTCGTTAATGAAGGAGATGTGATTGCTGACCTAACTCGTAACAATGCTTGCTCATATTGGGAGCTACTGATCCAAACAATGAGAAGGCAGCAGGACAGAGTTGGAGAGAAAAATGTGTAAAGCTTCCTGAGAAAAGTGAAAAAATATGAGATCATAAGTACAAAGCCACATGATGGCAGCATTTTGCCCACACTTTTCTGTCTTCTACTGTGCACTAAGAAACTGGAGAAAATGCTGGAATCTAGAGAGGAGTGTTATTTTTCTTTAAATAAACCCAATTAAAATGTTTCTCTGATGTATATTTTTCATCTCTAGCTCTCCTGGAAAGAATGATCACTCAGTAGAAAACAGATGTGACCTTTGCTCAGATATGTTTTGGAAATACTAGCAAAGTGAGAAGGCAGTGACAAATGAAATAAATTAATACAGTGTGGTGAAATAAGCTGCATTTGAAGCTCAGCTTTCCAGTTTACCTCAAAGACCTGTTGTGGTTAAATTTCTCCAAATAAATTAAAAAATGAAATAACTAAATTGACAAAGGCAAAATTTAACAGACATTGGGAATGTACAGCATTACAAATTTCAGTACAGTTACTCAAAAAAGACTTTGTGTTACTCTCTCCAGAACTGAAATCAAAGAGATATTGTCCTACTGTAAGTTACAAACTGCAGAAGCCACTAGTGTGGAAGTATGAGCAGATCTCTCCAGAAGCAGATAATATCACCACAGTCAATGTTCTTGTAATTCAATGTCCTCAGCAGACCGAAAGGTGAATGGTGGCTTGAAGGCTCACTGATGCTAGAGGAAGAAGCAATTTATTTCACACTCTCTTTGACAATCACTTACCCTCTTTGGCCAGTCAGAAAACTCTACTGTTCTCTGTACCGTCTTGGAGCTGCAACCCATGCACGGAAGAGAACTCTGTATGAAGTGCAGCATTTGTGCTATAGCATATAATATCCATGCTCAGTACAAATGGTGTGGACCGTTTGCAAGAATAATTGTGCTATAGTGTGAAAAATGGAAATGAAAGTTTAATTTGGAAAATAATTAGGAAACACAATTGTGTTCACATTCAGTGTGTACTTTTGACCCTGCTAGATATGTAAAAGCTAGAAGCAACAGCGATTGTATTGTAGTAAGATTCAGCATGTGGTTCCAGCTCACTGAAACTCCATTTAGTATTTGAAGAGCTTAAAAGTCTTACAGAATACATAACACTAACGTTTCAATGACCTCTGCTCAAACAAAATGTAATAAATTTGGCTTTTCTGCCTATAGTAACTACAAATGTGTTTGGGAGGATGACAATAGCATGACCTTAAACTAGATATTGCTGCACAGGGAAGATTTTTAAAAGTTCACAATGTTTGCGCTAGTATAATCGACACAACTCATAATTTGTTGGTAAAGACAAAAGAGTTTTTTCACTGCTTTAAGCATCTACAGCTAATTGGTTTTTCCATTACTAATCTGTGTTGTGGATCCATTTATTGCTTGCTGGTAGGTTTGACTCAATGCAGGACAAGAGTGCAACTGTACCAAGTTCTAGATGAATGAGAGAATGAAATCAGGAGCAAGCCACGACAGGAAAGGCAGAGTATTCAACAAGTGAGGGAGGAACCTCTCTGAATGTAGCTTATTTTAAAGGCTGCATAGTTTGTGTTAAACACACTCAGTATAAAATCGTTTTGAAAAACGTATTTTGTGAAAAGTGTGAGCTAACATACTTTCACAGATAATTTGTTTCCTGGCCTAGACATAACCTGGGGATGCACCATCATACATACTATGTGTTGGTAGTCCAAGTTAGTTAGAGTAACATTGTTCATTCAATTCACACTGTCCACCTCAGTGCTTGTGCCCCTTCACAAGGGCGAGGCATTTGCTGAACTTCTCTGCAAGGGATTTCTTGTTTGCTTTTGTAAAATTTTCAGTGGGGAGGTTAACCAAGTGAATGGATTAATCCATCTAGCACAGCTCAAGGAAATACCTTTCATAAGCAGGTAGGCTAGTAAGTCTCAGGCCAGGTGGAGCAGGGCACTGTTGAAACACTAAACACATTGAATACCTCAAGAACATTTAATCACAACTAACTGATCCTTCATGAGAATTTGCAGAACTGCTCATGGTAGAGGAGTTATTTACTTTTGTAAACCTCATAATTATACTGTCTCTTATTTTAAGCCAGGCATTTCTAACTTGCAAGACTTGAGTGCTGGGTGTCTTTGCTTGTATACGATACACCATTAGCAGCTTACTGAAATGATTTCTGGAAGCTGGGTGAAGGTCATACATGTAGATTCTCCACTCAGAGGGAAGAATGGTCCCACTGTAGGTGCCAGAGAAGAAGGGGAGGCACAAATATACAAATTTTAGTCCTCTGAAATGGCTGCAAGATCAACAAACTTGCTGCTGTTGCTGCTGCTGTAGCCCCAATGGTTACACTGAGCACTGTCCAATAAAAGGGACTGTACAGCTGGTCATGTCTTGTCTCTGTGTTTAACAGAGATTTACTTCAAAGCAGAATGCTGCACCAGCCAGAGGACTCATATTCCCTGTGTGGTACAGGGAATGTGTGAAAACACACCCATTCTGCCTCCTTCTTAGTTTGGATATTCACAGAGGAGGAGGGCACAGCCCACTGTGACCTTTGAAAATTGAAGGTAATCATTAATCTCTATGCTTTTCCCAGTCTGTGAACGTATTTGTGTTGCCATGTGTTTAAGCAGCATGAATCTTTTCTTACATCTGTGCATTTAATTTCAATTAATTAGAAAAAGTGCTAATGCTAGCTGGATTATGCATGGATTAAATACGCAGCACAACCTCTAGTAAGAAGGTTTGATGGTTTTCAGTGTCATGTTGCACCACTTAATAACTGAGCATTCCCTCTAGGGTCTATGTGTGACCAGCACACCGTACACCAGCACACCACACACCATACAAGACCAAAGCACACAGTAAGATTTAAGATGAATAGTTTACTTAGAAACTGAAAAAAACCCATGGTATTTTGATTTTTTTCCTAATAAGTACAATTTTCTATTTAAATGCACTAACTCCCAGAAATGCTATTGAAATGTCAATGAATGTACTTTAAAAAAGTATAATAAACTAATGAGTAAGTGCCCACTGAGCAAAAAAAGTAATATTTCCCTACCTGTGTAACTATTTTAGAAGAATTTTGCTATTTAATGATCTTAGCCTATTTCTATTTCTAGTTTTGCAAGTACTGCTGTTTGGAAGTCTCACAGCATTTGATACTTTACACCGGTGCGCGCTGCCCCAGATGTGTCGTTCTACGTGCTAAAATATATTTGCAGCGTTGCAGTTTTTTTCTGCTGACTCTTAGTACAATATCAAAGGCAGGTGCATGTAGAAGTTGTTAACTACCCTATAACTTTTTTAATCACTTTTTTTTTTTTTTTTTCAAGTATACAAACATTTTCAATATATCCTAGGCTGCAGGGATTAAAAATGCAAAGACTCAAAATGGGAGTTGTTTTAATAAAATTCCATGGAGTCATTTATTCAAACAAATTTAACTATTTTGTTAATCTTTTGGATGAACCAGATGCTCAGGAAAAGACTATTTCAGTGGCTGATTTGAGGGTTGGATTGTATTGTGAAAGCTGCCACATGTTCTCTGGAGCTTTTTTGTTAATACCCATCACTGTAGGATACATGAGGATATATGCCTTGTAAATTCTTATAGAAAGATAGAAGTAATTACTAAGCCAGACCTAGTCCTCAATACTGTTACTATTTTAGCTTATCTTCTTTCTTGAGCCAGATCATCTGATATGTAAAAAACATGGCTTTAGCCCCAATCTCTTTAAGCACTTGCACTGAAATTGTTCATGTTTCTAAGTGCTTCCTGGATAAGGACATCTAGTTATTAACTTATTACATTTATATTCTATTTTAAGCAGCAAAACCTGAGTGTGGCTAAATCAGATGTCGCTGACATGTCTTCACTGAAGCTGAAGATCAGCTGAGCTGTTCATGTGTTTCACCATAGACAGTTTTTAGGACTATTTAAAATGTATTAGCAGAACCAAACCAAAAAGACAAAGAAGAGATATTTGACATAGTCATTTAGGCATCATTCTGTGACAAACTTCCTGGTCATTGAAAAAATCTTGTCTTTGTAAGAATAAGAACAAATTGAAGAAATCTTTACTGCTTATAGCAGCCCTCAGAGTAACTCTCCCTTCCCTGCCTCTCCTCTCGCCCACACACATACATGCTTGGCTCAGGTTCATCCTAATTCTTTTATATGATACGTTCCTACAGCTTTTCAAAGCCATTGGAAGGGGGAGATTTAATAAAAACAACAGAAAGGAGGTGAGGTCATTAGGACTTAAGAATAACAGTGTCACCTAATGGCTTCCACCATTGCTGAACAGTTGCAAGCACGTTCATAAGGAGGGGTTCATCAAGCTGCTCAGCTTTCCCCACAGCGTGTCTGGGCATAAAGATTAGTTTCATGGTAAGAAGCAGGCTAATAGAGCAAACAGAAGGAAACACACACAAATCTAGTAAACACAGTAGACAAACACGGAAAAAGTCACGATCCCATTAGCCTGCTCCTGTGCTGATTTACCTAGTGAGCAAGCTTTGTGTGCATACATTGGTCATGTGTCTGTGTAAAGTCACTCCTGTACTGATGTGCTCAGGAGTTGCCCAGGATCCTCTTTTCTTCAAGACTTGTGCACGCCTGAAGGCAGAAGATCCTTGGCACTAGCACACTGCACCCACTGTGCAGTGCTGTAGACACTAGTTTCAGTCTGCATTGTCCTGCAGATTCTACTGCAATGAGCTGTTTGTCCAGTTACGTGCTATTAAATCAAGCGATATGCACAAATGCTAAAACTTACCTTGGCTGAATCGATACAGTCATAAATTACACTCAAAGAATTAAAGATGCAACCAGAAGCCAAAAATATCAACATCAAAAGATGTGTCTTTGGAAACAGAGAACTTCATAGAATCATAGAATGGTTTGAGTTGGAAGGGACCATAGAGATCATCCAGTTCCAACCCCCCCCTGCCATGGGCAGGGACACCCTCCACTAGACCAGGTTGCTCAAAGCCTCATCCAGCCTGGCCTTGAACACTTCCAGGGTTGGGGCATCCACAGCTTCTCTGGGCAACCTGTGCCAGTGACACATCACTCTCTCCATGAAGAATTTCTTCCTTACATCCAGTCTAAATCTACCCTGTTTCAACTTAAACCCATTGCCCCTTGTCCTGTCACTACAGATCCTTGTAAAACGTCCCCCTCCAGCTTCCTTGTAGGCCCTTTCAGGTACTGGAAGGTGCTATAAGGTCTCCCCAGAGCCTTCTCTTCTCCAGGCTGAACAAGCCCAACTCCCTCAGCCTGTCCCCATAGCAGAAGGTGCTCCAGCCTTCGAAGTATCTTTGTGACCTCCTCTGGACTTGGACCAACCAGTCAGTATCCTTCTTATGTTGAGGGCTCCAGAGCTGCATGCAATACTCTAGGTGGGGTCTCATGAGAGCAGAATAGAGGGGGAGAATCCCCTCTCTCAACCTGCTGGCCACGGTTCTCTGGATAGAGCCTCTCTTGATAGAGTACCCCTCAGAAGAGAATTGCCTCCCACTATCACCGGCTGCTTTTTCTTAGTCGCATGGGTTGTTATACAGGGAGCAGATGGGGCTGCCTTATTCTCCACCAGCATCTTTCCTGACTTGGTGGGTCTTTCCTCTTCCATTTGCAGACCAGCGAAGAAGTTCTGCAATAGCACCTTGGACTTCAGGGCAAGTCTCTTCCTTGCCCTTGAAACTGTCCATTCTTTGCCACTATTGGTCCCTCTGCTTTCTGTGTGTATTGGTGGGGGAGTTTTGTCTGTTTGGCTGTGGGTCCATTGCAGACTGCAGTTGAGACCAGCTGTTTAACTTCTCAGCCTCGCTGATATCACCCAGTCTTCTCACCACCTCCTGCATCTCAGCCACCTGGGCACACCTTTGGCATCCGAGTCCGCTGCCTGCCCCTGCCCCAGGAGAAAGGTCTGGGCAGTTCCTTGGAAATATTTAGAAATATTGGGATGCATATAGGAAATGAAATATTGTATAATCAAAGTATAAAAATCTGTCTTTTCAATACTTGTAAATTTTGGAATGTGTTAACTGGATACAGCACTAAGCAAGCAGACATACAAAAAATATTTTTCATATCACTAACACCATTTAATCACTGAAACCAAATTTTGTTTTCAGATTGTACTGAGACAAGAGCTTTGTATTTACTATGTATATTCCTAAACATGAGTAGACATTTCAACAGGCAGCATGTTCCTGCAGAAGAAATAAAAACTTTCTATTCTGTTGAGTACTTTGTACATGATTTTATTGTAGCTTGGTGGACAGACAAGGAGTTTTTTATCAACAAAAGAAAAACTACGTTGCATACTGAAGAAAATATATATCATGCCATTTGTGCCAGAAAAAATGCAGTACCCTAAATATTTTATATAAAAAAAATACACAAAAAATGCAGACCCTGTGAAACACACAGTTCATGCTTAGTAAAGAACACTCCTGAGAAGAAAAAAACTATTAATGGCAAAGACTCAAAAAAGCTTGAGTGGAGTCATAGCTTCCCGGTTTCTGGTCTTTCCTCATTTCTCTTAGGAGAAGGACAAGTTAACTACATGTAATACTGCACATTATGTGTACCATAATTCTTCATTAATCCAGGTGAAGAAAGAAGAACTTCTCAGATCATTCAAAGGCATTTCATCTTTTATAATAAAATTACATTTTATCTTCACTTAGACCCTATCAAAGATGCAATCTTATCTTGGACCTCTTGTTGGTTAAGACAGAGATAACCAACACCGTATAATTAAAGTCTTTGTGCATATATTGAAATAAAGTTAAAAAAATAAATTGTGGTGTTTTCTTGACATAACTTTTCTGAAAATTACTAATCCCTTTGGTTTTCTTGGACTGTATATGAAACAACCTGTGTTCCACAGTGGAATCTAAAAGCTAGGAGTCTTTTTCCTCTAGAAGAGTCATCTCAATTCTATTTTTACTTTTCATATGACTCTATTGAACTGTACCTTGGTTTTATAATTGTAGTTCAATATACTGTTAGAGTTTGATGGTATAAAATATTGTGAAAATATATGTGTTTACCCTGTGATAGTACTCTGGGAATCCAGGTATAAAATATCCATTGCTGTCCTCATATCTACAAAGTCATTTATTCATTCATTCATTCATTCATTCATTCATTCATTCATTCGTTCATTAGCATGTTGATCAAGCATGACTTCAACTTTGTGGATCCATGTTAATTGCTCCAGATAACTTTAATGTCCTTCATATGTTTGCCAAGTATTTCCAGGATTAGCTGCTCCATCACTTCCCCAAGTATCAAGGTGAGACTGAGGGGCTTGTAGTTCCTTGGATCTTCCTTCTTGGCCTTTATGAAGGTAGGAGTGATATTTGCTTTTCCTCATTTCACTATTCTAATTAGTCTTGTTGTCATCATTAATTGTGAACATAACTAGAGTGTTACTATATAAGAAAATAAGGATGATGAATTTTTTAAAATATTCCCAAGACAGCTCCCTCAATTAGAAGTATCTGGGCTCCGTCCTGCATCAGGTAGACATAATTCTTACTTAATTAAAAATTATGTAAACAAAGTAATTATGTTCCTAAAATAACATCTGAGGAAAGGAGATACATGTATGGCTCATTGACCTTTCATGTACTCATCACGTCTTCGGTCAGCTTAAAATCTGCTTTAGGATCTACAGCAGTCTGTTAAGTTCATGTTTACTTAGAACAGACAACAACTGTTAAAGAATTAAAGCTATGTAAGCTACTGTTGATCGCATTAGTTCTCCTGGTAGTAAATCAGGAAAAACTCTGGGAAAAGAATAAAGGAAATAGCAAGGAAATTAAAAAGAAACTTAAAAAAATCCCACATCACTTTCTTGGCTACTTTTCTGGTAACTACTTGCCTTCTAATTTTTTTTTCTCGGATACAATGATGAAAGATTGTATAAGTAAGACGAGGAAATAGACATTTCAAGAAAATCTTGCAAAGCTTTATACATTTATACATATATATTTCTCACCTTAGCAAGAGTACATGCCCATTTTCTGTGGACATGTCATGAATATAAGAGCTTTTTATAAAGCATCAGGAAAAAATTGATAAAATTAGTCATAAATACTATCAGTAAGAACGTGTCATTTTATTCAAATGACTTGTATATATTTGACAGTATGTGCTTTCTCTTACTGAACAAATTGTTCTATCATGATAGTGGAAAAAAAATGAAGAAAAGTAGCTTCAGATATCTGAGAGTGAAAATGTAATATATGTTTATGCAGAAAGGGTAAGACAAAAATCAGAGCTGAAGAAAATAGATGTAAATTAAAACATGTTTTTAAGAATCAACACCATTAAGCATTCCGTAAGTGCTAAGTTTTCCTCAAAACTTCAAAAATGTCCCTGAAAGATAAATAGATAGATACTGCTCTCATGCATAAGGGAGTGAGAAAAATGGACCGTGTCAGATCACTGTGTCATCCCAACAGAACTTGTCCCTGAAGAATTTGACGTCCTGTTTCTGACAGTCCAGCCCATGGGCTATGGTCTCCAGAAACTCTGGGGAGTATAGGCTGATAAACAGAACGCTGCAGATTCATAAGGGCCATACACTTCCTGTATACACAGTGCAAATGACCACCACTGGCGAAAATGCAGATTGCCAAGGCAGCGGCCATGTTGCTGCCTCCCTGTGCGCTGCTTTCTCTCCTAGTCCTCACAAACATCATTCATTCAGAGCTTCTGAGTGTTGGACTGTCTTATGTAGCATTGCAGTTGTGTCCTTACACCCGTAGGCTGCCTCAGACAAGCAAGGCCACCCTTGCTCCAACCTCAGCTGCTTTGGCACCGTTACAGAGCCCAGGCTACCAAGACTAACTGAGCTGTACTTCATGCTGGGACACGTTTCAGAGAACTGTGTCTCACTGCTTGGGAACTGATGCTTCATGATGAAGTGATGAAGGCATGACGCAGCGTGTTCTTAGATGTAAGTCTCCATATCTGATTCAGTAACAGGCGTTGCCTATGTTTCCACTAGAAATCTTGCTGGGTGAAATGCCTTGAGGGAAGCCCTGCTCTGTAGGTATGTTTTATTGTAATAAACAGAAGTGGTCTCTACTATAAAGAATTATTTCACTGATTCAATAGCTTCAATTGAGTTTCAAAAGCTCAATATGGCCTTCAATAGCTTATTAGCTGCCAGAAGACTAAAGCACATGTTTTAATTTAGTTAGACTATGATAAAAAGAAGTCACCAAACCAGTCAAGGAAAGCAATACAAGGTATGGTCTTTCTTCTCTCCTGCAGTTTGCCTTATTTTAAGCACTAGTTAAATGAGTGTAATTCAAAGAAACATTTTGACCCGGATGCATTCTGCAAAATAACAGAAGAGACAAGTTATTTTTCTGTATATGAATTTCAAATATATGCTTCTTAAAGAAGATGAACCTTTAACACTGGATATTTAGAGCTATTAAAACCTGGAAAACTTTCCATGCGAAGTCTGTTCATGCAGAACAAACAAAACTTGGCAAAAAAGAGGGTGATGTTAAAATCCAGCAAATCATAAACAAGCAGGAAATTATCAGGTAGAAAATAGAAAAACACCCAAACTGTGAGGATATAGCTTTTTCATCACTGAAATCTGCAAATTGTCCTGAATCGAAAGCAACCAGCATTGGTTGGCTCAGCTGTGTGATGATAGAAGCTAGAATGCAGGTCCTGTTCAAGCATATTATGTTATGTAGCCAATGACAGCAACATCTTTTCCTGCCTAATGAAGTAGCAATTTACCTTTAATGCACTTAATTGAAGCCTTCAAATAAAAAATTACCTCTTTTTGACAACTGTCACTTTAGATCAAGTATTTGCCACATCAGCACATTAAAATGCATTTTTGCCACAGAAAATGGGACACTCAAAATGGAAAACCAAGAAAGCAGCTGTACTGAAAAGCCTGGAATCCACTAAGAGATATTGCTGCACATGTAGATGGACAATGGTTGATCAGAGACCATACAAAGAAGTACAAGGGTAAAATATAATGAACTGATAATGATTTACGCACAAAAAAACCAATGTGTTAACATTCATTTTGACTTCTGAGCTGTGACTGAAGAAGATGCAGTTGGATCCCCCCTTGGGACTACAGGTGCCCAGGTCCTGTACACAATAGGTGACAGTATTCCCAGGAGCCGTGCTATTAACCTGTGAGCCTATCAGCTGTTAAACAGGTGACTGCTGTTTCTAGACTTTTCTTCACCTACATAATTCCCCCATGAATGAATAAATTCCTGGTGATGGGAAAACCCATACCCAATGTAAACTCACCTAACAGCTGAGCTGTGAATCTAATTCACACTAAAGCCCTGAGAGGTCTGCAATTTGGTTGCACACCTGAGAGGTGGGAAGGCTCTGCACTTGCTTTGAACTGAAATTTTAATCCAGACTGTGCACCTCCTTGGAAAATGTCTTAATCTAGCAGGCTTTGAGATAAACACACTGGATCAGTTTCAACTGGAATCGTTAAGAAAATCTCCCCATGCAATACCCTGGTGACAGAGGCTCTCAGGAAATTTCTGTCACATCACTGCCCAGTTAAAGCGTGGGTATTTGAGCTGTAGTACTTTATAACCCAGATGATTTTTTATTCATTTATCTGGCAAAACTCCCTAGCTTTCAGCCCAAAATGAAGGTCTGGCTTTGTTTAGGCACCAGATGAGCCTACTCAGCTCTGAATCCTGGATGGAGGAAAATGCTTCTCTTTGGCCTAGAAAGAAGTACACGGCTCAGCACTGCTTCCTCTGAGGAGAGCTTTGGCTCTCTTGGCTCTCCTTTCTCCTTGAAATTTTGTTTCTGGGTCAGGCCTCCCCCTGTTCAGTCAATAGGCTATTTGTAGACACCTAACTCATCACATGTATTGCACTGGGTAGCCCCGTCAAGGTGAAAACTGTGAAGGACAGACTAAAAAATTTTGTAGTCTACATTGCCTGCCTGTTTCTCAGCTAATCAGCAGTATTTTTCAAGAGACACTGCCAAAATATGTCATCTAAAGTGATTTACATTGTTAATGAAAGGAATGCCAATGAATATCACACTTTCTCAATGTAGTCAAGGAATGGGTTCCAAGTGTTTATAAGGATAACGAATATTTAAAAATGCTTGTGAAATATTTCTAAGATGGACACAGAATCTGAATTTGATCAATTCAACCCCTGTAAATAGCCTTTCATTAGACTGTTGTTTATTTGGGTTTTTAAATATGACTTCTAGACTGCTGGGGGAAGGTAATTTCAAAAACATCAGAATTTCCTAAGTAAGCAACTATTTGGAGATCAGAAGAGACTACAGTGTTGTAGCAGTGTCACAATCACATGTGATAGAAATCAAACAGTTTTTCAAAACCTGTAATTCTAACTGACATACAGTATGTTAAGGCTGAGTAAGGAACAAAGGAAATGGAAGTTTCAACAATTCCTCACACAAAATTAATAGGCAAACTTGAATGGACATCAGAAATTAATACAGAAAATTTTTACTCATACCTGCAGTTTCACATTTGTACATGGCAAAGCTGCCCAATCTGTTTCCTTTGTTCAAGCTGAGTGACATGGGGGAAAAGAGGCAGCAAACAAAAAGCCTGAATGCTGGGAATCAACTTCATTATTCTCTCTCTGACACTCAGAATTCTAAGCTGTTATTACTGCCCCAAAAAGAAACACTGAAAAATTATTTCAAATTTCTCACAAGCTATTTTTTCCCACATGCTTCTTTGTCTGGCTGAAAACATATTAGTTTTAAAGGAGTGAGATTAACACAATTTACATATGTGCCTGCATAGAGATGGCTATATATTACCGCACAGGCACAAAGGCTTCACAATTTATTTACAGTCGGATGGCAGTGAAATTAGATGTCAGTTGCCCAAGCATTCATGTCATCAGAATGACAGCTGGAGTAAAGGAATTGCTGATGCTGTTTAATTGTTTACCACAAGAGGCATTTAATAAAAAGAAATGAAGATCCTGTGCTCTTGGCAGTGCATAAAGGTATTACAAGATTCTCCGAGATTTACATTTACCAATATTTTGTTAATTGTTGTTCTACTTCTGACTTAGCTGGTTGCATCTAATTTCGCGGTTGAATTCCTAATATAATTTCTGAGCTTTATTAGCAGTGATCTGGTTATTAAGAGCCATATGGTGAATTAAAAATCCCAATAGCTTGTTAAAAGGAGACCGGATGCACAGACTATTGAAGTCAGTGGAAATTTCCCCTTGACTGTCGACCAAGCCCAAGGGAAGCAGCATCTCGGCCACCAGGAATGATAGTAATTCACTACCTTCCCACTGCCTCCCTCCAGGACTGTCCTAAATGCAATCTCCTGCCTGTTGCCTTCCACAGTTTTACAATCTCAGTGCTAAAGAAAGCCATTCTATTTTGTTGGTTTATTTATGATTTCACCAACTTTAAAGCAGCCACATTTTATTTTAAAATATTCATTAGCAATTCATTTTTTCACATAAAACTCCGTACTGGATCCCACAGGTCTACCTGCTGCCAACACTTTGAATCATTTCTTGTCCTTTAATCAACTTTCCTCCATTAAATTAATAGTGCTCCCAATAGCATATACTTATTTCCTCATAAAGCACATTGATGTGGAAAACCAGTGATATCAAACAGCCATTGTTACTGCAGTGAAAAATGAACCTCTATTGTAAGAAATGGAGACCTGAGTAATACATCATATAAACTAATAATGTGTCAAAGTCACTGGTCTCACTTAGGATCCCAGTGTAGACTTATATCCTTTATCGTTCTAACTTAAATTCATAAATTCACCATACTAGAATAAGATGACACAGCTCCCTTACTAGAAAGAATCACATTTTCAGTGTTCCAGCTCAGATTTTCAAAAAAATTTACCTCAATACCCAGAACAGACCTTTTTTATTTCCCCTTCTTTTTTTTAAAGCATCCACATCCATTTTTTATGTACTTGACCACTTTTTTTTTTTTTTTTTCCCCCAGCAGTACAGAGCTCAGCATGCTGAGCTTTTCAGAAAAGGCTGCTAAGTGTGGAACAGGTAAAAGTTCCATAACTATGTGTTAATATGACAGCCATCAACAATGATTAAGTTTGATTCCATATTCATTATTTTATAGCAACACCATATATGCATTTAGGCATGAATTACAGAAACAGACATACTGATATGCCTGCCCTCAGTTCTTTTCTATACACTCTCCTGTGTCTCCATATGTTACTGAAGCATGCTGGTGGCAAAGACGGGCTTTGAGCTACCACAGAGAATTTTCATGTGAAGCTGTAGGTAACTAAAATATTAGAAAGTGCTTCTTAGGTTAAACTGGTACAGCACGCATACAAACGGACCAGATGATGGAAACAAGCAGGGCACAAAGTAGGCTGTGTGCCTTTGCAGTGCAAGGAGCAATGTGGGAAACAGGCATGCAAACATCTTATCATGAGTGGACCCTAGGTGTGAATCTAGTGAATCACCAGTGGAACACTCTCCGTCTCCCCTGGTACCTCTGATGCTCCAAGCCCTCAGTCATCTTAGTGGCTCTTTGCTGGACTCTGTCTAGTATGTCAACACCTTTCTTGTACTGGGAAACCAGAAGCAGGCCCAGGACTCCAAATGTGTCTCACCAGTGCTAAGTAGAGGGGATGGATCACCTTGCTCAAGCTGCTGGAAACAGACCTAATGCAGCCCAGGATGTTATTTGCAGCCTTTGCCACAAAGGCTTATTGCTGACTCATGGCTATCTCTTTGTCTACCAAGAAACCCAGATCCTTCTCTGCAAAGTTTTCTAGCCAGTTAGCCCCCAGCATTCACTGACCCTCTCTATGTGCAGGATTTTGCATTTGCTGCTGTTGAAAGTCATGAGTTTCCTGTTTGCCCACATCTCCAGCCTACTAAGATCCCTTTGCATAGTAGCACAACGAACTGGTGTATCAGCCACTTCTTCCAACTTTGTATCATCTGCAGACCTACTGAGGGTGCACTATGCCTCATCATCCAGGTCATTAATTAAGATGTTAAACAGGATTCGTCCCAGTATGAGAGGGAAGTTGTATCTCATGTTCAAGAAGGGCAAAGTATTAAATGAATAAAGCAAAGTGATAAAAATCTAGCCTTTGATCAGGTCCTCTACTATATAGATTTTCTTTATATACATCCGTCAGTGCAGCTGGCTGGTGGGGACAAATGGAGTCTTTCAAACCAAGTTTCAGTTTCTGTGGTCTGGTGCTCTGTGACTTTGACGTACTCCTACAAACCTTTGTACTTTTAGACAGTATCCTAAAAATGCATTAGACAGTCTAGAAATACTTAACTTCCAAGACCGAAAAACAGGAATATTTAACCCAGTATGACAAAATGTAACATGCCCAAGAGTAAAAGACTAAAAAAGGCAACAGAGGCCACCCAACCCTTTTTTTCATCCCAAAGGTTATATTTACATCAACAAATAATTTGCTATGATAGTAGCAGTAGAATGAAACAGTTGGTGCTGAGGCTCAGAACTCAGTTTGCAAAGGCAACTGAATCATCTTCAATTAGAAGCAACACAGGGGATGATCAGGTGATTTACTTGAAAACCACGAGTGCTCTTAATCAAAACATTAACATAAACACAGCCTAAACCACAGACAGTAGTGACAGAAATGGTTGCACCCTTCCAGAAAATTAAGTAGAACAATTAGTCTGAAACCTGTGAGAGAACAAATCCCTTTGTTGTTGACATCTTTACCTCATTTATCTCTAGGAATAAGGAGGTAGTTTCTGAGATGGACCAGAGGAATAAAGGTCTAGAGAAATAGGTAAGGAATGGCTAGATATATGCATATATATATACGTGTACATATATGTGGGAATGTCTAATTTTGGTCTTTTCCTAAAACACATGAAATGCAGGTCACGTAAATCCTTTTTCCTTCTATATTGTAAAGAAACATATCTTGCTTTTTCTAGGCTCAGTTTAACATTCACTGAATTAATGGAGAGTTAGACTTATCAGTTCAGTAACACTTGATGAGATCTATATATTAGAAAAAACACAGCATTTGGAGGCTTGGCCTACCTTGCATGAACAACTTAGAACACAGCTACCAATATCTTGTATTGCCTTGTAAGTTATTGATTTTTTCAGGAAAAAAAAAATCAAGGAAATAATGTCAAAATAATAAATCATGGTTTACAAATTTTCATTGTTCTATAGTGTGTAAAACGTGTATATAAACTTCATTTCTATTAAAATCCCGTTATTTATCCAGTAGTAATAAAGATCAAATGTACATTATTGAAAAGTAAATGCAAATCAATGTATTCAATATATTTAAAAGCCATTGTTCCTTTTCACAAATGTTGCTTCCTTAGACTATTAAAATTGTTTGAATTTAAAAGGTGATGGATATTTACATCCTTATTAGCTGCAGATTTGCTGCAGTAAGCAATTAAGGAGTTTCTCTGTCACCCATCAATATAGGCAACATTTTAACTGTCCATAGACTGTGTATAATGAATCAGATAATACTATCACTCTCGAGTACTGCAAAATAGCCTACTGGAAGCAATTCTCAGGTTGCACCATGCTGGCGACAGGCTGCTACCCCAAATGAAGCAGTCAGATGGCAAGGTGAAAGCCAAAATGGCTCTTGGCCCTCCATCTGTTCTTGTGTGGGTTGCAGTGCAGCTAGGGAATGACTGGGCACTGGGGTCTCTATCAGGCTTTGCCTTTGTTGCATCCTAAGAAGAATGACAAACTTAGGCTTTTAAAAATCATGTATTAGGGCTAAATAATAGTGAGACTTTGCTTGCAACATATTCTGGGATCCTTTTTTTTTTTTTTAATCTCAAATCCTGAAAATGCCTTCAGCCTGGCTATAGAGCAGTCACATTTAGTTTGTTATTCTTTTTGTGAAGCTGACATGCCGATATGTTAATTAATGCAGTTTTGAAGCTGTTAAAAAAGTAGGAAGTATCAGAAGACTCACAGTAAACTAGGGAGGACTGGTAACATATCACAACACCCACTGGGCATTGTTGTTTTAATAAAAATGTTATATGAACTTCTATTAACTATATGCTTTGCATAATTCTGGATTATCTGAAATAAAAAGGGATCTATTTAGGTATTGAAAATACAGTGCTGGACCCAACACTGACCCCTAGCCAGACGCCTCCATCTAGACTCTGTCCCATTGACCACAATTCTCTGAGGTCTTCCCTTCAGCCAGATCCCAATCCACCTCACTGCCCAATGGTCCAGTCTGCATTGTTGTTAATGTATTTATAGAAACCTTTTTTATTTTCTTTTAGGCAGAGGCCGGGTAAAGTTCTAGTTGGGCTTTGGCCCCTCTAATTTTCTCCCTGCATAACATCAGAACAACCTTCTAGTCCTCCTGAGTTGCCTGCCCCTTCTTCCAATGGACATAAACTCTGCTGTTTTTCGTGAGTTCCAGCCAAAATGCTCTGTTCACCCAGGCTGGTCTTCTGCCCCACGGGATTGTGTTACAGCACATGGGAACATCATGCTCCTGTGACTTTCGGATTTTGTTCTTGAAGAACTTCCAGGCTTCCTGGACTCCTTTGCCCCAGAACTGTCCCTCAAGGGACCCCCCAGGCTCCTAAACAAGCCATAGTCTGCCCTCCAGAATTACAATGCAGCAGTTCTGCTGACCTCCTTCCTTACTTCTCTGAGAACTGAAAACTACCATTTCATGATCACTATGCCCAGGATAGCCTCCAATCATCATAGAGTCATAGAATCATAGAATGGTTTGGGTTGGAAAGGACCATAGAGATCATCTAGTTCCAACCTCCCTGCCATGGGCAGGGACACCCTCCACTAGACCAGGTTGCTCAAAGCCTCATCCAGCCTGGCCTTGAACACTTCCAGGGATGGGGCATCCACAGCTTCCCTGGGCAACCTGTTCCAGTGCCTCACCACCCTCTCTGGGAAGAATTTCTTCCTGATATCTAATCTAAATCTTCCTGCTTTCAATTTAAACCCATTACCCATTGTCCTGTCACTACAAGCCCTTGTAAAAAGAACCCCCCCCCCCAGCTTTCTTGTAGCCCCTTCAGGTACTGGAAGGTGCTATAAGGTCTCCTTGGAGCCTTCTCTTCTCTTCTCCAGGCTGAACAACGCCAGCTCTTCCAGCCTGTCCGCATAGCAGAGATGCTCCAGACCCTTGAGCATACTTGTGGCCTCCCCTGGACTCACTCCAACCAGTTGATATCCTTCTTATGATGGGGCCCTGCCATGGTTAGCCCTATTGGGCAATTAAGTGTCACCAGTCACTTTACCACTTACCCCCACCCTGCTAACAGGGAGGAAGGATTGGAGGAAAAATAAGGGAGGCTCATAAATGTTGAGATAAGGACTACTTAATTATATAAATGAAATTTATGGACTTACTAACAATCCTACTGCTAACAAGTAATTACAGGAACAGAAAAATAGGATCTCACCACTCATGGATCAACACAGCCAGATTCCAAAATGGCAAGGCACCAAAATCCAAATGGAGAGGAACCCCCACCTTCCTCAGCCTGAGAGCCAAGAGCAGGGAGAAAGAAACTTCCAAATCCCTCCCCAGATCAATTCCCTTACAAAAGACACTCCTGTGCTAATCACCTGCCACCAGGTGGGCGGTTTTTAGACCACCGCCACCAAACCTTCCGGGTCTTGCCTCTCGTGGTCCCCTTTCGTGCCTTGTGAAAAATGCATGTCTTACCAACTTTCTTCCCCCACCCTACCAGTTCCCAGCACCACTGGTATGGGGCTGACACTGACCATTCAGCTTGATATATTATGGAATGAAAAAGATCCTGTGGGCTCATCCCTGACTGAAACCAGCACTGGGCCCGAGACCTGGATGCAGTACTCCAGGTAGGGTCTCACAAGAGCAGAATAGAGAGGGAGAATCATCTCCCTTGACCTTCTGGCCACTTTTCTCTGGATACAGCCCAGGATACGGTTGGCTTTCTGGGCTGCCAGTGCACACTGCCAGCTCATGTCCAGCTTTTCATCCCCCAGTATCCCCAAGTCCTTCTCCTCAGAGCTGCTCTCAATCCATTCTCCACCCAGCCTGTCCTTGTGCTGGGATTGCCCCAACCCATGTGCAGGACCTTGCACTTGGCCTTGTTGAACTTCATGCAGTTGGCAGCGCCCCACCTCTCCAGCCTGTTCTGGTCTCTCTGGATGGCATCCCTTCCCTCCTGCATGACAACTGCACCACACAGCTTGGTGTTACTGGAAAACTTGCTGAAGGCGCACTCGATCCCACCATCTGTGTCACTGGCAAAGATGCTGAAGAGCACAGGTCCCTATACTGACCCCTGAGGAACGACACTCATCACTGGTCTACACTCGGACATCGAGATGTTGACCACAACTCTTTGAGTGTGACCATCAAGCCAGTTCTTTATTCACCAAGTGGTCCATCCATCAAATCCATACCTCTCCAATTTAGAGACAAGGATGTCATGTGGGACGGTGTCAAACATTTTGCACAAGTCCAGGTAGATGACATGGGTTACCCTTCCTTGATCCCCAAGGTTCTAACATCACTGTAGAAGGCCACCATATTTTTCTGGCATGATCTGTCCTTGGTGAAGCCATGTTGGCTGTCATCAACCACCTCCTCATTTTCCGTGTGTCTTTGTATGGTTTCCAGGAGTATTTGCTGCATAATCTTGCCAGGCATAGAGGTGACAATGACTGGTCTGTTGTTCCCTGTATCCTCCTGTCATGGTTTACTCCAGCTAGCAAAATACCACAAAGCTGCTCTCACAAATCCCCCTCCCCTACTCCAGTGGAGGGGAAGAATTGGAGGAAAGAGAAATAAGGAATCTCATAAAATTGAGATAAGAACTATTTACTAATTAAATTTAAATTAATATATACAAATAATACTAATAACAAATAATTAAAATAACAGAAAATAAAACATATGATGCAATATGATACAATTTCTCACCACCCACTGACTAGTCCACAGCCAGGTGCTGAATAGTGAAAGTCAGACCCAGAGAGCCCAAGACCTGCAGCCTCAGAGCAATTGCAGTCCAAGAGCTGCAGCCTGAAGGCTGGAGCCCGTGAGCTGATGCAGCAGATTCCGAGCGAATCCTATCAGTGATGGCACGACTAGAAACACTAAACAAACCCACCAACTCCCTCACAAAGGACACAGCACAGGAGTTAGCAAAGCAGCTGACACAGGAGTCAAGGGAAGTGTTAGCAAGTGCCCGGGAGTAAACGAACAAGAGAGAGTAATGGCTCCCAGACCTTCTCCTCGCCTAAGCCCCAAGCATGACGTACCATCAAATGAAATACTTTCTTGGTCAGGTTGGGTCAGCTGTCTGGACTGTGTGTCCCCTACACTGCCTGTAGTGAGACAGCGAGATCTGGGAACACAGCTGCAGTGTCAGAAGCAGAGAAAGACCTTGAAACTGGTGCAGGCATTTCCCAGCACCAGCTAAGAACTTATCAGTACTTCTCTCTGCATCCAGGAACACAGCTCCCTAGCAGCCCAGGTAGAGAGAGTTAACTCTTTCCTGACTGAACCCAGCACACCTCCTTTTTTCCCTTTTAAAAGATGGGGGTTATATTTCTCCTTTTCCAGTTGGTGGGAACTTCACCAGCCTGCCAAACTTCTCAAATATGATGGTTTTGCAACCATATCCGCTACTTCCCTCAGGACCCACTGATGTATTTCATCAGGTCCCATGGACTTGTGCACCTTGAGGATCTTTAGGTATTCTTGAACCTGCTCCTCTCTAACCATGGGTGGTTCTCCCTTCTCCCAGTGCCTGCCCTTGCCTTTCATGACTTGAGGGGTATGGCTTGTGCCCTTGCCAGTGAAGACGGAGGCAAACAAATCATTGAGACCCTCATCCTTTTCCATGTCCTGGGAAACCAGCTCTTGTGTTTCCTTCCGCAGCAGGCCCATGTTTTCCCTGATCTTCCTTTTATCCTCTATGTACCTATAGAAGCCCTTCTTGTTGGGCTTGATGTCCCTGGCCAAGTTTAATTCTGCAAGGCTTCAGCTTTCCTAACCTGATCCCTGACTTGTTGGACAACTTCCCTGTAATCCTCCCAGGCTCCCTGTCCCTGCTTCCAGCCCCTGTAGGCTTCCTTTTTACACCTCACTTTGTCCAGGATCTGCTTGTTCATCCACGCAGGCCTCCTGACGTTTTAATCCGACTTCCTGTTTATTGGGATCCACAGCTCCTAAGCTTGGGAAAGAAGATCCTTGAATACTTGCCAGATTTCTTGGGACCCTCTCTCCTCCAGGGCTTCATCCCATGGAACTTAGTTCCCTGAAGAGGCTAAAGTCTGCTTTCCTGAAGTCCAGCATAGTGAGATTGGTCCACACCCTCCTTGCCTCCATAAGGATCTCGAACTCCACCATTCCATGGTCGCTGCAGCCAAGGCTGCCCTTGAGCTTCACATTCCCCACCAGCCCCTCCCTGTTGGTGAGAACAAGGCCCAGAATGGCACCCCTCCTCATTGGCTCCTCTATGACTTGGAGAAGGAAGTTGTCATTGACGCATTCCAGGAACCTCCTGGCTTGCTTGTGCCCCAATGTATTGTCCCTCCAACAGAAATCAGGGTGGTTGATGTCCCTCATGACGACCAGCGTTTGTGAACATGAGGCTGCTGCTATCTGCCTGTAGAGGGCCTCATTCACTTGCTTGTCCTGGCCAGGTGGCCTGTAGCAAACTCCGACTGCAGTATCCCCTCTCCCTGCCCTCCCTTTAATCCTGACCCATAAGCTCTCTGTCAGCTCCTCATCCACCTCCAGGTGGCGTTTCACAGACTCCACGTGGTCTCTGACATAGAGAGCAACACCCCCTCCAACACCCCCTGTCTGTCTTTCCTAAAGAGCCTGTATCCTTCCATTCTGACACTCCAGCCATAGGAGCCATCCCACCACATCTCCACGATGCCAATGAGGTCATAACCCCTCATGCATATGCATGCCTCTAACTCCTCCTGTTTATTCTCATGTTCTGTGCATCTGCATAGAGACTTTAAGATGGGCCCCTAAGGGAGTTGGCTTACTGACTGGAGCAGCTGGACTTCTCTTGTTTTGTTCACCAGGTGCCCTCCTGGTGACCTGCAATTCTTCTCCAGGCTCTGGGCATCTGTTGGGGGCACTACTGGTTTTGTCCCTTTCCCCCTCCAAACCTAGTTTAAAGCCCTCTCCATGCACCTGACCAGTTCACAGGTGAAAATCCTTTTCCCCTTTGAGACAGCTGCACACCACCTGTTGTCAGCTGACCCAGTGCTGAGACCTCCCCATGATCAAAAAGCCCAACATCCACCAATAGCACCATCCTCTGAGCCACATGTTGTTCAGGTGTGCTTTCCTGTGCCTTCCAGTATACTTCCCTGACACTGGTGGCATTGAGGAAAGCAGTACCTGTGCTCCTGATCCTGCAATAAATCTCCCCAGTTCCCTGAAAGGTGATGTCTTTCGGATTTCTCTCCACAACCTCGTCACTGCCAACCTGCAACACCAATCACAGTTTCACAGATTCACAGGTTCTTCTCTAGTCACAAACAGTCCAGTGGGCTGCTTTCACTCACTGGCTCACTCACCAACTATGTCAGGAAGTTCTCTTACACACACTCTATGAACCTCTAAGATTCATTCCTCTCTGCTGCATTGTATTTCCAGCAGACATCTGGTAAGTTGAAGTGCCCCACAGGCACAAGGGCAAGTGATTGTGAGACTTCTTCCAGATTCTTATAGAATATATCCTCTGCCTCTTTGTCCTGGTTGAGTGTTCTATAACAGACTCCTACGACGATACCTGCCTTGTTGGTCTTTGCCTTGTTGGTCTTTTCCCTAATTTTTGGCCACAAACACTCGACCCTATTTTCATCGTTGAACTCTAGACAGTCAAAACAGTCTCTAACATACAGGGCTACTCACACAGAGTTCTTTCATACTTCGTAATTCTGTTATTATTTTACAGAGAAAAAACATTACTAATTACTGAAAATAAATTTAAGTATCTAATTTCAACTCAGCTCTGCTCAGTTTTAGAACCCCCAAATCTAAATGCTATCTGTCATGTCACTAAAGCCAGTGCCCATACTTGCTCCTGCAACAAGACTTTCATGATGCTACAAAAAACTTTGAAGATATGCTCCATCTGTCATGAACAGTGACGACAATTAAGAGAAAGAACAGCAATCTTTTCTCTGCTAATCAAACCCAACTTCTCAGTCTCCATTACAGTAACAGGTCTTTGCTGACATCACCGTTTCAACACTGAACTATTCTGTCACCGATATGAACTGTGCCTGATATGTAATTAATTCATTGCTTGACTTCTGTTTCACCTAGAATGAACACAACCACTATCATAAACATTGTATGTTTGTTCTATATAATTATTTCCCTTTCTGTACAAAACTGTATATGATCCTTACAACAAAAATTTCCAGGACAGAGGAAAATACAGCTTGACTCTTTTTTGGAAACAGACTATGCACACCTTCAGATCACAGATCAGCTCAGGAAATACTTTCTGCTGGAAAGTTTGTTTAAATGGTTGACACTGTGAATTCAAATATACTAATTCAAATAATCACTAAAGTTGCATGTAACATATGTTTCTTGAGCTTGCACTGCTTTCTGCTGATGCAGCTGCAACAGGGATAAATGGAGTCCCTAAGCTGCAAGATCCCTCCTGGACAAGAAAACTGATCATCAAAACTCTACTGTTCCTCATTTTATTTGTAAGATGAACACTGTGCAGACTGTATAGACTGAAACTGTATCTTTCCCACTTAAATCTGGGAAACACCATTAACATTTCAATGCAGACATAGACAGCATCCACTCACATTTGTGTTAGGAAAATAAGAGGCGTTAGTCATACATTTCCTGTTGCCCCTCAGTTTTAGGAACTGATGGTGATCTCATAGTCTTACCATAAGAAAAAACAAGAATCTCACTCCCTACATCAGTATAATCCATAGGAATTTTCTTACATGACACTGCATATGATAGAATCTAGAGAAGCAAGAGTTGCAAGGCAGCTTTCACATCGCAGGACAAATTGTTTCTTGCACATCATCAGTTAATGCAATTGGCTTTTCTTCTTGAACTTGGGTATAGACTGTGTCTTCATGTGGGCCAGCAGAGCTATTAAGATGTCTCTGTTACACCATCAGTGCACTAGCAAAGTATTTAAGATTAAGCAGAATCAGTAAACCTGATGGCAATGAACAAAATTGCCAGACTGACATAGCACTTTAATTAATTACAATGGCTTACAAATTATCTTGACTGATGTAAGGCTAGCCTTAAATAAAGTAAATAATTCATTAACAGTTAAGAAAAAGAGAACTTAATAACCAAAAGCACAGGTTTACAACAAAATAAAGCAATTAAAAGCAATAAAAGGGGACATTATTACTAACTTACACAATGAAGAAAGAATTTAATGCAAGGGTGACAGGCCAAGGGAACACGGAAAATGAATTCTTAAATAAGAGCGGCAGTGGAAATCACATGTTAGTATTAATTTTTCAGATTTTCTTAATTTTTTTATTGCTCAGGATAAAGAAAACTGGCCATTATGGATTCTATGAAATTAAGAATTCCTACCCAGGGCCAGAGAATGTCAGCAGAGTTTTTTGATTTTTATGTCCTATGATAAATGCAGGTTCTGTGCAGTCTACAATGCATCTAACTGGGCAAAACCATCATTCTTGGAACAGAAGTTCCACTCTAAAAATGTGACTGTAAAAACTCAGCTGTGTTAGGCTCTCCAACTTATGTGTCTCAATGGCTGTAAATCACATTTGTTCAAAGCACAAGTTGTTTTTTTCTCTTCCAAAAACATGTCCAGAAGGTTCCCCTTGGGATAAGAAACTTCTTCTGTGTTCCTTTTGGCTTATGCATCATCCTCAGAAAGATGATTCATTTGAATCTATATTTCTGAGTGTGATATGTGAGCCAAAAGGAAAGTAGCAGAAATTTCTTGCAATACTGACTGCTTGCAGAAATCGTTAGATTCAGTGGAGTGACTCAGAGCTGACTCTGAACAGCAGTGGAGCACTTCACCTGGCTAACTAGATTTACTGAAGGCTAGTGTTAAAGTGGTCATATACCATTTACCATGGTTATCTGCTCAGTAATTAACTGAGCATACAGACTTGAATTTTATGGCATGTACCTAGAAATTACTAAAGCTTTTTTTGATGTAGAGGGTCAGCCACCAAACTTGAGACACATAATAAACTTCAGCAGTATATCACTGCTTCATGTTGATATATCATATCTTAATTGATTAAGATACTACCCCAAGAGCAATCTGCAACTAGATCGGACAGCGGTTCATCTCTGGGCTTCTTCTTATCCAGTTAAAATGTTGTTAACTTACCATGCTTTTGGCTGCAAGATCTGAGGACTGGAAGGAAATGTTTCAAAATGCCAGGACTCTGTCCTCTGACATGAGAAAACAATCTCAGTAACCGATGACTTTGACCTGTAGATACCCTTAGGATGATACTCAGCCAGCAAAGACAGAGGCCTGTGCACTGCTCGGATTTCAACCAGAAGCCACCTTTTATCCTCAAAAATGAAACAAAGCTGAGAACCAGCTTTCTGAAGCCTAATTGAAGTCACTGTCTGAATGAAGAGCAATGGCTGAAAGAAAATCAAGGTATGCCTGAAAGAAACACACAACCAGCTGAAGACTTGTCTCCTCATATAATAACGTTTACAGGTATTAGCTCTCCTTCCTACCTTTAAATTTTCAGTATTGTTGGGCCATAAATAATCATTGCATACACACAAAGTCAGTTTGATTTGTAGCTGAACAACATAGTCAATTTCCTTCAATACAGAGTGAACATGCAGGGTCATGTCCAGCTTGTGTGCAGTGACAGTGCATAAAAAATAAGCATACCCTGATTTCTTCATTACAGATAAGGATGTTGGGGTCTAATCCACACAGAAGTATAAGAAAGATGCTTATATCAGCTTTAATTATGCCTGTTGCACTGCTGCCACAAATGAAGACTGAGTTTTGGCTGTATAACCACAAGTTTGCTGACAGTTTTTGTTCTGGTTTATAGCAGGAGACAGAAGGGAGTGCAGCCCAGCCTGCTGGCACCATAGTGTTAAGTGAGAGAGATGGTAAAGATACTTGTCAGTTGAGTGAACAGAAGAGGCTTGAGTGCATGCAGAAATAACACTGCCGGGGGAAAGAATTGGGAGTTTTACTTAAGCATTTTCCAGCAAGAAGGACACTTTACTACCTGAGACATTTTATTGTATTTTCCTTTTCTCTACTCCATTGCATCCTTCTCTTTATCACTTTCTTTTAACTAGAGATTTCATGAAATTCCACTTCTCCTAAAGCTCTACAAGGGGTGCTCTACAACATCCATACCAGAAAAAGGCTCCATATGAAAAACAAAGGCCTGCAAGTTGTGACATAGGGCATTGGATCCAAGCTTGTTCAAAGTGGCTGGTGCCAAGGGGCCAGGAGTGGTGGGCACAGATGGTGAAATTGCAGTCATGTCATCATAAAATAATTTATGTTGGAAGTGATCCCTGGGATCTATCCAGTACAACACCCTGCTCAAAACAGGTCTAATTATATTTGTTTGCTCAAGGCTGTGCCCAGCTGATTCTTGAACACCTCAAGGATGGAGATCCTACAGCCTCACTCAGTCCCTGTTCCAGTGTTTCTCTACCCTGTTAGTAAAAAGCATTTTTTCCTTACATCTAATTGGAAATTCCTGTGTTCCAACTTCTGTGGTTTAACATTATCTAGCAGTTAAGTACCCCACAGCTGCTCATGTACCTCCACCTCCTCCCCTAGTGCAGGAGGAGAGTCAGAGGAAAAGACAAGGAAGCTCATAATGTTGAGATAAGAACTATTTAATAAGTGAATATTATTATTATAAATTATAGTGATACTACTATTAACAATACTACTACTACTACTAACAATTAATTGATAGAAAATAGAACATATGATACAATTGCTCAGCATGCACTGACTGACACACAGCCAGGTCCCTAGTTGTGAGAGTCAGAGCCAGAGTCCACAGAGCCAGAGACTCAGGGCAACAACTCGACCTGAACAAAAGTCATCTGACCCCCCATCCCACTAACAAAGGAACCCACCCCACTGCTAGCAACCCACCAAGAGCTAACAAAAGAGCTAATGACCTAGCTATCAAGTTAGCCAAAGTCTTAACAACACACCCCCACCCAGGCCCCTTCCCAGCTTAGGTACATGTGTATTGAGCATGAAGTACCATGGAATGAAACACTCCTTCAGCCAGCTGTCCACACTGTGAAGAAAATTTACCCTTTCCTGCATGAAACCAGTACTCCAACTTGTGTTCATCACCTATCAATCGATTGCTGAGCACCAGCAAGGAGAGTCTGACTCCACCTTATCAGTATTCTCCAACCAGCTATTCATAAACAGCAATAAGGCCTCCCCAAACCCGCTCAACATCATATTAAGGCTAAACAAGTCCAACTCATTCAGTCTTTCCATGTGCCTCACTTGCTCCAGCCACTGGATATCTTGCTGATACTTTGCTGGTCTTGCTTCTGTTGGCCAATGTGTTTTTTGCATTGGGGAGCCCAAAGCTGGACACAGTATTTCTGATTCAGTCCCAAAAGTGCCGAATTGAAGGGAAGGATCTGTTAAAATCACAGAATGGTTTGGGTTGGAAGGGACCTTAAAGATCATCTAGTTCCAACCCCCTGCCATGGACAGGGACACCTTCCACTAGACCAGGTTGCTCAAAGCCTCATCCAGCCTGGCCTTGAAGACAGCCACGGATGGGTCATCCACAGCTTCTCTGGGCAACCTGTTCCAGTGCTTCACCACCATCTCTGTGGAGAATTTTTTCCTGATATCCAATCTAAATCTCCCCACTTTCAATTTAAATCTGCTGCCCCTTGTCCTGTCACTAGTTGCCCTTATAAAAAGCACACACACACATCCCTCCCCAGCTTTCTTGTAAGGCCCACTTCCCTCAGTTCCCTGGCTGCTGCCTTGCCAGTGCACATTAGCATTCTGATTGCGGCCTTTGCTGCCAGAGCACAACCCTGACTCATGTTTCCTTTAAAGCCCACAGGATCCTCTTCTGCAAAGCTGTTTTCTACACAGCCATCCTCCAGCCTGTAATGTTGAATAAAGTTATTCCATGCCAGATGCAAGACTTTTCACTTGCTTTTGTAGATTTTTGTGAGATCAAGGTCAGCCTATATGTCCAGCCTGTGGAGGGCCCATTGAATACCTTTGTCCTACAGCATATTAATTGCTCCCAACCACCCTAATCTTCTCCATAAGCTGGAGGTGTTGGCAAACTTGCTGAGTGCACTTTATCCTACCATCAGTGTTAATGAAGACATTAAACAGATCCCAGAGGGATGCTGCTAGTTACTGACTGTCAACTGGACTATGCACCAGTCCCACAACCCATGCAATGGGTGCATGCACCATTTGAACAGCCTTAAAGGGCAGTTAATCACTGTAAATGGCCTTTATTTGTCCTGGAGAAGAGAGAAAATTCAAGCTGGGCTTGGGAATGTTTGTGGATGAACAGTTACTAAATGAATAATCCTGTGCAGAACAGATGCACCAAAGCTGAAGCGATGTCACTGCAGTGCAACTGTGGGAGCAGGGACGAACAATTTTGTTCATAGCGCTTGGTGGAGTGTGAAATTTCTTTACTCTGGCCCTTAAAGAAATCCTTTTGTTCAAGTCTATTGGGTCAGGGTTTTGGTGGTTTTTTGTTTACTTGTTTGGGGAGTTTTTGTTTGTTTTGTTTTTAAAATTGCTTTCAAACATTATTCTCTAGTGCAACAGGAAATACAAGAAATAAAGGCAATAATCAAAATATATGCCTACTGATGGAATTTTAATCTTAGTATATGGTATAATCTTAATATATGATAAAAATTAGTGTTCCAGATAATTCTTGCTGAAAAAAATCTAAACTAAAATGTCTAAAGTATTATATTTAATATAATATATAATTACTATGTATAATTGGTTAACAATTTGAGATTACAAAATACTTTTAGATAAAGCGTTTCCCTGCATTTAAAGTTTGAAAGCACTAGTTTTGATTTCTGACATTCTTCTGCTGGCTGAAAATCTGCCTCATCAGTCACTAGGAATATTGCATCCACTTAGCAATGGCTGTAGATCACAGTTGGTTGTAACTAACAGCATACAACATGTATTGTTTGGATTAAGGTGTAGGAGTCTGGGCTGCACTGCTATCTGCATAAAAGCCCATGCAGGAGATTTAGATATATGTAAATAACTGAATATGTTTAGTTTTGTTATATTCTTCATAATTTTTTTTTTCTTTATACATTACTGAATAACTTTACATTATTTTGCTGTAAGGGCATCTCCTTGAAGTGCTAGTACCAATAAACTTTTAATAAATGTACAAAATGTTTATTGAGATAATAAGTTCCATCACGAAATTCAAATTGTATGAGTATTCTTAGACGTTAATGGTTAAATAACTTACAACTCTTTTCCTCCTGATACTCATTTACTGTAGGGTGGTAAGCACAGTCACCTGGTAGTATATTTATTTATCCTAGACTTGTTGTTACTTTATAATGAGCTTACCTTCCCCCAGATATAATGTGAAAACAAAAAATTTACAAGTAGATAGAATTCAATCATGTTCTGGATGGTTTTTGCTAGATGGATTTCAAAATAGTGCATGCCTCTCTTTACCCCTAATGTCTGCAGGACATACTATAAAGCAAACAAGCAACTTTTTCTAATTACAGTCTCTGGAGGCCAAAGACAGGTTTATCACAGTTTTGTAGGGTACTGTCATGATTTGTTGCCTTTCACCACCAGTACAGCAATGTTCTGGCTTCACTCCCAGGATCCAACAAATGACTTACAGGATGTGCAAAAAAAGAAATGGGAGATAAGCCACAGCAAATTGGCCAGAGCAAATAAGGAAGGTAGGGGATGTGTGGGAGGATAAGATCTGGTCTAAGTTAGAGGAAATCTTTGAAAGGAACATCTTTGGAAATCTTACATGTTACTTATGCGGTATTGCCACCTCCACCAGGTCCTGAATGGTAGTATATTTTGTGGTTTCCATCTAAATTATTTGGACTGATTCATAGTAAGCTTGCTTCAGAGAGATTGATTTCTCCTGCTCCTCCTGCTTTATCGCTACTCTCATGACAGAGATGCTTGGCAGCCTTAAATAGGACATGACATGTTGTCATCTTTCGTCCCCTATCCCTTTCATGTCCTTCAGGGAATATCAACACAAATGCCCTATTTCAAAGAAATAAATTTTTTCTGCCTCTGGCACTTTTCTTGGCCTTTCTTTTGCATTGTTATTGTCACTTTTGCTCTTTTCACTGCTCTTTGGCAATGACATCAGTATGTCCCATTACTATTGAGAAGCCCCCTCAAACATCTGAGAAAAAAAGAATAAAAATCCAGAGAACAATCATGCCACCTGACACAATGTATTTTATCACCTATCACCACTGAATGTATGAAAAAGCTGTTCTAGAAGACAGAAGAATTTATTTATGTTCCAGATATTTAGTATCTCTGTCTTGCACAGGATTATTAGGGACAGGATAAGAGAGAAAAAAGTGACCCAGAAGGGTTCAACAATAAACAATACATGACCTCATTGACAATCATGGACTTGAAACAGCCAGTGTAACCGTGACCATGACATATGGTGCTCTGTGCTCACTGCTATCTTCTGTAATAACACTGCCTACACTATGGAAGTTCACCCCAGATATGTCAGTTTTTGCCAGCTATTAACAATGCCAACTCTGTTTTTTTAGTAAGCTGTAAAATTAATGATACAACACCATTTAAAATTGTCTCCTCTTTTACAGAACACTTGACCATCATAGATGGGAGCAAGAAAATAAAGGCTATAAAGTATTCATCTTATCAAACTCTAAATCTGAGAGATGTCTTATGTGAGACATTTTTATTCAGATTAATTCAGCTCTCATAGACATCAGAAACATGACTATAATGCTTGCTTACAGACGATCAAAACATAAGGAATTTGTAAAGTCACACATAGGTTAGTTCGGGGGTTTTCTTTGTTTGGTTTTTGTGGGGTTTGTTTTGGGTTTGCTTTTTTTTTTTTTTTTTTGATTATTTTTTATTTGGATGTGCTATTCTGGGACATTTAACTGTATACAAATAAACCAGGAGACTACAAGCCCAAAGGCACAGCTTCTCACTTCCCAGCTCAGAGGTTATCTTTGATCTAACCCACACAATAAGTTACACAGTGTTTAGGTGCACACACCATATTTAGTCATGTATGTAATGGTGAACAAATGATTTTTTTTCCACTGTCTAAAAGTCTGCTTTCTGTCGTTATGTGCTAGTTGATGTAAGATTACCATATGATCTATAAAGAAAGTTTATTTGTCTATGTCCATTAGTTCAGTCAAAATTTTGATTAGGAGTTCTGAAATGTGTCCACATATTCTTGTCCTGTAAAGCAGGCATGAACAAAAGCAAAAACCTTGAGTTGTCCCATCTGTAATCAGATTTGTCTAGTGGATGTGATGAAAAACTTCTTGCTACCGGAGAAAAGAGATGTCCAAACCATCCACCTGGATTTTTCCACAGCATTCACCATTTCTGTGCAGGGCACCATTATCCATGTTTCACCAAAGGTCCAGGTGAATCATTAAAATTAATTGAGCCTTTCTGAAGGGATTAGCATAGTACCAGTTGGTAAAATGCACACAGTGTAATTCCTTCTTTTTTTTTTTTTTTTTTTAATATTTCTTAATCTTTTTGGTATATCAACACCTAGGTCAGCTAAACTGAAGTACAGTTGAGATACAGCACTGCCTCCAAGTATTAGTACACATTTCTGTTGCCAAAATGACTTAGTGCAAGATGAAGAAGAATTATAGACAGAAAGGGATTGACAGATTTAAAAAAAAAGCAAAGTTTGCAATGACAGTGTAATTTGTTTTATCAAAGAGGATTCAGATGTGAATTGATCAGTTCAGGCCATATTTAGGAATATAATGGTTCTTTGTAACAGCACCTCTAATATTGTTGACCATCTCTCCTTACCTAGCCAGTTGCCTGTTACAGTGGACAATGACCTGGCACCAGTTATTGGTCACACTGTCTCTTGGCTGGACCAGAGGATCCAATATAATTGGACATAAGTCCTCCAGCACCTAGAAAAAACAATTAATATAAAACGTTGCAGGCATCTCCTCAGCAATGCAGACTATACCTCTCATGTAACAAGCATAGAAAACCCATTTTGTGGACTTTGCAGAAAAATTAAAAAATCAAGTTAAAGAAGAGTCTGCTCTAGAACTCCAAAATGCCTAACTCTCCATAGCGAAAGTTGAGATCTGCAGCTATTGCCATCTGACACAAAGGAACTTTTCTTACTTCAGAATGACAGTCTCCATTTAAAACTTCTACGCTGCAACATCAAAACAGGACACAAACTGCACACATTTTGGTCTCTGAAGAAAAGGTGTGAGTAAATCCATGAGCTTTGGTCAACTGAGTGTACCACACAGAGAGCATCTCAGATCTTGTGATGTCAGGTGCAATATGGAACCTATCACGAGTAGAGTAGCCATTAAATAGAAGACAAGTAAGATGCTTTGCTAATGATATAGAAATTATCGTCTGTGTCTATGTAAACTTTCCAGTAACTGTGGAGTGCAGAAGTAGCTGACACTGGAGATAGATTTTCACATTGGAACATGGTTTTGTTGAGACCCATGGATCAGTATCAGTCATGTTTTTGCCCTGGGACTCTGACTTTGCCAGGTCTCGTATTTGGACTCTCGCGACTCTGAGACCTGGCTGTGTGTCAGTTGGCGAGTGCTGAGCAATTGTATCATATGTTCTATTTTCTACTATTTTAATTACTTTGTACTAGTAGAATGTCAGCCGTCTCTATGCCGTAACCTGGAAGAAAAATTGTTTCAAATAGAGCCCTGAGCAACAACAACCCTTCGAACAAATTAAACAGGAGATGTTCATGCAGTAGCCCTTGGACCAGTCCAGACAGGGCAAGATGTAAAGAATGTGGGTACACAACAGCTGGAGAGAAAGGCCCTACCTGGAGTCTCTGGCAGAAAGATCCAGGACAGATTCTAGGTTGACCCCTAGGATCTGGGAGCTGGGGATACAAGAGGATGTGAGACCCACTACACTCCAACCGAAAAAGAGTTACTGGCAGATTCTGAGGGAATTCTGTCTGCCTAAGAAGTGGTTGGAACTGAAGCACAGCTCCTCCTGGCACCTCGATTGACAGTGCTGGGCTGGATGTTCAAAGAAGAGTCTCTTCTACACATCATGCAACCGATGCTACCTGGAGTAAGTGGGGCACACTGGTCACACAACGAGCTTGAATAGGTAATCCCAGTCACCCAGGAATCTTGGAAGTGATCATGGACTGGCCAGAAGGCAAAGATTTTGGAATGTCACCAGAGGAAAGAGCTGACACATGCTGAAGAGGCTGCCTTGCACAATAAATTGCCAGAAAATGAGAAGCAATATGTTCTGTTTACTGATGGGTCTTGCCACATTGTAGGGAAACATTGGAGGTGGAAAGCTGCTGTGTGGAGTTCCACATGACAAATTGTAGAGACTGCAGAAGGACAAGGTGAATCAAGTCAGTTTGCAGCGGTAAAAGCGATCTAGCTGTCTTTGAGCACTGCTGAACATGAGAAATAGCCAGTGCTTTATCTCTACACTGACTCGTGGATGGTGGCAAATGGCCTGTGGGGGTGGCTACAGCAACAGAAACAGAGCAACTGGCAGCACAGAGGCAAATCCATCTGTGGTGCCACATTATGGCAAGATATTGTTTCTTGGCTAGATAACTTGGTCATCAAAGGATGTCACGTTGATGCCTGCGTACACAAAAGCCGAGCTGCTGAAGAACATCGATACAATCAGCAGGTGGATCAAGCTGCTAAGATTGCAGTGGCTCAAGTGGACCTGGACTGGCAACACAAAGGTGAGCTGTTTATGGCTTGGTGAGCCCACGACGCCTTGGGCCACCAAGGGAGAGATGCCACGTACAGATGGATCTGTGATTGAGGGGTGGACTTGAATATGGACCCCATTGCACAGCTTATTCATGAATGTGAAAGATGCTGCAATTAAACAATTGAAGAGGTTGAAACCTCTTTGGTACGGGGGGCGATGGCTGAAATATAAATACAGGCAGGCCTGGAAGTTTGACTACATCACACTCCCCAAAATCCACCAAGGCAAATGCCATGTTCTCACAATGGTGGAAGCAACCACGGCGTGGGTGGAAACATATCCTTTGACCCATGTCACCGCCTGAAATTCTACCCTGGGCCTTGAAAAACAAGTCTGGTGGCAACATGACACCCCAGAAAGGATCGAATCAGACAATGGGACTCATTTCCAAAACAGCCTCATAGATTTTGGGTGTATCACATCCGGTACCATGCACCTGCCTCTGGGAAGGCTGAACAGTGCAATGGACTGTTAGAGACCACCCTGAGAGCAACGCGGGGTGGGACTGTCAAACACTGGGGCACACATTTGGCAAAAGCCACTTGACTAGTCAACACCAGAGGATCTGCCAATCATGCTGGCTCAGCCCAATCAAAACTTTTACATATTGTCGAAGGAGATAAAGTCCCTGTAGTGCATGTTAAAACTATGCTGGGAAAAACTGTTTGGGTTACTCCTGCCTCAGGCAAAGGCAAACCCATTTGTGGGATTGCTTTAATTCAAGGACCTGGATGAACTTGGCGTGTAATGAGAGAAGATGAGGAAGTCTGATGTGTACCTCAAGGGGACTTGAGTCTGTGTGAAAATACCCCATGAATTAAATTACATGATGGACATTATTAGCTGCAACTAACTCTTCTTCTGAGTTTTGTGTTGCAGGAATCACTATGGCAGAAATCACTTGAACTTATAGAGGACAAGACTTGCCAGAAGCGCAGCAATGATCTGACCTGAGCTGGCCTCGGCAACAAATGATCCCATGCAACATTCCACCTCTCCTGTCCTGAGTGATCACCACACCTGATGGAACCTGAAGTCATGGACTAACGGACATTTTAATGGATATTTTGCCGAGATGGTCCCTAGACTAAGGGAATGATATCTGTGTAGGATAGGATGGGAAAGGGGGAGCTGGTTAATGAGAATTTAGGGAAGAGTGTGGAACTTGAGCATGATGTAAATGGTATGAAACAAGGGGTAGAGAATGTGCTGGTTTCAGGTAGAAAAGAGTTAATTTTTCTCCACAGTGTGGAGAGCTGTCCCAGAGCAGCGAAGGGAGTGTTTCATTCCACGGTACTTCATGCTCAGGGCACATGCAGTATTCTGAGGGGAGAAGTGGCCTGGTTGAGGGTAGCTGTCATTAAGACTGGGGCTAGCTCGATAGCTTGGTTTTTAGCTCCTTTGTTAGCTCTTGGTGGGTTGTTGGCAGTGGGGTGGGTTCCTTTGTTGGTGGGCTGGGAGGTCAGCTGGCTTTTGTTCAGGTCTGGTTGTTGCCCTGGGGCTCTAGCTCTGTGGGATCTCAGCCTCGGACTCTTGCTACTCGTGACCTGGCTGTGTGTCAGTTGGTGCATGGTGAGCCATTGTATCATGTTCTATTTTCTATTGTTTTAATTACTTATTAGTAATAGTATTGTTAGTATCGCTATCATTTTCATTTATATTCAATTATTAAATAGTTCTTATCTCAATTTTACGAGCTTCTTTGTCTTTTCTTCAAACACTCCTCCTGCACTGGGGGAGGAGGGGGAGGTGAGCAAGTGACTGTGTGGTATTTAATTGCTAGATGAGGTTAAACCACAGAAGTTGGAACACAGGAATTTCCAATTAGATGTAAGGAAAAAATGCTTTTTACTAACAGGGTAGAGAAACACTGGAACAGGGACTGAGTGAGGCTGTAGGATCTCCATCCTTGAGGTGTTCAAGAATCAGCTGGGCACAGCCTTGAGCAAACAAATATAATTAGACCTGTTTTGAGCAGGGTGTTTGAGCAGCCTGTATGACCCACTAAACCAATAAAGAATGTGATTCAAATTGCTAACTATGGAAAGGAGCACTGAGTACTGATTGCTGGTAAAAATTTATAGATTCAAGATTCATAACGTGTATTTCTCCAAGGATATGATCTAGGGCCATTTTAACAGTCTTCCTTGCTTAAAAAAACAGAAGAAAGGGGAAAGGCAAATGTACTAAAAAATAATTTGCACACAGAGACTTATAGCATGTTCTAGACTGTACCAGATAATGCCTGTAGCTCAGATCCATGATTTCTAAACAAACACTTTCTGTTCCTTTCTTGTAACCTTTTTTTTTTTTTTTTTTTTTTTTAACAGCAAAAATTACTAATGTTGCTGTGTATTCCCAGAGCAGTTGAATTGCAGGTTTGTTTTAAAATTGAATATCTTATTTTTAAAACAAGCCATTTTTCTTCACTGGACAATATCACCTATAAAGTAGAAAAGAATTCCCATAGATAGAAATGCTGAAATCAGTGTGAGAACTCGTGAGTAAATTTTGAAAATAGAAATATTAAGCTTGATGACATGCATCAAGACAAGAAAGTTTGCAGTTTAAAATACAATTTATTTTGGTTCCAGCTCTGCTACCACTTTTTAAAAAAAAATTAAGCTAAGGTAGGAAGTAAGCTGAGCTACATATAGATATTAGAAACTGACAAATCTTAAAAATATATGCATTGTTGTGTAGGTACATATCAATATCATATATAGTGATATAGAATATCACTTTAAAACAGTCCTTTATTCTTTTGGTTCTGTACACAAACATATATGATATAATATGTATGACTGGACCAAACAACAAAGTATACACTGTGCAGTGGTCAAATGCAGACAGGAGAACCACATTTTCCTATTAATATGAGTTTTCTAGTACACTGCTGATCCTTTTGGAAATAATTTTATTGACTACAATTGGACTGGAGCTATATCTTAGTAATGCAAAATAAAAAAAGAAAACCCAACCAAAACTGGATACTACTGAAAAGTATTCACAATACAGTTTAGGGTGCAATTTGAAAATACAACTACTCATGCTTTCTTGACTAGGATTATATTGATCCTACTGAAGTTAATGCAAAAAAAAAAAAAAAAAACCCACCAAAACAAAAAAAAACCCAACCAAACAAAAAAACCCCAAACAAACCCTATTGTTTTGAATGGACTATGCTTTTTCATTTACAGTGACCTAAAATGTAATTAATGAACAATCCACATCAATGTTCCCTTGAAATCTCAAGTACTACACACAAGTTCAGAGATACATCATCTGAGATTGGCACACATAGTAAGATAAAGTGAAGATATGATAGAATACAGTTTCCTGAAGTTACACTAATAACGGCTAGGGATTCTCAACCAGGATATTTAAAATCTTATATACAAGTAAACTTCAGTTTTGAATATTTGTACTCAAGAAAGATTACAGATTACTGGTAATAGCTTAAATGAGTTTTCTGGAGAAAATATTTTTAGTGGAATGAATTCCTCTAACCTACAGAGTAAATATAGTTTAGGAATTGCTTGAGTAAATCAGGTAGTATCCTTGAATTTCCAAGCCCTCTTTTCCCTACAGTGCACTCAGGCAGCTTTTTCCCCACCTCCCCATACTTAGTGCATAACAATTCTGGGCTTAGAACAAAGAAAAGAGAAAAGCAAACACTTCCTCTTTCATTGTAAAGCAAAACTTGCTCAGTTGTAAAGATAATGGAAACAAAAAAATCTTCATAATTTTATTTTTTTATATATTTTCTTCAATTTATTAATAATCTTTGTATATATTTATTTATGGCTTTGAGCAAAGACAAAAGAAAAACTAACTCATCCCTGATCATACAGTTATTGTAAGAATCATATCTATAGTCTTCCCAGCAGCAGTAAGATCCAACCTTTTTCATTAATACATTTCATCCTGTACAGATGTGAGACTTCATACTTATGGGCTTACTTATGTACAGAGAAAATAGGTCAGTTCTGAAACTAGCAATGGACCTTTATATTACAGGAATGTGAGTCATTTGTTTCTTAACCTAAGTATATATACATTCATACATACATATATATATACGTATATAATTTTATACCCTGTACCATTTTTTTTTAATTAACATACAAATCCTAGATATTGTCCATTCTATTACAAAGTCATTAAAAATTATTTATGGTTTCACTGAAAGACCACGTGAATTAATATTTCTTCATAGTGCTTAAAATAAAATAAAAATATATATAAAAATATTTTGCTACTAACCCCATTTCTCCTATCAAATGTAAACCTTAAACAGTTTGAAAGATCAGAATATGATCTTAATTAACTGACAGAATTTGTTAGTATTAAAATAATATAAGGGTTATTGTACTGATAAATAAATGGTCTTGCAGCGTATCCATAATGTTCCAAAGACTTAAAGAATTATTTCCCCATATTCCACTCCAGGCCACTTAAGTTAATGGCAGCAGCATGTTAATGCATTAATTACATTGATTTTCACCGGTGAGTGGGAGTCAGCAAAAACTGGAAGATATTTTTTAAATTTTTATTTGATGTACCACGTTAGTAAAAGGCATAACAGGCAGCATGGGTTCAAGCTCTGTTAGCTTTAGAATATTTACTTGGCTCTCAAGTACATCTGGATTCACTGCATTATGTAGTTTGTGATGTTATTTATTTTTTCCATGCATCGTTAAACTCAGCATTAATAGGAAAAGAAGAGTTCCTTTGCATTCACTTCCTTAACATGAGTCAGCTGGGTTTTAAGGAACAGAATATATTCTTGCATCATATCCATAATGCTGATTTTTCAATGAGTTAAATTATGACACATTTAGTTTCAATCTCTATTTAATGTGACAAATCAGGCACAAATGATTACGAAATAATTTTTTTTTTTTTTTTGGTGGATAAGATAACATGAAGGTTTGAGCAAACAAAACAAAAGGTTCACAAAACAGTATGCTTTAACCCTGCTTTCTGTCACCATTTCCTTTCTGGTTTGAAGACATTAAAAATAATAAACCTCATACCTATGGGCTATGTTTGACACTACATGCTTTAGGATATACTAACCATTTAATTACAATATACACAGAGCAAATCGTGCATTTCCAGACAGACTTGATGCTATATTATATTTATTTTTGTAAATTAACACCACAGTTAACTACAAAACTACAGTGAAGACACAGAAAGCACCTGAAAGCCTAAATCAAGCTGTGGTTTACAAATAATCCTTTAAATGAAAAAACCTCATTTCTAGACTTAAACCAGAGATTCAAAGTCAGCATTATAGGAATTTCAAGGTAGACACAATTAATGAATGAATATTATTTTCTAAGATACCATAAAGCCTTTTCCTACAATGGCTGACCAAACCTATTTTTATGATTTTTTTTTTTTCCAAAGCATGCATGGAATATTCTCAGATGCTATTGAGGGCAAGGAGAAGAAAAGTGATGGTATTGGTGAAGTACAAGCGGTTTGCAGGATCAAGCGTACAATTTTGCATAAAACATTGCAAGTAAAAGTAACATTGTAGGTTTTAAGCCATTGCATTACAATTCAATAGTTGTGTTGCACTTAGCTTTAACAAATTTTAAAACTGTAAATTTTGAAGTGAAGAGCGGAATCTAAATTCCTAAACAAAGACCTTGCAATGGTACACCACACAGCAGCTATTTTTGCTTGGGTCTAAAAAGTTATTTACAATGACAATATTCATAGTCTTTGTAAAAGTCTTTAGCAATGTGAAGATCAAAATCCACCCAGTCTTCTGAAACAACAGAAGGGTTGACATCTCACCTTGAGGTTACAACCTATCCAGAGGAGTGCTAGTGCCAGCCTTTTGACTGCAGGTGTCTGCAATTTATTTCTTTTCCAACCTAATTCCCAACGGAAAGTGCTAACATATGAAATGCAATGGAACATAACAACTGAATTCTTCACGAGAAATTAACAACATGTGTGCAATAAAGGAAATAACAAAGGTTTCAGGATATCACTCAGTCAGTGCTATGTGTTAGATTGACATTTCTCTTGTTTTAATACACTTGTTTGAAGTTTGTTATTGTGTTCACAATTTTCCCATGAAAATAGCAAACCTCATAGAGAAATCTGTTAGATTGATTTTAAAGTTGACACATTAAAAGTAAGTATTATTACAGCTGAATTTAGACTTCTTAATGGTTGCAATAAAGGAAGACATGAATTCAAACAGGATTTTTTTATTCTTTTTTTTTATATATATATATATATATATATATAAAATATATATATATATATAATTTTTACATTCGTTATGTAGGGCAAAGCTGTCTAAAGTATTTTTCTCATAGTAGACTGCTGGGGTACATTAGGAAACAGGCTAAAACAGTTCCGGTGATGGTGCTTGGTTTGTTGCAAGTCTCTTGCTCACAGTTACCAGGGATCATAAGTTTGACGCGAACCGCGGCTTCTCTCCCTCAGGCTCTGTGCTTAAGACTGTGGAAGAATCCCTTTGCAGGGAGGCTGGGGGCGGAGCAGTACCCCGGTTTGGGGGGATGGCTCCCGAGGACATCTGTCGGAAGAGTGAGACTCGCTGGGGGACGGTGGCCCGGCTGGCCGGGGGCACGCCAGGGCCAGGGGCAGGCTGTGGGAGAGAGGCAAGGGACTCCCCCACAGTGGGGTGAGGCCTGGCGATCAGGGTGGAGATCTCGTGGGGCAGGGAAGGTTGCGAGGCGGAAAGGGGCCGCACCTCCCGGGTCAGGTTGGTGTTGTGGAGGGCCTGGGTGCTCTTGTGGACCTCGTTCTTCTGCGCAGCCCCGGGGGGCTGCTGGGGCGCCTGTGGCTGCTGCTGCATGAGAGACAGCTGTGAGGCGGTTGGCGAGGCATACTGGAAAGTTCGGCCGGCCAGAGGGCTCTGAACAGGTGGGCTGCAGACGGCAGTAGTGTAGGAGCAGGGAGAGAGGATGACTGCCTGCTGGGGAGTCTGCGTGCTGGGCGAGGGGGAGTGCAGGTTTCCATGGGACAGGCTGCTGGCGGTGTACACGGGAGGGGACTGCGTCCTGACGCGTGATGATGAGGCGGAGGTGCTGGAGTTCAGGGTGGGCAGCTGCTGCAAGCTTACTGGGGCGATGGTCTGCACCATCTCCCTGTCATGCTTCACAATCTGCTTCAAGATCTCATTCTCCTGGTTGTTGAAAACTCCCGTGTTGAGGTCCTTCTGGAACTTCTGCAGGAGGATTGAGTTCTTCTTCCCTTCACAGAGAGGCAGAACTGTTAGTAAGCCTGACGTGCCAGGGCAGACCCCTGCTCTTGCGTTTCAGCCCCTGTCACCGAGGGCTGTACATCGTAAAAGCCTCAGAAAACTCTGGGCTGAGCAGGGCCCCCAGCTTGGCGTCGAGCCCAGTGCAACTTGTCCTGGCTGGCAGCGCTCAATGGCCGGCCTCCACACACACCCCCAGTGCCCCCTCACTCTGTACCAGCATGGCGGGCTTTCATAACACCACGGTGCTCAAAGACACCTGGACTTTCTGTGCCCTTTCACTTGTAGTGTATTGCTATTACTACAATTACTCTGAAAATGTAACCATGGTAATTTACTGAACAACAGGATGGAAAAAGCCAGCAGGCTCTGCATGTAGAGAGTCTTTCTCTCTCATTGCAAAACAGTCCTCGTTTCCACTAAACTGTTACATAAGTTATAAATACACCTTCCATTTAGCACATTCCCTGGAACTAATTATTAGACATTAGTAGCCAGTGACCACTAGCTTGTAAGAAATCTTTTCAAATGTTTGTGAACTAATACAAACTCATGGATAATGGGACACCTGCTTGCACAATAAAGACTGCTGTACACTGTGTCCTGATGTCTGTTTGATTGCTCCCAGGGTTCTGCAAGATGTAGACACCATTCTGTGTCATCAGATGCACAGAAACACAATTGCACTCAACTGTTCCTTTTTTTGATAAAACTGTTCACATTTTATGTTGTGTCCTGGACAGATCTCATATGGTAAACACAGCACTTCAGACAGTATTGCTACTCCAAGAGCAGTCTGGACTTTACTGCTGATGTTATTTAAGCACGTATTATTTACAGCTGGACTACATTTCCAGAGAGTCTTGAGAGACAAACCGTGAGAGTCTGAAAATTCTTGATAACATAAATTGTGAGCAGAGTGCTCACAGTCTGCAAATTTCTAAACTAGGTCTATTAAATATAGCAATCTATATACCTGTATTTAATTTCTTTACTCTTTCTATAGAAAGAAAACGTTTCCTTGAAAATCACATCTTCAGTTCAGAATAGACAGCACAACACTGCCCCGCAATTCTTTCTGTATTCACTTTGAGAAAACTGCAGACATAGCTGTATTGAGAAAGGTGATGTGGGTAAACCCTGAACATGAGGAAACACTTCGTCCCTGTGAGGGTGACAGCACTGGGACAGGCTGCCCAGAGAGGTGGGGGAGTCTCCTTCCCTGGAGACTGCCAAAAGCTGCCTGGACTTGTTCCTGTGTGATCTGCTCTAGGTGATCCTGCTCTGGCAAGGGGGTTGGACTACATGATCTCTAGAGGGCCCTTCCAACACCTTCCCCTCTGTGAATCTGTGAAATCCTAACCCTGGAGTTTCCTTGTGAAGTCGAGCAAACACCATCAAACAGGATAAATGATTTTTTTATGCATAGCTGCATTTTAAAACCAGTGTCAATAATGATGATCAGAGGGCAATTCTCCCAGCCTAAGACCACTTATTTTACCTAGTGTGTCCTATTACAGAGTTCCAGAATGCCTGGATGCACAACAGCAGTCTTTCTGCACCCTGTTTTTATAATCTCTCCTATCCTTCTGCCTTTCACTTGGATAAAAGTGGCCTGCTTTTCTGATTGTGAGCAGATCCTGAGCAATGCCAGTGTGCAGCCATCAATGGTAGCAGTGCCATGTTGTGAGGAAAATGAAAGCCCTGCTGCAAAGGATTAATTCACTTCAACAAACACGGGTTTTGTGAGTGCTGAGAGGCTTCAGCTCTTCCCAGCATTACAGATGTCATCTGTAAACAATTTATGTAGGAAAATGTCATCTAGAGCTCATGAAATAGCATAAAACCTATCAAATGCTGAGGGCAGCAAAACAAATACGCAGGATTAATAAATAATACTAATGACAATTAAAATATACAAAATAATCCTCAGAGGAGTATGAAAGCTTTCTAAAACTCAAAGGTTTTATTATTTAAAAGTGAGATTGCGGAATTTCTTGTCTGGGCACATGTCTTATTCATATCTCAACAGAAGATTTACTGCAGTGTAACAGAAACAAAACTTTTAAGAAGAGTTTAATCTGGGCATTTTATCCTGCAGCTCAAGGAAAATAAAAGGCAAAAAGGTTTTAAGAATTCCTAATATGGAAACAAAAATAATACCTATCCTGTCAAGTCTATCAATTGCCACAGTTTCAAAGGCCCTTCTCATCATTGGGTACTCTTCCAGAACCTCGTTGAAGTTGTCCACTGAGAGGGAATACAGGCGACAGTACGTGTCTGCTCGTACACTGGCAGTGCGGCGGCCCTTGGTCAAAAGGCAAATCTCTGGGAAGAGAAAAATTCAACACACAGAGAAAACAAAGAAGTTAGTGAACCGTGTGAGACTTAAAAGCTAGGAAGTGACTCAGTGCTAACAAGTAATAATTCAGTACTTAGCAGCAATTTTTCTCTTGCTGTTTATGCAAGGTTGCAGGGACAATTCTGAAGGTGTTTGATGCTATTTTTACTACTCTGAAAAAATAACTAATGGCCTTTAAGAGCTCTGCTTAGAGGTTTTCTCGGTCTGGACTCTGATATTATCAAGGCTTTTAACAAAAATTCTTCAAGTTGTAAGAAATGATCCATCAGCTGTCAAACACAGCTGGCTGACTCAATTAACCCAAGTGATCCTATTGATTTTTATTTTTTTAGTATCCAGCTGATATAGAGGACCAATTCCTTTAATCATTCACCAGATTTACTGAACTAATTTAATACATGATATAATGATATGTGAATACAAGAGCTGTTCTAAGAAAAATGCTTCAAGTATGAAAATGTCTTCTGTTTCCTCGGATTATATGTCATAGGTATTTTGGGAGAGTAAACTTCCTATTTTAAACTTTTTTTTTCCTTTTTGGCCTAAAAAAACCAACCCTTTTAGCCTCTGCTTAAGTAATTTGATTAGCCTAGTAGCCTTTCTCTGCAAGTGCCTCCAACAGGAATTCATCATTATGGAACAAAGGAAATCAAATGAAGAGTCCCAGAAAACAGCCCCAAACTTGCAACTGCAGATTCCCAAACCCACAGCAAGAGGGTTACTGGATGTCGTGGTTTAATCCCAGTCAGCAACTAAGTACCACAGTGCTGCTCACTCACCTCCCTCACTCCAGTGGAGGAGGAAAACTGTAGGAAAAGACAAGGAAGCTCATGGGTTGAGATGAGAACAATTTAATAATTGAATATAAATTAATAAAACAGTGGCATTAATAATAATAACAATACCAATAATACTAACAATAGTAATAACACTAACATTGCTGATAATAATATGTAAGGCAAATAATACTACCACTAATGCTAATAATACGTAATGAAAATAATGGAAAATAAATTATACAATTTGCTCACCACCTGCTGAGTGATGCTGAGCCAGGTCCTGAGCAGTGAGAGCCAGAGTTTGAGAGCAACTGCACCAAAGTCACAGCAAGCCCCATGAGCAAGAAAGTGAACGAGAAAGCCAACCAGCCAGCATGACACCACCCTCCCCCCCCCCCCCCCCCCCCCCATATAGAGAGCATGACCGTTTATGGAATTAAATACCGCTTTGGTTGGTTTGGGTCAGCTGTTCTAGCAGTGTTCACTCCCAGTTTCTTGTAAAGTTGGGAATACAGGTGGAGTATGAGAAACTGAAAAAGTCCTTGAATTGGTACAAACAGTCCTCAGCAACAACTAAACCCAGCAGTGTTATCCGTACTCTTCTCAGCAAAAATCCAAACCAGCCTTATATCATTTACTCTGAGGAAAATAACTCTCTCCCAACTAAAATCAGCACACTGGATAAAGGCCAAAGTCAATGTCTGAGGGTTATGACAGCAAAAAAATAATGGGGTTGATTATTTATTTATAGTGAAATACAATGATTAAAAAACATTTGCAAAAGGGAGTATTTGAGTTGATCCCATTTTCAAGCTAGGGAATAAGAATAGAGAATAAGAAATATCAAAAATTCTTGGTTCAGGCATGATGAGAGATACTTTCCCTACCCAACTGTAGCATTCAAGAGCAGTGACTTCATATTTGTTCATATTTAAATACTAGCTAGACAACTGTCTTCTACCCTGCTTGTGTCTGTCACAAATGACCATTTTAAATCTCAATCAAACTACCATTCTCAAGTGTGGGAAACCAAATATTCTTCATGAACTAAAATAAAGAGTTCTGCAGGCTTACTTCAGATCTATAAAGTGGTAGCATAGTTCTCTCATTTTATGTATGTCTTTAACTGGTTTTTTGATTAATTTAAAATGTAAAGAACCTTGGTGGTATTTTGTCTCATACTTCTGGCTGAAGAATTTCCACATGCCACCTAACCCTGAAGGCTTAGGGGCTAAGATGCTTAAATAGTAGATAAATCAAAGTAAATTAACGTGGGACCAGTATTAGCACAGAATGTACTTAAATCTCAACAGCTTTGGGGAGAATTTATAGAGACTAATGGGTATTGTAAGAGTCTTGACCTAATGTCCCTCACAAAACTTGATGTCCATGAAATAATGACATTTTACTGTAAAGAGCCAGTCAGGTCAAACAGGAGTCAGTCCTTTCCTCTTCCATCCCCTAGCTAAGCCTGACCCCTTCTCCTTTGATTGTACCCACTGCATTTTAGTTACAAGAGTGAGAAGGACATGTTGCCCGAAGGGAGCAGTAAATGCAGTGAATGCCTGCTTCATTTCCTAAGATATTCTTTAGATCTCACAGAGAATAAAGTTTCACAATACATGGCTGAATTTAGAGATCACTTAACTAGCTGGAAAATCTGTATGACTAATAATCAAGTCTTGATTTTCAGGTTTCTTCACTTAAAATTGCTGCAAACAATACTACAGGCATAAAGCAGTCTCTTTGGCTACCCTAAATAAAAAAAGTACTTGAGTTTAAAAAATGTCACAGGCCCAAAACAAAACAAACATTGACTGTGGATCCCAACCATTCTGAGAAGCATAAAAAAAATCAAAGAAAGTACTGTTTTAATCATTATTAATTATTAAATGACACTACATTTTAGATCATTTCAACAAGAATGATGGGAAGAAACCATAAGAGACAATGTTAGATTTCATCACAGGACAATGGTACCATGGAATTCATGGATATTACTGCAATAAAAATAATTTCCCCCCCTACTTTCATCTTCTACGACGGAAAGAATCACTGAAAACTATACATTGTACTCTGCAAACCCTGTCAGCCCACAACTTCTGGCTGAAGAACAATCTTTTTGGAAGGCTCTTAATAAGCATAATAGAGTCTTCTAGTTAGATTAGATACAAAAGGATGGGTCAGAAAAAATAGGACAAATGTCCCAGTGCCTAGAAACTGCTGAGGGAGTGCCATCGTGGAGCCTGCCTGCTCAGGAAGCAGGGAATGCTTCACGTTCTCAGCTCCAGCTGAATGGCCTCATCCAAAAGATGAACTACAGCATCCTGACAGAATAAGTAGCCTGTGATGAATATACATGTAATGCATTTCCAGCAATGTTTCTTGACTGATTAGAGTTGTATTATAGTCACTGATACATCATCTATATTGTTTTGTTATACGTATCAATAGTATCTTTTATACTCTGTCCACAAGATGAATGTGCTTGTTAATTGTAAGTGTTCTGCATTTAAGTTCATTTCATTTCTTAGCTATTTGTTTGGAACAAACCCTCAATCATAATAAGACCTAATATATGAAATCTCATTTACTTGGACGAGAGAGAAAAAACACAGAACGTCAGAATGTGTTCCCATCAAACACTTGTGTTCTTTTAAATAAATCAAAGTGGTTGGTTTTGGGTTTTTTTTTTTTTGTTTTTTTTTGTTTTTTTTTTTTTTTTTTTTTAACAAAGAAATAAACAATAGATTTCATGAAGAGAACAAAGTAATGAAAATATTCGGGACATATTTAAAATGAGTTTTAGTGGCATCAAGTATGCCAGGTGCCCTCACCAATTATGCTCTCCTTGACGTTCAATTGATCTAAACAGACTACATAATACAAACAACAGTAGAGGAGTCACCAGTGAAACACAAAGGGCACAGACTATTTTCTAACAGCTTGGACAAACAAGGTTTCCTATTAGCATAAAAAGAAAGACATGGCAGCATATTACTCACTCATATTCCCATCTGCAGTTGGCTTGGTGCACTGTCTTCATGCTGACACTTTGAAAGTGTCAAATACTTCTATCTTTCCTTTCCAAATCAAAGGAAGTCTTAAATTTCAATAATTATATATTAGGTTAAAATAAACCTGTAATTAAAGTCTTAATGCAAAATTTACTTTAATTATTTAATCTCTTTGGACAACTGTTACCTAGAACATTCTGAAACAAATGTCAATCACTGCACCAATGAAAAATCCCTATTTGAAAATACTAAATGATGCTAAACACATTCATTTGTTCTTACTGTCCACATTTAATACAAATGTAATTGATTTATCTGTGAAAATCATAATTTGTGTTCTGCTAGCATCAGATCTTTCCCACAGAACAATACAGCTCTCAAAAAAAAAGTGGAAAAGAGCTCAAATACAATATACTTTCCATTGTGAAGACATTGACTAAAAAGTGCAGTGATGAAAGTTTAAAGCTTAGCCAGTTCTGAGGGTTATAATTATAATAATCAAACCTGATCACCAATATGATCAGTTGCACACATACATGGGACATGGTTTAGTGGTGGACTTGGCACTGTTAGATTAACCATTGGACTTGATGATTTTAAAGGTCTTTTCCAACCTAAATGATTCTATGGCAGTATTTCAGCAAGAGCACCAGGTTCAGGTTTTGGAACACCAGTAGTTTCTAAAGAAGCTTGCCCATATCTGTATCTCATGAAACAGGGGATGTGTATATCATATTTTATTATTGAATTACTGTGACAGAACACTCTGGGTAGGAAATTCTACATATCTCAAAGACAGTACTAAGGAAGACAGACCTTGGGAAAACCTGAATGAGTCACGGTGAATTACATAACCCATAGAATGACCTTTAAAGAATTAGGATTAGTAGGGTTTTTTTAAGGGACATTTTTTTGGCTCCAACTAAGATTGGGTTCATTGTTCTTGTGGACTGTATCAATACGCCACTGTAGGTGATAATTTTTCCCTCTATGTTTCTCTGTGATTACTAAACACTTTTTTTTCTACCACAAAATAACTTCTGGGCATGTGGAAGAGGTTAACCTCTAGCCCCATCTGTGATGCTTCAACGCTTTCTTAGTCTTTGCTGGGTTGGCACATGGACCGGCTACCACAGCAGTAATTTCCTTTTTTCATGGTATGCAGACCTAGGGAAAACCCCTTTTTTACTCTATTGCTAATTCAAATTCTTCTGAGAAATCTCTGTTTGATAGAACAGAAGGTTAGGATCACTATACAAAGTAGAAATGCAAGTCCTTATTGTATCTTCAATGATGTTATTTATAACAAAGAATTGATATATTTTTATTCTACTTCAACGATGTGTTCTTTCTACCAAGGACATTAAGGTAGTCTATTTAATATCTCATAAAAATTCACAATTTGACTGATATTAATTTTATTTTCTTTAAAAAAGTAATGATTAAACTTAGATTCTAAGATAACATGCCTAACTACATATTTAGCTTTCAAACTGGCTGGGTCAAAGGCCAAAAGTGGTTTTGTATAATTCATTTATGTCTACTTTTGTTCAGATAGATGCTTATTCCCTGTTGAAAAAGGCCACTTCATTTCTTATGTATTCAGTGTTATGCTCTTGTCATCTTCAGTTTGGCAAACAATAACAGTTACAAATTAAACTATTCAACTTGAAGTTAAGTGGGCTGTAAAAATATTGCCCTTCATTTTTTTTTCATTAAATTATTAAGAAAAATTATCAGAGACTGTCAGTTCTGAATTAAATATTTAGATTGAATATTTAATCTGAACTCAAATATTTAGTTTAAGTTCTACTGTGTAAAATTGAAGGTACTTGCAAAATCATCTTCTGGTTTATCTGTGTTGACCACCTCAGATTTCTAAGCTATGCTGATGTAATATTTCATTTGGGTCTAGTTCTTTTATGTATAAAATGTAAATTAAAAATTTATACTATTCATGAATTCACAGAATTAGGATCATATATTAGAAGACAATTATAATTAATTGGAAGAATTATTATTAGTAAAAATATTGTTAAATTCATATTTACATTCGCTAATTAATAAAACTCTTAAAACCAAACCCATTTCTACCTTTTAGCATCACAAAGTAAGTTATTTTCATACTATTTTTTTAAAGAGTCTCTTACACTTTTAAAAATAACATTGTCTGAACAGCAAGTTCTTCTGATGGCGTAGTATTTTCTATATAAAATATGGTGTCAAAGAGCAACAGAATGCAGAACAAGAAATTATGATATATCATGTGTAAAGGTATCCTCAAAAATGGCAGATGATACTCCGCCAAAAAGACATTTCATATTTACAGTCTCTTGTAGACAATGCTTTCAGAAAAATGTTCTATGCTGTTCACCTGGAAAGTATTTAACGAATGCACTGGTGTGGAAATCTGGAAATCCTGCAACCTTAAAGCCTTTAACTGTGTAAACATGGGAATAATCCGACCTCAGTGAGGCTATTTCTAATTAATTATTTGGACTGGAGTATGAATACTGAGAGATTTAATTCACCACTACCTTGAATAAGGAGTCACCATATGCAGTGTTTTCACAAAATGTAATATGTGTATCCCATCATATTGTCCGGGTGTAAAGCAGTGAGTGGTCAGACCCTTTAACAGCATTTTCTCTATTTATAATCAGTATTATACTGCAAATCGTTATAAGTAGTGTATCAAAAGGAGGTACCTAGAGTGTAGCCAGGAAAAAATAAGTGGCAAAATATAATCTAAAGTGACTGAACATTTCCCATGGTATTATTTTCTACTGCACTGATCTAAAATATACTGACAGTTGCTGTTCCAAAATGGGGAAATGTCCATAAATAATAGGTAGGTCAAAGAAGTTCTGTCTAATTGGACTTCTACAAGCTGAAGCAAATGCAAGTTACAATTTATTAGAATTTCAAGTGTGGAAGGATAACTGCTAAAACAATGTTAAATAATTTAAGTGAAATAAAACATTTAAAAATCTAAACTATTCCATGAACTACACGTTATAAAAAATAAACTGAAAAAGAAAAGATGCCATAATAAGTCTCTAGGACATATTCTAGGAAGATAGGGATAAGAATCTGATACATATATATAATTTTGGTAGATAAATGATGATATTTAGCACAATTAGTGACATCTGCCTTTGAATAAGTAAAATGAAACATGTATTTGGCTCTTATTACAACACAAGATGTACACCATTACCTTTTCATATTCACATTCACACACAGCAACGCTCACATGTATATCAAAAAAGTTTTTTAAAAATCACATCCCCTTCATGTTCAATATACCTGAAAGCTCATAGAAAATTATATTTTTAGATTGTCTACAAATTGATTTATTGAATAACTCTAAGTGGCATAGAATCACAGAATCATAGAACCATAGAATGGTTTGGGTTGGAAGGGATCTTAAAGATTGTCTAGTTCCAACCCCCCTGCCATGGGCAGGGACACCCTCCACTAGACCAGGTTGCTCAAAGCTTCATCCAGCCTGGCCTTGAACACTTTCAGGGATGGGGCACCCACAGCTTCTCTGGGCAACCTGTTCCAGTGCTTCACCACCCTGTCCATGAAGAATTTCTTCCTGATATCTAATCTAAATCTCTCTGCTTGCAATTTAAAACCATTATGACTTGTCCTGTCACTACAGTCTCTTGTAAAAAGTCCCCCTCCAGCTTCCTTGTAGGCCTCCTTCAGGTACTGGAAGGTGCTATAAGGTCTTGCCGGAGCCTTCTCTTGTCCAGGCTGAACAAGCCCAGCTCTCTCAGCCTGTCCCCATAGCAGAGGTGCTCCAGCCCTCTGATCATCTTTGTGGCCTCGTCTGAACTCGCTCCAATAGGTCCATGACCTTCTTATGTTGGGGGCCAGAAAGCTGGATGCAGAAGTCCAGGTGGGGTCTCACAAGAGCAGAGTAGAGGAGGAGAAACCTGTGCTGGCCACACTTCTCTGGATACAGCCCAGGACATGGTTGGCTTTCTGGGCTGCCAGCGCACACTAGCGGCTCATGTCCAGCTTCTCATCCCCCAGTACCCCCAAGTCCTCTTCAGGGCTGCTCTCGATACATTCTCCACCCAGCCTGTCCTTGTGCTGGGATTGCCCCAACCCATGTGCAGGACCTTGCACTTGGCCTTGGTGAGTGGCCCACCTCTCTGGCCTGTCCAGGTCTCTTTGGATGCCATCCCTTCCCTCCTGCATGACAACTGCACCACACAGCTTGGTGTCACTGGAAAACTTGCTGAAGGCGCACTCAATCCTACCGTCTGTGCTGCTGACAAAGATGTTAAATCGCAGCAGTTCCAATCCCAGTCTCTGAGGAACACTGCTCATTACTGGTCTTCACTCAGACATCGAGATGTTGACCACAACTCTTTGAGTGTGACCATCAAGCCAGTTCTTTATTCACCGAGTGGTCCATCCATCAAATCCATGCTTCTCCAATTCAGAGACAAGGATGTCATGTGGGACAGTGTCAAACATTTTGCACAAGTCCAGGTAGATGACATGAGCTGCCCTTCCTTGATCCCCAAGGTTCTGACGTCACCGTAGAAGGCCACCATATTTTTCTGGCATGATCTGTCCTTGGTGAAGCCATGTTGGCTGTCATCAACCACCTTCTCATTTTGCGTGTGCCTTTGCATGGTTTCCAGGAGTATTTGCTGCATGATCTTGCCAGGCACAGACTGACTGGCCTGTGGTTCCCTGGATCCTCCTTTTTTCCTATTTTAAAGATAGGGGTTATGTTTCCCCTTTTCCAGTCAGTGGGAACTTCACCAGGCTGCAAGACTCCTCAAATATGATGGACAAAGGTTTTGCAAACTCATCCGCAAGTTCCCTCAAGACCTGTGGATGTATTTCATCAGGTCCCATTGAGCTGTGCACCTTCAGGTTCCTTAGGTGCTCCTGAACCTGATCCTCTGTAACCATGGGTAGTTCTTCATTCTCTCAGTCTCTGCCCTTACCTTCTGCAACTCAAGGGGTGTGGCTTGTGCCCTTGCCAGGTGGTATCCTGGTGACTTGTGATTCTTCTCCAGACTCTGGGCATCTGTTGGTGGCACTACTGGTTTTTCCCCCTTTCCCTTCCCAACCTAGTTCAAAGTCCTCTCCCTGAGCCCCATCAATTCACAGATGAGAATCCTTTTTCCGCTTTGAGACAGCTGAATGCCATCTGTCACCAGCAGGCCTGGTGCTGTGTAAAACTCCCCATGATCAAAATTCCACCATTGGCACCAGCCTCTGAGTCACGTGTTGACTAGCTGTTCTTTCCTGTTGCTTCCAGTGTCCTTCCCTGACACTAAAGGGATTGAGGAAAACACTCCCTGTGCTCCTGATCCTCCAAACAACCGTCCCAGTACCCTGAAGTCCCTTTTGATATCTTTTGGATTTTTCTTCATAACCTTGTCACTGCCAACCTGCATGACCAACAGCGGGTAATAATCTGAAGGCTGTACCAGACTAGGTTGTTTCCTGGTGATGTCTCTAAACTGGGCCCCAAGGATGCAGCAGACCTCCCTATGCGATGGGTCTGGTTAGCACATTGGGCCCTCTGTTCCTTTCAGAAGGGAATTGCCTACGACAATGATCCTCCTTTTCTTAACAGAGGCAGTTGTAACGCATGGGGCTGACTAAGTTGTCCTGGGCAACTTCCCGGATGAACCTTCTTCTACTTCCTCAGTTGGCTGGCCCTCATATTCCAGAGCCCCATATCTATTTTTCAGGGGCAACTGGGAAAGGGGAAGGAGGGCAGGAAGGGACATGCCTACCTCCTCCAGCAGGGACCTGTTCCCATTCCCCTCCCTCTCTTAAGTCCTTCTGTCTGCCTGGTGGCAAGAAGATGTGGGATCCACTTCTGGCTGTGGGCCCTCCATCAGATATTGTCTCAGGGGTGGTAGATTGGTGGAGCCAATTGGATACCAATGGTGGATACCACTGGGATTCTCAAGGAGGAAAAAAAGCAGAAAAAACAATGGGGACACGTCACAAATTGGGTACCATGTATTACTGCACACTTCTCTGCTGGAACTAAGAAACTCCCAACTGCAAATGCAATGAAACCTCCTTGGGGTCCCCAGACCTAAATCATAAAAATATACCTGCACTTCCTACTCACTCAGTGTGGATTTCCCTAGCAATAGCGGCATTCCTTCAGATCTAACACGGTATCTGTTAAAAACAGAAAAGAGGGGTTATGATTTCCTGGAACATACATCTGGGTTGCTGAATGAAGGAAAGCGTGTGTAAACACAGGTGGGAAAACAGATGGAGAATGGAAAAGATAGCAGGGAGACAAATCTTATCTCGTGTTCTTTGAGGTTGAGAGGAAGTTTTCCAGTGACTACGGCAAGAGCAGGATAAGACCAGAGTGAATGGTCAGTCCTCTGACCACCAGCATGAAAGCAAATGAAGGAACAGCAGAGTCCTGAACGTGTTCCCAGAAATCATCCTTTTAGTACATTGCACTGAGCCTTATTTGTTCAGGTAGGGCTGGATTTATTTCTTTCTTCTTCTCTTCACAGGCGTGCCAGCCCCACTCGAACACACCAGTTAAGTGCAAAGGGTGTTCAGCACAGGTGAGCTGCACCAGGAATGCACACACACAGCATTTTCTCTGACTATTCTTTCTCATCAATGTTCTCTGCAGTAGTTTTGGGACAGCTTTAACCTTTATGTTTGTAGGGTTAACAGTCTGAGGCGATTAAGAGAATGGCATAAAGCTGCTTTTCTCTGTTGTCCCCCAAGCAGGAGCTTGCAGTCTGTAGCAGTGTGCATGTGAACACCTGCAGACTGGGTCTGGAATTAGGGGAATGCAGAGAAGTGGAGGGTCACAAGGCATCAAGAAAAGGAGAAATTGTAGAGCCAGATCTTATGGTGATGACTAAAGGAGCCCTAAGATCCAGATGCAGAGCTGACTGACTAACAGGAAGGGAATTGATTGAAAGCAGTCCTTTTGCTAAAGCAAACTTCAGTTTATTACACTCCTGCACATTTATTGTTGTAATTAACCATGAGAAATTTTTAATCACCAACTTATATATTATTGTGGAGTGATTCTGATAACATTTATCCCAGTAAAAATGCGAATTGCTTCTTAGCAGGGGTATTACGTCCATTTATACCAATGTATACTGGTATAACTTAAATCAGATTAGTATTAGGCCCATTAAATGAATCATTATTTCTGCTCTGTAAAGCTTCAGTGAATGATCAACTATGCTTCTCTATAAGCAAAAGACGCATATTCTTCTGTTTCATCTGTAAAGACTTCAAAATCTTTGCATTTGTGCTGGTAGAGGACCCTTGGGGATTGCAGTGCCCAGGGAAGGTATACAAATCAAAAAGATAGTGATACAAATAATACTAAATAACATGAATAATACTAATACTACTACCAACAATATCTAATGAAAAAAATACCACCTCTACTACTAATAATATGTAATGAAAATAAGGGAAAATAAGACAAATGATACAATGGTTCACCACCTGCTGTCCAGTGCCCAGCCAGGTCCCGAGTAGCAAGAGCCACAGCCAGAGACCCCGAGAGCCCAAGAGGCTCAGAGAGATCACACCAGAGTCAGTGTGAGACCCAATGAGTGAGAGTGCCACTGACAGAGAGCCAGAACAAATGAGAACGTCAAGCAAACCAACATGTCCCCAAGCCCACCCCCAATTTATATACTAAGCATGATGTTTTATGGAATAAAATGCCCCTTTGGTTAGTTTGGGTCAAGTGTCCTGACTGTGTCCCGTCACAGCTTCTTGTAGCAAAGACTTTGGGAACACAGGTGCATAATAAGAAGCTGAAAAAGTCCTTGAATTGGTACAAGCAGACCTTAGCAACAACCAAAACTACCAGTGTTATCAACACTCTTCTCAGCACAAATCCAAAACATAACCTCATACAGCTGTTGTGAGGAAAATTAACCCTGTCCTGACTAAAACCAGCACAGTATTTTACCGATTTTATGTATCTGGTGAGGAATTAATACACAAGATGTTCACTAATTCCTCCTATCACAGGAAGCACTTTGAGTACTTTCTAATACAATCACCTGCTATTCAGAGGAAAAGGCTGAGTAGTATTGAAACTTGGCAATTTTTTCTCTACCTTTTACTACCAGGATTATAGCATCAATCAGTTTGAACTACAAAGATATTAAAGAAGAGAAACACAAATATGCACTGGGACAGACAAAAAAAAAATGGGGGACGTCTAATTCTCCACTGCTGTGTACTTAGCAAAGACTTTATATTTTCAGTATGGTAACCTGTAGATACTCAAAATAATGGGTAAGGTGACAAAAAATTAAATAACTTAGCCATCACAACATCCTCAAAATACATCTGCTTACATTGTCACCTGCCTCCTGATTCTTATTCTCCATCCTAGGAAGGCTGAATTCAAGTGTGTTTCTCTCAAGCCTGCAATTCAACTTGGCTGCAAACACGTCTGCAGTCAGGTTTTCCCACTTGCTGTTCAAAAGAGATAGATGTAAGCACTTACCCACTCCTTTCCAGCTGCTGAAGGTTGATTTATTCTTGTTCAGATGTGCCCTTGCCCCTTACTTTTTCTTTCCTTTTCCATCAATCTCATGCCCATGACCTTTCCCCTCATTCACAGTTCCTGTGTCTCATGTTTCTTTGCACCACTCAATCCGACTCCTACACACACGGTTCTCTCTCTGTTGAGCTCCCCACACTCTTCTGACATCCCCTATGGTTTTGTCCTATGTGTTAACACAGCCCTGAACATCCACTCCTGACCTTCTTCATTCACATTTTACTCTCACTACAGAACTATGCAGAAGGACAAGTTCATCATTTCCATTGAGGGCAACCTTGTTTCCCCTCATGAAAATTGTGTCAGTCTCAGTGGGAGAAGTTTCTTTTTTATTTGTAAAGAGAAAAGACGCATTTACTGGAGCAATCCCATTCCTAATAACAGGGAACCAGGACATACTTAGAAAAGAGGGAAAAAGTGAAGGAAGACAAAAAAATCCATAAATGTTTAGGGTATATGAGTATTGCTGTATTTCCTCAAAAATAACAAGATGTGGTCCTGGAGAATCCCATTAAAGCAGATATAGAGTAATAAAATCTACAGGTAATTGTGACTTACACCATTTTACTGATATAGAAATGACTATGTAACTGTGCAATATCATGAAAATTAGCTTAACGTATTTTGCATTGCCTAATTCCTGTTCCTTTTATAAAAGCTCATGCAAACACACCATGTGAGAACAGGGATTCTAAGGTAAGGCAAGAAGTTACTGTTTTCTTTAAATGCCAGTAAAAGGCAAAGGAAAATGGATTGTTCTGAATCTTCATGAAACAACCTTTCCACTGATCCATGTCTGTTCAAGACATAGTTTATGGAACTCTCTTTAAAACATTTCTTCTGTGTTCATTACTGAAAGGTTTGAAAGAACATAGTCAACCTCAAATCACACATTTTTTCTGAACATATTTATCATATAATAATTCATCAAATAATATCATCAAATATTGGTATTTGATATGTTGACTGCAGATCTGGGGCACTGTAGACCAGTCAGTATTTCTCACATGCTTCCTTACACATTTTGTGTATTCCATAGAAGGAGGAGTGGGGATGAGGATAGGGGATACATGACCTAGGGAAAGGGATAGTATCAGAAATTCCAGCTGTCAGTTGGAGTAGATATGTAGGAAGATAATATCCTTCAATCAGCAGTCTGAAAAAACCCCAACACTTTATCAGGATGAAAATGAGCAACCTACACACTTGTGGGCTAAGTAATGACCCTGTACACAAAGTTCAAGAAGATTAGATTTATGAAGACACATGAAGGTTAAGGGCTAGGATGCTCTTCCTACAGGAATACCAATGAACAAACCACAAGATCTCTGTGATACTGTCTTGTACTTACTCTTTCCCTCCAGAAAGGAGAAACTGGTGAGCACAGATGAGGAAAGAGGCAGACGGTAATCAAACCCAGATCTATGGCACCACTCTGCACCTCCCTCAAAAATCAACAGAGAATGTAAAGTAGAGGTGTAGTGTGATTAATCTATATTTCATTGATGGTTATCCAGGCACATTCTTTTTGAGAAGAATTTCCAAGGAATTGTAAGGTTTATCTAGTTTCATGTGAGACATAACACCCAGATCCACAGGGAAGCCTGGTTTTGGATAAAGATCAATGATCAGAGGAGAGTATTTAAATGTTCAACAGCATCTTAGTCTTCAAATCTCCAGATATTTCCTTTCTTTATTACTGCAACTTTTGGTTTTCCAGGCTCTCAGTCTCCCAATAGGCTCCATCCAAGCTTCTCCCAAACAGTGACGACACTGCTTTGGTTCTTCTTAAATCTTGGCTTTCACAGCAATCTCCTGTACTCCAACAACTTCAGGGTGTCATAGCTTTTCTAATACAATGTTATCAATACCCAAACATTTAACATATTTTAAGTTTGATAACGGTTTTCCAAATCCAAAGTAGGATGTTGGTGAAACCCTCCATAAGCTTTGGCAGAGAGCCTGCCTCTCCAAGGACTTCTCCCAAATCTCCCCAGAGCCACGGTCTCCAGGAAACTCAGCTCTTGGACATACCTGACATCCAAGAACTGGCATCTCTTAGCTGGGACTGGGAACTTCATAAGACATTTAAAACTTGAAAAATATTCTGTTTAGGTATGGCACACATCTCACATCTGTTGTGGTTTCAGACCAGCCAGAGCTCTGCACCACGAAGCCGCTTGCTCACTTCTCCCCCGGTGGGATGGGGAGGAGAAAATACAAGGAAAGTCTCGTGGGTGGAGACAAGGACAGGGAGGCATCACTCACCAATTATGGTCATGTGCAAAACAGACTTGAACTGGGGAAGGAAAATCACTTTAATTAGTTGCCAATCAAATCAGAGTAGGGCAACGGAGACAAAATCGATCTAAAAACACCTTCCCCACAGCCTTCCCTCCTTCGTAGGCTCAGCTTTGCTCCCCATTTCTCTCTCTCCTCTCCCTGCCAGTGGCAGAGGGGGGACGAGGAATGGGGGTTGTGGTAAGTCCATCACACATTGTCTCTGCTGCTCCTTCCTTCTCAGGGAAGGACTCCCCACACTCTGCCCCTGCTTCAGAGTGGGGTCCCTCGCATGGGGTGCAGTCCTTCAGCACCAGCCTGCTCCAGCGTGGGCTTCCCACAAAGTCAGGTTCTTCGGACACATCCCCGTCCTCCATCATGGGGCCCTCCCCAGGCTGCAGAGGGGTCTCTGCTCCCCGATGACCCTCCATGGCTGCAGGGGCGCAGCCTGCTCTCTCACCATGGGCTGCAGGGGAACCTCCACTGTGGCCCAGGTGCTCCCGCCTTTCTGCACTGACCTGGGGGTCTTCCTGGCTGTCTCCCTCATACCCCACTCCTCGCTCTGCTGCAGGTTCCCCAGCTGGTTCTTTCCCCTCTTAAATATGTTATCACAGAGGTGCTGCCAGCAATGCTAACTGACTCAGCCTTGGTCAGAACTGGGTCTGACCTGAGGAAGCTTCTAGCAGCTTCTCACAAGAGGCCCCCAACCACTACCAAAATCCCACTACACAAACCTAATACACCTGTGTGTCCTTCCCTTGCTGTGAGAGCACCAGTGTTGATACTGATTTATTGTGTCAGACCTGGGAGCTATTCAGTTGAAGCTGAAGTTCTAAGTTCCAGCTTCTTAAATGGTATCTCAGCCTAAGGTTTTTAATTTCTCCATTAGGCAAAAAAGGAGTTATTTATCTTATCATACAAACACAGGCTTACTCCTCCAGCTTGTTCTTTTATCACTGTGCAACATTTCTTGTGTCTGCTTTGGTATGAAGCTTTACTCAAGATTCTGATACACATTTCAGGGGAACAGTGTCTTCAGAGAGATGAGAATATTAGATTTATTTTTTTCTGCTTTGACAAACCAAACCTTTTCAATTCACAGTTATCCAATGTGCAGCTTGTTTCTTCTCTTTTCAGCTGCAGTCAAATCAGTATTTTTTCTCCAGGGTCTGAAATCCTCTTGTGGGAATTCACAATGCTACATGATATTTTGTTAAAAGATATCTGAATCACACCACTTTGGATCTTAGGGCACTTCCTTTCTCAGGTTCTCTCTCCCTGTACACTTGCCCTTCCTCACCTTGCCTTGCCTCACCTCTTCAGGCTCTATCTGGCAGCAGCTATTATCTCCCATTTGCCCCAGCAGCTGCCAGGCTTTGGATGTCCTTGCCCCCATTTTTGCACCCCTTGTCTCATCCCAGCTGCAGTTTTAACGAGCAAAACTGCTTTGGTATGCAGTGTAATAAGTCCTTGTGATGTCTGGATATTGCAAATAGCTTATTTTTTGTCTGCATTCCTGCTAAGAAGGGTAACGGATGAACAGGATGAGCTAAGTAGTCGTTTGCACTGCAACAACAGGCTGACAGTTATGTAAAATACTTTCATGTGCAATCTCCTCTGATCCTCTGCTGGTTCAGAGGAGTATTATGGTCAGATTCAGCACGCACGCTCTTGCAAACTCATTTTCATAAACTGGGGCACTGCTAAGCATAGAGAAGACCAAGACCAAGGTTGCTGTGTTTCTTCACCATCAGCACTTACCTTTTCTTTCTCCTTAATCTCCTGTCTTCAGCATCTACAGTTTAAGCCCATGGGATAAGCACAAGACCTCTTTACTGAAGTGCTTCTACAAATACTGGTACAAATCACCTTGCAGAGGCTACTGTGGAGTGACAAGGCCTGCTGGCCAGATCAGTAGGAGCTGCTTTAGCATATTATTCTAAAACAGGATTAGTCAAGTAACTCCATAGCCCAGTTCAAACACTGAGCTCAATTCACTTTTCTAAGCTTCCCACTTCTATGCACCAGTTGAATGCCACTGATTAGGCTTTCAATTGGACATTTTCTGAAAGGCTTTTGACTCAGTTCTGGGGTAATTCATGGGATTCAAGAGAAAATTAATACAATGACCAACTAGCTGTAGCCATCATGAGCAGCAGTGGTACACACAAATGTTCAATCAGTTTCTGGAAAGGAGCCTTGCAGACACCTCTTCTATTGCACAAAGACAATTTATGGTCACAAGGAACAACATTTTCATACTGATCAATTATTCTATGTAGAAAAAGAAATTTATTTCATCCAAATAGAAATATTTGGATGCCTTCATCTAAACAAAAACCTATTTCTTATTAGGATTACCAAATGAATTTAATTTTGATTAAAACTCATGTCCGGTCTTATTAATACACATCTGTTAGAGAGCTATCTAGTCAGACAGAGTGTCCAGTTTCTCACAGTATATACTGGAAGGATAAACATTGCTGTTTCCTAAAATTCAGTGAAAAAGCAGCTTGAAATATGAAATATTCATGAAACCCAAAATATCCCATATAAATAGTCTTTTATCCACTGCCTAATTTTGTAATTCTTAGAGTGATTTTTACCTTTTAAAAGTACTTTACATTTATGACTCAAAAAATGTATCCCTTTTCAAAGATGATGAATTCTGTTTATTTTACTTTTAAATAGATCTAAAATTACTGTGCAAATTATTATATTTTTATTTAAATACTGTCCGTTAAATAACAGTGCTTAGTTCATAGTAACTTCAAAATTCAGGAAGGTCATTGCTCATCTTTTATCTGTTCTCACAATAGTAAGTAGACTCTGAATGTCTTATTCACAAATATCTTGTGAACTCTTCACTGCAGACAGAATTGTCTAGCCAAAAGACACTCAGTAGACTTATTCTGATGTCTCTATGTGTCTGATACCTGAACATGTTTTGCTCTAGTGCATTCACTCCAACATTACCACTCATTTTTTCTTACTCACCTCCGAAGTAAGAGCCATCTGTCAGCTTCAGCTCCTTGTTGGATTTGGTGATGACACCAGCAACACCGTGCTGAATGAAATACATCTTTTTACCCACAGCTCCTTCTCGAATAATATAATCTCCAGGTTGGAACACTTCAAAACGCAGTTTGCTTAGCATGGCAGTCACAAAATTTGGGTCTGCATTAGCAAAAAGAGGCATTGTGGCAACCAGCTTCCGACAGTTGAAGTTGACAATCTCCTAAATGGGAAAGAAGCATAAAGATAATGATGGTCAGCAAATATATACAATATCATGGACATTGAAAAAGAGGCTTTCTGTTTTCTTCACAAAGAAATTCTTTCTGCTTATGTTGGACTTTTCTGTGTTTCTTTCTGTACATATTTTTTTAATCTTTGCACTATATTTTCATGTTTCTAGTCAAGTGAGTGAAACAACAGTGCAGTCTGATTTGTATTTCTAAGGTGAAAGGTTGTCTTCTTCAGGCAGTATTTCACATCATTTTTATTATTCCTCCTGGATTTTAAGGGGAAAAATATGACAGAAAGATAAAATTTAAATAGGAATTGCACTGCCTGACAACAAGATTAGCTGTTGCAATAACTGTGTTAAGTGATGAAGTTATGCAAACCCTGTGTCTTCAAATATTACACCAGCAACATCTTTCTGATCAGAACAACTCCAATGGTAATAAAAATACACATTACAGTTAGCTGCAGGGCTAGCTGAAATCAACAGGAAAATTTCCTTCACAGAATTTAATTCATTTTATAAACACAGAGGCATACATTCCTGCCCTTCAAAGAAATGCATATATAGTAGACCCATATATGCAGAAAGCACTGTTATTTTCCTGACTACTACAAGCCTTAAGGGCATCTCTCACCAACAATATTTATATTTACAGAGCCAACTATGAGCACATCTACATGAAAGTATTAGTACCAAAAAGTTACAAATGTCCTACTTGCTTTAAATAATAGTAATAAAAAAGTTTCAAGCTCATTCTTGCAGACCTTACTTTGTCTTAGGAAAATTAACATGGTCAGTTGTCATATGGATTTAATAGCATATTGAAAAGCTGAGACTAATCAGTATTAGACATCGAGAGGGGCTCAGGCAGGCAACATCTACTGACTTAGCAACCCAGACATGACAGGAAGACCAGGTATCATCATCTCTGTATAAATGTCCACATACCAAATAAAAGAAAAATACAACCAGCAGTCACCTGACTGCTTTGTAAAACTAAATATAATTTCATTCTCAGTGGAGTATCCTTACCATTTCCTACATGAAGCCAAGTCTTTGTGACTGAAATAAAGGAGACATACCACCTGTCAGTGTTCTCATACCCTTGACTGAGGCCTATTGCACTCCTGCTGGAAGTTGCTTTTTCAACCTCCTATGCATTTGCTGTCTCATATATCTCATATATTCCATGCAGCCAGCTCTCTGAGCGGTAAGCTCAAATATCCTTCTCCATAGTACAGAAGAATTCCTTTTGTCTCCTTCCAACCCCACCATGTGCTACCCTTCTTGCAGACATGACAGGGAAGTTCAGCTAATTCCACCATATAAGCAACAAAACCATAACGGGTTCTTCAAATCAGTCTCCTTGCATCTGGGAAGGAGGTGGGAATCTCCCTTTGAAGGGAAGACGTTGATTACTGAGACAATTAAGTAATTTGGGCATGATCTAAGAGCAAAGAAACAACTGCCTTTTCCTGAGAAATTAAATTCTTTCAAGATAAATCCAGTGGAAACTGGAAAAATAATGTGAACCAAAATGTCTCAGCAGGCACTTGGGTGACAGAAAGCTATTGTCTCCAGCAATGTCTTATTTTCCATTAAAAAAAGAAAAAAAAAAAAAAGGGCAAAATTACTACCTAGTGCTACTCCTCGGATAGACTTATGATATCTTCTGACAATCACACAAGAAAGTGTCATTATATAATGGCAAGGTGGAAATAGAAGAGTGTCTAAGCAGAAATGAACATTGATTTTTAACAAAGGGCAGTACAGTGGTTCTCTTTAATCCTGGTCTCAATAGCATCACATCTATATACTTAGATGAACATTATGTAAGTCTTTCCCTCTCTTTTTTTTTTCCTTTTGGAATGTCCCAATGAGATACGAAAAATATATAATCGGCTATCATTATAATTTAATGCAGAATTAATTCCAGAATTATTGAGTTAAATATAGAGTGAATGCAGAGCAAGATGCTACATCTTTGAAGCCAAACACTAAACTCCAATTGATTTCTGTGGGGATAAGATTCCACCAAGAACATTTTATCTGAGAATTATTTATAAGTGATGGACATAGAACAACATTCCTCTTCCATCACTTTTCACTGGACAGTCTTACTCTCTCTGATTGCCATGACTTCCTTTTCTTATCAGTGTTTTGGTATGCCTTAAACACTGCATCATGGCTGGAATCCATGGCTAAGCATAAATAGACAGGAGGAGACAGATCTGAGACCAAGACCAGACTTCCTCATGGTTGCATGAACCTCGAAATGTACAGGAATGGAAACAGAAAAGACGTTGAGTGGGCTGGGTTTATTAAGGAAAGAGTTAACTCTCTTCACAGTGGTTGGTATGAAGCTGTGTTCCTGGATTTACCCTGAGAAAAGTACTAATAAGGTGTCTTTTTAGTTGGTGATGGGGAGTGCTTGCATCAAATTCAAGGTCTCTCTCAGCTTCTGATACTTGCTGTGTTCCCAACTTTCTCACTACAAGCAGTTCAAACAGCTGACCCAAACTGACTGACTATTTCATTCCATAGTATGTCATGCTTGGTACATAAGTGGGGAGTGGGCTCGGGGGCCATTACACTCTTTTGCTGGCTCCTTAACAATTCTGTTAGCTCCTTAACTCCTTCGCTAACTCCTTTGTTAGCTGCTTTGCTAACTCCTTTGCTTGCTCGTTCGTTAGTGAGATGGTGAGTCGGTTCACTTTCCAGGTTGTGCTGTTGCTCATGGGGCTCGCTTGGACTCTGCTGCGATCATTCTTGGGCTCTGTCTCTTGGGCTCTTGGCCCCTGACTCTCACTTCTCGGGACCTGGCTGCGCATCCATCGGCAGGTATTGAGCAATTGTATGATATGTTTTATTTTCTATTACTTCAATTAATTTTTATTAGTAGCATCGTTATATATTCATTTTTATACATATGTTTATAATATAAATGAATAATACTATAAACTATAAATAGTTGTTATCTCAATTTTATGAGCTTCCTTGTCTATTTCCTCTGAGTCTTCCCATCGACTGAAGGAGTTGGGGGGGTGGTGTGAGACTGGCTTTATGGTATTTTGCTGGCCGGAGTTAAACCATGACAGTGAGGAAAAGAGCACTGAGATTTGTAATGACTCTGAGATTTCTATTTATAGAAAGAAAAAGCAGTCTGGCTATGACTCCCATACAGTGCAGGCAAAGACATGGATGTTACTGGTGCAACACTATGGGACAATACTATGCACATGACATCAGAATCCGAGCTTGAAAAAACCCCATAGACTAGTCTTGCTTGTAAAAACAGGTGGAAAATTTGATGCAACATGTGCTGTTTTCCTGAATCCAAAAATTACCTCAAGCAACTGCAATGCAAGGTGTGACCTACCAGGTAGGTGTCATTGGCATTCAAGATCAGTTATTCCTACTGAGTCATTGAGTCCAGAGGAGTAATCCCAGGCTACCCCTTCTAGTATATTCTGTATGAGGGAATAAATATTATAAAGAGATTTCAACTGACTGTCTTTCTACAGGATGAGGAAAAGCCTGTTTTCCTTCTTGTCTAAATAGTCCATTTCTCAGTGAAGCTTCAGCCAGCACCCCTCTCCCGAAGGAAAGTTCTCTGCTCCCACTGCTCACAGTATGGTGGCATCATGTGAGGAGTCCCAGGCTACGTCCTCAGCTCCATATGAGACTGCCTTACTGCAGTCTCGGCTGGTGCTGGAAAGCAGGCAATAACTATTACTCATCTTACATCGCTCAGGGACTTTTCAGTAGACCTGCTGCCTGCTTTCTGTTTCTGAAAGTGAATAGCTTGTCTTGCATGCCCAGGAGGCTGAGAAAGAAAATTACTAAAGAAATCAAAAATTGACTGGAAATTATACAGAAGTTGGTGGGGAAGCAAAAAAAAGGCTGGGAGAGTGGAAAGTTCAACGCCAGTCATGATCAGAAAGAAAGAGTAAAATAGACGTAGGTGGAGTAGTATTAAGAAAGAGAGAATAAGAGGAAAACAAACAAAAAAAGAACACAAAGACCTAGGAGGGAAAAAAATTAACTTAAAAAAAACCCCAAAACAGATTGAAAAACTTTAAAACCAGATTGAGAAACTGAAATTCCTGAGAAGTGAGAGCACGGGAGCACATAAACTGGAGTAAATGTCTGAAGTGAAAGTTGAGAATCAGGGCAGGTGAAGTAAACAAAAGAGAAAGTGTAAAAAAAAAAAAAAGACAAGTGATCAGTAACATATTTTAATAGCATCATAGGCGAACATAACAGACAGACTGGAGAATTCAGACCTGCATGGCTCCTCTTCACAGAGCCAGTCCAACCCGGTCAGAAAGGAATTAATCTCGTCTTGCTGGAATTCCCTATCCCAACAAAACCCACCTTTGCTGCAAGATTTTCACTCTTGGAACCTCATATCCTCTTACGGCTCCATCTTCTGCCTGCCTTTCTCTCTCGATATATAACCTGTATCTGGATATACCCATGTATACACACACGTTACCTGCTCAGCCTGAGTTGCCTAATGAAGGTACCGACACAGCTTCAAAAGCACCCTGCTGTGGTAATTTCAGCCATTATATCCTAGTAATGCAATCATTTTGTTGATGGGTTTTCTGTAAAAGTTTATGCTAAAGTACAAACTTTCCTTATTTAAGATGTTAGAAGGTGGAAAACTACTGAGGGAGAAAGAAATGTGTCATTTTAAACTGTGGCGATTTTTTTTTCCTTTTCTTTAAAGTGTTATTTTATTTAAATATGAGATCATTCAGAGCAAGTAAAATACATTTCCCTGAGTCTTAATCACAGGCAGTGCTGCAATTTCAGATTCTTGTGTATTACTTTAAATATCATCTTGGGGAGAAAGAAACAGTAAAGATTATGAACATGTTTTATGTAACTCAGAAAGTACTAGGAGAAATAGTTCTATAGTGTTTTAAAAGAAACGTAACAAAAGAACAAACTGCCAAATTTAAAGTTGACATTTTGTGCAGAGAAAAATCTTTTACTCATATTTTCTTTCAGTTAATTCTTTGGAGCCAGATGGAACCAGATTATGGTGCTCAATATGATTATCTTAATTAAATTAAATAATAATGATTTTGTCTCACCTCCACATGAAGAAAATACCAAGTGAAGCCTGAGGAAAGGATTAGGAGTGTATTATATAGCTGAAGTGGTTAAAAGCCAAGAGTGATTCCAACCTACACAGAGCAAGTGTTGATCTAGTTCAAGTACTGGAGTATGTTACACAAGAACTAAGCCAGAGGTGCAATGGTCTGCTTTATGTAAGAGGTTGGTTAAGTAATTACACTGGCTCCTGCTCCTTTATACTGTAATGGGTTTATTAGTCATTTGGCCCTCCTGGCTATTTTTTCAAACTCATGTTAAAGCATCAGATATTATCATTTTGCATGAGTTCGCTATTTCTGAACAACTGCTCCAATGCCTCTCAGGATGTCACATTAGCAGAGGCAGCTGCTACGCTCTGTGACCAGGGTACGGCAGTGGCCAACTTCTGTGGCACCTCTACGATGTTTTAGGACCTTTTCTCCAGGAGAAAATTTTTAGATGGAGGTAGTGCTTTTTGTTTGACTGCAAGAAGCTGTCACTAGAAAAAAGCAAAGTTCTTGAAAGATGTATATGCCTGAAAGCTTCTTTGTATTGTATTACAAATAACTCACAGAAGAAAAATTACTGAGCAGGCAATTAAGAGAGAAGTATAGGAATAAGCATTATATTTAGGGATTTGGGGATGTATAAGCAGGTTAAATATATTTCAACTGGGTTTTAAGGAGCCTTATTCTGTATGTGTTCATGATTTCCTGTATTTTTTAACGCACTGGCCAATTCTAATCAACTTTGGCAGAAAGGAGGCATCTCACTGACATTAAGTTCTCATAGGTTTTAAGACAGCAGGCAATCAGGAGGACTAGGATTAGTACCCCACTGAGGGAATGACCACATTATTAGCTCACAACATTTTTCATGCCAGAAAAACTACATGTGGCAACGGGATGCAATATTCTTAATTTCTGGTGCACCTGAAATAGTCCAAATTGCTTTGACACATTCTGTTTAATCATCTATACAGAGTGTATGACCTAAAAATAAATTTTGCCCTGAAGTTTCATGTAAGTAACAACAACTATGTACATTTTTCTCTTTGGACAGGATTTACATGATTTTCCATTTTAATATTACATTCATCAATTTTAACACAGAAAGTCTGTTTAAATTTTACTTACATATAGGGTAACTCTTGGATACCATCATTTATATCTAGAGGTGCATTGAGACACAGAATTCTTTTTTCTTCAGGAGTGATATTCTGTCATTCTGTTAACACAGTTGGATATTGTGTGTGTTTGTGTGTGTCTTAGAAAACCTAACTGTCTAGACCCCTTGGCTATATATTTTAAAGTCCAAGAATGCTCTGATCTGAGGTAACCTATGAGTTTGACCTTCAGACAAAGCACAAAACCTGAAAAAACTCAGATCTCTAAGGCAAAGACAGTCCACGTGACCTCAGTTGCCTAGAAAACCAGTGGCCAGCCTATGTATTTACATTTTCAAAGCCCTCAGGTCCCCAAGACCTCCAGCACACCTGCATACACATTTCCCAGATGCAGAAAATTTTCCAGCCAACTGAGAGGTTAAGCTTAGGCAGGCACAAGGAAAGGAGGAATAAATAGGCTTTCCAGAAAAATGATGAACAACATCCCCTGCTTGGATGCTACCAGGACTGAGCTGAAGCAGGGGTGGGTTTTTTTTGGTTGGTTGGTTGTTTTTTTTCTTTTGTTTTTGGTTTTGGTTTTTTGTTTTGTTTTGTTTGGGGTTTTTTTTTTTTTTTGGTCTAGCTCTGTTCAACTTGGTTTAAAACAATTGAGCCTTAAAGAGAGCATATGGTAGCTAGTATTGCTGTCTCCTAAGAGAAAGCAGTATTTTTTATGCATTTGCAAGCAGAGGGGATATAGATTTGACCAATTACATTTTCTTGTCTTCGTTGATTAAATGTTGGCCTTCTGCATACTTTTCTATCATTCTTACTTGATTAGAATTTTCTATTCAACTCCTTATATGCATTTTTTATGCTTCAGAATTATTATTGCATTAAATTCAAATGCAGACAGGATAATCCTTTGGAGGATATATGGTTCAACCAAACCTCCAATAAAGTAAAGCTGATGAAGGATATCCATCTTTTTCCCAGGTTGTTAATTGATTTAATGGAGCTTAAGGAACAGCAAATCTGTGCATCTCATGCTTCTCTTTTTTGGATCTCCCATTATATTTAGAAGATTAAAAAAGATGAAAAGAAAGAAGGAAAGTAAGAAAATAGACACTATCTATCCACACTTTCATTCACTCAGCTGTCCATCCATTCCTTAACTGGGCTATTTTTGAAGGAAATTTAGCTTTCATCTTCTTCAATGTTCTCAAATGTTCTATGGCTCTTAAGTTTGGTTTCCAGCTGGGAAAAAGATGAGAAGCATCAAAATGAGAACAGTGATACAGGCAGTGTTTTAAGGCAATCTGTAATTGTGAGATAGCCAGTCTAAGTACTTAAAGTTCTGGCTAGTTGACCAATCTCTGCTTCTTGCAGGTTTTCCCTTCTGAACTGTACTGCTGAACACAATTTCCTGAATGTTCTTAGTGGAAAAAACCCCAACTCATAGTTCATTACAGAAGGTAATACGGAATTAGTGCCGTATGATACATCCTTCCCTGTAAAGACTGTTCCCCTTTTTTTAACTGAATAAATAAACTCCAATTTGCAAACATATTTAACAATCACTGTTTCAGTTTTCTGCTCCTGAGTAACCAAATATCTACATTCCCATTTGTGCGTGTGTATGTTTGTGAGTTATATTCGTGAATATTATAGAATTAACTAAATTATATCTTGGGCAGGAGGCAATTAGGACTAAAATCTTGTTTTACTAAGGCATTTTAAATACTGAAGATGTCCATTATGCCATGACAGTACAGACTTAAACATGCGTATTGTCAAATTATGGCCAAAATACTATTAGATTTTGAATCCTAAGAGATATGAAGTTTACAAAATCCTATTGGCATTCATAACCTACTGGTATCCACATCAGAAACTTGTGTTAGTCCACAGAGGAGTGGTTTGAATTAGTCAGCATGTTTGTTGTACAAATGCATGAAGCACATCTTACAGGTTTCTGAAACAGTGATTAAGAATCAGGAGAAAGTTGGTTTTGCTAATAATTACAACACTTTGTCCAGTCTGATTGTTCACAGCTTATTATCTACTGTAGCACTGCTGTCCCACTGTCTTTGGAGCTTCCAGTCACCTCCTCTATCTGGTAATCTGATGATTCTGGAAATCTTATTCATTCTTGTGCATTTGTACTGAAACTCCAGTGATACCACTTGCTAACACCAGTCTGGGCTTGACCTTGTATGTGATCTGTGTGGCAGCTACTATTTTCTTCCACTATATCCTTCGCCCTCAAAAAAAGCTCAAATGCTACTTACAGCTTTTCTGAATGAAGAGCATTTCTGATATTCACCAAAGTCAGTGAGATTTCACCCAACCAATAGAGAAACAAGACAGATTTTATTTTAGAATAGTGCTGGAAAGAGTGCTGCTGTTGTCAGGACAGTGCTCAATTCACCTGACTGAAAAGAAGAGTAGTGGTGCATGAGAGGAAGAAAAAGAGGATGAGACAGTGGAGTTTCACAAAGGCAACCTGAATTACACTTATATTTGTGTGACTTGCTAGATAAATATATTGATTTGTGTGCTTTGTTGTGTAAAATATGTCAGTCAGAATGCAGAACAGCGTGTGATGCCTGAACACTACCATTTCTCTCGCTGAAGAAAAGTAAGGCCATGAAGAGAATAACTTGTGGATAAAAGCAGGGAGGAAAAAAAAAGCTGTGTTTGAAGTGAGCAGGGGGCTGACAAGGGGCTAAAAAAAAAGTGCTGAAGCAAAGAACAAGGTGGCAGGAAAAAATCAACATGCCTTAGGAAAAACCGAAAGCTATGACTTGGATATAAATTTTTGTGCTGACTTATTTCTGATTTGCACTTGTTTGACTAAGATCAGAAATTGAAGCTAGGAATGCTTCCATGGAGAGTTTATTGTGAACTCTGCAACAGGCAAGAAATTCCTCTGCCATCCCTTTTTTCCCTCTTTTTCCCCTCTTCCCTTCTCCAGTCTCCCATATACTGCAACCTAAATGGCCAACACAACTGAGGGTGCAAGGAGGTAGTTCTCAAGAAAATGTGCTTTATCTACACCCTATGTGTACGGTTTAGCTGACACAGTAACAACAACAACCAGGAAAACAGTTATTTAAAAATCAGTGGTGATTTGTTCACTGGGTTATTTTAAAGCTCTCCAAGAGCTCTGGACCAGAAATACTGTTATCTTGTTAATTGCTAGGTAAACACTTACTTCTTATTATGAATTGAAAGCCCATTGGTTTCTCTCTCTAAAATTATTAAGTGGCTTAAATTAAATCTTACTGTTTATACTGGATAAATCCCAGTTAGCTGAGCTTGAAATACCCACACTGAAATTATGTTTAGAGTTTTAAAGTAAATTTCTGTGTGCATGTAATTTGCTTTGTAACTGTTCAATGAAGGCCTCCTCTATATTACAATATGGAAGACACAGCAGACTCCTGACTTTAACTATCACACAAAATCTAAACAATGCTACATTATTATGATCTTTCGGTGGCAAAAAAAAAAAAAAAAAAAAAAAAAAAAAAAAGAGAGAAAAAAAAAGAAAGAGCACTTGTAAACAATCAGATGGTTTATTTAGATTTCTTAGACAAATCCTTGACAGAATCCTGGATGCCTGTGTGTGTATGCGTGAGAATATTTACAATGTCAGCTACAGAAGTACACTTCTATATATAACAGAAGGATATAAAAAGAAAGATAAGGAGGATGCACAATCCCTTTCTAATTCTGAATCAGCCTTCGTCACTGCTCTGCTGTCTGAACTGGGACAAGCTAATTACGAGACCATTTGAATTTGCCGTCTAAAGTGAACTACTGAAAAGGGTGCTGGAGTGTGATCAGGCGCCAGGGCTCAGTGATGCTATATTGTGAGTAACAACTTGCAACACAAGTTTAAACAGCTCATGACCCTCATTCATGATGCTGTGCCAGAGTGCAAGCACGCAGAAATAGAAAAATCCTGAAAGTGCTGATTCTAGAGCTCAGTTTTACAGTGAAACCTGAGGATGAGGTTTTATGGGTGAGAGATCTCAATTTAATGGGTGAGACATGGAGAGCTGGCTCCAGAAAAAATATCATTGGATGGTAAAAATGAAGTCTCTGGGAATAACTTAGTAAAGTGACAGCCAGACAGCCCTGAAGATAAAATTTGCTTGAGAGTACCACTTTGGCTCATATTGGTAGCTGCAGGGGAAAGAGATGCATAAATGGCACAGGAGCTGTAAAGAGTGGAAGAAATTCTGAGGAGTGCAAGTAGGCATGGTGACAGCAAGAAGAGTCTTGATAGAAAATCATGTGAAGGAAAGAGAAGGCAAACTGGCAGCAGTAGACTTGTCAGTGTGGATTAGTAATAACAGATGTTAAAGTAATGCATCAGAATCTTTAAACATCCAGTAGGCAGATGCACTTAATAATGGCATGGTATCAGAGTAGCAAAGAAAGAGTCACATTACAACTAGGAGCCAAATCATGGTCAAGTCTTGACAGATCAAGGATGCATAGGACATCCTCAGCATTTACACATCCTGAAGATTTTTGTTCTAGTGAGCATGGAGAGGAAGCAGCTATGCAAATAATAAAACAAACCAGGGGAGATACCTGTAGCCTTCTGTCATCTAAATTTAGTAATTATGCTGTGCTTGCTGTCTGCATGCAATCACTAAGACGTTAAATATTTGTGCTTGCGCTTTCTCTCCAGGATGAGATGTGCACTAAAAGCAAGGAGGCTGATGACAGCAGGGCACTCGGGAACTGCCATTAGCATCTGTGCATGTAGGACCTGGCAGCCACAGGATGCGAGTGCATAGGCAGTGCCATGTTCTTTACATTGATTAAATATTCTTTTTCAAAACAATTTCAGTTCATCTGCTTGCCCAAAGTTTTACATTTATTTAACCATTATTAGTATTTAAGTACAATTACACTACTCACTGTATGAATTAAATATAGGCTGAGGATTATTTCCATAAGAAATATGTTGCTATAATTTATTCAGAAAGACTTTCAAATGATCTTAAGGCTATATGTTAATCTCTACTTCAATGAATAAATTTTTCTATATTGATTTTATATCATAGGAGAGTCCCTAAACCCCTTGTCATTACCATTCATTTTAAGGTAATATATTAAAAACATAGACTTTTGGCATAAGAAATGTATGTTAAGCTATATTGTAACAGTGAGGAACATAAAAACCATATTAGAGTGCGTAATAAAATGTATGTACTTAGTAGTATGCAAAGGTATCAACAGAGTATTATATAGTATTCTTCTCACACATATATCTTGGACAGATGTGTTTGCGTGTATGTGGGGGAAGAAGAAAGTGGGGGACATTTTGAGTGATGGTGTTTGTGTTCCCAAGTAACTGTTATGTCTCATGGAGCCCTGCTTTCCTGGAGATGGCTGAACACCTGCCTGTCAATGGAAAGTGATGAATGAATACCTTGTTTTGCTTTGCTTGTGTGCACAGCTTTCGTTTTTCCTATTAAACTGTCTTTATCTCAAACCATGAGTTTTGTCACTTTTACTCTCTCCACCAGGGGGATGGGGGTGTGACCGAGTGGCTGTGTGGTGCTTAGGTGCCAGCTGGGGTTAAACTTGGCAGTGTGTGCTGCTGTAACTGAAGTTATAATCTACAAGCAAAAAGGTGAGAGGAAAGAAGATTCTGCTCCCAGTCCCAATTATGTTCTTTGGAAATGAAATGTCCTGATGTTCTATATTCTGCAAGGACACATGATCTGTATCTATTTTCAGTGGATATCTTCTCACATGGTGGCCTAAAAATAGGCCAGCCATGAACTTTAAATAATGGCTAAGGAAGGGTATTAACCTCTTTCTCATATTCTGAGTTTGTCCCATTGCTTTAAGTATCAATATTATGAAGAACATACCTGGTGTCAGAGAATGATAAAGCAAGATATATACACCTCCATTTCTGCTTCTCTACAAATGCCATTGCCTCTTAATTCCTGTCAAGGTCTGTTACATATTAAGCTGTCACACATTATATTTGCAGCATTTGTCTTCCTCTAAGCAGTGATTGTATTTTGTGCCAGATGCAAAAAAAGCATAAACTATTTCATTTCCAGCCCTTACTGATGGACACTTTGTACTCCTGGTAAAATGTGGATGGTTATAAAAAGTTGTATTTTCAAAAATGCGTAAGGGTTTCTACAATGTGTGGCAATGAGTGGTGCAATGGGTATCCAGATTTTTTGTTTTGGGAACTGTGTACGTCTGTGCTAGCCACTGTATTTCCCAATTAATCTGTTTGAACTCCCTGAGCATAATGCTCTTATCAGGTATATTTTTCAAATTATTTCAGTAGTTCTACTCCTTTCTTACTTTTTAAATTGACACAGACCAATCTTTTCTTCCTGATTTTCAATTTAGTACTTGAAAAAACTCTTCACTCTGAAACAAGCTTATTTTTAATACGTGTCATTCACGAGTTCACATAAATAAATAATAGCTTTCAATTGCACAATTAATTAATGACTGCAATCCAGGCTAAAGTGAAAACTGTTAATGACAAAGAATGTGGCTTTTCTTTAAAATATGTATAACCACACAAGCATTTATTTTATCTACAAAATAGTTTAGCCTTCTAATCAGGTGTCATCCATTGCTTCACATGTACCGCACCGATCAGCTCGTAAGACTTGCAACAGTATGTGTTTTAGGGCACCTTATTTGTATCTTCTCAACCAACCACAGAGTTTTTGCTTTTCACAAACGGGGAAAAGAAAAATGGATTTATTCAAAAGAAACTTAACAAACATAGACTCTATGGAACAATTTGGAAGATTTAAATCCTCTTAGGGGTTCTCCTTGCCAGTCAGTGTGCTCCTCTTACCGAGGGTGGCTCAGGATCCTGTGCTACCACTCAGCAGTTCTCTGAGAACGTACCATGAAATAGATGGAGGCAACAGATAAAAACCATTGCCTTGAACTCAGCCCAGGATCTACCGGGATGTCTGTACCTGTACTCACGGTGTCAGACTACACATTTTGCACTGGATTTTAACTCCACTCAACTCATAACAATCTTGTATCAGAGTAGCTTAGTCCCAAAGGGAGGAAGACTCTTGTTAATCACTAAAAATATCAGACACCAAATTCCTTTAGCGATAGACACTTATCTAGGCTAAATTTCATTATCTATCCATTTGTAAATAATTTCTAAAATGTTTTGCAATTCCCATTTCCATTTAATCTCTTATATAACATCTCTTAATCAATAGAGAGTATACTTTCACAAGATTATTTTGCAACTGATGAGGAGACCCGATTTTTCAGGTAATAAGACTTTATTAAAAAAGTAAGTATTTCAATTTCAGCTTACCTGTAAGACAATTTTGGGAGGAAAGATTGTAAGTATTTACTTATTGTGCTTGCTTGATAACAGCAACAGCCAGAAACTACGGATTAGACAGAGTTCTGTGTAAGTTTCAAAACAATGTACAAATATTTTTTTGCAAGTAGCACTAGAAAAAAAACCAAAATGATCTAACATTGCCACGATACACAGAGTTTGATTTGGATATCTCCCACAGCTTTAACAAGATTTACCTTCTGAAATCACTAGTGTACCAACTGGAAATTAAGTTCATAAATGTGCATTCAGACAGATTTTGTGCTCTGTTGTTTTTTGTTCTCCTTGTCTTTGCCTTTGAGATCACATGCTTCTAAAAGGCAACTCCAAATTTATGCATTGGAAATGCTGTGTACCCTTCTGTATGCTGTTACTACCATAATCATAACGTGCAACTGAGTGCATAAAAATAGGCACATGCATTTGCTTCTGCATCACACAGTTCACGGCATATTTACCTCCTCTTGCTGGTGGTGACTCACAACTCTAATCTTTATTTTTGGTGACTTTCATGGACCCTGGCATGTTTAAGTGGTGCCCACTCAACACAGAAACTTTCGGATTACATGACCCTCCCCAGCACTTTTACGGATTCCAAACAAATATACTTCAAAAGATTTTGCCTGATTCTGGATACAGAATTTAACTTCCATGGTGAAAACCACCTCCAAGGATGAGATGTACAGGAAAGGGACATGGGAATATCCATACCGTGCCTCCCTGTCTTGCCTGCACCACATTTTCTACTCAGATTTGGCCTCTATCCTGCCCTCTTCTTTCCCCCTTCCCCTTTCCATACCCACCTTATGCAAGTGCTAAGACTTTTTATGGCAGAAGTCCAGGAGGGAAAAATGGAGAACCCTGGTAGGTACTGGATTGCTTTCCTGTAGCCACATCCTGCCTCTCTTAATCTTGAATTTAAATGGATTGTGTGGTTTCCAACCCTGAATTAGGAATTTTAATTTCTTTATTTTTCATTTATCTTCAGTTATGCTCCAAAGGTTTCGGAGGAACTTGTGTTAACCTCTGCTGTTTTAACATAATGAAATCATAGTCACAATTTAGGGATTAGGGCAAAATATCATTTGTTCTTAGCTAAATCAACCAAAACTTTCCAAATCCTACTAGAGAGGATACTAGCCAAGCAAAAGGAGGGATGGTGTTAAAAGAAAGTGTCTACATAGGCAGAACTAACTCAGAAGTCATCTGAAGTACCTTGCTATTATTTTTAACCTCCTAAAACACAGCAATGCCATCTATAATTGCAATAGCATATTCAGACCTAATAGGAATGAACATGCTATGGTAAGCATTGTCTAATGTGTAGTAACCTTCTCTGGCTTTCAGCAGAAACTGCACGAAGAAAAAAACACAAAGTGCCTGACTCTTTCCATCCGCTGACCCTAGAGCTACCTGGGTATCAGCCAGCTGAACAGCTCTTCAGTCCATTAAAAACAGAGACATGACTGACACTTGTAAGCACGACCTCGGACTGAGCGAGCCAGCGGTGCGAAATTCTCCTCTGCAGGACAGCACTCCTGTTGCATTAGCTGCTGTTCACTCAGCGCACTGGACCTGGTGCCCACACCTACCTTTTTGATTCTGCTCGTCAGAAGCCTGAGTAACAGTTCAGACAGGAGCAGGCACAGACTGAACTTGCTGTTCTGTAACAGGATTTAACGTCTCTCACAGCATTTAGTTTGCATCTAAATAGTCTGGAACTTTCCTCAAACAACTTACCTTTCTATGAAAGACAACTACTTCGCTAAAATTTGGGGATTTGACTGGGATTGGTAAGTATATTTGAAGTGCTCCTAAAAGAACTGTCATGTCTGAAATATTTATTAAACAATTATGACAAAGAAATCTCGTAGGTGCAGTCAAGACTGTTCAAAATCGTAACTACTGAGAAATGCTGGTGTATTATTATCTGCATGATTGGAAGCAGTTAGATCTTGGACTTGCCAAAGCATATGTCTGTTAAGGATGGATTTGCTAACAAAGCACGTCAAACACAGAAGGGACTGTGATCAAAGTTTGTTGAATACGTGCAACAGCAATGAAAATGGTTGACAATCAAAAGCTGTGTCTTGACTGCAGCACGTACACCCGTGCATGTGCATACATCGAGGAGCAGTCACACTCCCCATACTTCAGGAAATTAAACCACATTGTCTTAGGTCCCTGGGAAACAGATTTGAATGAGCACAGTTTGTTACCATGTCACACCCACTGGGGTGAAGCATCTTAAAACACAATAATCCAATCACCTGGTGATTGTCTGCTGATTTCCAACAATAAAATTAATAATTTGTTACTATTTTTAATTTTAAAAACTCCATTATTGTGCTTTCTAAGAGATTTTCAGGGCTCTGCTTAAGCCTTGTATCTTTAGACTATTATTTAGGCATACCTTACACAAATCTTTGAAAAATACCTTTTATTATTTTCAGTATTTGTCAAATAAATAATGAGGTGGTATATAAGCATTTATTCTACAAGACTGACATGCTGCATAATTCATTCATGACTTCAGTATTCCAGAGTATGAACTAAAGCTGTGTTTTATCCATGTCTATGTGAAAAAAAGCTTCAATTCACTACATAGAGGTGTTCACTCTCTCCATATAGCTACATAAAGAGATACTTAGATGAGTTCTAGTATGACTGCATCTATCATTCTGATGCATTTTCCCTAGTTCCCCTTTTTAAGATTCATAGTAAGGTTCACTGCATACAAAAATGCAGAAAAGTACAGTGGATTATAATTAAAGAACTACCTCTCTTGTCTTTTATGAGCTAAATTTATAGACATGAGTTGTTATGGAAGCAAAATGTTTGGAATATCCATTAATTTAATGTTGACTCTGATACTTTATTGTTTTTTAATAAACTCATTTGATTTTATACCATTATTTCAATGTTTGATGGCCCGTATCCAAAAATTATAATGACTACATTATTTAAAAGGATTGAAGCATACTACAGTCTAATCACACCACATTTTGGCCTCATACTATTAACTTTGGAGATGTTTCATCCTTTATGCATAGGACTATAGTATAGTCTAAATGAGAATATAATGCTTTGTGATTTCCAAAGATAAAAATAGCAGGAAAGATGTTACAAAAGGAAGTAAATTGTAATGGGAAAAAGGAGAAGATTAACAAGTGGGGAAAAAACATTGAAGATACCAAACTGATAATTTTAAAATTGATTTTAAAAGGACCAAATACTTTCTCTAGAAATATACTCCATTTGAATATATGTACCAACTCAATTTGGGTTTTTTAGGTCCTGTTTTCCCTTATAATTACTATTATCAATTATAAATGCAGTAATGGAAGCTTTCTGTTATTTTGCTGTGAGGGTACCTCCCTTACAAGAACTGTCACAAAATGCCACCCTGGATGCAACACTAAGCACGGTGGAGGATCTTTATCAGAATCTTACACATGACTCAATAGGTACCATAATGTACTGACATCCACTTTCCCTATGGGAACAACAAAGGCCAAGAACTTCACACAGCTCTGCTCAGTTTCAGAAACAGCACCATATGAAGATCAAGAAGCTTGTTAAACAGCAACTAAAAGCAGCTTCTTATGGGCAGGTTGAAAATTACTGATGGTGCACAGTAAAGTGACACAACTGGACAAATACATAAATAATGTATCCATTACATCTCAGGAGTTAGCTCTTCCAGTCATAACTTCAAAAAGGTAAACTCAGTGGTTGGCAGTAATTAAAAAAGCAAATTGATGTTAAGACATTAGGAACAGAATTATTTGTACTGTTATAACATCAGTATGCTGGCTGCAGATCTGGTACTCTCGTTTCTAAAAGGCAGAGACAATATACAATTTTCAGAATGGCAAGAAGGATGATCATGGGTGTGAGCAAGAAAGAATTAAGAAGAATAGCTCTTTTTACCTTCAAAAAATACAGTTTGAGGATGTTATGACAGAAGACTATGAAATCATAATTGGCATGCTAAGGGTGGGCAGGAATTGACAGTATTATCACTTTTGCTACAAGAACTAACGGTCGTCAAAACCAAAAAACACTAGGAGCCGGGTTCAACCCCTAAATGACAAGTTGTTTCATTGCACAGCAACGTACTACTCTATGATTCTTGCCAATGGATGGTGTGGCTGCAGGGAGTGTACGTGGATTCAAGAGAAATATAAATAAGCAATTGGGAGAGATATGTAGTAAAGATTACCCAGTAGACAAACCACACTGGTCTCAGAGAATCCCTTGAACTGAAAATATTGAGAGTGTAGGAGAGTCATTAAGGGAAATACCACATTTGCCTTGTTGTTGTTCTTCTGTGGGCATCCACCACAGCTGGCAAGGCTGGTGGCTTAGACAAACACCAGAGCTGAACCACGTTGATATTGCTTATGCTCTGTTCCTAGATGAAACTGCTTATGTATGTGTCTTTAAAGTTTTGCAATTCAGGCATCCTTTTTGAACAGATTTCTTTTCTTTTAGCTGTGGTGGTTTTATTTTTCCTTTTTTTTTTTTTTTTTTCTTGTTTTCTGTACCATCTCCATTTCAAGTCATAACAGTTATATGGACCATTTTTGGGACTAGGGCCTTCTCATGCCAAATGATGTTCAAGCATGTAGGTAGCAAGAACTTTGAGTTAAAAAATGTGAACTTTAGAAAACTTCAGAAATACCTTCGTCTTCCAAAGAACCAGAGATGATATTTATATAAGGGAAACATGCTAATTGCTAACAATCACTAATTACTACTTCAAGAAAGAGGGTGGTAGATAGCTAATTGCAAATGCTATTAAAGGCAGAATTTATTTCACATGTCAACTGCTGTTTGAAGATGTAGCCTTTTTTCTAAGGTAGTCAGCTAGGTTTTCTTTACAATGAGAGTGTGTGTGTGTGGGTGGTATGTGCAGAGAGAGCTTGATAATTAGCTCAAACTTACTGTAGAACTTGTATGGAGTTACAGATAGGTTTGATGAATCCAACCCTGCATGGCCTGAAAAAAGCAATTTAAAATTTTTGATCTCTACCAAATTTGTAACTGCCAGGAGTCTCCTGACTATCTAATTCTCAAGACAGCTGGACAGTTATTATCAGATAAGTCTAGCTGTGAAAAAGAGCATATGCTTTTCAGTAAGAGTGAAATTTCAGAATTTAATGAAAGGAAACTTTTAATTCTTTGCTTTCATCAGAAAGCACCATCCCTCATGAGCAGGTAGTGGTACACCACATATGGCAATACATGGTTAATCCAGCTTGAGTGTGTAGTGCTGAGGATATCCAATTAAGTACATTACCATGGGACTAATATACCCAAATTGTGCAACTAACTTAACTGGTGAGAAGATAAAGTTTTTAAGTCCCATCTTCTAATAAGGATCTACCTTAGTTCCCAGTCACTGAAGGGAATCTCTTTATTTACGCAAGCTTATCCTTGAATGACACAGGTCAGGTACCAGTTTCTTTACTCAGCTATGAAGCACTTAGAGGGTGCCTTGGAAAATTCAAAACTGTTCAGGATTCTTTTTCTTCCTTTTTATATGAAGTTCTAGTTAATTCCCCACAATAAATATGACTTTTTGTTTCACAACAAAGTTAGCCACTCACATATATGCATCAAAACTCTTCTTACCTTTTCATTATTTTAATCATCCAATCTACTATGAATGTTCCATACATAATTTTCAGAAACTGAGTAAAACAAACATCCAGAACAGACAAAGGAGACATGCTAAGTACAGCATGAGCATAACAAACCCAGAAGCCACTCCTTCCGTGAAATTCTATTCTCACTCCACGTTTTTAGTGGCTCATTAATTTTTGAAATTTTCTATGCTTGATCTCTCCCCAGAAGTGCTTTTTGTTTTTTATGCTTGACCAAATTTGCCTTGCTGCTCTTAAACAATAAGGAAAAATGGAAAGGAAGGGGACAGGACTACAGGAGGGAACAAGGAAGGGAGGAAAGGAGGGTGGAGGAAAGATTTTGCAATGGAAGGGTATTAGACTTCATTTATGGAGAAATGCAGACATAGATAAAACTGTCTTATGTCAGTGATGGATGCATCTGTACATGCTTCTGTTCTTTTAACAAAACAAAAGCTCCATACTGGCCAAGACTTCTGTTTTGACTTTCCCTGTACTCCAGGGATAATTCCCATGATAGATTTTTATAGTACATTCTCCTCTCCGCATTTCAAAAGCTACCGAGGGGGAACCACAGTGTATACTGGCAGAGGCAGTGCAGAAGCCAGAGCCATCTGCCCTCCAAAACAAGACTTCACAATATGACTGAAGGACTCAGGCTACATCTATGTGAGGGAATTAATTTGGCCCAGGAACTGGAATTCAGTTATCTGTACCGTTAAATTGTTAGAACAATCATGGTTTGGCCTGATTTTGGCTTGAACCATCTAGCAATGACCCAGCAATTTTAGGCACTGTCCTCCAATCCCAGTTGTCAGTTTGTAAGGAGGGAGGCCACTATTGGCCTTTCGTAACACAGATGTAGTGCAACTATGCCAGCTGCCCTCACAGCTCGTGAACAGGCAAGGCATTCTGCTGTTTCTTATATGGAACTTGGCTGATTTTAGTAATGCGTTGTATGTCTTCCACTGAACATGATTCAATCCGTCACAGACCTATGCTCTTCTTATGTCACAGAACTTGTTAAAAAAAACCCCACATCTTTCTAAAGCATAGATGTCATCCTGTGTCCTGTTGGGTGTTGTAGATACATTACGTATATATATATGTATATACAGACACACATTCAGCACCACTCCTCTCATAGCACAGGACACTAAGAGGCACTATTAGGTGTCACTGAAAATGACACAGGTTTCAAGATGTATCAGACTGCTCCTCCTTTATTCTTCCCTTTCCTTGTTTCTTTTTGCTTTTCCCTGTTTACGCTGCTTTTTTATAATTCTTCATTCTTCTCTTTTTTTTTTTTTTTCCCCACCTAACATAACGTAATGTAACATCATAAGAATACCAAAATTGGAATAGAGACAAGAGGAGAGACCATCTTAACCAAGGATGCTACTTCACAGAATGAAACAAAGCAGCTTTCCCTTGACTGGTGACTGTCAGTGGTTTCATCTGCAGAGACGTGCGGTTAGCAAGCAGGGAGAGCAGAAAAAATCTTTCACCAAGGACCATTCTTGTCCAGCTCATCTCTATTTTCAAGAATGGCAGAAAACCATGTTTCTCTCAACAGTTAAGGACAGGATTTTACCCTTTGACATTCTTGTGTGTCAGTGACTCTGACAGACTGCTTCAGAATAGAGTGTAATCTGCTTATTTCTTTATGTCAATCTAATATAAAATTAATTCTCCTGGTCACTTGTTGACTAGGTGAAATGAGATTAAAAGTTAAGGAATAGAATCAGAAAGTGCATTTCAACACAGACACAGCAAAGACATTAAAGCTTTCCATATCATGAAGAACCACTTGAATACTTTAACCTTACCTCCCTGAGGGGATCGTTGAGCTCATTCAAAATGTTTTCTTCATCAAAGATCTTGCCTTGGTAACGGTGTTCATAGTAATCATGGATCTTCTGGCGCATTTCAGCAGGTAACTTGTGGAATGACATGTACTGTTCCACTTGTTTGTACTGTCAGGACAATAAAAGGAAGAATCAGAAAAAAACCCTATTGTTTTATTATCTAAAGGCACCTACAAGATGAACACTCATTCATGTATCCACTTAAGCTATACATATTTTATAAATTTAATGTTTTATATGTCAGAGAACTCTCACTCAAATATTGTTAATTCAGTGTTATTCACATGACAGCACAACTATAAATTACAGAAAATGCCTTTCGTAGCAATGCTAATATCTACATTAATATATCAGGTTAAGAAGGCAGACCCTCGCACTTGTCACGTGTTCCCTAAATTCCCAGCTATAAAAAAGTTGTTAAAGTACACCAACACCATTTCTAGCTCATTCCATGCAGCAGACAGGGAAATTGTACACAGTGTGTATGTAAGTCTCTAGTGCTGCATCCAGACAGAGTTTAAGGTTTGAAATTTCAGAAATCGGCTATGCTGTATTAACATGAAATTTATTAATCTTGTGTATGCTTATGAGGTGACTGAAGAGCAAAGTTAAATTCTGTGGAGATAATAAAGTAGAAAGTATACCTCAGGAGGAATGAAAAGAAGAGAGAAGTGAACTGGAAAAATAGGCATGGCATGAGGAAACAGAAAGTGGGAGAAGAGAGAGATGCCAGGACCCAGGAGACACAGAGAACCTCATTTGCCTTGTGCATTTGGTTTCCTTGTTTCTACTAGTACTCCGTCCTATGTTCTGCTTTGTTTGCTTCCTTTCTTCAGAAGCCTTTTTGGATAGAATTTTCAGAAAGGAAAGTCCTGAAGTAACATATGCAGACCAATACTGTACTAAACTGTATGATATTTCTGAGAACCACAAAGTGGAGAAGTTGCCTAAACCACAGATGGACAAATACTGCCTGACCGAGGCTTTTGGTTCTCAGACCCCTCATCCTTGTCTCAGTTGAACAGAGAAGGATAGAACCCTTCCAGGTTTGTAGGTGAGTTAAAGCTTGGCAGAAATCGGTTTACTTATGTAGAACATTTTAATTTAATTTTTTCTTCTTTTTTTTCATGCTTAATTAGGTAATTTTAACTGCTTTCAATGAAAAAGCCAATGAAGTCTTAATTAGGATCAGCATCTCTGTAGAGCTATTAAATGAATTTATAATGTACGTGGACTCCTTACGAACTGCAGCACATACCCTTTAACTTGTATAATTGCAGGCTGCTCTGTAATTGAGTTTTTGCCTTGCATTTGGCAAAAGTTTAGATAAGGCCACGTGTACAACATGCATTCCACAAATAAGAGGAAACTAATTTTGCACAAGAGTAATTAATGATGTATGATGAATAAGTATGTCTGATTTAACCTCTGTACACCTCCATTTTGCAGCTCTGAAACAAGAATTCTTCACCCCCATCCTTTAGAAGTGATATTTAAATTTGCATGCTCATCACTGGTTTCTGTTCTGATATGGAGAAATTTATCCATAGATTGTGTGTTTGAATCAGTGTTCTGGGTCATCAGAAGACAGACATGCTCTAGCATGAACAAGGTATTGCTTCTAAAATTACCCTGCTAATCAGTTACAGCTAATCTGGGCACAGATTTACTTGGAGGGAAGGGACATGAGATCATCTAGTGCTCTACATATCTCACCAAGGTGGTCCCACAGTCCCAGCTGCTGTGCAGTGCTCCAGCTTTCTGCAGGAAAGTCAAGGAGAAGATGCTGCCCCGGGCAATGCCCCCTTTGTGTCTCCATTGCTGCGGCCACATGGAAGGACATATAACATGTGTCATGTGTGGTAGCACACGTGGACAGGGAAAGGACTTCACTGTGCTCCCTTGCACAGGGGCTGTATCTCTCAGCCCAATCTTATTTGCATACAAATGTGCCTGAGCAACACCAATAAAGAGTAATCCTTGCCAACAAAAAATACACATTCTTCGACATGTGTAATGCAAGAGATCTGCAAAGGACTTTTGTACCAGAATGACCTTGAAGAAGAAATCAATTTGCTTTGCCAGCAGTTTACACTGCTCCCTTTCATTAGTGCTGTTATTTGAATAGGTGCTTTCTCCCACAAAAGTGAGCTCTTTTCTCTACCACGGTTTATGCTTACACATGAGAATTCTAGGGAAACAGAAAAAATAAATCTAGAAGGAATATAGTGCTTACCACTGGTTTGTCTCAAAATGTTTCCAAATTAATAACACATAGAATAATAGAGACAGCTGCATATTACAAACATTTTATTAAAAAATCTACAAGGAATTTAAAGTGTCTCACAATCTGCAGAAGCCTTTAACCATCTGAAATACTATCAAGGTCTCTTTCCATGTGAAAATATCTGACTCTGCGTGTGTACAATCGTTATCACCCTGCAATAAATCCTTCCCTAATCTTTCTCAGTGTGATTTTGACTCATCTTCTGTATCACTCATGCTACTACTACTCCTTTCCTGACATTTCTGTCATGGCATTCATGTGAAATGTTCCCTCAAAACTTTTAACTTGTTCTTTTATTCAGTAGGTGATATCTTTCAATAACTCTGTCCAAGCAATGGTTGCTATTTTATTTCTCAGGAAAGCAAGTTCATTTTTTCAGGTAGCTATATATTATTGGCAATCTGTTTCCCAGATTAGTTGTCACCGTGGTGTCCCATGTTAGTTGCAAAAAAGTGTGCTAAAATGAAGATAAAAGAGAGAAAAATTACTATGGTCTTGTTTATTTTGTGTAATAAAACACTAATTTGTCTAGATTAATTTTGAAGAATATTTTCTCTGTGGGTACTACAGATATCAAAAATGGTTAGAAATTGAGCCATTTTTCACTTTTAAATAATTATAGTGATTTTTCTTGGGTTTGTTTGTTTGGGTTTTTTTAACTCATGAAAAAATGCAAATAACTTAAAGAGAACTGAACTATTTTCTGGGGAAAAAAAAAATGCATGCCAAGAAGGTTTAAAAATTCTCATTAGCAATGTGAATCCCTTGAATAAATAGGAAAATTCAGTAGCTTCTTTCCCTGACTTTTCTAAGTGTAACTTTACATATGAATTTCCTGAAATTGTCAGTGAAGTTAAATTTTGTAAAAACTTTTTACTTTAATGATATTTAAAAGAGCTGTAGCATCCTGAATCATCCATCAGACCTGACACTTGAAGCAGCATCTTCATGTGTGAGTAGAATTATTTCTCTATAATGACTATAATGACTCTTCTCATCACACTGTATCCTGTACCTTTTCCCTTCTAGACTGAAAATTTTGGTTTCTTGGGCAAAAACACCCCAGTGAAATACTGTGTTGCTGTATCCAGTAATTACATCCAGTAATGAATGTTTCTTATTGGTTTGGCCATAACCTTATTCGTGGACTCCTTGTACGTAGCAAAAATTCTGTTACTGTGTTCCTCCAGTAAAAGGTGAGTAGTATGGCATTGACCATATGAAATCCTTAGAAGACTTGGTTAGGAATCTACAATTACCCTTAAAATAATAGGCATGAAAGAAGGCAAAAGAGAGGATTGAGGTCTTTTTCATAATGATTTGCAACTGAAGCAGGGAAAATATTGTAAGACTGAGACAGTATCCCAACACAGGCACTATTCCAATGGAGTCAGTAAAATAGAAACCTGAATGTTGATCTCCCACAAGGTATTTTAATACATCAGTTGAGCCTATCAGGTCCTTTCCTAATAATATTTCATAACTACCAAGTTAGCCCTTCTAGCTGAAAAAATTCTCAGTCCTAATAAACTACAGCTCAAAATGCAGGCCTTGATACAACAAATCATATAAACTCACGAAATAGATGAGTAGTATCAGCTAAAAACCATGAAACTAATGGCGTTTGTGTTCAGTACCTGGACATGGTCACCCCCAAACTGCTTGAATACCTTTCGGGAACAAGTGTCAAAGTCAGATTTTTCCAAAAGGTCCACACCCAACTATTTTGACGACCAGTTTTTCAAGGTCACTGAAGTTTTTCAAGGACCATGTTTTTCAAGGGCAATGACCAGTTTTTTGAAAGTCCAGGTTGAATTATATGCCTTTTGCACTCTGCACAATGATTTTTTCCTTGGCAATTGAGCCTCACTTCTAGGAAGGTTCCCCCCAAAAAACTACAAGCCTCTGTAAAAATGTTTATCATAGAATTATAGAATCATGGAATGGTTTGGGTTGGAAGGGACCTTAAAGATCATCTAGTTCCAAGCCCCCTGCCATGGACAGGGACACATTCCACTAGACCAGGTTGCTCAAAGCCTTATCCAGCCTGGCCTTGAACACTTCCAGGGATGGGGCATCCACAGCTTCTCTGGGCAACTTGTTCCAGTACTTCACCACCCTCTCTGGGAAGAATTTCTTCCTGATATGTTCAGGTTCTCCTTCCTGTTACCACAAATGTAATCCTGATGCTTAAAGTACACTAAGAAAATATAAATTATATTTTTAACATGCTGTATAAGACAAAATGAATCCCATATATACACACTAGAAAAAATAAAGAGGAAATATCACTTCGATTTATTGGAGGTTTCTATCCAGTCAAAGCCACAGCATTATGAATACAAATTTTTCAAGGAGATTTGTAAAAAAATACTTTCTATATACTGTTTGCAAATATAAAAGGAAGTAGAGATCATTGTAAAATCCTTCTGCTAAATTAAGCATGTTGTGTCCCACAATTTACATGCAATAAATTCATCAGTATTCTTAAAATGGTTTCAAAACTCTTGCCTCATGTGTATGAAGAAGAATCTAAGCAGCATTATAATATACAGGTGATTTAACTCACTGAGAAGGAGCAGAAAGGTGAGGAGAGGCAATTGGATCAAGATGAAGCCTGTCTAAATAATGAATATGAAGCGAAGAACCATCCAAATTCTGCATGGTTTCTAAACTACATCTGGGAAAATAGATCCCCTGAGTCATTGAATTTATTCCCCTGCTATTGCAAAACCTCACATTATATAATTCCTCATAAACAAATAAAGCCATCTCCAAAAAAGTTAGACTTTCTCACTCCATCAATCCTTTAAGAATATTGTTTCAAGAAGCTTACTGGTCTTACATAGAATTCTGAACCTTACCTTAAATTTCAGTCTAACTGTATGCCGATAGAGTTTAAATCAACTAATGTTTAGCACAAAATTATCTAGCAGCTCCAAAAACTCCTGTCCCTTGGTATTTCTCTCCGGAGTGTTTATAGATGGGAATCATATCTCTTCCCAGTCTCGTCCAAGTAGTCTATTCGACTTTTTGTTCAGAAGACAGCATACTGGCCCTCTTTTTATATCCGTTCTAGTCAGAGTTCATCTTTCTCCAGCTGCAATTGCTAGAACCGTACATAATGTTTTAGGGGAAGTCCCGATGACACATAACTCATACTATCATTTCTTTCCCATGTAGTGGAAAGCCAAGATGCACTGAAATGGTGTTTTGCAGTCATTCTATAAGCAGCTTCATCACTCAGATTCCTCATTTTCTCCTCAGCACTTGTAATTGCTGTGCTCTTCATTTTCCAGTTTATAGCAGCAGCTTGTACCAGTACCTGAATCACTGCATTTTGAGTTTCTGAATTTCATTCCTATTACTTCACCTCTCAAAACTCAACAAATTCTTTCTATAAAATATCTTGATCTTTCTATACTTTTAGCATCTGAAGCTTTATACCATCCTAAGCTTCATACCGACATTGAACTCATTGGCACACTCCTGAAGGCATTATGCAAGTCTAGTGACAACATCAGATGACTTGGCCCCTTCAAAGACCTACCTGGAGGAATCCCATGGGCTAAGGCTCTAGAAACAAGGGGAGTGCAAGAGAGCTGGTTAATATTCAAATACCACTTCCTCCAAGCTCAAGGTCAATGCTCCCTATGAGTAGGAAATCAGGCAAAGGAGGCAGAAACCCCGCATGAATAAGCGAGGAGCTTATGGAGAAACTGAAATGGAAGAAGGAAATTTACAGAATGTGGAAAAAGGGATTGGTTACTTGGAAGGAATACAGGAGTATGCAGGGATGCAACAAGGAAGGCTAAGGCCCACTTAGAATAAACTTGGCAAGGGACATCAAGGACAATAAGAAGGGCTTGAAGGGAAGACTATGGAAAATGTGGGCCTGCTACTAAACAAGGTAGGTGCCCTGGTAAGAGAGGATGCAGAGGTGGAGTTGATGAATGACTTCTTTGCTTCAGTCTTTACTGCTAAGACTGGCCCTCAGAAATCCCAGACCCTGAAGGTGAGAAAGAGCCTGGAGAAAGAAAGACCCTCCCATGGTCAAGGAGGATTGGATTAAAGATCATCTGGGCAAACTTGACACCCACAGATCCATAGGCCCTGATGGTATGCACCCACGAACGCTGAGGGAGCTGGCAGATGTTATTGCGAAGCTGCACTCCATCACCTTTGAATGGTCATGGAGAATAGGAGAGCTGCCTGAGGACTGGAGTAAAGCTAGTGTCACACCAGTCTTCAAAAAGGGCAAGAAGAAAGACCCAGGAAACTATCATCCAGTCAGCCTCACCTCCATCTCTGGAAATGTGGAACAGCTCATCCTCAATGTCATCTCTAAGAAGGTAGAAAAAGATAAGGTTATCAGAAGTAGTTAACATGGATTCACCAAAGGGAAACCATGCTTGACAAATACGATAGTCTTCTACGATGACTTGCTGGGTGGATGAGGGGACAGCAGTGGATGTTGTCTATCTTCACTTCAGCAAGGCTTTTGGCAGTCTCCCTTAACATCCTCACTGGTAAGCTTAGGAAGTGTGAGTTAGACAAGTGGACAGTGGGTAGGATTGAGAACTTTCTGAATGGCAGAGCTCAGAAGGTTGTGATCAGGGGTGCAGAGTCTAGCTGGAAGCCTGTGGCTAGCAGGGTTCCTCCGGAGCTTGTACTGGGCCCGCTCCTGTTCAACATGCTCATCAATGACCTGGACAAAGGGACAGAGTGTGCCCTCAGCAAGTTTGCTGAAGACACCAAACTGGGAGGAGTGGCTGATGCACCAGAAGGCTGTGCTGCTGTTCAGCGAGACCTGGGCAGGCTGGAGAGTTGGGTGGAGAGGAACCTAATGAAGTTCAACAAGGGCAAGTGTAGGGTCCTGCAACTGGTTGTTCCTGGGAAGGAACAACCCCAGACACCAGTACAGGTTGGGGGTTGACCTGCTAGAAAGCAGCCCTGCAGAGAAGGACCTGGGGGTCCTGGAAGACACTGAGTTGCCTGTGACCAGCAATGTGCCCTGTGGCCAGGAAGGCCAATGGTGTCCTGGGGGGCATTAAAAAGAGCATGGCCAGCAGGTGGAGGGAGGTTAAACTTCCCCCCTGACCTAGTGAGGCCACATCCATAGTATTGTGTTTGGTTTTGGGCTCCCCAGTTCAAGAAAGATAGAGAATTGCTGGAGAGAGTCCAGCAAAGGCTATGAAGATTATCAAGGAAATAGAGCACTTCTCTTATAAGGAAAGGCTGAGAGAGTTGGGTCATTTTAGCCTGGAGAAAACTGAGAAGGGATCTTATCAATGCTTATAAATATCTAAAGGGCTGGTGTCAAGAGGATGGGGCCAGACTCTTTTCAGCAGTGCTCAGTGACAAGGCAAGGAGCAACAGACGGAAACTGGAATGCAGGAAATTCCATCTCAACACAAGGAAAAAATTCTTTACCCTGAGTGTTCCAGAGCACTGGAACAGGCTGCTGAGAGAGGTTGTGGAGTTGCCTTCTCTGGAGATATTTAAAACCTATCTGGATGTGTTCCTGTTCAACCTGCTGTAGGTGAACCTGCTTTGGCAGGGGCGTGGACCACATGATCTTCGAAGGTCCCTTCCAAACCCTAGCGTTCTGTGATCATGCCTTTTTCTACTAGGCTTGCTCCAGCTTGATATCTGGAAAAGTTGCAATAGGCCTACAACAAACTAGGGGAAGAACTGGCAGCAGTACATGTGAAAGCAAACAAAATTGCTGCCTTTCACCAGCTTTCCTTTTGAGAGCAGGATGAGGTCTACAAACCCTCAAATCAGTTTTGTGTAGGTGACACACTATGGTCTACTTAGCAAGTGTCACATAGAACAGATTCCAGAAACACCTTATACATCCTAATACTTAAATGATTTTCATATTCGTAAATTTTCATCTACTACTGCTTTCAAAAAATCACATGAATCGAAAGGCAGCAAACTTTGAGCAGACTTTGAACAGAAAATTTTAGAATTATAAAATTAGGACTGATCTGTTTCTGTGCTAGCGAGTCTGGAAAATGTGACCTGACAACAAAGACTGGAAAGTTATTAGTGCAATAACTTAGCTCAGCTTTCTAAAAATCAAGTGTCTACTTTAAACCAGCTATCCTGATTCTCTCATAATGGGAAAGAAATAAGAAGGGGGAATCAATCTCATTCTAAAATTCATGTCTTGCACAGATGGAATAAACTCACCTTTGTCATCCTTATTTCTCTCTCTGTTGACCCTAGGGGAGGTCTAAATGATTAGCGCTGACCAATTAGCTAAACATCAACTGTAACCATGTATTTTAAAATAATTATTTAAAGATTCTAAAACATTAACCTTTCTGTTGAGATATGCATACATATAGCATCTGATCCAACAAGAAAACACTAAAGCATTACTTTCAAGTTCAATCATGCTTCTAAATTTTAGACTTAAAGAAAGAAATGTAATATATTTTGTTATGAAAAAGAATTAAGTGAATTTTACAGTGAAGCACTGATGAATCTTTACTTATCAAATGCCAGGTGAGGATTTTATAACTGTGTTTCAAATTTGTTATTGAAAAAAGCAGATGGGTACTCTGCATTGGAAAGACAATAAATGAGTTTCTCTCTGAATCAAAACAAAGGGAAAGGTAGTTTGTATGACAACACATCACTGAATAACATCTGACAAAATTCACTAAACTACAGAACTGTATGATGTATAAAGGATTTATTTTTAATAAAGCAAAATAATTATAACATTTGTCTCCTGTCTTAACATTTTAGTAGTGACTAGACCCATGATTCAGGTGACTGGCAGTTATCTTACCTGGCAGAGCATATGGCATTTCAAAAACCAGCTCATTTTAACAGGTTTTCAATTAACTGTTTAATAAAAAGACACAGCCCAAATATTTTTATATTATTCAAATAGATTTTTCATGGTAAAGTATTTCTATAACCACACAGTTTACATCTCAGGAGTTCAAATGTAATTCCTACACTTTTTTTTCCCAATGTAGAAAAGGGTGAAATACTTTCTGAAATAGTTTGGGGGATGGGAGAGAAGGGGAGAGGGAATTGTTTCAAAGCACCTAAATACTTAATCTTCACAGAATAACTAAGGTTGGAAAAGACTTATAAGATCATTCAGTCCAACCATCAACCCAACACTACCACACCCACCAGACCATGTCCTCAAGCGCCACGTCTACACATTCCTTGAACACCTCCAGGGATGGTGACCCCACCACTTTCCTGGGCAGCCTGTTCCAATGCCTGATCACTCTTTCAGTAAAGAATTTTTTCTTAATATCTGATCTAAACCTCTCCAGATGGGAGGCCATCTCCTCCTGTCCTATCACCATTTACCCAGGAGAACAGACCAGCACCCACCTCCCTACAGCCTCCTTTCAGGTAGCTGTAGAGAGCTATAAGGTCTCCCCTCAGACTCCTTTTCTTCAGGCTGAACACCCCCAGCTCCCTCAGCCACTCCTCACAGGACTTGTGCTCCAAAGCCTTCACCAGCTTTGTCGCCCTTCTCTGGACACGCTCCAGCACTAGAAAGTCTTTCTTGTAGGGAGGGGCCCAAAACTGAACATAGTACTCAAAGTGCTGAGTACACGGGGCAATTGCTGGCCTGGTTGCTGGCCACACTATTCCTGATACAAGCCAGGATGCTGTTGGCCTTCTTGGCCACCTGGGCACACTGCTGACTCATATTCAGCCGGACATCAACCAACACCCACAGGTCCTTTTCTGCCTGACAGATTTCCAGCCACTCTTCCCCAAGCCTGCAGTCTTAGTTTGACATTAATTTACCCATCCATGGAGTTTTAGGCCCCTCACTTCTCTGCAGGAGATATCAAACCTGACAAACCTTTAAGAAAACAAGGGAGGTTCAACAAGGATCCAGAGTTCAACAAGGATCCAGAGATACAGAACAGAAGGGATGGTATTTGCAATGGTTGTTTAAGCAAATACAGTTTAATATTGAAGCTATCCAAACTGAAATATACGATGTTTTAAGCTAAAACAAAATTATGTATTTTAGGTTGGTTTTGTGTGATTTGGTTTTTTTTTGTTGTTGTTAATGGAAAATGGATATAATTTTCTTGAAGTGTAGAAAGGTTAAAGTTTTTGGTGGAAAATTCTGCTTTGTGGAAAGTGTACTTAGTATTAAAAATACCGTCCTCCCCCACAGGCAGCACTAATACGTAGGTCTGGAGATAACGAGAGCTGTATGGGCTGAACTGAATCATGATCACACATTTGCAAAGAATCACAGCTGGGGAGAGGCTTTGCCATATTAACTACATGAGAGGTTTTATTGCCTCTTTCTCATAATTATTCAATGCATAAGTGGGCTTGGAAAGCAAATAAACATGGAATTACACAAACTATTAAATATACAGGAAATTTCAATTCCTAGTTAAAACTGAAACATCTAAATAACATTCTGGTTTACAATTCATGAAAATACCGGTAATGTCTACTGTGCTTAAATTTGCTATTCAATTGAATGTTGACTTACCAATCAAATTACATTGACGAAGGAATTCAAAAAATGCAAACTCAAATTTCATGTGACCAAAAATTCATAGGCAATTAATTTTTAAGCAATGTATCTATATTTCATTTGTTGAGATTTCATTCTCCAACAGAATGATAATGGTAAGTGCAAGGAGGAATTCTTAAGTGCTCTCGCTTGGGTTGTATATTAACAACAGTGGAGGGTGTCCCTGTCCATGGCACGGAGGTTGGAACTAGATGATCTTTAAGCTCCCTTCCAACCCAAACCATTCCACAGTTCTACAGTTCTACAAAGGGGAACAGATTTTCTCCTTACAAAAAAGGAGTAACGTCACTTTCAAAATCTTTCAACAAAATATATTTTTTAAGATTAAAGGGATAAGATATGAAAATTTCTGTGTGAGGACAACATAATGGAAACTCATAACTTCCACTTAAAGATACTATTTTGAATGAAAGTCTTGTGTATTTTAAAGCAGACACTTTTCTAAAACATTTTATAAGCTGTTACAATTAAATTCCATATATTCTAATATGCAATGCCATTAAAATAGTATGCACAAATTACATGTCGTCACCCTCCCTTCAAAAATGTGTCATTTCATATAGCATTTTCCCCCACTTTTATGATATCTATCTGCCTCTCATAGGAAATAGGAACTGAATTTGCTTTTTTTCCACTCAATGATTTGAGAAATGACATAATAGATTGTTTACAAGCTTCTAAATGATCTTTTAACCCAGTATTCAATAGTTCCAACTCACTATCTGAACTTTGAGGTTGTATGTCTAAATATCACGTGATATTGCTTCTGTTTGCTGAGTGAATAATCTAATCTGTATAAATAAAAATAATGTCTGAAAAAAATTCCCTGAGGCTTGATTGTCCCAGAAATAGTTTGAATAACATGAGACAAACACAGACAGGCTACACTTTCTTCCTTTTGCAAGAACTTCCAGTCTAACTTTGCAAGTGCGTTCTATGTTAAAATAATAATTAAAAACATTAAGTTACAGGTTAATGGGAAAGAAATGTGAAGAATTGTATAGCATATATTTATTAATGGCTATTTTGCAGATTTTTGATTCAATTTTCTCTTGTCACATTTATTCCGAGAACCTAGCATTTTTCTGTTCTTTAAGTCTTTAACATGTCACCAGATACAAGCATTACTCCTGACGCACTGTGGTGTAAATGAGGTAAAACCAGCAGTATTCCTGCTCACAAAAGATGAGGAACCCCTAATTTTATCCCTGCCATCTTCTTACTGCGGGAGTCTGGGCAGAGCATGGAGGTACCACAGGAAACATGCATCTTTTCAGTCTCTGACTGCAAACGATGCTCCTTAATGCACCAGTGAGCTGGTTGATAAAAGGTCTCCAAAGCTATTTCCTCCTCTAACTGTCTGTGTGCCTTGACTCACAGTTACAGAACCAAACAATAATGTACTGGGTATGCTGTCCTGTTTTATCTGTGCTGATGCCTCTGGCCTGCAGCTTCAGCTACCAGCAGCTAGAACATGGTCACCGATCAGCTCTCTTCTACAGTAAGGGAATCCTATCTTGCTAATGAATATTCCTCATTACCGTAAGCTCCTCACGTTATGCAAACACAGCATATGTCTAAGCTTTTACCTACTGCCCTTGGTTGAAGATCAGAATGGTTTTCAGATTACTGGAGGAGAGAAAGGTCAAAAACACCTTCCTAAGCTATAAAGAATTCTGGATAAATATTCCTAAAATGTTTAAGCTCAACCTCCATTCAGTTCCACACAACATTTAAGAACATTATCTTAGGTAGCTGCTACGATGTATTTGCTATTGGCAGGGCTCATTCTCTTCCACGTGACAGCATTTTATTCATCAGTATAGGAGCAGACTCACTGATTCTGTTCTAATATTAAAAATAATTTCTTTGGGCTCCTGATTCTTATTCAATAGAGGGCTGCAGTTGGTTTCACGTGCTTGGCCAAAGGGGACTCTTGTCCTCCACTCAAAATTCCACCGGGACTTGAGAAACATTGCTGTACCCCTTGCAAGGGTTACTGCATATTTGGTGACTGTAGAGTTCACCCTTTTACAGTCCTTTTCATCCTAGCTTTGACTGGGATGATTTGGAAAAGAAAGAAGGGGTTTGCATGCCGAAGTTTCTCCATGTTTCAAATAGGAAGGACTCAAATCCCTTTCCCTCTTTTGTATGTGTTCTCCCAACCACATTGGAAAAAGGAATGACTTCTGTTTCACATTTTTGTGTAGTCCTCTGGCCTACTGTGGCAGGTTGTTACATGAGCCAGTTGAACTTCCGATCTGCGTGTTGAGGCACCAAATGACAATTTCTCATTGAATATTTGGTCTAACTTGGAAATTAGCACTAACCTTAACATTTACTCACAGAACGATTATCTGTGAGGATAATTGTATATACCAAAAATGAGTAAGCACAGACGGTTCTCAAATGACCAGAGATCTGGTTGTGTTCAGAAAAGACACCAAACTGTGAACCTGCCAAGCAATCATCTGGCTTATTTCGATAGCGGCAAAGTAATAAGCTCACCTGTCCATCCCACAGTGACTGAATAGCTGAACTCACTACACATCCAGAGATATTTCTACAATCTGCTTGCTTCATTGTTAATCTGCTTACGATACAGATGTTTTCACAGGAAAAAAAAAAAAAAAGAGTTTGTAATCAACCATAGATTAAAAAAAAAAGTAAGCTTCCTGCTGAATGGTGTGATAGGTTCACTTTTATGGTTCTTTATCATGAGATGTAACTGAAGTGATTTTTTTGGCCTAAAAGCTATCATCTGTTTACTATCTATTTTTCGCTAATTACCCCCCAAAGAGTACTGTTGCTTGCAAGAATGCTTTAAGCTGTCATTTTACTTACACACAGTAATTAAACATTTCCTTTCAATTGCCACGAAATACACAATCTCTTATTATTGTTCTTTTCAATTAGTGTAATTGAGAAATTAATTAAGTTATAGGGAATTTTCTGAATAGGATTTGCTTTCTTAGTCTGTTCTTTATCTTGCACAAATTTGCTTTTTAGTGGTTTTAAAAAAGGAAGGGGAGGGAAGGAGCATGAAAACCAGGCTCAGTTCCTCTCTTCACAGAGGCAATGACAGAACTCTGATTTAATGAAACAACTATCAAAGCCTTGAGGCATGAAAAGAAAAGCATCTCTTCTCCATGCTAGTATAGGTGAAATTGTATTGAGTCTAAGGCAGGATGATTTTCTTTTTTTAATGAAAAAAATACTGTACAGATGACAGCTTATTTAAAGATATCAGATATGCTGTAATGGCCTCCTTAAAGTTGCCAGTTTTGAAGTGAAATTTAATACCTATCCAGTCATCTTGTGCAATTTTCCTTATCTTTTGAATGCTCTGGATTCAATTTTTTTTCTTTTCAATTTTCCTGTTCCAGTAAAAAAGAATATGCATTAAAAAAAGTGCCTGGAGCAGGGGGAGAGGAGGCAGAAGGAGTTATTCCCCACACGCACACTGGAAGAAGAGGGGGTGAGGGAGATCATCTCGTCTGGTCTCTCACTCTTTCATTTCAGTTCTGGGCAGGAGCAGCAGTTTGCACAGCCCAAGGACCTGTGATGGGCATGTCTGTCCCGAGGCACTGAGTGCACGCTGCAGCTACTTTTGATGCTGACCCCGAATACAGGGTGACAATTGCCTATTTTCATTTAAACAAACTTTCTAGAGATGCATGTTGGGTCTTCCTATTAGAAGCAGTGGTTTCCTGTGGCATGGGCTTCACCTGACCCTATTGATCCTGCAACACAGAAACATTGCATAATGCTAAATTCAGCATGTGTCTTTAGCTAAATGAGCATCCTTAGTTGTTAGCATCTCCCCCATAGGAAATCCAGTTATCTAAAGAAGCAATTTGAAGTAGTAATTTAGAAAAGGAATATAGAAAAAGGTGTAATTAGTTTGAAATTATGTAACTTTATACCTATTGTTTAACAGTTGTAATGAAAAGAAGGAAAAAGTTTTATTAGCACGGTAATTGTTAATCTGCTTGGTGTTGTGCCAACAACTACGCTGCTAGCAGCACCAGCAGAAGCAAGACAGAAACACTGGCACAATACAGCTGCTGATCCTGGAAATTCTGGCTCTAAGAAGACCTAATTATGGCTTGCCTGTTCTTTTTATATTAATTAGTGGAAAATGCCAATTCATCAAAAAGAACTTGCTTTTTAAATGGATCCATTTCAAAGACACTTGCACAGCAGTAAGTTTATCACACATAGGAAGGTCTGTTCTAAGCTAGAAAGAGAGAAAGAGAGATTCTTCAGTAAACAAAAATGGTCCAGTTTCTCAGTTGCATTGCTTCCTGTATTTCTCAGGACGTATTGCTTTTCTGGTCTTCCCTAATTCCATAGCCATGTCCTAGGATGGTGGGATTGAGTGCATCCTCTGCAAGTTTGCTGATGACACCAAGTTGTGTGCTGTGGTTGGCACACTGGAGGGAAGGGATGGCATCCAGAGGGACCTGGACAGGCTGGAGAGGTGGGCCACTGCCAGCCTCATGGAGTTCAACAAGGCCAAGTGCAAGGTCCTGCACCCATGTGGGGGCAATGCCAAGCACAAGGACAGGCTGGGTGGAGAATGGATCGAGGGCAGCCCTGAGGAGAAGAACTTGGGGGAACTGGGGGATGAAAAGCTGGACATGAGCCAGCAGTGTGCACTGGCAGTCCAGAAAGCCAACTGTATCCTGGGCTGTATCCACAGCAGTGTGGCCAGCAGGTTGAGGGAGGGGATTCTGCCCCTCTGCTCTGCTCTTGTGAGACCCCCACCTGGAATACTGCAGCCAGCTCTGGAGCCCTCAGCACAAGGAGGATATATACCAGTTGGAGTGAGTCCAGAGGAGGCCACGAAGATTCTCCGAGGGCTGGAGCACCTCTGTAATGGGGACAGGCTGAAAGAGTAGGGCTTGTTCAGCCTGGAGAAGAGAAGGCTCTGAGGAGACCTTATAGCACCTTCCAGTACCTGAAGGGGGCCTACAAGGAAGCTGGAGGGGGACTTTTTACAAGAGACTGTAGTGACAGGGCAAGGGGTAACGGGTTTAAACTGAAAGAGGATAGATTTAGATTAGATATCAGGAATAAATTCTTCCCGGAGAGGGTGCTGAGGCACTGGAACAGGTTGCCCAGAGAAGTTCTGGATGCCCCACCCCTGGCTGTCTTCAAGGCCAGGCTGGATGAGGCTTTGAGCAACCTGGTCTAGTGGAAGGTGTCCCTGCCCATGGCAGGGGTGTTGGAACTAGATGATCTTTAAGGTCCCTTCCAACCCAAACCATTCTGTGGTTCTGTGATAATTATGAAGAAATGGTTCTAGGCTAGGAATCTCTCAGTGTCTTTTCTTCTTTGCCTAATAAGCACATATCAAGGTAGAGAGAGACAGAAGTCTTCTCGGTTTTTACAGGGATAGAAATACTGATGTAAATGATCACATATCAACTTACACACAATCACGGTGGTGGGAAAAAATGGGAAAGACTCATCCCATGCAGGTGCTACATGTGGGAAAGAAGAGCCTGCACAGGATCATTGGCAGCAATGAATGCACCTCCTGCAGGCATTTCACATGCAAACACTTGAGTCAGTGTCAGACAGTGCGGTACTGAGATTTCTTTTAAGAACCACAGGATCTTAGAGGAGACTAGAAAACCTCTGCTCTGAGCAGGTAACCTCATTAATACTCTTATTACTTTGTGATCACTTGTTTCACATATACAGTCCGAAACCTTCTTGCATCTTTCATTTGAGTGTACAGCTTGTTACTGCATGACACAAAGAGCCTTTCAACTCATAAAGGAGACTTGGAGATTATGATTTCTGGTTTCTAGATAATATAAAATTGTTTTTCAGAGTGCTCAAGTCTCTAGCTTCACCTCAATCACACAATATCACACAACATTCATGATTCTGAGCCTTCTGCACCAACAGCTGCAACAGTCTGACAAACTGCTCCTCCTCTTCATGTTCCCAGCAGTTGTGTTTCATTCATTCTTATGAAATATCTGAAATATTCTTATCTTCTTATTCTCCTTACCTTGTCTTTATCTAGCCTTGAAGTATAAACACTTTAGAAACATCCTTAGGGAAATGAATTTATGGAACCTGGAGGCTTCTCTGATAAATGACAGCCATGGCAGTAAAGTAATACTTCAAGCAACCTTTTGTTCCCCCTTGAAAGGCATCATTATAGACCTGACGGTTACAGAGGAATGCCTGTAAGTGACAGGATGTATCCTCTTGTATTCCAGGTTATGGAACTTATTCACTAAGTATAGAAAAAAATTACCAAGCTTTAAGAAGACTTAAAAAAAATTCTTTAGCTAGAATAAAAATGAGAAATAAGAGACCTAGAGAGCCTATCAGGGGTAAAAGAGCAAATGGAATGCATTCTGCAAAGAACATTTTTTCAGAGAACTGATACCTTTCTTCAAACAAATAGACTAAAAATACTTGCGATATTTCTAGTTGTGAAAAAATAGTGCAATGCATCAATGATTCAAAGATACAAATGCCTCAAATCTTACATAAAGAGTAAGGCTTTGGGGTGCTTTTTTGTTTGTTTGTTTTTGGGTTTTTTGTTTTAATTCTCCAAAAAGACAGATAAAAAGTTCTTAGCAACTTCCTACATCTCTATCGAGATTTCCCTCTCAAACAAATGATGATACTGTTTTTCTGTGTTGATCATTTCTGCAGAAACACTCAGGGAAAGTGTTTTATTCAATATAGGCGGGTTCATCCAAAGGTAAAGAGAAAAAGCTGTGACTGCTAAAGAGAAATAATGTGACTTCTGTCAAATAATACTTTTATCTTCCTTTTTGTTTTCCTCTATAACAAGAAGGAGAAATATAGGAGGCTTTGGAGAAATGAGCAAAACATCTATAAGAGACTATGAAAAAACATGAAAATAATAGAAACCTAGGTTCACAGATTCACGGAGTGTCAGGGGTTGGAAGGGACCTCTACAGATCATCCAGTCCAACCCCCTGCCAGAGCAGGATCACCTAGAGCAGATCACACAGGAACAAGTCTAGGTGGCTTTGGAAAGTCTCCAGAGAAGGAGACTCCCCCAACTCCCTGGGCAGCCTGTCCCAGTGCTCTGTCACGCTCACAGAGAAGTGTTTCCTCATGCTCAGTTTGAATCTTCTGTTTTCCAGTTTATAGCCATTGCCCCTAGGTTCTTAAGGGTTCTTAAAAAATTCTACAAACAATTCTGAATTGAAAAGACCGATTACTTGCATTTTCTTTCACTTAACATTAATCAGATTTATAAAATACATATCTACTTCTTCCTATCTTCAGTATTTTCAGGAGCACTCTGCTCAGAATCTGAAATCTTAGCAAAATTTACCTTAGCTTTAGAGTAGAATAAAAGGAGCCTTTGTTTCCACGGCAAAAGAAGCAATTTGCACTATAGCACCATTGGCTGTGTGTATGATAGCCTCAAATGGCTGTGGTTTCATAAATGCAATTGATAATCTAAGTCCCTTTTAACTCTGAACCAGCTCTCTAAACACCATTACCAGCTCTGACAATGGCATTCTATGAAAGGCCCCAGTGCAGGACCACTGGTGAAGCCAAGCTGGCACCTGCGCAGACCTGCCGAGGAGCGTCCTTCCATGTGGGCAACACCAAGTCTTGTGTTTTGTTTTATTTTGCTTTGTTTTGTTTTGGTTTTGGTTTTTTTTGGTTTTTTTTTTTTGTAAAGGGCTTGTTTTTTAAGTGTGCAATAGATAAATAAATGTCTTTCCAGTCTTCAATAAGCATGTGGTCAGGACCACAAAGTTGTGTGCGGTGGCCATGAAACTGTAGGGAAACCTTCCCTGAAGAACAGTAGTGCAACCCATTTACAGGAACCAACACACAGGCTATGTGGAAAACACAAGTAACAAGCCGGTAAGCCAAAGAAAAGCTTTTCATTTATATTTTGTTTTGTAACTGAATGTGAAAACAGAGCCAGAGAATTTTTAATGTCTTCACAACAATTCAATGTATTTTAAAGCTGCTCAGACAGTGAAATACTATTTTGAGTAGTCATAATAAAATACAGTACCTATGATACTACTTTCCAAAAACTACGGAAACAGAATATTGCTTCGGCTAAAACTTAAGGGTTGTGTAAGTAACTCACTATAAATAATGTCTACCTGTGGTAAACTAGTGATTTTAAGGGCTAAAGCAGCAGCCCTGTCAAGCGTAAGCTGGCATTTCCTTTGGTCTTTCACATCTGATACTGGTATTTTCTCAAACTGAAGCCAGCATAGAAGTCCCCATCTGCCACCCAGTTGAAAGTATGTTAAAAGTCGCATATAATCTAAATTATAACGCTAAATTCTGTTTTCACAATTCTGTGCCTTTAGCCCTAGTGCGATGTAGAAACCCAGGCCACCCCACGGAGGAACTGCCTTCAGCCACTGCCAATAGAGACAGCTCATTTTCTCAGCCTGACACAGGATTCTTCCCTACTCTGTTCGTAACTGTACTGCAGATCTGAATGTCACATGCAATGGGGCATACGCCTAACATTAATGGATATGCCACACTACAAGGCTTTCATTATTCACTTTATTATCTCTTTCCCTGCTCTGTCACATTATTCTGTGTAATTACACTGCTGCACCCACCGTTGGGAAGCTCTCATTTTGCTGGCAGAAGTGGCACAGTATCCTTCAGAAACTGAAAACTTTCTTTTCCTGCTACATCAAGACTGATTGAAGGTTTAGATAAGGGTCCTATCTTCACCAAACCCCACAAAACAGCTTCTCTGGAGGGTTTTGAGGGAAAAGAGGACAAGTGTTCTCTGCCAGATGCAGAGACTGCCTTGGAAATGGACATAGGGATGGCGAGTGCAAGCAGATTGGTAGACTGAGGAACTGAAAGAAAATAAAGCTGAGGTTAAAATAAAGGAATAGTTAAGGTCTATGTCTGTCAAAAATAATTTCTGGGTTTGGCACTACACTGTTCTTTGCTATCTTCCCAAAATAATGCACTCTTACAGAGCAAGAGACAGTTTCTTAAATATTTTGGAAACAGAAGTTTAAAACATGATCTTTCAGCAATAGAAGAACAGTATTTTCATTTACTGAGCTACACATACTAGTGGTTTTATTGTGCTATTGCTTTTCAGTCGGAGTTACTTACTGATTTTATAGTTCTTCTTTAAAATCAATGGCCCAATATAGTCCATTAGAGTTTTTAATCTCTTTTTCCCTTTTTGTAGTAGTTCACTTAGTTCTTTTCAAATTTTCTTTTCTAGCAAAACAGTTTCAGCAGTAAATACTGCTGTCTGCTTTGAAGATGCACCTGATGGACTGGGCGGTCCTGTCGCTGCACATCCAACCCAAAACCTCACAGCCAGCTGACCAGCTGATGTAAGCTGGTGTCCAGGTAATTATTCCCATTGATCGTACTCACTTTGGGTCTCTTCTATTATTTTATTGGCACTGTTCACTTATAGAAGCTGCTGATGCCTAACATCATAAGTAGGAGAAATGCAGGTGGAAATTAAAGGCTCATCTCTATCACTTTGCATAAAATCAGAGGGCACACCAAATAATTTCTGAACTTCTTCCAGATAAGGTAATGTACTGCCCGTTTGGAGGCTCTTCTCAGCAGATGAGTTCAAGGACCACCAACAAATCCCCACAGTTCTTCCCTACAACAAGCTGACAGCCTCTCCTGCTGCTGCAGTCCCAGTTCTTTCCACCCCTCACCCCTTCCTGTCTCCCCTTTCACATACCCTTTGGCTCCTGCTACTTTCAGATGTTTTTTTCCTTGCAGACATATAGGAAAAAGTCACAGATGCCTTTCCACTACCTCTGTTACACTGATTAATTATCTTTTGGGGCTCACTGTCTCAATTTTCCCTTATGTTAACCTTTCGGACTGCCGCTGGTGTTGGTGGTACTCCTGGCTGCGGTGAGGCCCATGCCCACCTTCTGATGCTGCCCAAACGAGGGCTGAAAAACTCTTGATGCTGTGCAGGAGTGAAGCAGTACCAAACAGAAGTAGACTACTGCCGGGTGATCATCCTCTCTTCTTGCTTGCTTACATCCTCTACAAAGCCAGAAGAAAAGAAACGCCCATGCCGGAAAAAAAAAAAAAAAAGTTGGAAAAAGGATAGGGAGGTATTGTAACTAGAGGAATTAACTCAATTGAACTCTGGTTACCAGCTCCTGTCAAAGTTCTAATAAGAAACACACAAAGACTTGTCTTCAATTCTCATTTAAAAATTGCTCAGTATTTTCTTCAGAACTTTATAACATTATTTTTACATTTACGTCAGATTCTACAGTGACGAAATTATGTTCAGCCAGCTCCATCTGAATATACACAGGCATCCAGCACTCTCCCTAATAAAAGTCAGCTGATGAACAAATATTTTGTCTAGAAGGAGATTGCGTAGATGCTTATGTGAAATGACATTCTCCTAACCCCAAACTGTACAATGTGAACTCATAGCACTGTGCATTTTGATGAAAAAATCTGCCTTCATAATACTTTCAGTAAATATTTAGTTTTTAGAAAAATGTGTCCTAACAGGTTTGTTGATTTTTTGTTGTTGTTGTTGCAGAAATCTGTTGGAAAAGGTAAATTTAGTGCATTTTATGAAAACACATGGAGATAAAAGCATTTTACTTGTACATTCATTACTGACTCTCTCTTCTAATAAAGGTTTCTTGAATTAGTGCTATAATATATTTTTTCAAGGTTAGTAATCACTTGACAAACTGTTAATTTAGCATACAATAGAATGCAAAGGACTGTTTAAAACATTCTATTGCAGAGAAACGGTTTCAGTTCTACTGCTATCCTATGCACTCCAAAGCCTTTATAAATCTATATCGCATGTCTTATTTATGCAAATTATTGTTTTCAAGACAGACATGCTTTAATTACTCAAGCCTCCAGAAACAAGATAAGGCCAGGATAGAATTATAATTCATAAGTCGAGACAAAACTAACCGATCCTTCTTTCTTTTCTTCCTAACAAGGCTAAGGAAACAAATGAATCTGCACACCAAGGATTATTTTCTCAGTCATCATATTATATTAGATAATATTGAGTGCTATTTCTTTCTGCACATACAGGACACAAACACAATCATTCGAGTGTAATGGGGATAATTGCTACTAGTTATATCTATCTGGTGTGAATCACAGAGTTTTCTCCTGTTAAGAGGTAATTTGTGTTATATTTGAACTGAGACTTTGAAAAACAAGTTACTTTATTGGTTTTTGTTTCCTTTTCTTTTTTCTTTTATTATTTTTAATTTAACGTGTAACATACCCTAGGACAATTACTGTGAAAAGAAAGCAGGTTGTTTGTAAAATCTGGCTCCAATATAACCTCATGTCTTCACAGATAATTTTATATAGTCATCATGAACACGGCTTAATTGTAAGGAGCTTGCTCTGCAATTTCATATGGAAAACTGTTAGAACCCTAATCCATAATGCAAGACAGCAGAACACTTTATAGGTAAATTACTCACAACACAGCAATAAATCAAAGTAAGTCCCATCTGTCATTTTAGAAGCAGTGGGAGTCTATTACAGTTTGGCACAGGTATGATGCAGCTGGGTGGATAGAACTTGGCTTGCACAGTACCTGCTACTGGGAAGAACCCATCACCTTTTTAGAGATTCAAGGCAAAAATAACCAACACAATTACGCCAGCAAGATTGACCATAATGAGAAGCTGAAACACAATAATGAAGTAGCAGGACAAAATAGGAGAGCAGTCTAGTAGAGTGTTCTGACTGATTTATATTCCTGTCTCAAAGTCTTACCTGGAAAGATCATACTATTCAGTTCTGCTTGAAAAGAAACAGTATGTTTATTTTGTTATCACTGTATTGTTAAAGGCGATTTTCTATTAGGAGAACTGAATAATTTTTGTCCCTACTTGTTGCAATAGTATTTGTTGTTCTTTCCCATATCAAAACTTGGGAAAATCAAGGTCAAATTAAATATCACACCAATGTGCAGCAAAAAAATCAGGTAATTATAATAAACAAAAATTGAGAAAGATAAGCTTACAAAAAGAAAAAGCAAGTGATGCTAATAGAGGCCCTATGCCGAAATAATAAATGTTTCATATTAAATGAATGTCCTTGTCAGTGTAGTCTACACTGGCCCTAGTGGTTGTAATTACACATTCATTTATATGTCAGAGTTCATGACAGTTGTAATTCTGCATCAAAATATTCAAAAAAAATCACACAAATAAAAGAATTAACACACCTACAAGTTCTGTAATGTGCACATTCTTTGACCTAACAACAAGCACCTTGTGAAACAGAATAACTGATTTTTTTTTTTTTCTGAGCTTCAGCCATGGTTTTTTGCCCTTTCAGAATATTTTCTAATTGTTATACCAAGTATCTCTTAAGAACATGCTTTATTCTAAGAAACCTCAGTGCCTTCTACGAGGACTAGTAAGGTTCACAGAAGATGGTAATACATCCCTCCATTTAGCAGCCTCTCACCTGATGTTTGTCAAAACAACGAAAGATGACAATTCAGAAATGATCTAGAAGTCAAGACTTTCAGACCCTTTTCTAACTATAAAATACCCCGGACTTCCAAATAAAATCACAAACCCAAGCATTATAACTACCAGAAACAATCCATGTGTACTGGTTCAGGCAATGACTCTCACTTATGCCTAAATATCCACGGAATAATGAATTTCTACTTCACAATGATACAATGACTATAAGGCTTTTGACACACTCAATAATCAGTCCTGACGGTCGAGGCTTTATGAAACTTTTAGCAACTCTTGTACCTGATTATTTGTAACACACTTCAAAAAATGTTTACTATTTAAAAACTGCATTGTGACAAAGATAAACAGAATATATATCTGTGTGAGCTGATGAGATTTTTATAAACACTTGCAAAATTACAGGCTGATAGCCAGTGACAAAATTTTGCTTTCCTTCTTTTTCTTTTTTTTTTTTTTTTTTTTTTTTTTTTATCTTGTGAGAAGATATAACTACCATTCCTCATTCTCCAAAATAGGTAATTCCTTTGGGGTGGCACGTATACTGTATCACAACTGCACAGAAAAGATAAGATTTATCTGCCAAGTGGCTCACCTCCTCCAGCAATCTGAACATGACATGACCTAATGATAAAATCATGCTGTACGAGTGAAAACAGGCTATTGTTGAGTACAGAGAAGGGGTTGAGACCAGTCACAGAACATTTTTGTGTTACACTATTTTCAGACTTTCTAAACACCACTAGCAGCATCAGAAAAGCAAGAGCCCTGTTTTTTAAAAGAATGTGAACACCATGAAAAGTGAACTTAGAAATCAGTATTTCATGAGAAATTTTGCTGATCAGATCATATCCAGGAACTACATGATAACACTCAATTATTTCAAGTCCGGTTGGGTGTCTAAAATTCAAGTTCTGCAATTCGTATTTTGAATATCTGTCCAGTTTAAGCAAAAAAAGCCAGGACTGAATTTTCAAAGTTTTTTATGGAAGGTATATATGATATGTAGGCAATGGAAACTCTTCTTTATCTGTTTCACTCTGTCTCAGCTGACTCTGGATTCCAGTAAGTGCAAGCTGACAAAAAATTATATTTACATTTAAATGTACATGGATATTTAAGTTTAATAAAAAACATACAAAAAGCTGGTACAAGCCCAGTTAAACAGTGATGTGGTCCCGAGTTTGCCATCACTCTTCCTTTCCTGCACATTTGCATCCTGACCAGCACGGCCATTTCCTGGACTCCTGTGGAAATATGCAAGTCTGATACTTACAGATCACACACCAGTATCTAAGATTTTCCAGAAGAGACTCCTAGGCACCGAAGCTGTACTAATAAGCATGTTGAAAACTTGGTATCTGCCTTGTTCCACTTTCAGTTTAACCACGAAGTGCTTGAAACTTAGAAAAACATGGAAGAGCTGCCTCCTATTCCTCATAAGAAAACCAGAGTCATCACTAGCTGAATAAGTAGCTACCAAGTTGTATGGAGTTCACCTGGCAATGTTTGGTAGGGGGGTGTGCTGCAGGGGTGGTTTCTGTCAGAAGCTGTTGGAAGCCTCCCCCATGTCTGACAGAGCCAAGGCCAGCCGGCTCCAAGAGGGACCTGCTGCTGGCCAAGGCTGAGCCCATCAGAAACAGTCATAACACCTCTGTAAGAACATGTTTATGGGTGGGTGCAACCAAAGAAGAGAAATTGCAGCAGAGAGAAAGGGCAAGATGTGAAGTGAGACAGCCCTGCAAACCCAAAGATCAGTGGAGAAGGAGGAGGAAGAGGTGCCCCCAGGTGCCAGAGCAGAGATGCCTGGACAGCCTGTGGTGCAGCCCATGGTGAGGCCGACTGTGCCCCTGCTGCCATGGAGGGTCACGGGGGGAGCAGAGACCCACCTGCAGCCTGGGGAGGACCCCACGCCAGAGCGGGGGGATGCCGATGCTGTGTCCAAGTGGTGGAGCAGGCTGCTCCTGAAGGACTGCACCCCATGGAAGGGACTCCACGCTGGAGCAGGGGCAGGGTGTGAGGATCCTCCCCTGAGGAGGAAGGAGCAGCAGAGACACTGTGTGACTGACCACAACGCCCATTCCCCCTCCCCCTGCACTGCTTCGGAGAGAAAATTGGGAGTGAAGTTGTGTTTAGGAAGAACAGAGGGGTGGAGGAAAGGTGTTTTAACATTTGCTTCTAGTTCTGTACTTGTGATTTGACTGGCAATAAATTAAATTAATTTAAAACAGTCAAGTCTGTTTTGCCTGTAATGGTAATTGCTGAGTAATCTCCCTGTCCTTATCTCGACCCAGGAGCTTTTCATGGTATTTTTCCTCTCCTGCCCAGCTGAGGAGGAGAGTGATAGAGTGGCTTTGGTGGCCTCCACCAGGGTCAACCCAGCCACAGAAGTCTTGATTTACTCTACAGCAGAGCCCCTCCACCACACCCTAAAATAACTGCTCAGAGAAAGCAGCAGAGATAGTCCCCCATCCCAGTTTTCAAAGGAAGTACCTCAGCTGTCTCACTGCGCAAGGTGTTGAAGTACGTACCACAGCCTTGTGGAGGGGAAAGGTAATGGAAACACATTTTGTCCACTGCTGCCCCAAAGATGCCCCTGAGAGCTTGCTGCCTGTTGTGAGTGCATGTTGAGTAGACTCATGATCATGGACTCATGCTGTCTCTGTCTCTCCTTCCTCTTCAGGGGAGGATCCTCACACTCTTTCCCTGGTCCAGAGTGGGGTTCCCTCCCATGGAGACAGAGCTCCACCAACTTCTACAAGGCGAGTCCTTCCCAGGGGCTGCAGTTCTTCATGAACTCCTCCAGCATGGATCCATTCTACAGGGTGCAGTCCTTCAGGAGCAGCATCCTCCAGCCTGGGCTTCCCACAGGATCACAAGTTCTGACAGCAAACCTGCTCCAATATGGTCGCCATCTGACATGCATTGACTCTCTCTCTCTGTACAACTACCTGAAAGGAGGTTGCAGAGGTGGGTGTTGGACTTTTCTCCCGAAGTGGCAATTGACAGGACAAGAGAAAACAGCCTCAAGTTGCACCAGGAGAGGTTCAGGTTGGGTATTAGGAAAAATTTCTTCACCAAAAGAGTTGTCAAGTGGAATGGGCTTCCCAGGGAAGTGGTGAAGTCACCATTCCTGGAGGTATTTAAAAGATGTGTAAATGTGGTGCTTAGGGACTTGGCTTAGTGGTAGACTCCGCAGTGGTAGGTTAACAGTTGGACTTGATGATCTTAAAAGTCTTTTCCAGCCTAAAGGATTCTGTGATTCTATGACTACATGGACAATTTAAATATCCCAGCTGGAGCTGTGAGGGAAAGACTTGAAGATTGGTGCAAGGTTTCATGCTACAAAATGTAAAGGTGCTCTCCTACCCTAACCCCATTATTAATTTCTAAACATTTCATTGGATGCTTAAGAAATGAAAAGTGAGCAATCTGTGCTTCAAATCCCAATGCTGACGAAGTATGTCTATGTATGTATATCTACACGGTGCCAACTAGTAGGTTGCTTTTAAATTATCTTTATATGCAATTTTTGCTTTTTCTCCATAGAAAAGTACATTTAGGTCCTTTTCTCCCTTTGAACTAGACTGATTTAACTGAAGATGTGCTAAAAGACCATAAATTAAAAGATAAGATAAAACTAGAGTATAGGGTTAGAATATGTCCTTTGGGACACTTGAAGTATTGATGTCAAGCCCAGATTCTTTCACAGCTTTAATAATGATTTAGCATCTCTTCCCATGGCTGGGACAGCATCCACTGTATGGAGACAGATGTACTTTTTTTTCTATTTCCTCTGATATATATATATGGTTAAATTAAATATATTTTATGCCTCTTTATTTTTTCCAAATGATAAAATTGCTTTGATTGTTTTTTCTATTTTTGAAATGTCATGTGATTGTTTGAGTTGCTTACCAACTGAGAAAAATCAAAATGTACAAAATGATATTATAATGAAAATATATTTACTAGCTGTCATTTTATCAAATAATTTAAAAAAATCTTTATGAGTATGAAACAATCTGCATACTAATATAAATCTTGCCTCTATTAGCTTGTTGTGACTTTGTTCCTGGATAATTTATGTCCATGACAGACTATAACAGAGGAAATACTAACCTCTCTTCAATCAAGGTTATTCAGTAACACCTACAGCATTAGGTGAACATCTTCCTATTAAAAACTGCTTTTCTGGTTGTTTCAAATAAATGTTGCCTTTGCAAAGGCAAATGTCTTTGAGCTGTGGTGACTTCCTAGCCATTAGAACATGTCATAGGATTTATCACTTAAAACATTACTTTTATTTACTACTGAATTCATCACTGACTTATAGAAAAGATGGGAAGGAGAATGCTAAGATACCATTGATTCAGTGATTTATTCTGTCCTTTTATAAGCTAGCATGGTCTGCCAGACTTCCTTATTGAAAAGGGAATATGGATTGAGCATACCTGGCTTGGACATGTCTTTCTCCTTTATCCAATATTGGGCCTTCACTCATGAACACCAAGATCTAATGTTTGCATTCAGCCTGAGATGTATTTTTAATGCAAGACCAGTTCCACTCAGTTCAGCAGGAAAACGTCTAAACCTCCTCAAATTGCCCAGAATGTACCAATACATCCTTTTATTTTAGTATTTCTTGGTATGTGATTTTAATGTCCACCTTCTACATTTGACAGCTTATAATCACTGTTAATTTCTTCTGATAAATGAAGTCTTTGGCCCATAATAGTAAACACATGGAGCAATACTTGCTTTCTCACCATACTTTGATTTCTCTCAGCATGATATGCTTGGCACAGGTCACATTCTTAGTTGGTGCTCTTAGATGATATTTGATGTATCTGGCTTAATGAAAGCTCTCTCGTCTTCTTATGCTTATATATTCCATTTTGAACTATGCCTGTTCTAGTTTTGCATATCCTAAGCTTTTCATTGGATTGAGGAAGATATTGTGATTTCAGAAAGTATGTCCCTTCTTGCTGCTTTCAAGTGTGAGAAGAACCGGAACTCTCCTTCCATTTGTTAATTCCACAGATGCATTTATGAAATATTACTTTAGCACTATGCAATAAGTATCACAGTATATATATTAAAACTCTGAAACCTGTGGCTGGAGATTTGATTTACCTTGTTCTCAAGTCTCAGTTAAGTGAAATATGTTATTTTTATCTTCCAATAATCCAGAAAATATGCAGGCAAAATGGGTGGCACAAATCAGTCTCTGAAATACGCATTTGTCTAGTTTTCAGAAGTAAAGAAGAATATACACTGTTCATTAGTATATAGTAATGGCTTATAACTCTTAGGCTATAACCAAAGATTTGTCTCAAAATATATGATTGAAATATGATAAAGCAATGGGCAAGAATATACAAACATCTCAGCATAGTTGTTAGAGCTGACAATATACAACTAATTTGAGGGTCTCAGAAATCAGCAGAAAAAATTCTTTAATTAAGACATCCTTTAGCTCTAGCCCATAATAACTAGTATTCAAATGGGTGTCAGAAAAAGAGAAACATTTTTCTAAAGCATAGAAACATGCAATTTCTGGCTCATTTCTTTCATTCGTGATTGTCAATGCTTTTGCCTTTGATGTCAGGGAACAAGTAAAAACAAAAAAAAAAAAAGAATGAAAATGTTGAGAACTGGAGGAACTGAAAAATGCCAGACATTTCTATGCTAATGTTTAATAAAGTGTGTGCATAAAAAACAGGAGAGGGAGGGAAGCTTTATTATCTGTCAGACGAAAACGAGAAATGCAATACCACTTCACTGCTGCTGGGTTTTAGTTTACACCAAAAACACAAAAGAAACTGGCTTTACACAATACCGTTTAAAAAATATCAATATCTTTACACATGACCTATATTTCTGATGCTCAAAACATTGTGATATTATGCTACAGCCAGCAAGGTCTGAGGATAACGATTAAGATGATGTTTCAGGTGGATGGTGACATTTCTCCTGATTTCATAGATCTGTATATGTGTGTGTATATATGTTGACCCTAAGTTCTAATGAAACTGCAGTTATGGTAAGTTTACGGTTTACTTCTCTGTCTCTTCCTTCATGTCCATGGTAAAGATGTTTGTGTCTCCAGCTCCCTATAAATGTCCCATTTTCATAAAATTGCTTCTCTTTCAGCTGGCAGAACAGACCCAACAAGCCAGTTAGTTTGGGTTACATGACCTACCAGGATTAGCTCCGTGACTTTATACTGAGATGGATTAGAGGGTTTCACATGGTCACTGTCAGAGCTCAGAGATTTTAATGCTCACTCATCCTTTCCTTGTAAGCGTCTCATTCTCACTTACGTTCCGAGATAACACAGTGTGGGCTTTCTTGCCTGCAAACCTCTGTTTTAAACAGCTGTGAGTTTAACGTGTCAGCCACTGGCTAGTTTTTCTCTTACTGGACTTACAGATCATCCCTTACCTCTCCCTGTCTTGGATATATTGATGCTTTGGACTCATTGTGACTTCAGCATAACAAAACTGAATGTAAACCCTTTTTCCCCTACATACTCCTATTTCCTCCCTCTTTGCCTCCTTGTAAAGAAAGCACCCCAATCCTTCCGACTCAAATATTTTTTTGACTTTTCTCTTTTTCTTGCCCAGCAAACTCAGGCCATTCCTCTTCATCTTCAGCCGATGCCAGGGTCACCCCCTCCTCTACTTACTCTCTGACAGGTTTCTCCCCTAGGCTTATGTGACATCACACCAGGATTTCTGCCTGGTTTGCCTTTCTGGACTTTCTTATGGAGATATGCCAAATACTCAGACTTTGTTTCTCGTTTGCTGATGTGATCTCTCTGATTTCACTACCTTGCTCAGCTGACCTCTCTCCTGGCATGGCCTCTCCAATTCTCCATTTACTATAATAACCAAATTTGGTTTAATGCAAGTCTCACATCCAAGATTTCATTCAGTGCATGTGACATGCACAACCGTCTGGTTCCTAAGGAAAGTGTGTTCATGTGGGAATATATTGAGCTCATGACGCATTCTATATTCTTTCATGTTCAATGAAATCTGCTGCAGGATTCAGATGATACTATCTTACTTCATGTAAAGTCATCTAGCCTTTTCCACAGTTAAAACATCCCATTAATGTATTTCAAAATTTAAGGAGCTGCACTAAAATGAGTTACCTTTTCTTGATATTGCCGCCGTGAGGAATCCAGAGACTGAATGAGGGCAGTGGCGTGACCAACAAACATGGCATAACAAGTAGCCCCCACGATCATACTCAACATGGTTATCCAGAGGTCGGACATGCTGACGGGGGCACGGGCTCCATAACCAATGCAGAGCATATGGCTCATGGCTTTGAAGAGTGCATATGAGTACTGCTTTCCCCAGGAATCGTTCTGCAAGAAAAGAGACAAGTGACTGAGCCAGCAAGTAGCTGAAGGGAAAAACACATTTGTACCTCTATAGTGGGATCATAGATTACTGGCTCTGAAAGAACAGTCTGGTAATGTACCCTCTGTGCATGAGAAGAGATATTCTTTCTAATTGTTAGATAAAGTGTCAGAGATTCTGCCAGACAATACTTAGCAAAGTGAGATGAAATAAAATTGACTATATTTAATATGTGATTGTATTCTTAAGCGTGGGTATTAACCTAATTACAAGGAGACTATAGGTCAATCATATTTTACAGTCCACGGCAGACTGACTAGAAAATGCTGAGCACACAAGCTTATCAAGCGCAAGATGGTAGTATTTTGTTTCGATATGCATGAACATACTCCTATGGCCTCATTTCTTTCTTTTCAGAGCTGTTCATTTTAACTCACAACCACATTTCATCTTACAGTTGTTTCACTTCCCAAGGTCAGAAAAATAAAGTGTTATTTGTTGTAGTTTCTGCTTATCCTGTTCTTTCCTTGTAATATTGTGTTTATACCAGGAGTATCTCAATTCAAAATAAGTCTGTTTCTTCTGCAATCATAGCAAACCCATGTTCATAGCCACAGTCTGTGAAATACAGCTCAAAAGAAAAGGTGAATACCTGGCTCCTGCATTTCTGATGTGTAGCTACCCCTTCGCATTCTCTCTGTGAGATCAGAAGGACCTGACAGCTCACTCACAAGCTTTTAAAATTGTAAAGGTGTTGTCAGCATCCTCCCTTTAGCTTCACATAGAGACAGTCAAAGGGGCTGTTTCCAGAGAAAAGCACTTTAACACATTCTTGAAAGCCCTGGGACTCCTTGTCAGATTTTTCTATCTTCCTTGCCAAATGTATGAAACAAGAACAGTTTTGTAGCTGTTGATCATGAGATGCACAGGAAGATGAATCGTGCTTGGAGGCATGCAGTATACATGAGAAAACACAATATTTACTACAAAGAACTGAAAATAAGTTCAGAAAGGAAGAAGTAAAGAAGGAAGAACTGGGATGACGTTATTAAGATTAGGTAGTTATCCAGTAGAGTAGCTAATATACAGGACCAAAAATAATAATCCTGTAAACATAAAAAGTCTCAAAATCAGCAGTAGCTTTTATATATAAAATTTACATATGGAATATTAATATTTGTGTCTCTTTTCCACAGATGGAAAGATTGCTCAGATGCTCATGTTTCTCAGAGCTTCAGGCTTGGTCTCCCGCCATTTAAATGACTAGGTTACTAACTACTCTTGTGCTTCTCATTTATTAAAATGTTTTTCCCTAGACCCTCTATTAGCTAAAATAACTGGTAGCAGGAAATGAGCTAACAATTCTTGGATTTCAGATGGCAAATTTACTATTTATTCACTAATATAATAAATTACAAATTAATGGTTCCTCTGTGTCTCTAAGTTAAAGCTTTGCAGATGTGAGCTGCTTACAAGTGAAAATGTGTGGTAAGTACTGCTAAGGCATAGGTTTTCAATGCTTAAAAATTAAAAAATAACTATCCTAGACTGCTGGAAATCAAGGGAGTTTCACTGAGTAATAAGGAAATGTTTTCTTTTGTTTAGTGGATTTAAAAAATACTCAAAAAATGAAAGAACTGAAGAACCTTCCCTGAAAAATATCCAGTTCAGGAGTCAAATACCCAGCTGGAGAGCACAGAAATGTGCAACAAAGTAAATAAATACATGTTTAACCAGGTATCTGTTTTTAAATATAAGCCGAAAGTAGGATCCAACACCTCAGTCGCAATGGCATTTGAATCCAGACTGGAGGTCAAGGGCAGCTCAAATGGTCATTTTGTTATGCAAGAAGCATTAGATATTTCCATGTAGCTTGTGATAGACCTTGTTACAGGCTTGGCACATTTCAGACACTGGTGAATGGATGGTGCTGAGAAATTGGTCCTCAGATAGATAAAAAGGATTTATCAGAAGAAGACCTGACAAAACATTTGTCTTTAGCTTGGATTTGTCTGAAGAATTTATTGCTGGAAACACTTGCCAAATAAGAATTTGTTTATTTTCCTTAATAATCAATCAGTCCTTTTAGAATCAGTTGCAAACATAGGTCTTTTTAGCGTTTTTTAAATAGATGATGTTGAATAAATACCATTGTGGAGGGTATGAATTTCAGTAGTCACCTGTGTTGTTCATTGATATATCCCAAATATAGAAACCACTTTAAAAGAACATTGGTTCTAATGTCAAATCTTACAAATCAGGTATGCTACTATCAACATTACTATATGAAATATTTATTATTTAATTATTTTCTATCTGTGTTGCATAATCTAAGGGTTTGGCAGGGGAAGGAGCAACTCTAACTTTGTTTCAATGTGAAAAGTTGGAATTTTCCACAGCCCCATTCCAATGTGCTGCTTTTTGCTGTACTAAAGTGAGGAGAGACCATTTCTCTGCCACTAGTCTACACATTTCATTTTAATAAGAAGTGCAAGTTTTGCACTTGCATCACAAAGAGATTTTTACATAAGATATTCACAGATAATATCCATGAGTTAATAAAAGGCTACCCTATGAAATAAAGAATTTTCTGTTTACATAGTGAGTTTTTCTTTAATATAATTGTTAAGTATTAATATTTATATAAATACTTGCTAAATGTTTCCTTAAATGGATACATTCTGTTTGTGATGTATAGATTAAAAAATAAACACCTCTATGAACTGAAAAAATCTCCTAACAATCAGTAAAAAAGGGCATTTAATTTCTTAGTTGACAATGGGTTCATCACTTTTTCCAGATTAGCAGTAATCGGTTTAAAATGTTTTAAATTAAATGACATTAATTTGGAAAAACTATTAAAGACTCTAATTTTGAGAAATACCAAAGCTGTTTATCCAAGGACTGATTACATAATCTAGCTCGATGCCATTAGGAAATCCTCACAGTTGTGAAACGAATGATCACTGACCATTTGCAATTAGTTCTGTAAGGATATACATTAACCTAGCAGTTATCCTGAAGAATACATTAATCATAGGGCACTTCTGATTTTTAAAAGTCTGCTCCCAATCCTCTTCCTTCATGGCAGGATGCTATCCTTTGTCTCAAAATTTCACATGAACCTGCTACAAATATCTTTGTGTAATATTAACTTTTCAGCTCTTAAGAAATAAATCACAGAAAAGCCACATGACACCCTCTAAGGGGCAACAATAAAAAACAAATTATTTTTCTCAGTGGATTAAGAATGGCCTTCTGTGTTACTGGAATCTATGGAGATTTTCACCAGGAGATTTTGTTGTCATCAGAAAATCAATTCCACTCCCATATTGTAGTCATTCCCTCAGGCACAATTTATATTCCCTCAGCCATACCCTTGCACTGAGATATAAACTGATTTAGAAATCTTGTAACAAGCAGACTATTGCACACACAGTAGTGGTTTCTACATTTTTGACTCAGTTCCTTTTTCCCTTCACATCACAGTCACTGCATGTGTCAAAGAAATGGTCCTCTCAGTTTGCAAGGGCATGCTTTACAATCATGGAGCAAAGATTGACTTAGGAATTAAGTGAAATGGTTTCTACAAGGATCTTGAACCCACAGTCCTAATTATCCCCTTCAAAACTGCAGCAGGAGTGGGGAAGAGCCTGTCCCTACTCTCCAAAGATTGCCTTGTAATCAATCACACACGTCCATTCATGCCCACCATTGCCTTCAGATTCTTCTGAAAGCAAGTGATATTTAAAGGAGGAAAGATGGATACAAATCTTGGCAGGATATATGTAAATGGTTTGTGCCCGTCCTAGTAAATTAAAAACTATCAGAAATAATTGCCAAGCTCTAGAACTTGGTTCCCATGGCTATGCTGTTAGAAATGCCCATGGTGTAGCACCGGCCATGCAGGACTCTCCCAAGCAATAGCAGGTCTACTTTGGACCTAGTGTGGGTGAATAAACATTCCTTCTAGGTAGCTGGTATGAGCTTCGTCCTGCGCTGAAACTCGAACAAAATTAATACTATGTACACAGTACATAGGTCCTATCACAGTTCTACCCCAATGCCCATTAAAAATGGACACTTCTGATTTATGAGAATGAAGGAAGCTTGGCAACCCATAGGTAAGCCCTCTGGTTTTGGCGTTGTCACAGAAAGTTATTGCCCAAACAAATGTAAAGTTCAAGTTTGGGTTTCAAAGGTCGAAGTAAGGATAAAGCATCCTGGCTTGCATGGCAGCACATACTATAATGCAATAGTGGCCCCAAGGAAACAACTGCCTAAAATGTGTAGGATATAAGCCACTGCTGGTCAAAGTTCCTCCAAAAATTAGTCTTTTCCAATGGAAATTCAATTAAACTGTATTTGTGTCTTATATAGCCATGAGTTATTTGCGTATATTTATTTGCAAGACATTGTTTCCAACAGTTTCTGAAAGGCTTCTTAAATTTTAACATTATTTAAAATATAATTTAAATAAACAATAAAGCGTTCTAAGAAGAGGCTAACCCTAATGGCATGTTAGTGACATTTCTAGTAGGCATGTCAGACAAAACTACAAAAAAAGACACGTGTTTCTTACAAAATCTTGCCTCATCTAAGTTCAGTGGTCAACTGTTACACTGAACTTTCCATAAAGGAAAAGTCCCCAAAGTCCTCAAAAGTTTCTTATACTTCGGATTTGTCATCTACACATATTCTAATTCTGGCTCTGAAATAAAAAAAATCTTGTTTTATTTCAGAAAACAAGTTCTATCCATTAGCAGTAATTTCCCTGTGTCAACCAGTTATATGCACATAACATTGATAGCAGACTACAACCAGGCCTCTATATGAAATCTATTATTTCAATAGTAATCCATATATATTATTTTATATAGATGTATAGCTTACATGCTTGTCAATCAGTCAGTTATATAGTTTACTGCCTCTGGCTTCTTACAGTACTTTACAATGACACATTAGCTAAAATCTCAGCAAATTACAGCAAAATATCATCTCACCATTACAACTTTCAAAGATGTTTCAATAGAATCACAGAATGGTTTGGGTTGGAAGGGACCTTAAAGACCATCTAGCTCCAACCCCTCTGCCATGGGCAGGGACACCCTCCACTAGACCAGGTTGCTCAAAGCCTCATGCAGCCTGGCCTTGAACACTTCCAGGGATGGGGCATCCACAGCTTCTCTGTGCCAGTGCCTCACCGTCCTCTCCGGAAAGAATTTTTTCCTTATATCTAATCTAAATCTACCCACTTTAAGCTTAAAGTCATTGCCCCTTGACCTATACTACAGGCCCTTGTAAAAAGTCTTTCTTGTATGCCCCTTCAGGTACTTGACAGTGCTATAAGGTAGCCATGGAACCTTCTCTTCTCCAGGCTGAATGCCACTCGTCACTGGTCTCCAATCAGACATCAAGCCATTGACCACAACTTTCTGAGTGTGACCATCCAGCCAATTCCTTATACACCAAGTGGTCCATCAGTCAAATCCTCATCTATTCAACTTAGAGACAAGGATGTCATGCAGGACAGTGTCAAAGGCTTTGCAAAAATCCAGGCAGCTGATATCAGATGCTCTTCCCGTGTTCACCAACACTGCAACCCTGTTGTAGAGGGGCACCAAATTTGCCAGGTACAATTTTCTCCTAGTGAAGCCATGTTGGGTGTCACCAATCACCTCCTTAGTTTCCATATAGTTTAGCATGGTTTCCAGGAGGATCTGCTCCATCATCTTGCCAGGCACAGAGGTGAGACTGACAGGCCTGTAGTCCCCTGCGCTTCCTTTTTTGCCTTTTTAAAACCGGGGGTTATATTTCCCTTTTTCCGATCAGTGGGAACTTCATAGGACTGCAATGACATCTCAAATATTGTGGATTGTGGCTTAGCATATGCATCTCGTCAGGTCCTGTGGACTTCTGCACCTTCTGGTTCCTTAGATGGTCTTGAACCTGGTTTTCTCCTACAGTGAGCAGTTCTTCATTCTCCCAGTCTCTGCCTTTGCCTTCTGTGACTGGAGTGGTGTGTACTGGTGCGTAACCAAGTTGGCCAATGGGGAAGTTGTGCAATATTTACTGTTTCAAAACTCGTGGAATGATGAATGTGCTATCATCACGCAAAACGTTTACTCCTTATCAAAGCTATTACTAAGAATGTCTTGTTGTTTTCTAAAACTAGTAAATAAAAGTAAGGTGGGATCAGACTTGGAAGACTAAAAATTCTGCTGTTATTCTAAAAATCTGAAGAAGCTCAAGGAAGAAGACTGTATTTTAGGAAGTGTGTAAGTACATAGGATTTAAGGAAGAAAACCTGAATTGGTAAGCTCGGTGGAATAAGCAGATGTCTGCAGGAACTTTTCAACATTTCTCTCTGATTATACTTATGCAGATAACAGATGGTGCAAATGATTCAGAATATACTCTCAAGACCAATACTGGCCGAAAAATTTTAGAAAGTGTCTGGCATTGCCTTCCACAGGAAAAGAAGTTTGAGTGGAGGAGCAATGACTAACGATTTTATATCTGTTCAGAGTTGTTATGTGACTGTGCTGTCATTACAACTTATTAATGTTTTGGTGCCATGTCTTTGGCACCAGACGTCTAAAGAAATAATATAGCATAACAGATCTTTAATTTTCTTCTACTTTTCCTAATGCGGGCAAAAAAAGAACATTTATCTGGTAAGACACAGCCCCACTAAAAGCAAGCAGCAAGAATATTTACCTGTGATCACCTTTTCGTGGTAAGGATTAATACTTTTCATTGTAGAACCAGTGTGTCAATTCATAAACAGCAACAGAAGTGCAGATATTTGGCTTATGCACACAGCCTGGTCTTTCACATGTATCCTTCACGTATATTTGAGGGTTTGTGTTCACATACGTAGGCCCATTGCATTTAAAAGGATGGTTCACATAAGAAGATATGCTCAGAATCTCAGAGGGGAGGCCTCCCTGTACACTGCTCTTTGTTCTGCGTATCTTTACCCAATCAGAGATGCAATCATGAATTCCTACAGATGTGTATATAAGGTCACTAAATCATAAATAAAAGCTTATGGGAAAAACACCTTTTCTATTCTTTTGCCTATGAATCAGCCTGTTCTGACTCATCCTTTTTTCTGGACATTGTATGCCCGTAACTGAAGCCTGAAGAAAGTTTGTAACCCATGAATCCCATTTAAAATAACATTCCATTCCAATGGATTATTTTAATAAGAATTTTTAAGGAATTACAGCTCACAAAGCTATTATACAGTAAAAATGCTGAAAGCATAGACTATATAAATTGTTCCCATGTGAAAATTTAATGGTGATAGGAAACATTCTCCCACTGTGGAATTTGATTGTCTTTACCTGTATTTTTCAGAAAACAGTGGTTTTGGCTCTGCCCAATTAATAATCTCCAAAACAACTCCTGAACACAGTCTGAGAGTTAGCAAAGGTTCACTTGAGGCCACCTTGCCTTGGGAACTAAGTAGTCTAGTTGTATGGAAGCAGGCTGCAGAGGCAACTGACTGCCAGGAGGGAAAACAGACCTGGGTATTTTAATCTACCAGTATTAATACAGCCCCCAAATCAATCAGCCAGTGAAAACCTAAGTGATGAATACTGGTGAAGGACCTTTCAAAAATGTATGTGCTGCTTCATCTCATGTCCATCTGTAGGAAAAATGTGATCAGAATGCAGTGAAGCAGTCAGGCGTTTTTGAAGGGTTTGTGTTTCAGTTCCTTACAGAACTCTCACAGGATGCAAACTGCTTCTGCAAGGCACATATCTGGCAGCTCTAGACTCTGCCTACCAGTTGTGACTATTTTTTTTATACATTTGTTTTCAAACTTAATAGTTCGCATCATCATTAGTAACAATTGCTACTATCGGAGAA